>CM047806.1:59921002-61121002 GCA_026214975.1 Gentiana macrophylla | reverse complement strand
GAATGGACCCTAGGAACGTGCTTATCAATGTCGACAGCTGTATAGGTGGGTTTGCGGTATGAGTAAGCAATCAATATTGACAGCTCTAGTTCTTTATGCGTATGGGCTATTATGGACCAATTAAGGAGGGTAGCTAGCATATAGATTGTCTACTACCATTATCGGAGTAGATAGGGTTATGAGTTGTACCCGTCGCTGAACAATGAATAAATTCACCAATGGGAAGGACTGTTGCATGTGTAGGGGGAATAACTAATTGCTCATAATTGAACTAATACATTAGAAACTCATTTTTGCTCTGTGTGAACTTCTAAGTCAGTAGGGGATTAGTGACCTTGATCGCCAACGCTTTCCAGGCATACACTCTCCAATGTAATGTTGAACACTTCTTTAAGACCTTTGATTTTTCTGATTTTGTTCATGATTTACTTAGCAAGGTTTGAATTTCAATGCTTTTCAAGATATTGCTCGAGTGAAATGATCAAACCGGCTTCAACTCTAGTAAAATTCATAATTTCTGATTTTTGGAGGTAATTTTGAAAAATTTGAAGATAGAGATAACTCTTTAAACTGGGGGATGTACAAAAACTGAGTGTAAAGGATTGATAAGGATAATATGAAGGTATTTATAGGTGGTAGATTTGGCAGTTAGAATATTTTGAGTGGGTTTAAAAACTTCTTGTCATAAATCATATCAGACATTGAGATGCGAGGTGTTGAGTGGAGAAGATGGACGGTTGAGATCTGTGTAGGTTATGACTTTTCTGCCAGCCGTAGCCTGTATCAGTAAGAGCAGTTGATACGGTGTATCTCCAGCTGTAAGTATTCAGCTTGATCTGATGAACAACTTGATCAGTCTGTATCTCAACTCTTTCTTCCTTATCTTTCTTTGAAGACTCAACTGTAAACATGATGTGAGACTCAGTTTTGAGGAAGTCAGATTTCTATATATCTTCAGAAGTTAGTTTTCATCTACAAAACATATTAAGAGCTTATTGGTACACATATCTGTTTGGGTACTTTCTGATTAGCATTTGGGTTAATTCTTAAAGATGACTTCTTTTTCACAGAATTAATCCCCTTTTTCAAATCTTTCAATTTCCACGAAATTGTGTTCATTTCTCTCACATATCTTTCTTGACCTTTTGACTTAGTAAGGTCAGTTTTCACAAACTTTTGCTGTTTAAACTCGACCGTCCATTCCAGTCTTCATCAGTAGGAAAGAGTATGCCTTTCCCCCGGAATCTATTATTCCATGAATGAGTGTCATTCTTTGATGAATATGACTTGAATGTTCTTTTGACTGATCTCTGATAAGTTCTGCCTTTTTCAGTCTTCTGAACTTTTATGTAGAATCTGTCAGTTTTCTGAGTTCTACTAACTATATTACCTCTTTGTCAGTTTAAGATCGAGAATGTGCTGAGTTTTTTTCAGTTCTAACAATTTCATCAATTTTTTGTGTTCTCGACTTTTGGGCAGCCACAAACTTATATGCAACGGAACTAGGTCAGAACTTAGAATTTTGTTGATTGTCAAACCCTAAACATGTTCTGTTTTCAAATGGTTTTTCTGGTTTGAATAGAATTTTAGGAGTTGGATCAACTAATGATTCTATGATATTTATTACTTCCGTTACTTCATCAATTGAACCATCACCTTGAATTCCATTGTTAGCCTTGATTAAGTTAATCTCTGTATTCAATCTTAGAACTTCAGCTTTCAATGATTCTTTTTCCTTTTCGACATTCTCATAATTTCTTTGAATTTCCTCTAATTCCTTCATGAGTATGTCCAATGTTTCATTGAAATCTGTGTTTCTATGATTATACATGGCAGTGTGATAGTTGGATGTAGAAGCATTTACCTCATGATGATTGATTGATATGTTCTCAATTTCAGCTTCTTTATCTTGCACTATCTATTTTCCTTTACTTGATATTGCATTGTCCTTTGCTGGTTTAACTCCAAAAAGAATGATTTCTTCATCACTTTCAGTGTGATCTTGTACAGCAAGAATTAATGGTAAAATCTCAGAGTTCTCTTTGCAAATGGTGTCCATTGGAATTTCAATGAATGTCTCGATTAGTGTTTCTTGGGTGTCAGCAACAAAAGCCTGCAATTTACATTTGTATTCATCAAATCATAAAAACGAGTAGTTAATTAAACTTCTAAAGTGATTGCTGTGTAGCCATGATGCAGTTTTGAAAAACTTTGAAAACCATTTGAAATAAACGGATAACTAGTTACTTTAAGCAGCCAAATTGGTATACAGATAACTAATGGCCAGTTATTTAAGCTAAAAACATGAAGCAATAACAACATTGGATCACTTCCAAAAGGAAGAACTGGTCTGATATCAATTGTTGGCCCTGTGAAAAGGCTAACACAAGTTTAGAAGGGGGGTGAATAAACTTCTCCCCAAAAACTGAATCTTAAAGAAGATTGAATTCAAATCCAAACTTGTGTGGAGTTAAGCTAGTTTAGCTGAGTATAAGTCAAGACTGGCTTATACTTGAACTGAGTTAACCTGCAGCGGATTATTAAAGCCATTGTGAAACTTCAGTTATCAGTTTGTAAGTTGAGATACAGTGTTGTGCTGACTCAGTTTCTTATGTTTGATGAGAGTGTGATCTTATGTAATATAAACTATAAAGCAGTAACTAAATGCATAAATTATGTAAATAAATAAAACAGAATTTATAGAGGTTCTAGGTGGCGTAATCCTGTTAGTCCTCTCTTCCCCTGTGATGCGGAGGAAATTCAACTAGAACTCTTTGAGGTAGATCGGTTACAAAAAGTCCTAAACTGATAGTCCTTCACTATCCCTAGTTTCACTATCTAAGCAACTATAAAACAGGTAGAATTGCTGCTCTGCATCTGTTTGCACGACTGGTCCTTGAAGGGTTGTATTGCCTTTTCACCAGCTCATCACAAACACAGTCAACCTGACTGCACTCAACTGTCCTTCACACCTTTTTGGGGTTTCACAGTCTAAAACCTTTGATAAAATCAAAGTTGACACTTGAATCAATATCTATGATTCAACTTGTGATTTTGAGCTTCTTCTTCTTGATGTGTATGATTTGCTCAAGCTCTTTTTTCTTCAAGTGTTTGTTCTTGATGATTCCTTGAATATTTAAGAACACTTTGATGATTTCTTGATCTTGCAATATAGCATAAATCATGAGTTCTTTTTTATTGACTTTCGCCCTTTCTAAAAACATTATTGATATCCTTTTTCTTAGAACTCCACACTTCTTCTTGAGGTAGAAGTGACCTATTTATAGGGGTATTCCAAACATTCATCTTATTTGAATTTGAATTCTTGTAGCCTTTGGTGGTCCTGCTTATTCTGTTGAATGTCAATGCCCTTTCTGACAATTCTTTGTATCCAATAAAATTGATTTCTTCATAATGGTCAGATTCTTCTTCATTTTTATAACTTCAGCTTGAAACTGTTTTTCTGTGATCTACTCAGTTTTCAGCTTTAAGAGCATTAACTGAGTTTTTACTCTTCTTAAAAAACACAGTACTCTATTCTTCATATGATTATAATTGACTTAATCAGAGTACACCATAGCATAAAAATTATCCAAGATAACATTGTCCTTATGTACCTTAGGTCTTCATACAAGATCTATAGAGTCAGTTCAGGTCATCACAATCTTGCCTGAACTCTAACTTCACAGTCTCGGCTTTGGTCTACATAAACTGAGTTTGAACCCTCAGTTCTTCATTTACTGAGTTTTTTCCATCAGCCTTGAGCTTCTAGATAAGCCAACTAAGTTTGTGTCCCTCATCGAACTTACCTTCTTCAGTGTGCTCTGAGTCAGTTTCTCAATCTCCAATTGTGAACTCAATTTTTAGGATCTCATCAATTCAGTTATTTGTTTTCTCAGTTAATATCTAGACATCTTTTTACTTTTGCACTATAACAGCTACTTATGACGCTTCATCACAATAACTGAATAACTGATGAAACATCATCAAACATAAATTTTATTTCAACACAGCCACAACAACACCTCAGCAAAATAGAGAAGTTAAAAGACGTAATAGAACTCTCAAACATGCTGGGAGAACCATGATATGTGAATCAAAAGTACCAGAAAGGTATTGGGCAGAAGTAGTAAATGCATCTTGCTACTCACAGAAAAAAGCTCTCATGAACAAAAGACATGAAAGACACCATATGAGATTTGGTACGGAAGGAAACCAAATGTTTCATATTTTCATGCCTTTGGAAGAAAATGTTTTATTCACAATATTGGAAAAGATCAACTCAAGACTTTTCAGGCCAAAGCAGATGATGGAATATTTTTCGGATATTCAAGTGTCAGTAAAGCGTTTAGAGTACTGAACAAACAGACACTCAAGCATGAAGAATTTATACACGTAGTTTTTGATAAACCAAGCTTTACTGGAGACTCAATTGAAGATAAACAAGAAACATTTTCTCAGTCTCAGTCACAAGGAATTTCAGAGCCAATTTTCGTTGTTATTGGAAGGTTAAGGATATCAGATACAGTTATTTGCAATCCAGTTTTGTGATTGATAAAGCATTGTTCGTTCAAGCATACAAACTGATTGAAACTCACACAGAACCCAAACTGGCGTTCACCAGAACTGTGTTATGCATTCAAGATTTTTCATAAGATAAAACAATATAATTTTATGATGGCTAAAACTTAATCCACTTCCGGTTAACTCAGTTTAAGTAGAAAGTCAGCTTGACTTATACTCAGCTTTGTTAGCTTAACTCCTCAAAATTTTTAACTATACCAAGTTTCGTTCAAGTCTAAGTTTTTGGTGACAAGTTTATTCACGCCCCTCCCGTCTCTAAAATTTTGTCTAGCCTTTTCACAGGACCAACAGAAGGTAATCTCCATATCAATGAAAGGCAGATTGGCCCCTTTACTTGTAGCCAACAACCTCTTCTTGGATTTCTTCTCCTCCTTCAGCTTTGCAAACAGGGCATTCATGTTTGTGGTTGCATTGCCTATTGTGCCTACACAAAGCTTCAACGGTTAACATCACTTACAATGAAAATGATGGAGAAAAGCTAAGAGAAAAGGATTAAACAAGTAAAAGATAAGTACAAGAGGTTGGAAAAAGTAAAATAGAAGCAAAATGAAGTGGTTTAATGGGATCACTAAGAGCCCACTGAGATGCCTTCCCGCCGTACATTTGACATTTGGACGGGATATAATTGACATGATGACATTCCCCGTACCAATCCTCAAGTAGGCTCATGCTTCAAAATATGGCAAAAGACTGCAAAGGCCATCACTATCCTCATTGTCCCAGGAGTAATGTCGCAAGGTAAAGTGACCAGCTTATCCATCATCTCAAAAAAGATGGGATCAAAGGGCGAGCAAAGTCCTGCAATAAAATGATCATAGTGGAGGACCACGGCATCCTCATCCAATCTTTGGCTGGATCGATCAACATCAGCGCTGAAGCTTGAGAAGACATAGTCCTTGGATATACTGAAGTCAGCAAAGGTACTCGGTTCGCTAATGCAAGTCCCAATCACCGCCCACTTGGCCATGACCTCTTTGTCCAAGGCATCCATCAGCTGATCTTCCTTAGCTGCTTCAGGATTATTCGGCCTTGGAGTTTTTCTTTTCTTCTTGGTCTCTTCACCATCAACAATAGCCTTCCTTCTCGATCCCCCCGTAGTAGCAGCTTGCTTACTTGAGCCTTTAGCCCTAGTGGCCTCCTTCCATGTAGGCTTCTTAGATGGGGCAGCCTGGTCGCATGGAACCTTATATACAACGCCTTTCCAGTGACCCAACTTGGTAAAGGGTAAATGGGTCAGTACCATATCATCATGATTACTGCCTGAGGTGTTAACTTCTTTCGCATCGTTGGAGGCATACCCGTGAACACCGTTATTTTTGTTTGCAATTCTTGAGCTATCACATATCCTGAAAAAGAGCAAAAGGGTGAGGTGGAGTTAGTGATCACCCATACAATGGAAGATGGGCCGAGGCCATCATGTCACTCACCCGACACCACGCCCTTCCGACTTTTGACCCGACAAAAAAGAACAACGTATCTAGCCAAAAGGAAAACCAACAGGCATGGTTGTACATGCATGATTATGAAAATAGAACGAGTAATAAAAGACGATGATTGCATCAAAAAGCTCTAAGTCTATCCAAAAACTCAAAGGAAACACATCGCTAATTCCGGAAACAGGAGAACAAACACAAGAAAGATGAAAAAGAAGAAGAACGGGAGTGAATTTCTCATGTTACCCAAGCAAAAAGGTACCTAAATTAGATCGGAGAATAGCATAACAAAAGATAGAAGATGAGAACAAGAACTAATGGTACAAGAAGATATGAAATCATACTGAAAAAGCATAAAATCAAAAGAAAACGGAAAGATTTCCTGGAAATTAGTTGAAGAAATTGATCGGAATCTTCGAACTCGCACCGGAAAGCTCAAATATCAACTGGAAACTTCAAATTCACGCCGGAATTATTTTTGCTATAAAAGTAGAAGTTGCGTAAAGTGTACAAGTGTTGGGGGCTCCCTTTTATATAGGCTGAAGGTTTCCGATCCAACGGTCAAGATGAAGATGATCTTACTGTTCAAGTTCAGGTGGCCTTTTTGAATTTTGAAATTTTAAACTGCCATCATTATGGCTCAAATACCAAACCGTTTCAACCAATCAGAACACGCAGTGATTCAAGTCAACCGCCACATCAGTTGCGGAATCAAGACAACTCCTCAAATCATACACTCAATCGTCAAGTCAGTTATAAGGCTGATTTGGCTCCATCAAATGGCGATCCGCTAATCAATAAGATCGTGTGCTTAATAGAACGGTGCCAAATGTAAGTCACACCGTGACACCAGAGCCATATTAAGTCCGTCCGCTGTATAGCACCGCCCTACAAGTTCGTCCGCTTCATAGCACGAACACAAAAGTCAACGTCAATTCATGACACATGCCACAAAAGGCGAAGTTGATCTACAACACAAAGGCCATAATAGACCTACAATTTGATCTGCGGATAACCTTTACTCCCCACCTAACATTTTATGAAAAATTTTAAGGCACAGTGTAGGGGGCATTGATATGTTTAAACTGTAAAATGACCCACGGATAGCGAACAAGGCCATTGGCCACTGTAGTCCGAGTACTCACCAGCCAAGATTGGATCCACCGTCCATCGGCCCTGCCTAAAGACTTTAAGTCCCATGCGGCACCAAGAAAGGCTTGAGGGCCGATCCGCCAATAATTCAGGCTAATATGCTTGCCAGCGGTCTGAGCCTCTTATCAAGAAGAGCAAGCTACGACCTAGGCAACAAGAAAGTATGAGCATATGATCAAGTGTGGTGGATCCGCGCATATCGGCACCGTAAGATGGTCTTAGCTTAGTCGAAGTCGTGTTGTATTTAACTACGTTGTATTATCATTACTTAAAACATAGCAGGTGGCTTGCCAATAAATAGGGCTAAATGTAATCATTCTTTTGCACCACCACTTTCACCACCGTGAATTTTACTTCACCGCCGTGTTCCACCAACATTTACACCAAATCATAGCCAGATATCCACTTTATTATACCGCAAATCTCACCGTGATAATTTCGACATTATCACTATAATATTGTCAATATCCAATATAGAATATATCTTTATTGTATTACCATAAATCAATTTACATATATGTACATATCACATATATACTACACACATAAATCTACAAATATTAATATCCAATATTAATACATAATATAATATTATGATTAATTAATTTGCAAAATCCATTTGTATCACATACATATAAATATGTGCCCCATATATACATAAAAATACATATAAATTTAATTAATCAACATAATTAATATCTTGTATTATTTTTATTCATAATTAATAAATACCACAATATTAATTTATTATTATAACACTTTATAGTCGAGATAAAAAGTTTCCTTATTTGGTTATCACTAGAACCGCATTTTATTCCGGCTCGATGTTCTTATATGTGTGACCCAATAGACTTCCGAATAAGTTGGCCGTAGGCCTAATGCACATTCAATAAAATGCCCCTCATACCTAACGATCATGAATAGTGTCTAGCAACAAGTCATGAACCCCAATCATCGGAGGAGTCAAGTGCATTGACAATTACCTTTCATGTGAAATAGTTACCATGTAAATAGAATCCGTTGGTCCCGTAAAAAGGCTGACACAAGTTTAGAGGGGGGTGAATAAACTTGTCACCAAAAACTAAATTCTAAATCAAATTAAGTTCAGTTTTAAACTTGTGTGGAGTTGAGCTAACTGAGCGGAGTATAAGTCTAACTGACTTATGCTGAAACTGAGTTAACTGGTAGCAAATTGAGTTTTAGCCTTTATAAACTGATCATGTTGTATCTATGAAAAAGCTTATATGCACAACTGAATTTTGGTGAATGTCAGTTTGTGTACTGTGTGAAAAACAATTAGTTCTGATTCAGTTTGCTCTAGATAACCTGAATAAAATCAATCACAATTCTGAAATGTAAATAATAGTATGTAAATGCGTAAAGTAGATAAGTCAAGAAATTATAGTTGTTCCAGGTGGTGTAATTCTGAACATCATCTATTCCCCTGTGATGCGGAGGAAAATTCAATAGAAAGCTTCGAGGTACACGATTACAAAAAGTCCTAATCTGATAGTCCTTGGCTAATCCTTAGCTTCACTATCTAAGCAACTATAGTACAGGTAGGATTGTTGCTCTGCAACTTCTTGCACCACTGGTCCTTGAAGGGTTGTTTTGCCTATTCACCAGCTCCACGACTAACACAGTCTACTCGATTGCCAAAAAACCACTGTCCTTGGAAAATCCTTGACCGGATTTCTTCACAGTCGAAATCTTTTATAAAATCAAAGTTGGGTTTAGAATCAAGTAACTGATTCTTGCTTATGGTTCTTCAGAGTGTTGGATCTTGATTATATCTTTGAAGCTTAAACACTTGAAGAATTTTAGATATGATCTTGTTGAGCACAAAGTTGATAGCAAAGCAGACGAATGCACAGATAAACAGGACTTAGGCTCAATGATTCTTAGTAATCTGTGTGTTTGATGCATGATGCCAAGTCCTCTATTTATACTGTGTGGTCCAACGTTCAGCTTGTTCAAAATCTGAATTCTTTAGCTATCAAACGTTTAAATCCATATAGCCGTTGATGGTCCTGTTAGATGTCAGCGACCGTTCTGACATGTCAGTCCATCATTCAATGAAATGCTTGATTTGTAACATTTGAATTTCCTTTTAGCTTTTTGGATGTCTTCAGCACTAAAACTGAGATATTTATAAATGGTCAGTTTTAAGCTTCAGAAAACCGAGTGAGTCAGTTTTCAGTTTAGAGCATTAACTGAGTTTTTACCCTTCTTCGAAACTTAGTACTCTATTTTCCATCTGATTCATATTCACTTATTCAGAGTACACCATAACTCATAAATCATTTATGATATCATTGTCCTTATGTATCTTAGGTCTTGATGTAAGATTCATAAATTCAGTTCAGGTCATCACAGTCTTGCCTAAATTCTAACCTTACAGTCTCGACTTTAATCTTAATAAACTGAGTTTGAACCCTCAGTTCTTCAATATTCAATGATTGAGTCTGTGTCCCTCACCCTTCTAATACTAAGTTTGTTCCCACAGCCTTTTACATCTAGATAATCCAACTGAGTCAGTGTCCCTCAGTGAACTTACCTTCTTCAGTTCTGAGTAAATGTCAGTTCTATGGCTTTGAGTAACACTTTTTCAGTTTGCTGTGAGTTATCAATTTGTCTAAAAGTTAGTTACGTATAATTTCCAGTTTATAGATGATTCAAGTTTTCAGTTCTATGATTCTCTACCTATTACAGTGCTTGTCTGATTCAACCTATTCAAAGATCAGACTCCAATAAATCCTATACATATTATTTCTAGACATTTTTTAGCTTTTCACTATAATAGATAGTTTCAGCACAAAATAAACAAGTAATTAAATAAGATGAATCATCATCAAAACACAAAATTTTAAGTCTAAGAATTTCCCCCTATTTGATGATGCAAAAACCCTCCTTAAAAGAAAATCTTAAAGATAAAAACAAATAAACACAAAGTACTGGAAACTGGATTTTTCATTAGAATTCACAAAAACTTGAATAAGTTACACAAATGATTAATTCATCAACTTTTTTGGTTGTTGTGTGACTAAATACTTTCTTCCCTTATCATGTAATTGATATTCACTTTCTAATTTTGTATCTTCCTTCGCAAAAGTCTTGAGGTAGTCTACTAGGCTTGACAGCTTCCACTTCCTCCATAAGCTAACTTAGGAAGATCAGTGTTGTCCCTGTAGTACTTTTCAAATTCATTAATGTCAGTCTCCATTTGTTCCTTCTTGTTCTTGGTGGCAAACTTATCTTCCATTGTTCTCATCTACTTGTGAGTTGCCATCTTCTGACTGTGATATACATCAGATAAGAAGTAAACAAGTGCTTCTTCATAGGTTTTGTGCATGTACATTGCCTTGATATGATTGTAATCCTTTTAAAACTTTCCACAGATCGAAGCTCTTTGATCTCCTGGTTTGCTGTATTTTAATATGAGCTGTTCGTCACTGAGTTATTCAACATTTCGGATGTAAGGATCTATTGCTGAATTTCCTTTCTTCAGTTCTCCTAATTCAGCTTCTAACTTCATCTTTTCTTCTTTTAGCTTCAGCTTTTCTTGTTCTACTTCCCCCTTTTTGGCATCATACAACCGATTGATTAACAAATGTGTTGTTTTTTGACCATCTACATTTCCATTCTGAGAAATTAGAATCTCAAAAAGTTGAATCTCTAACCCATAAATCCTCTTATTTATGTGCCATTCAGCTTGAGCTTCAATTTCTCGATTTTCCATGGTTGTAATTTCAAGATTTTCCTTCAATTGCGGAATCTGGAAAATTGAGTTAGAAGTGGTTTGTGATCGCGTGTAAGTCACTAACGTCGATATTACAAGCAATAATTCTAGGTACATCGCAGTACAGTAAAAATGAGTCAAGGTCGATCCAACAGAGACAATACAACTATAAGTATAAACAATTTTAACCTAATTAAGAAGCAACATAGAGGCGGTCATGGACCAATCAATAAACATAAAAGAAAACAAACTTGGTATTTCTCCCCCTCTTCTCACCGATCTACTAACTTGGATTAATTAAGCGTTACGTTTACTTCCCCACATAATTTCCTTAAATTGATGACGAGCTTAGTTTTAAATATCATTATCAGCTACGAGTGCGACTCCTACTCCTATCTATTCTGACAATGGTAGTAGACAATCTATACAAAAGATACCCTTCTTAATTGGTCCGTAATACCCATACGTATAAAGAACTAGAATTGCCGATATCGAGCACTAACTCATACCGCTAGCCTTTGCTTAGACAAATTATCGACATTGATCAAAGACGTTCTCATTCAAGAATATGTCCAAACTTAGCACTTCACTATTCATATTTCATGCCAGTTTACGATTACAATAAGCAGATTGGCCAAATCTAATCTACTGTTAAATAAACCTGTCGATCAACGTAGCTGTAGTGAATCCCAGTTTTAGGTTTTCTAAATTATGCCCCGGTAAACAGGTATAGACCTCCAGGTTACCGGGGGTGGCTTTTCCTATTCCTGGATCTACATTGCTCAATTACGATTAAAATAAGTAAATTATGGGGTATTTAAACATGCAGATTAACTAAAACACATAAATACGAACAGATCTACCATATTGAAGACAAAAAGGAATGTTCAAAGCTTCATACCTTTAACAATGGTGATCTAGCTCGATCTAATCAAGCTAGAGATAGTGGAGTAAAGGGAGGAAACCAGAAACAACTCTTCTAAACCGTGAATAACTTTATTTCATGAAAATTATATAATGTAATTGAATATAATTTTGTGCTTTTTGAAAACTCTTAGTATATTCGGCTTTATATAGATACAATCGGTGACTTGAGACTCTCTAAAACCCTAACCGACCTATTAGAGACGGTAGAATCAGTTTCATGTTCAACAAGTCCTCGGTTTACCGGACCTAGCCCTCGGTAAACCGGGCAGACTTTTCTTCCTTTTCTTCAGCAGACTTCCTCTTGGACTTTAATCACTTGGCCCAATATATTTCTTTTGGTCTAGTTCCATTCTTGAATGCTCCAGATCCGGTACATCTTCTAAAACACGCAAAACGATACAAAACAGTACCAAATCTTTGGGAAAATAATAGAGATGCAGAATTACGATCCTGGAAACACTCACATAGTATTTAAAATATATTCCACATAATAACGAGCCTATCTTTCCTCTCTTGAGCAGAATTCGGGGTGAATAAAGGTATAATTATTGGTACCAATTAGAGCGTTATCACATACCCCCCACTTAGCTTTTGATCGTCCCGCGCAAAAAGGCTAAAAGAAAACAACACCCTGATTAGTACACAAGTTAATTAAAAACAACTATGCTTTACAAAGTCAAGATCGAGATCATGCCACTCATATCCATCTGTAACGCATTAAACACTATTCACGTCATTATCCAATGTGTGTGTGCAATAACTTTCACAACCGCTTAGTAATGCAGACAATCTCACATTATGTCAACCCGTAGTCGAACTAACCAGTCTCAAACATGTTATTTATCAATTAAATTAGCTGGCAAGGCGGATCGAGAACCGATTATATATTACTCATAGGCGCTGTTTATCGGTCTATGCAAAAGTCATGCGTTTTACTCTCCATCGACTCAGATTTTTCCAAATAGAATGTAGATGTATATATTTCGATGCACTTCTCTTTCTTGTCGGGTAAACTCTCATTGATTTAACTATCCTCACGGCCCCACTCATGATAAATTACCGAATCTGAAATTCCATTCCTTTCATAAACGTTGGTGGAACATGATTCGTGATGAAGCCAGGGTCAACTCTAGTCAAAGAAATATGCTATCGACTACACACCAAGGGAAGTGAGTTATACGTGTGTAAAATGGTGGCTTGTAACAGAATATGCGCTTAACACACCACTACTTCAGAAGTGGACATTTAATCTTACTTGTGAAACATGAAACAAAGATGAAGTCAATTGAATCAAAGTCTAAATGGTGAATTGTGCATCAAAGAGAATCAAGATAATCACACAATTTATGGAATATAGAGCTAAGAAGCTAAGTGACATTCCTCTACCCCCCACTAAATTGAAACAATGTCCCTAATGTGTAAGGTGAAAAATGAAACATGAAAAGTAACTTAGCTTCTGTTAAGGGTGGAAACAAAGAAGAAGTGGATCGCCGTATAAATCATCGGACTCATGTAAGTAATCCATGAAGAATCTACGCTAAGTATCTCAAACAAACCAAGAAGAATGGCGGTGACAAGAAACCATATAATAAAAAGGCGGGAGTAAAAGAGAAAATAATGAAATCCAAAACAAATTAAGCTGACAAAATGATTATATGAATATGATTCTGCTACATCAACTAGATAGGAAAAGAAAATTAGAAAAAGAAATATAGAAAACAACACCAAAAAGAAATAAAAACTAGTCATCATTAGAATAACCCTCCAAGTCATCTCTAGGCTCAAAACCGGGAGATGGACCAAAACTCGATCCAGCAGCGGTTGAAGAAGAGGCTCGGTGATGTGGGGCAGTCCTAGGTGGTTGGGTAGATGAAGGTATGCCAAAGAAATCAAAGATCTTATCCATCTTGCGGTGCAAACTCGTAATCTCTCGAGAGTGTTCCTCAAGCATAGCTCTCTGAGTCCGGGGTGCTCCGAGGACCGGAGTACGCTCCCTCTAAGCTCTTCCAACCCGTCTTGGAACTTTTTGAACTAACTGTGGATTGATCATTGGCTCAGGGTCTTCCCAATTATCACTGATAAGAATCTTCACCTCGTCCTCTAAAGCAAACATGTCAATCACCGGTCAGTATGGCAACAGCTCATGCTCAGATGTGACAGAAAGCTCGTGAATATGGCTATGCATTAGTAGACCAATGTTGACAAGAGATTCCTGCTCCAGATAAAACATCATCTCCACCCTCTTGGTGGTGACAGATACCATGTGCTTGGTCGGTAGAAGGTAGGCACAAACAAATCTGTTGAGCATCTTCCGATCCTAGGATAACTCGTTCTCTAGGAAGATGGTGGGGGATCTAGCAGGATTGTGCTTCTATTGCACCCCAAAATACTCAGCTATCATGTCCATCCTCTCCAAATCGTCAATGTTACTCGAGGAAGTGTACTCATCCGGGCCCACTGGTGGATGTCTAACCCCAAAATGAGCATTGATCCGCACAATAGAAAAATCAACTTTAACACCACTGACCATAGCATACAAGGCTCTGGGGTTATGCGAAACGTAAGCATAAAATTCCGTGACCACCGTGGTGTTTAACCGAGTTGGTGATTCTGCCATATCCAAAATATCTTGCACTTATAGGGCTCGTGGCAAGATCAATCTGTAATCGTCCAGTTCTACCCCTCGTCTCGAGCAACTGGCCTTGCATTCCAATGCCCTCGGAACGACTCATAGATAGATAAAAAATGGAATTTATCAACCCTATATATCAAAGGGTTGGCATCTCCATAGACACTATAATAACCACAAGGACGAACAGCTAAACGTCTACGCTTGGGACCGATCCTGGATGATAATACAACCTGAAACTGAAGCTGATTTTGAAAAACTTCCCTCGGTAAACCGGCAAGTAGGTTTGATTTACCGGCCTGATTTTTTCTGATTTATTTTCTGTACTGTGCCTCTGATGATAAAGGATGAAGAACTGTGGCACCTCACTAGCACAGCAGCACTAGACAGTAACATGGGAAAGAAAAATGGGTGTTTTGGTTGGTTTAACTGGAAGAAAGGTTTGATTTTTGTTGTGGTTGGGTGGTGACAGTGGTGGTGATGGTGGACGACTGAATTTAAGAAGAAGAAGATATGGGAGAAGTTTGGTGATTTGAAGAGATGATGGTAGATAGAATGATAAGAATGGTGGTGAATGGGTGGTTTAAATAGGAAGAAATGAGTGAAGGTGGAAGGATTTAGTGGGATAGTTGGTAGAGAAGTTATTTGGGTGAGGGATTTGAGGAGGTGATTGATGGGATTGAGGTGGAGTTATGGTGGAGTGTGGGAAAGGATGAAAATTTTGAAAAGAAGGGTAAATTGGATGGTTTCTGCTGACTAGGAGCGTCTGATGCAACGTGTGTCCTCCACGTGGCTCTATAAATTCATCTTTTTAAACTGACATTATGAAATCCAAAAATCCAGCCTCAGTAACCCGGAGGTAACCTAGGGTTTACCGGGGTTATTTTTCCCAGATTTCTCACTGCACACTTTTCTCAACCTCTCTGCTCAATTCTAACCTCAAATTGACTAGCCTCTTACTCTTTTTGTTATTATTTCGGCTTCAATCCTAACCTTCTTCATTAGAATCCGCAACGAGTAAGAAAACACATTTCCACAAACATTCGGTTTAAAGCCAAAGGGTGTGGTAGGATGAAAAATAGCTCGTCGCTTCATCTTGCTACTTTTATTCATTCCTAATCTACCTAAGGGTTTAAAGAAATAGTTCTGAGTTTATAGTCACCAGCTCGACTTTCTTCAGATCTCCGATCATTCAGGGGTTGGAGCTTTAACTTGCCAAACTTTCGCTCCAGAGGTTTGTACCTTTTTAGAACATTTTTGGGCTCTCTTCCTATCATGACTCTCTCTCTTGGCTTGTGTACTAGGTCTGCCTCTATGTCGAATTTAGACTTTAGATCCAAAGACTCCACATTTTCCACTTTAAGCTCAAAGCATTCACTACGCAACACGGGAGGACTAGCTTCCGTGAGCATCTTGTTATAGTCCTTCTCTTCTCTTTCTCTCAGCATTAGTCTCATGAATTCCTGCTCAACGGTTTCTATTACAACCTCTCTATGATTATACCCCTCTTTCTCCATAATTTCCACCTTTCCTGAAGCATACATCATCTTACAACTTTCCGGCCTATTTTCTTGGGGCTCTAAGATCTTAAAAGATACAGCATCATTATTCAATCTTAAAGTAATCTCCCCATTATCAAAATCCATGACAGCCCTGCTTGTCGCTAAGAAAGGTCTCCCTAATAGAACTAGGGCACTTGGGTCCTCTGTTATGTCTATCACCGTAAAATCAATTTGATAACTGAACCCTCCTACCTTAATCGTACACTTCTTAAGCAGACCAGCAGGCATATCTCTAGTTCTATCAATGAATTTCATGGTTTAGGTTTGATTCATTACGACCGGAAGCTTGATCTTTTGGCAGAGGGAAAAAGGTATTATGTTGCAACTCAAGCCAGAGTCGTAGAGACCTAATCCTATTGATATACCATTAACAGAAATTGGAAGTCGGAACGTGCCAGGGTCTCCTAACTTCACCACGGTGTCTGAGTCTAGGTAATCCTCAGGCGCATAAAACATCGTGTCAGGATCCTCTTCAGGATGATCAGAATCATAATCCAAAGATGAATGTCAATTAACTCGTAAGGGAACTCACCTAGACGATACGTGCTATACTCCTTTAAGTTCTCTTTAAGCTCTTACTTGTTTGCGTCTTTCTCTTTTTCCAACCACTTCTTTATAGCTTCATAATTCTCTCTTGCTTCAGATCCAGGGTACATGGAAATTGGTGTGATGCTCAATATTGTTCTAGGAATATTGCTTGACTTGTTTGCTCTTTTTCAACTCCGGTTTCATCGAATTTCTGAAGTGTTCTGATCTTCTTGCGAAAAGACAAAATAAAACAAGGAAAAGGCTTGCAACTTCCGCTTCAGCTGGGTGTGATCCAAACTGTTGCGGACCTACTAACTAAAATCAACAGAGAATAACACAGAATAACATGGGCAGTTCAAAAATTGATTTTTCACGGCTCAGTAACCCGGGGGTTAGCCACGGTAAACCGGCCCTGAAATTTCTCTTTCTGGTAGTTTAACATGTGCATGGTTGATACAGAATGACTCGAGAGTCAAAATAAAATAAAATAAAAAAGACTTCTTAATTAGAATTAAAACGTTTATATTTATAATTGACCATTGTCCCCGGCAGCAGCGCCAAAAATCTTGATCGCGTGTAAGTCACTAATGTCGATATTACTAACAAGAATACTATGTACATCGTAGTATAGTAAATGCGAGTCAAGGTCGATCCCAAGAGACAGTGCAACAATAAGTATAAACGATTCTAACCGAATTAAGAAGCAACATAGAGGCGGTCATGGACCAATAAATGTACATAAAAGAAAACAAACTTGGTATTTCTCCCCCTCTTCTCACCGATCTACTAACTTGGATTAGTTAAATCGTTACGTTTAATTCCCCACATAATTTCCTTCAATTAATCGCGAGTTTAGTTTTAATTATCATTATCAGCTACGGGTGCAACTGCTACTCTTATCTACTCCGACAATGGTAATAGACAATCTATACGCAAGCTACCCTCCTTAATTGGTACGTAATAGCCCATACACATAAATAACTAGAATTGCCAATATCGAGCGCTAACTCATACCGCTAACCCGTCTAGACAGCTGTCGACATTGATCAGCACGTTCCTAGGGCCTTTTCAAGACTATGTCCAAACTTATCACTTCACTATTCATATTTCATGCCAGTTTACGATTACAATAAGCATATTGGCAAGATCTAACCTACTGTTAATAAACCTATCAATCAGCGTAGCTGTAGTGAATCCCAGTTTTAGGTTTTCTAAATTATGCCCCGGTAAACCGGTATAGACCACCGGGTTACCAGGGGTGTCTTTTCCTATTCGTGGATGTATATTGCTCAATTACGATTAAAATAAGTAAATTACGGCGTCTTTAATCATGCAGATTAACTAAAACACATAAATACAAACAGATTTACCATATGAAGACAAAAAGGAACGTTCAAAGCTTCATAACTTCAACAATGGTGATCTAGCTCGATCTTCTCAAGTTAGAGATAGTGGAGATAGGGAGGAAACTAGAAACAACTCTTCCAAAGCTTGAATAACTTTATTTCAACAAAATTGTATAATGTAATTGAATATAATTTTGTGCTTTTTGAAAAATCTCAGTATATGCGGCTTTATTTAGATACAATTGCCGACTTAAGACTCTCTAAAACCCTAACCGACCTAGTAGAGGCAGCAAATCACTTTCGTGTTCAACAAGTCCTCGGTTTACCGGACCTAGCCCTCGGTAAACCGGGCCGAATTTTCTTCCTTTTCTTCAACAGATTCCTCTTTGATTTTAATCACTTGGCCCAATATATTTCTTTTGGTCCTAATCCATTATCCAATGCTCCAGATCCGTTACATCCTATAAAACATGCAAAACGAGACAAAACAGTACCAAATCTCCTCGAAAATAATAGAGATGCAGAATTACGATCCTGGAAACACTCACATAGCATTTAACATATACTCCACATAATAACGAGCCTATCTATCCTCTCTTGAGCAGAATTCAGGGTGAATAAAGGTATAATTATTGGTACCATTTAGTGCGTTATTAGTTTTCTTGATAGTGTCTAACTTTGAATGAAAAGAGACATCGGTCTTTTTCTTGTAATCTAGGTAAACTGAGATCTTCGACAAAAGATTGTTGTAATGTTCCTTTTGGTTGAGCATACTATCCAAAGTATTTTGCACTTTGGTAAGTTCTTCACGTGTCAAAAACTCTGTTGGATCAACTTCTTCCTTTGTTGACTGAGTTTGATTGTCCATAAGTACAACTATTTTCCAACTTTTTCATCTTGTTCAGCTTGAAACTGATTGTCAGTTGTCTATGGCCCAACTAGAAATTCTTCATCCTTAGTAACTGATTCCTTTTGAACTTTATTTTTCTCTTCTGTCTGTAAGACTGTAACCTGCTTTGTCAGTTTCTTTGAATCATCATCTTTGTCTTCATCATCATTCTTCTTTAAAACATACTTGGGTGCTGACAATGCATCCGACTTCTTCTTCTTCTCTTTCTCTTCTATTTTTTTCACCATCTTCATAATTTCCCAAAATTGTAAAAGTCCTTCCAAGTCCAATTCTTTCTCCAATTTAACTTCCAAAAGGTTTCTTAGCCCTTGTATCTTTTTTATCTTTACACACAGAGAGCTTGATAAAAGAGTATTATAGCATATTTCTTCAAAATTTTCAAAAGAACTACTTTGGCTATTAATCTGGACTCTTGAGATTGCTTTAAAGGGGCCACATTGTGATTACTTTTCTTGTATTTTGAGAAAATAGGTTTTTGTGTTTGAAATGTTATGTGATTGAAAAGATATATAGAGGGGTGGACGGTTATAAGAATGATCCCATGATCTTTTGTAGATTGTGTACTAACTTTTCAAATTCTTCTGAGAAAACCGGTAATCGATGCATGTACTATTCGGATTTTTTTTGTGATATGTGATCATTGTTGGTTTTATCCTTTTACCCTTTGAATAACTTTGACTGGTAAAAACTCATTTAAATTTTCAGCAGTCAGTTCCTTATAAAGGTCAGTTTCGTCCTTATTCAGTTAGTCAGTTTGAGGTCATTGATGTCAATGACTAATCTATCAAGTAAGCTCACCCAGCATGATAAAGATCAATCCCCTTGACGAATCTCAGTTGTACAATTGACTTAGCTGACTTTTATGATCCCCAATTCAGTTCTTAGTTTGAAAAACAATTCTCTATCCAAAGGTTTTGTGAAAATATCAGCCAACTGGTCCTCAGTTGGTATATAGAGAGCTTTAACATCCTTTTTTTCCATGTGATCTTTTATGAAGTGATGTCTTACATCAATATGTTTTGTCCATGAGTGCAAAACTGGATTGTCAGTTATTGCAATTGCACTTGTATTGTCACATATAATGGGTATTAACCTTTCTTCAATCTTATAATCTCTCAGTTGTTGTCTTATCCATAAAAATTTAGCACAACAACTTCCGGCTGCGATGTATTCAATTTCAGCTGTAGAGGTTGAAATTTAGTTGTTCTTTTTTCTAAACCAAGACACAAGTCTATTTCCATGTAACTGACTTGTGCCTGAGGTACTTTTTCTGTCAATTTTGCATCCTGCTTAATCCGGGTCTGAGTAGGATATCAGCTTGAATTCTCCTTCTCTTGAGTACCATATCCCAACTCCAAGTGTGTCCTTGAGATACATCAAGGTCTTGACCACTTTCATAGGACTTTCTTTAGGTTTAGACTGAAACCTTGCACAAACACCTACTGCAAATGATATGTCTGGTCTGCTTGCTGTAAGATATAGTAGGCTTTCAATCATTCTTCTGTGGAGTGTCTGATCAACATCTTTTCCATCTATATCTTTATCCAGTCTGATGTTGGATCCAATGGGTGTTGCTATTCCAGCACTGTTCTCCATTCCAAACTTTTTGATAAGTTCTCTTGTGTACTTAGTTTGGTGTATGAATATCCCATTATCCATTTGCTTAACTTGTAAGCCAACAATGTAATTCAGTTCTCCCATCATACTCATTTGAAATTGGCTCTTCATTAAACTTGCAAATTTCTCACAAATCGTGGATCCTCTGATCCATAAATGATGTCATCCACATATATCTGAACTAGGATAGTGCTTTCTCCTATTTTCATTCAGAACAAGGTTATGTCAATGGTTCTTTTGATGAATCCATTGTCAACTAGAAACTGAGATAGAGTTTCATACCAGGCTCTGGCTGCCTATTTCAGTCCATAGAGTGCTTTTCTTAGTCTGAAAACTTTGTTTTCTTGATCTTTAATTTCAAGTCCAGGGGGTTGTTGCACATAAGCTTCTTATTCGAGTACTCCATTTAGAAATGCACTTTTAACATCCATTTGATATACTTTGAACTTCTTGTGCGCTGCAAAGGCAAGAAATAATATGATTGTCTCTAACCTTGCTAATGTAGCATAAGTTTCATCAAAGTCTATTCCTTCCGCTTGTGAATATCTTTTAGCCACAAGTCTAGCTTTATTTCTAACAATGTTTCCATCTTCATCAAGTTTGTTTTCTGAAAACCCACTTTGTACCAATAACATTAGCATGATCTGGTCTTTCAACTAATTACTATACTTGATTTCTTTCAAATTTTTTTACTTCTTCTTGCATTGCCAGTATCCACTCTGGATCTTTCAAGGCTTCTTCTATCTCTTTAGGTTTGGCTTGAGATAGAAAGCATGCTATCATAGCATCTAACTGATTTCTTGTGCGAACTCCATGTTGAAAATCACCAATCACTTTTCCCTCTGGGTGATCTCTCATCCATTGATGTACTGGGGGTTGCATTATTGGATCATGAAATTCTTGAGTTGGTTCTTTATGAATTTCAGCTTCCGGAATTTGATCTGCTTGAGCTTGATCTTGTGTAGGATTAGTTTCATTTTGTACTGGTTGTTCAACTGTAGGTTCAGTTGTTTGAAACTGAGACTAATCTTGATCTAAAGATTCTGAAATCCTTAACCTTCCCATATCAATAAAAACTGATTCTGGTATCTTTTGCAACTGAGGTTGAGAAACTAGTTCCTAATTGTCTTCAATTGTATCACCAGTGAAGTTTGCTTCATCAAAACCACATGTATATATTCTTCATGCTTGAGTGTTTTTTGTTCAAAACTCTGAATGCTTTACTAACACTTGAATATCCTAAGAATATTCCTTCATCAGCTTTAGGTTGAAAAGTCTTGAGCTGATCTTTTCCATTATTGTATATGTAGAATTTGCTTCCAAAGGCATGAAAATATGAAACATTCGGTTTCCTTCCATTCCAAATTTCATAAGGTGTTTTCTCCAACCTTTTGTTCATAAGAGCTCTGTTCTGAGTATAGCAAGATGTGTTTACTGCTTCTGCCCAATACCTTTCAGGTAACATAGATTCACAAATCATTGTCCTCGCTACCTACTTGAGTGTCCCATTTCTTCTCTCAGCTACTCCATTCTACTGAGGTGTTGTTGTAGCTGCAAGCTGATGTAACACTCCATTCTCTTCACAATATTCAATGATCATATTTTAGAGAAATTCAGTTCCTTTATCAGATCTTATTTTTACAAATGTAACACTTTTCTGATTTTGAAGTTTTCTTAACAATTCTTTGAGTCTTTGCTTGGTTTCACTTTTCTTTGTCAAGGAAATTACCCATGTGTATCTTGAGTAATCATCAACCACCACTAGTGTATATTTCTTTCCACTAACACTGATTGGTGTAACTGGTCCAAACAAATCCTTGTGTAGTAGTTCCAATACTCTTGTAGTTGAATGTTGACACTTGATTTCACTTGCTTCCCTTTTTGACAATCATCACACAAACTGTCCTTTTTGTATGATATATCTAGTAATCCAATCATTAAATCTTTCTTGACTAGAAGATTGATATCATCAAAAGAGATGACCTAGTTTCTTGTGCTATAGCCAGCTGATTTATGATTTGGTATGCACAAGTAAACATGTTTCTAAAACAGCTATTGACTAGTCCACAATGTACATGTTTTCTTTCTTCTTCCAGCAAGAACTACTTGATAGGCTGTTTCACTTATGACAACGCATAATTCTTTGTCAGAAGTGACTTTGTATCCCATGTCATAAAATTGGCTTGTACTAAGTAGATTGTAGTTGAGTCCTTGAACATAAGCTATATTCTTGATCTTCAATCCATTCTTGATTAAGGTTCCATAACCTCTTGTATATCCAAGTTTGTCTTTTCCACCAAAATTGATCTTGGGTCCATCCTTAGCCTGAATCTATCAAATTGTCTTTGCTCTTTGTCATGTGTCTAGAGCAACCACTGTCAAAAAACCATATTTCCTGCAAAAATAAGTTAATGAGCTTTAGGTACACAGCTCTGTTTGGGTCCATAAGGATCAGTTGTAAGTACAACTATTTGAATATTTCCATAGTGTCTCCTTTGGAAATTGTTGCACTTCTTCTCATATATATAAGCTACATTCCCATAATATCTATTGGTCTTATTTATATGCACTCTCAAGTCTTTTGGTCTAAGCTGACTTCCATAGTGCTTTCTATTGTTGAAAGCTGAATAGTAACCATCATTCTATTGTTTGAGATTAACAGCTTTGTGTTGAGGTTTATTCTGACTTCTATACTGAGGATTCTGCTGAGATCTCAAAAGAGTTCTCTGCTGAGTCCTTGACTGATACTTGTAGTAAGTTCTCTGCTGTGAATGATTGTTCTTACCAATTTTAGCAATAGATTCAAAAAAGTTACAATCATCATCAGAAGGAAATAACCTGTCTTTCCCCATGTGTTTGTGATTCCTTGAATGATTATCATTCTTGGATTTACTTTGACTAGTCTTTTTCTGGTTCTTGCCATGGTTCACTTCTGTAGATCTGACATTTGATCAACCATCTATGTTTCTTTAAAGTGCAGCTGATTTACCTTTGTTATTAGTTGCAGCTAACTTCCTAGGAAACTAATCTTTGGCTGATTGACTTGTTTTGAGCTGATTTACTGGTTCAAAATGATTCTCAGTTTGAGGAAGTTGTTCAGCTATAAATTTAATGCCAATTCTGGCTTTAGATTCTCTGGCATTACTAGTTCCTTCCTTTGAAGTTTGCTGAGTATCAAATCCTAGGCCAATTCTATCACTATATGGCTTTCCAGATTTGAATCCAGTTGTAGGACTTGAATGAGCTAAAGATTTAGTTGCTACTACAGAAGTAGTAGGCTGATGCTGATTCTTTTCTTGATCAGTTCTTGTCAGTCTCAAAACATTCAATTCAGTCTTTAATCTTTCAACTTCTAAAATTAGAGATTCTTTGTCAGCTTTGATTGATTCATAACCAGCTTGTATAGCTACAAGTTGGTTCATCAATTCATAAAGAGTTTCTTCTAATTCAAGATTTCGAGGATTAGAACCAGTTGTTGAAGACCAAGCATTTTGTATGGAATTCTATGCTGAGGAGTACTTAGAATTTGATTCCCATACCTCATTTGGATCCTCCATGTGAGCCATTAAAGCTATGTTTTCTAAGAGTTCCTTCTCAGTTCCGGCTTTATAATCTGATTCGTCACCAGCTAATAATGCTCTTCTTTCCGTTCTTCTATGCTGAGTTCTTTTATTGTTCAGCTCTGGACATTCAGCCTTGTAATGTCCAGGTTTCTTGTAGTTGAAGCACAAATACTCATCATTCTTCTTTCTTTCAGGAGTCTTCTTGATATATTATTTACTAACTGCCTAACCATTTTTCATTCTTCTGATTCTGTTCATCATCAATGCCATATGTTCATCCATTTCATCTAGTTGTTAAAGATTGCTACTAGATGTCTATAGATTATCATTTGCTGCTGCAAGAGCTCTTGTCTTTGGTTCTTCGAGTGCCTTGATTGCAGCTATGATAACTGTAAAATTTTCACTGATTCATATGCTTTGAAGTCAAAAATGATTTTGAAAGTGTCCTCTTCATCAAGCTTTCTTGATTCTTCAATAGTTGTCACCCACATTTTCCAGCATGAGGGTAAAGCTTTCAAGATTTGGGTGCTGATTTTCTTCTTGGTGTATTCTATCTTGAGAAGTGTCAGTTTATCCATGATTTCACAAAATCTTGTCTACATTTGTTCAATTATTTCTCTAGGTTTCATCTTGAAGTTATGAAACTTTTGTTTGGCGACTGGGATCTTGTTCTCCTTGATTGAGTCAGTTCCTTCACATACTAGCTGTAACTTTTCCCATATTTCTTTGGAAGTGGTACATTCTTTGACTTTTAGGTACACGTTGCTATCTAAGGTTCTGAGAATAATGTCCATAGCAGCATTGTTGTGATTGTTCCTCTTTCGATCATCATTATTCTATTCGCTTTTAGGCTTAGGAACTCTAACTTGAGCACCACCTTCAACTGTTTGCATGTATACGATTTGAATTGTCCCATCAATGAGCACATCCATCATCTCGTCATGTGTGGCAGCAAGAAATGCCTGCAATCGACGTCTATATTCATAAAAACGGTCCATGTTGCACATGAGCATCTGTCTAGCATACTGATTGTTGTCCTTGATGCAAGATTCTGAAAACTGAGTTATGCAAAACTATATCCTTAAAAACTAAGCTTTATCAGAAGATCAACTAGTGGAGAGTATCAGAAAAAGTTCTTGTTCAAGAAAACTGCTCCGATACCAATTGTTGGTCCCGTAAAAAGGCTGACACAAGTTTAGAGGGGGTGAATAAACTTGGCACTAAAAAATGAATTCTAAAACAAATAAGTTTAGTTTTAAACTTGTGTGGAGTTGAGCTAACTGAGCTGAGTATAAGTCTAACTGACTTATGCTGAAACTGAGTGCACCGGCAGCGGATTGATTTTTAGCCTTTATAAACTAATCTTGTTGTATCTATGAAAAAACATATATACAAAACTGAATTCTGGTGAATGTCAGTTTGTGTACTACGTGAATAACAATCAGTTCTGATTAAGTTTTCTTTGGATAACTTGAATAAAATCAATCACAATTCTGAAATGTAAATAACAGTAAGTAAATGTGTAAAGTAGAGTATGGAAGGAAATTATAGAGGTTCCAGGTGGTGTAATCCTGTACGTCCTCCCTTCCCCTACGATGCGGAGAAAAAATCACTAGACCTCTTTGAGGCACACGATTACAAAAAGTCCTAATCTGATAGTCCTTGGCTAATCCCTAGCTTCACTATCTAAGCAACTATAGAACAGGTAGGATTGCTGCTCTGCAACTACTTGCACCACTGGTCCTTGAAGGGTTGTATTGCCTTATCACCAGCTCCACCAAAAATACAGTCTACCCGACTGCTAAACAACAACTGTCCTTGGCAAATTCTTGACCGGATTGCTTCACAGTCTAAACCTTTGGTAAAATCAAAGTTGGGTTGAGAATCAAGTGAATGATTCTTGATTGTGGTTCTTCAGAGTATTCGATCTTGATTATATCTTTGAAGCTTGAACACATGAAGAATTCAGAAATGATCTTGTTGAGCACAAAGTTGATAGCAATACAGATGAATGAACAGATGACATGACTTTGGCTTGATGATTCTAAGTAATCTGTGTGTTTGATCCTTGATGTCAAGTCCTCTATTTATAGTGTGAGGCCCAACGTTTATCTTGTTTGAAATTTGAATCCTTTAGCTATCAAATGTTTAAATCCATATAGCCGTTGATGGTCCTGTTAAATGTTAGTGACCATTTTGACATGTCAGTCCATAGTTCAATGAAATGCTTGATTTGTAATGTTTGAATTTCCTTTCAGCTTTTTGGATGTCTTCAGCTCTTAAACTGAGTTGTTTATAAATGGTCAGTTTTAAGCTTTAGAAAACTGAGTGAGTTAGTTTTCAGTTTAGAGCATTCACTTAGTTTTTAATCTTCTTCAAAACTTAGTACTCTATTTTCCATCTGATTCATATTGACTTAATCAGAGTATGCCATAACTCATAAATCATCTAAGATATCATTGCGCTTATGTATGTTGGGTCTTGATACAAGATCCATAAAGTTAGTTCAGTTCATCACAGTCTTGCCTGAATTCAAACCTTACAGTCTCGGCTTTAATCTTCATAAACTGAGTTTGAACCATCAGTTCTTCAATCTTCAATTAATGAGTCTGTGTCCCTCGGCCTTCTGATACTGAGTTTGTTCCCTCAGCCTTCTGCTTCTAGATAAGCCAACCAAGTCTGTGTCCCTCAGGGAACTTACCTTCATCAGTTCTGAGTAAATGTCAGTTCTTTGGCTCGAAGTAACACTTTTTCAGTTTGTTGTGAGTTATCAGTTTCTGATACTTAGTTATGTATAATTTCCAATTTTCTAGATGATTTCCAGTTTTCAGTTCTACGATTCTCTATATGTTACAGTGCTTGTCTGATTCAACCTATACAAAGATCAGACTCTAATAAATCCTATTCATATTATTTATAGATGTCTTCTATCTTTTCACTATAACATCTAGTTTTAGCACTTCATCAATGGGGTAAAAACAAACAAGTAAAAAATAAGATGAATCATCATCAAAAATCAAATTTTATTTCTAACAGAATCATATCGATTTAATCATATCCATATGGTCGTATCTCGAGTGTCAATACATTAACGACCGTATCTTATAATATGGATATCATGCTCTCTCAAAGTTGCTCATTTACTCCATTTTTGCAAAGATTAATGGGAGCTAGACATTCTTTATAAAAAGGCCCTTTCGGATATTCACTTCTATTATTAGTATACGTGATTTCCGGACGAGCAACATGAATCCTACGTACGCTTCAGTACACACCCAATCACAACCGCATGATCTCCTCGTGGCTAGGAAAACTCAACAACGTCGAAGTATGACAATCCACACCATGATTCTATGAAGACTCCGGCCTTGAGATAATTACACAACCGCCACATAGTGCGACACTTAATAAAGTAAGTGGGTCATTCTAACGTATGCATTCTCTAATACACGTCCACGTATAGTCCAAGTGTCCATACAATTCGATAGACGAGATCTATCACTATCTTCACAAGATAGAAGAGATCTAATACATGGTAGTCTAACCGTACTATTAATGTCCTATTTAAGAGTACATACGACTAGAGACATTTAAGTATCAAACTATTTAACGTGAATCGAGATCTCATCAACCATGATCACTATCATTGTTTCTCTATCACAGTTTAATACTAATGAAGTTATTATATACACAATATCATAATTGGCTCGTTGAACGAACAAATATATAATAATAGACAAGCCATTTATATATGTATAAACATATTGAAGTAGTAGAAATGATCCGACCCGGTCGGATCTTGTCCAACCCGATTGGGTTTAGGACACTATTTCAGCACTTGTAAACCTACGGAGTTATTCACTTTTGCTGACCGCCAACACATCGCGATATTGACTTGTGTCTTACCAAGAATGATTTGATATTTAGACTTTTACTATACAAGTATGTAGTTTATTAATCATTAAATAGCCACCTAAGCGTTTTCAAGTTAAAACTCAATTAACTGTTCTACTCCCTCACGTAGACACTAGACATAACATCCAAAACACATACACCGACATTGATGAATACTAATTCATCAAGCACAAGCCAATCATGCTCTTTCGACGATCCCGAACTTCAACTTTTAAGAAAAATCTATTCGGTGTTCGAATTAAACACATCAGAAGCTTAATATTGACTGGTCCATGTTCATTAAATGGTATTAGATCAAGAAACAACATTCAAAACTGGATTCGGGGAACAAAACAACTTAAGACACCAAAACATGGCTTTTCGCACGCGATACAGCTTCACAGCATGCGCTAAAAGCGCTATGATGATTCTGCCGGCATTCTAGACCGGTTTGGTGCGTTGTACCCCTTATGCGGGCGCTAAAACGGCTCTTTACCAGTTTCCCCTACTGTTTTCATTTTAGCGCTTGCTAAAGCCCATATGCGCGTGCTAAAACCCTAAAACTGCCTTAAACTTCAGTTTTCCGACACTTTTATGAATACTAACCAATTTCAAACATGTTCTGCATCATTTTGACAGCAAAAAGAGCAGTAAAATACCTCTTTATCAAACCATAACATAATGCACCTCCTTAACAACAACTTAAAATGATTTCTAGCATCAAAACATATCAAAACTCAACCCATTCTTTGTAAAACATGAATTAAGCAATAGAGAAGATCATCTTACTTGGTCAAAGAATATCTAAGCAAGAACTTCAAGAATTCTGCAGCAAAACCGTGGTTCTGCAACTAAAACCTATGTGATCAACCTCAAACTTGAATTAGACTTAATCACATGCTTCTAATACAACGATTCTATGGATTTAGAAAATATAATCCATCAAAATTGATTAAACCACAACTAAAGAATAAATCCACACATTTATAAAACTTTGAACTTTTAGTATTGAAACGTAGCCCTCTTCACGCTGATTTTAAATATCTACTTGAATCTGTAATCCAAAAGATATCTTGTGAGTTTTGAGAAAGTCTCTTTCCTCTCTATATTTTCTTTTGCTCTGATATTTGAACATCTTTCTGAAAATCCCGATTTCTGACAACCTCCTAAAGAGGTGGAAGGTTTATTGCCAAAAATAACTTCTCCCAGTAATTATCATTTAAATAAATATGGGGGAAGGGGCCACAAGGACAAAAAAATTAATAAATGGATCTGGAAGGACAAAAGTAACATTTTCATGATTATAAAGGACAAAAATCACAATTGTTACTTTAAAATTGTTACTTCACGTGTTAATGTTACTTTGTGTTTCACAATTGTTACTTCATATTTACTTTACTCCACATTTGTTACTTCATATTTGTTACTTCATAATTGTTACTTTTGTCCTGATTAAATTACAGTGTCCTTCTATCCCGATTTTTTGATAATTTTGTCCTTCTGGACAAAAAAAATAAAAAATATATATATATATATATATATATATATATATATATATATATATATATAGTACTTTAAAAAAAAGGATAAATATAATATTTCGCTTTACATGAAAAATAAAACGTCACATTATTTCCCGAAAATCAGAATATTAAAAATACAATATATTCTTACACAATTTAAATATCGAGTAAGATTAATTTTGTATTTATTCATATGTATGCTGTATGATTTTCGTTGTTTTTCAATCATGCTTTCAACGAAACGCACATTATTGTTCAGGGAAACGAATTTCTAGCCATTTAGAGCTTTATCATTGTTCTATTATTCAAATATATATGTAGCGCCCCGTTCCCGGACACCGAGTCCTTATCCGGAAAAGGAACATTCGGCACGTATAAAATAAAAGTAAATTCATTTTATACGTAAGCCTCTACTACGTCGTATCAAACCAAAGGCAAAACGAAAGCAAAACTCGGGTATATAAAATTTTTCCCAAAATTAAAGAGTAGGAAAGAAATCTAAAGGTAGAAATGTAAATTATTACATTTGGAAAAGTACGAAAATCCCAAAAAAAACGATACAAGAACCCAACGCCTAGAAAGAAACCAAACGTCTACCTCAAAAGTACTGAAATAACAACCAACGAGAAACAGAAAAGGAACATCTTGAACTTCCAACAAGCGTCTTCAAATATCGTCACAAATCCTTCTTCGTAAACTCGTTTTAGTCTTCTCACCCCCAAACACATAAAAACAAATTTGCATTCGAGGTAAGTACAACGTACTTAGAAAGAAAGAGAAGCTATGAAAGCAATCATAGTTATAAAGAAAAGATAAATATTTAATTAGTTATTTAGGTGTGACCGACTCAATCTAAGGTTCACTTCATGCTCATCAACACGTCGTGACTAACTGTTTCTAACTTAGCCTATCTATGTTACAACCGCACTCAAGGGCACTACGCGCATCCACCTCAGCAGAGTCCCTCTGTACTTAGGGTCATTGACCTCTGAGTTTATTCTACCTTGGGAACACTCTATTGCAACATATTAGTGGATCACACCAATATCCACGAAGTCTAGAATAGGTAGACTCCGATAGCACGCTGTCTCGGCCAGAATCCCTCCGTACTTAGGGTCCTTGGACCTACGGAGTTCCTCTACCTTCAGAGGTAGCACATGCATCGCGATTTAGCCTGGTGCCTAGCCAAGAGAGACATGTTGTTTAATCTTTTACTAGTCACGTACGTTATTTATTAGGTTATTAACTAGCCAGCCTGAGTGTTTTCAAATAATCTCCCTCACACATACTACTCTCTTCTTAGACCACTAGACACGGACAAGTCCTAGCACATACACAGACATTGATGAATGCTAATTCATCAAAGCACAAGCCTATCATGCTCTTCCGACGGATCCGAACTTCAACTCCCTTTAAGAGTACATTCGGTGTTTTAACTGAACGAATCAGAAGGTCAATTCAGGCTTGTTTATATTTATACAGTGTTAACATATCACGTTTAAAGGTTTGAAAATGATAAAACGTACTTATAAGGCTGAACAACAACCAAACGCCCGTTAAAAGACATGGACGCCCGTCTGGAACCTACTAGACGCCCGTCCAAAATCGGGCGCCCGTCCCACTTTCCCCAGGCACGCTCGTCCACCCTAAGACAGCTACAACCTGAATGTAAAATTACCCCTCAGACGCCCGTCCGGATAAGCCAGACGCGCCCGTCCAGAATACCGGACGCCCGTCCAGAATACCGGACGCCCGTCCACCTGGGTTCGACTGGAACCCTAACATCATCATCATTCGATTTCCAGGTCGTATTTCAACCAAAAATTCAGCAAATAACCAACACAACAACACAAGAATCCACATCTAGACGTACTATAACAACTATAGTCATTAACTAAAATAAAGATTCATATTTCTAGCACCAAGAAGCCTTATAACATGATCAATTCCTTATAATAAATGATAGAATTCATAGGACTGGTTTTCCTTACTTGTTGCAGCCACAGAACTGATCCAAAAGCCTTCAGAAAGCTGCTGCACTTGCCACCAAACTGATCCCAAAACGAAGCCCTCCTTACAACGCTCGCTTTCTCGAAACGATTACGAAAACAAACAACTCTTCCTCTCGAATTGTGAAAAGAACTCTTGGCTCTCTATGCTCTCTCTCTCACACGCACAAGGAAAAGAAAAGGGAGGGGCTGAGTAATCAAATTCTGATTAAATGTTTAGGTCTTAGCATTAAGAGGAGTTAATCCTTTTCCTAAATGCCCTTTAATACAAAAAAGATTTCCTCATGTGTATACATATAAACTCAAAATTATATATATATAAAACGTCCAAAATAATTAACTCCAAATGAAAGGAAACCGAACCTAATATTTCGTTTTCGCAAAATGACACGTCTGCCCTTTTCCCGAAAATCGGAATATTACATTCTCCCCCCCTTTAAAGGAGTTTCGTCCTCGAAACTAGAACATCCTGGTAATTCCCCAAACTCTTGGAACTCACTAAGCATGTCGCTTTCCACTTCCCAAGTTGCCTCCTCGGGTGAATGATTGCTCCACTGAACTAACACCAAGGGAACCATCCGTCTCTTAATCATCTTTTCCTTCCTGGCTAAGATCTTAATCGGTCTCTCGTCATAAGCTAGGTTATCTTGTAAGATCTCCGGATCAACCGTAGTTTCAACATCATTCTTCGTCAGACACTTTTTCAACATTGAGACGTGAAACACATTATGGACTCTCGACATTGATTCCGGCAACTGAAGCTTATATGCTAACGTCCCAACTCTTTCCAGAATCTCAAAAGGTCCAACATACCTTGGGATTAGCTTTCCTTTTTGTCCAAAGCGTTTCACTCCTTTCATTGGCGAAGCCCGGAGGTAAACTCTATCTCCAACTTCAAACTCGAGAGGTCTTCTTCGATGACGCCGCCCAACTTTTCTCACTTTGTCTTGAGCTACCTTCGATTCTTCTTGACCAATCGAACCTCTCCTTTGCTTGTTCTACCATTTCAGGCCCTGTGATCTGTCTCTCTCCGACTTCATCCCAAAACAATGGCGTGCGACATCTTCTCCCATACAACGCTTCAAACGGCGGCATGCCTATACTCGCGTGAAAACTATTATTATAGGCAAATTACGCTACCGGAGGTAGTCATCCCATGATCCGCCTACCTCCAAAACGCAAAGCTCTCAACATGTCCTCGAGGCGTTTGGATGGTCCTCTCGCATCGCCCATCCGTCTGAGGATGAAAAGCCGTGCTCAAGTCCAACTTAGTCCCGAAGGCTTCTTGCAAGCTCTTCCAAAACCGACTTACAAATCTCGAATCACGGTCTGAAACTATCGAGATTGGAACTCCATGTAGCTTCACTATATTGTCCAGATATAGTGTCGTCATCTTCTTTAATGGCATGTCAACCTTGTACGGTAAGAAATGGGCAGATTTGGTCAATCTATCTACGATTACCCAAATTGCGTCGTGACCGCCTCTTGTCTTAGGTAATCCGGTGATGAAGTCCATTGTGATCTTATCCCACTTCCATTCAGGGATATCCAATGGCTTAAGCATTCCACCGGGTCTTCTATGCTCCGCTTTAACCTTCTGACATACGTCACACTCGGCCACAAACTTGGCTATTTCTACTTTCATCGAGGGCCACCAAAACCTTTCCTTTAAGTCTCTGTACATTTTAGTAGCACCCGGATGAACCGCAAAAGCTATTCTATGTGCTTCTTCCATAACTCTTTGTCTCAAGTCGCCAACATTAGGTACACATAGACGGTCCCGATACCACAGATTCCCACTCTTATCAAGCATATAACCGACCGTAGGCTTCTCTCTAGCAACTCGCTTCAGGTCAACCAAACCCGGATCTTCATCTTGTTTTCCCCTGATATCATCTAACAACTCTGACCTTGCCAACAATGGTGCCACAAACTGCCGGTCTTCAATCTGGTCAAAGCTTCTGATTTCTAACCCATCTAACCTTTCCGTCACTACCTCAACACTAGAAGTTGCGAACACTGGTTTCCTGCTCGGAGCATCCGCCACTACATTCGCTTTACCGGATGGTACTGAATGTCCAGTCGTAGTCCTTCACAAACTCTAACCATCTCCTCTGTCTCATATTCAGGTTTTCTTGTGTGAAGAAGTACTTTAAACTTTTATGGTCGGTGAAGATCCTTGCTTTAACTCCATATAAGTAATGCCTCCAAGTCTTTAAGGCAAAAACTACCGCCAACTCTAGATCATGTGTCGGGTAATTCTTCTCATGCACCTTCAACTCGCCTAGATGCATAAGCTATCACTTTTCCTCCTTGCATCAACACACAACCCAAACCCTCGTCCCGAAGCATCCGTGTAAACATCATAGTTATCAAAAATCTCTGGGCTCGCTAACACTTGGTGCCGTAGTCAACTTCCTTTTCAGTCTGAAAAGCTATTTCACACTCTCTAGTCCATTCAAATTTCACATTTTTCTGTGTTAACTTGGTGAGCGGAGTATCTATCTTTGAAAAATCTTGCACAAACTTCCGGTAGTAACCACCAACCCAAGAAAACTTCTCACCTCGACACGAAGTAGGTGCCGGCCAATTCTCAATCGCCTCGATCTTTGCCGGATCAACCTGAATACCATCTCCGTAAATTACATGACCCAAGAAACTCACTCGATCCAACCAAAAGTCACACTTAGAAAACTTTGCGCATAACCGATTCTTCTTCGGTGTGTCCAACACTATCCTTAAGTGTTCCTCGTGTTCTTTCTCACCCTTAGAGTAAACTAGGATATCGTCTATGAACACTATCACGAACTTATCCAAGTACGGCATGAAAACTCGCTGCATCAAATCCATAAATGCAGATGGAGCATTAGTGAGTCCAAAAGGCATAACAAGGAACTCATAATGTCCATATCTCGTACTGAAAGCCGTTTTCGGTATATCTGCTATCTTAACCTTCAACTGATGATATCCGGACCTCAGGTCGATCTTGGAAAACACTTTCTTGCCCTGCAACTGATTAAACAGATCATCTATCCTTGGTAGAGGATACTTATTCTTGATGGTGAGGTTGTTCAGTGCTCTATAGTCGATACACATCCTCATGCTGCCATCTTTCTTCTTCACAAACAACACCGGAGCTCCCCATGGCGAGGTACTGGGCTGAATTATGTTCCTCTCAAGCATATCCTTAAGTTGAGCTTTCAACTCCTTTAATTCAGCCGGGCCATTCAGCAGGGTGCCTTAGCAATCGTGCCGCTCCCGGTATCAATCGAATCTCAAACTCTATCTCTCTCATCCGGCATGTTTCGGTAACTCTTCCGGAAATACCTCGGGGTATTCCTCACTATAGAAGTCTCCTCTAACTTAGGCTTCACTTGTTCCACGTCCACCAGCATACAACAAGTAGCCCTCACAACCCTTCGACAAGCCCTTACGCTTTAACCGATATGATCGGATGTTTCTTCTTACTCGGCTTGTACACATTCCCTTGATACGTCTTGTCTGATTTCCCAGGTGCTTTAAAAGTTACTTTCTTCTCTTTACAGTCCAAGTGTACATAATTCTCGGATAGCCAATCTATTCCGAGGATTACATCAAAATCCGAAAAGTCCAAAACTGTAAAGTTGCTCTTACATCGATAAGGTCCGACTCGAACTTCCACTTGAGGTATCATCCTAGTTACCCTTGTCACCTTCCCTAACGGTGTAGTTATTTCCAAAGTATTTCTTAAAGGTTCGGAAGGTAAATCCAACTTCTTAGCTACCTTGGTTGACACAAAAGTATTTGACGCTCCCGTATCAAACAAAGCCTTGACCACTAGGTTTTCTAACATTATCGTACCTAGTATGCATATTCATTTATTTAAATATAGGTACAACATGAATAATCACGCTATAAAATATCTTAACAAAAGAATGAAACATAACATGGTACCTGAAATAACGTCATCCTCTGGTTCCACAAAATTAGCATCCGCTGCAAAAACTCGAACCGGTCGGCTCGGGCCGCCTCTCCCGCTACCTTGGCTCGAACCACTTTTGTTTCCTCTGTTTGGACACGCTCTAGAAAAGTGTCCTTGCTCACCACAAACGTAACAACTGTTACTACTCTGCCTGCACTCTCCTGTATGATTTCTGTTGCACTTGGGGCAAAGTGGTGCACTGTTCGGGGCCTTAGCTGCTGTAGGAGCCGTAGTCTTCTTGGCTGCCTGCTGTGGCGCTCCCCTATAACTGCCTTGGCTCGTCCCAAAATTTCTTTTGTTGTTGACAACCACTGTGGCTCTCTTCCTGAAAGTCTCAACTTCCAAAGCTTTATTCGTAAGCTCAGCCATATTCTTGGCTGTGAAACCCAACATCCCTGATTGTATCTCATATGCTAGTCCTTCCTTGTATTTTGCCATCTTCCTCCCTCAACTCTCATCATCACTGGGATAAAACCGTCCTAGCTCGTTAAACTTATTGGTGTACTCGATACCGTCTGGTGTGTGCCTTGCTTAAGTCTCGAGAAACTCACTTGCCTTACTATCTTGCAATTCGTAGTCGGGAAGTACTCGTTATAAAACAAAACCTTGAATCCTTCCTAATCTGTTACTTTACCGTTCTCGCTTTGAATTGCATCAATCCATGCCTCTCTTTGCTCCCAAAAGAAAGCTAACCGCTAGTGAGCCATCTCGATTCGGGACATGTATGTTTCTACAGCCTTTTCAAAACTTCTTATCCATTCTTGACCTTGGAATGATCCACATTCCCAAAGAAGTCTGAACTCTATTTCTCCTTAACCTCGTATACCAATCCATCACCGGTGCTTGCTCAAGGGCCGGTCTAATCGGTGGGTGAACCGGTGGGTAAGCATGGGGTACTGCGCGGTTGGTGCTATCACGTGGGTGAGGATAGGTGGAATCACTTGAGGCTCAGCCGATACGGATGAAACCCGTGATAAAACCTGGTGTCTTCTGGGCATTGCTTTGAAAACCATAAGGGGATAACCATCTCTCGCCGATGATCAAAACGTGGCGAAGGTGGTACTGCGTGAGGGTGAGGAACATGACCTCATGGGGTAAAAGACTTGCTGCTTCTTTCACTGCGAGGATAAACTGGTGGATATGCACTGACTGGCCGGGGAGGATAAACATCGGTCACTGGTGGTGGCGCACTAATCGGCGGGATGTCGCCTACTACTGTGACACGAATAGGTGCCTGTCCCGGCTCTCCATAAATGTAGTTATATCTTGGCGGTGGTCGGGGTGGCAGATTCTGATGCGGCCTCGGTGACAAATTCTGCTGGGACCTAGGTGTAGGCGTGGCTGTATGGGGTGGTGGTGATAAACTCATACGAGGTGAAGGATTCTGCCTCACGAACCCACCCCCTACAACTGGTACCGGACTTTCTATTCCCGATCTAACCCCTGAGCTCCCCGCTCCACGAGCATTCCTCCTCGTAGTTACCATACTGCAAGATCAAGAAGACCAGAACGTCACTAAGGGTTTTAAAGAAACTTATCTTAAGGAAAGGAAGCTTAAATGATGCTTTTCTCTGATACCAACTGTAACGCCCCGTTCCCGGACACCGAGTCCTTATCCGAAAAGGAGGCGTTCGCACGCGTATAAAATAAAAGTAAATTCATTTTATACGTAAGCCTCTACTACGTCAGTATCAAACCAAAGGCAAAACGAAAGCAAAACTCGGGTATATAAAATTTTTCCCAACATTAAAGAGTAGGAAAGAAATCTAAAGGTAGAAATGTAAATTATTACATTTGGAAAAGTACGAAAATCCCAAAAAAGCGATACACAGAACCCAACGCCTAGAAAGAAACCAAACGTCTACCTCAAAAGTATCGAAATAACAACCAACGAGAAGCAGAAAAGAAACATCTTGAACTTCCAACAAGCGTCTTCAAATATCGTCACAAATCCTTCTTCAGAAACTCCGTTTCGTCTTCTCACCCCAAACACATAAAAACAAATATGCATTCGAGGTAAGTACAACGTGTGCTTAGAAAGAAAGAGAAGCTATGAAAGCAATCATAGTTATAAAGAAAAGATAAATATTTAATTAGTTATTTAGGTGTGACCGACTCAATCTAAGGTTCACTTCATGCTCATCAACACGTCGTGACTAATCATTTCTAACTTAGCCTATCTATGTTACAACCGCACTCAAGGGCACTACGCGCATCCACCTCAAAGCAGAGTCCTCTCTCATTTCTTAGGGTCATTGACCTCTGAGTTATTCTACCTTGGGAACACTCTATTGCAACATATTAGTGGATCACACCAATATCCACGAACTCTAGAATAGGTAGACTCCGATAGCACGCGTCTCAAAGCAGAATCCCTCCGTGCTTAGGGTCCTTGGACCTACGGAGTTCCTCTACCTTCGTGAGGTAGCACATGCATCGCGATTTAGCCTGGTGCCTAGCCAAGAGAGACATGTTGTTTAATCTTTTACTAGTCACGTCACGTTATTTATTAGGTTATTAACTAGCCACTGAGTGTTTTCAAATAATCTCCTCACACATACTACTCTCTTCTTAGACCACTAGACACGGACAAGTCCTAGCACATACACAGACATTGATGAATGCTAATTCATCAAAGCACAAGCCTATCATGCTCTTCCGACGGATCCGAACTTCAACTCCCCTTTAAGAGTACATTCGGTGTTTTAATCGAACGAATCGAAAGGTCAATTCAGGCTTGTTTATATTTATACAAAGTTAACATATCACGTTTAAAGGTTTGAAAATGATAAAACGTACTTATAAGGCTGAACAACAACCAAACGCCCGTTAAAAGACATGGACGCCCGTCTGGAACCTACTAGACGCCCGTCCAAAACTGGACGCCCGTCCACTTTCCCCAGACGCTCGTCCACCCTAAGACAGCTACAACCTGAATGTAAAATTACCCCTCAGACGCCCGTCCGGATAAGCCAGACGCCCGTCTGAAAAAGACCGAGGCTGGATGCCCGTCCAGAATACCGGACGCCCGTCCACCTGGGTTCGACTGGAACCCTAACATCATCATCATTCGATTTCCAGGTCGTATTTCAACCAAAAATTCAGCAAATAACCAACACAACAACACAAGAATCCACATCTAGACGTACTATAACAACTATAGTCATTAACTAAAATAAAGATTCATATTTCTAGCACCAAGAAGCCTTATAACATGATCAATTCCTTATAACAAATGATAGAATTCATAGACTGGTTTTCCTTACTTGTTGCAGAACACAGAATCGATCCAAAAGCCTTCGTAAAGTCTGCACTTGCCACCAAACTGATCACAAAACGAAGCCCTCCTTACAACGCTTCCGCTTCTCGAAACGATTCTGAAAACAAACAACTCTTCCTCTCAGAATTGTGAAAAGAACTCTTGGCTCTCCTATGCTCTCTCTCTCACACGCACAAGGAAAAGAAAAGGGGAGGGGCTGAGTAACTGAAATTCCTGATTAAATGTTTAGGTCTTAGCATTAAGAGGGAGTTAATCCTTTTCCCTAAATGCCCCTTTAATACAAAAAAAGATTTCCTCATGTGTATACATATAAACTCAAAATTATATATATATAAAACGTCCAAAATAATTAACTCCAAATGAAAGGAAACCGAACCTAATATTTCGTTTTCGCAAAATGACACGTCTGCCCTTTTCCCGAAAATCGGAATATTACAATATAGTTATGTAATATTCCTTCCGTTTTTTTATCTGTCACATTTCAGAATTTGCTTTGTTTTCGTTTATCTGTCATTTTACGTTTTCAATGCATCATTTATTTATTTTTCCTCTTTACCAATAAACTATTTACATGTCTAATAAAAAAATACGTTTTCAATACTAAAAACTTTTTACCAACAAAGTATTTACGTCTCCAATAAAAAATTACATTTCCAATAATAAATTTTAGACATATTAATTACTTTATTAATCTGTGTGACTCTTCTCTGTGCGACGTATAAAAAAATGGAGGAGTAGTGTTTTTTTTCCATTCTTTTTTCATGTTGGCATCTTAAATTTGTTTGTCATATATTTGTTTTGAGCGTCAGAATTTTTACTAAATTTTTATTTTGCATGACCATATACACGTTTCATTTAAATAAAATGTCTAAAAGAAACATTAAGAATTACCAAATAGTAATAAAATAATTATCTGGTTATCAAGTTATTTATTTATTATGTTTGAAAATTAATATTGATTTATTTATTTAACTAAGCATTATGGAAAATCCTATATGACGATGTTGAGAAATCGTCGGGATATTTTTGCGAGTAAGTGGATCCATTTGAAATAATTTCAACTAACTAAAAATTTTGTAGTGACAAACGGATTATGAACCTAGTTTGTCCTACCTGAAGGGAATGTCTCTTGAAAGGTGTAGTGGGTCTTTATGAGAGAATAACATGGAAGGTAATACGATTACTAGTTAAAGTAGAATTGATGGCTAAAGGTTGTAGGGTGTAAACCTTGTAATCGCCTTTATGCTACCAGCCATGCTTAAATCTATTCAGGTACCGCTTGATGTAGCCGCGTATCATGTCTATATGATAGTGTAGAAAACGTTGGGCCAATGGCTTGATGTTCATAGACAATAACATGATATGTGTTCTTACGAGATCCATTTATGGACTAAAACAAGTTTTGATAGATCAAAAGAGTTTGATTTCACCAACAAGAAAGATCTTCCTAGTGTGCAACAAGGTTAGTGGGAGTGTTACAGTTGTCGAGCAAGGTATTAAATATCCTTCTCGGAATCAACACCCCGTGTCACAGTCGATTAATGTTTTGTAGTTCAAGGCCTTTATGAAAGTTCTTGGAAGTAGCAGTTCTTTTTTTGGAAATAATAGTTTATAGTGATAGATTTGGATACTGCTTGAATATCACAGTTCACCTGCATAGATGAGATGCTAAAAGAGTTTAGCATAGACCACGTCGAGAGACACTGCTAGTCAGTGTTCTGGGAGTCTATCTATGCTAGGACGTCAGTCCGAAAACATAAGATGAAAGGTGATAATTATGGAAGGTTCCCCTTTGCTACTGCAATAGGATCCATCATAAGTGTTGTGAGTTAAAATAGATGTTCATACTCAATTAAGAGTCATGAACAAGTATGAAAGTGATTCTATTCAATGTCAAGAACATCCTTATAAGTGTTATGGATGATTCCTAGTTTATTGAAACTTGGAATTGAATAAACATAGATATATAGATGTATACCCTGAGTCTTATGAAAGTAGTGAGAGCTACAGTCTAGGTTTGCAATCACTTTGAATAAGTGTTACTGTGAGGTGGAAGTGTTCTTAGCTGAAGATCACTGAACATTATACAACTGGGCCAAAACACAGTAGTGCCTTAGAGGCGCAGCGGGAGCAGTACATGGATCTACGAGGTTCAATCCTGAACCTTGTGTGGTTCATCCACCTTTACTGTATAGCTGGTACAGTATTGGATTCATTGCTTGAAGCAAGAACCAGGGTCTCGTCATAGATTCATGTACGTGTTGAGGTAGTTTTTTTGACTTGATCATTTGGGGCATGATATAAAGGTAGTCTGAGTCCCCACGGATATTGATCCGTTCACGCTTAGGGTTGTTTGTGAGTATTGAATGAGATTCTTGTGTATCAACTTGGTATTATGTGTATGAGTGATTGGCTTTAGGCCAAGTGGGAGATTGTTGAAATAATGTCCTAAACCCAATCGGGTTGGACCGGATCTGACCTGGTCGGATCATTTCTACTATTTCTTTATGTTTGTACATATATTAAATGGCTTTTCTATTATTATATATTTGTTCGTTTAACTAACCAACTATGATATTGTATATATATAATAAGGTCCCTAGTGTCAAACTGTGAAAGAGAAATCATAATGGTGAATATGGTTGATGAGATCTCGACTCACTTTAGGTTTGATACTTTAATGTCTCCAGTCGCATGTACTATTAAAAGGGACATTAATAGTAAGATTAGACTAGCACGTAGTGGATGTCTTCTATCTTATGAAGATAAGGACAGATCTCATCTATGAAACTATTGGGAACTTGGACTGTACGTGGATGTGTATTAGACAATGCATATGTTAGACTGACCCACTTACTTAATTAAGTGTCACATCATGTGGCGGTTGTATAATTATCCTAAGACCGGAGTCTGCATGGCATCACTGTGTGGATTGTCATACTTTGACACTACTGAGGTTTCCCCTGTAATGAGGGCAATCATGCGGTAGTAATTGGGTGTGATACTGAAGCATGCGTAGGATACATGTTGCTTGTCCGGAAAGCGTATTCTACGAATCAAAGTAAATATCCGAAAGGGCCTTCTTATAAGGAATGTCTGGCTCTCGTGACTCTTTGCAAATGAGTAAATTAGTTACTTCGAGAGATAATGATATCCAGATTATAAGATACGTTCGTTAATGTTTGCCACTCGGACTCTTCTAGAGCCACACTCACCTATAAAACGGGAGTTGTGCCAACTCTTTTGGTATCACAATATTCTTGCAAAAGAAAGAGAGAGTTCTTGAGAGAGCTTTTGTGGGAAGAATAAAATGTGACCTAGCAGTCAACTATTTCCCGTAGCAGTCCTTCGAGGATTCCGGTGGTTGTTAGTGTGGATTACCGTTAAAGGCTAGACACTTGGACGGCTCGGTGCTTGGACCATCAACCGTAGACAAAGCGACTATCTATTTTAGATCATCCAATGTAGTTCTTTCATCTACTTCTTCTATGCTTCTTGCTTAAACGAAGTCAATCCTGGTAAAAAGGAAATAAAATTTTAAATTTCACTGCGTTCACACGTAGATTTCCTAACAATAATATCGCGGCACGGCTAAGAAGGCCAGACTTAGAGGAAATCTAAGTCCGGCTTTAACCTGTTCTTTGAAAATTGCACAATAGCCCTCCGGCCGTTGGTATGAAAAGCAATGACGTATAGCGGGGAGTTGAGGGAAGTACCTCATCCTATCTACCCCGAACATGCCACAGAAACCGTGCCACTTCAAATAGTGTTATAACGTAAGTCCTCCAACTTGCAAGATTAGAGCGAAATATCTACAAGTCTAGATGACAACGGGCGAACAACATGTCTAACAGATCCGACCTCACCACGAGAAGTTCAGTCAGATCTGGGGGGGCTTATGACGATACCGGATTTCACCACGCCACGTGTCATCTATACGATACGCGAATAACGATAAAAATAGGGCTAGAACCTACTTTAAAGACCATGAGTCCCATTGTAGGCCTAAGGGCCGATCTCCACCTCCAAATGAGGGGGCTGCTCAGGCCGTCCCTCAGTCCACCGCAGGTCAGTCAGGATAGGGTAAAGATGGACCTACGCGGTTCTGTCATCTTGACCACGGATGCTCGCCACAGGTCGGCTAGAGCATCTAATAATAAATACACATTTTACAGGATAATTATGGAAAAAATCCTAAGCCATTAAGGCTCTGATCTTCATCTTTTAAATACCAAGATTATCTCCTACAATCAAGGAGACCAAATCGTAATTATCTCTTCCTTAGGAAGCACAAAATTAGAGTCCAACAAGGACCCGGCCAACGAAGACCTAGGGCACAAACCCTCTTTATATAAACAATCCTAAGAAACTACAGAGACTTGATTCCTGAACAATTACAAGATACGTAGGCAACTTAGGAAAATCCCAAGCTCAATCTAAATCACCAAAAAATAATCACCTCCTTCATCTTTTGTAGGGTTATTTGGTATTGGATTATTGTCACTAGGAATATAGCTCAGATTTATACCCGATGAATTTTTTTTCGTCAATAATCGTTGGTTTATTCAGATTCTGTTTTTGTAAAGGAGAGTTTTTTTTACAGTAACGCCACGGACGGCTAAGCTGTTTTTTGTCGGCAATAAAAAATGGGGGGAATTTCAACACCGTTTTGTCTGTGTCACTAATTTTGCCGACAGGGGAAACCGTTTTATTAATTACATCAAAATGGTCTTTTGTATTCCTGTTAGATAGACTCCACTTATGGTAAAATATATTATTTCTCTTACATCTATTCGATATTATTTCTCTTACATCTATTCGATTAATCCGAAAGACATTTTCTACAACATAGTCTCCAAATCCCATCATGCGTATTAAATGAAGCACTCCACAGTGAAAGCACCCTTGAATTGTGTATTGAGGGGTGAGATTAGGCATGGGCGGAACCACATGGCCCATTCGAATTTTCGTGCAAATATATTAACATATCATTTTAATAATATTAAAAATTGTGTATGTATATTATTTCATATAATTTTTAGTGCAACTGTCTATTTAGTTTAATTGGTTAGAAGCTATGTAGCACGGACACGGACACAGACACGCCGCACGACACGACACGAATACGGCGTTAAGGCTAATTCCAAAATTTCAGGACACGACATTCCACCGACACATTATATATATATATATATATATAGATAAACATTATATGATGTAAATAAGAAATTTATCAACAAAACATTTGAAAAATCTGAAAAATTAGACAAAATAAGATATGTAATACGTAAACTCTATTAATATCTAAAATAGATATTCGACTTTTATAAGGCGTCAAAAGTAAAAACAAAATTGGGATTGAACTTCAAAATATCACAAAATGTAAAAACGATTGTTTATCAACAAGAAACATATAAACTTAAAACGGCGTATTAATTGTTAAATTGTAATCAAGATGGAAATTGTGTATTTTAACGTTTCCATCGAAGAAAAGATAAATAAAGAAAAAACAAAATTTAAAAAATTGTGTTCAAGAGTGTCAGGGAGTGTCTGCGTCATGTCGAGGAGTGATGACAGCGTGTCGGATATTAAAATTGTAAATAATATTACTTTAATCAGCCAACACGTGTCGGAGACATGTCATATCAAAAATGTGTCGGACACGGTGCACGGCACCCAGATTGAAGTGTCGGTGCTTCATAAGCTAGCAGCATTATTAATAATAAAATGTGTTGAACATCTTATACACCTTAACATGCCCCCTCAAGTGTGGTTAATCTCCCAACACTTTCACAATTTTAAACACTTCAACACACCCCCTCAAGTGTGGCAATCTCTCCCAAAACTTGCACAATATAAATATGGAAAATAATATGGATAGCAAGGTTCGATCCCTTGACCCATGGCTCTGATATCATGTTGAACTACCATTTCTCCTAAAAGATTAAGTTGACGAGTAGACATAAATTAACATCTTATACACTTTAACAATAAGGTTATTGGTTTGAAACACGACAGCTGAGGTTTTTTTAACATTTTTTTCTAATTTGGCCCCCACTAAAAAAATCATGGGTCCACCATTGAGATTTGGTGCAGATGTTCTAGAACAAAAAGGCAGTTCTCAAAAGACCAAAGAGTCTATGAACTTCTTAATCACAACTCAGCTATGTCTCTGTGTAGGGATCTCATTAATAGTAACTACTCTCTCTATTTTTTAAACTGTCGGAGAGAGAATAAACACACATATTAATAAAATGATTAATATGTCTGAAATAGAATGTAAATAACAAAATTACCCTTCATTCCATATGTACAGAAAATTTGACTAAAATTTGGGTTATTAAAATGAAGGATAAAGGGTGAAAATGACCGATAAATAAAAACAAAGCAAATTCTGAAAAGTGACAGTTAAAAAAACAGAAGGAGTAGTTCTTTTGTCGTAGGGTCTTTATTATTTCTTGCAAAGCAAATTCTGAAAAGAGAAAAATCACAAGCGTTTCCCCAAACTTATCCGGTAATGACGATTTTTAGGATTAACAACAACAACACCGTGCATCCCCCAATTGATCCTCCGGCTGAAGCACGCCCCGCCGCTTTGCCTTGCAACGAGCGTCTATCATCGCAAATTCTTCATGGAACCATCAAAGGAGAACCGGAAATTACTATCCCGCAAAAAATTGAAGCCTCCTTAGCTATGAAATTTCAGACTACTCTTGTAGATGAAGGCCGTGAATGGATCTGATTTGGAAATTGGTTGCTCTACAGAATTTGAAAGGTAATGTTCAAATAGGATTGATCGATAAAAGGCATGTTCTTCTTCGTTTTGATGTTTTTGGAGATTATGTACGCCTTTTTCCTTGATCAATTTGGAAAGTAGGTGATAAACGAATGATAATCCTAAAATGGACCTCTATATTCCGCATCGATCGAGAATCATCCATTGTTCCAATTTGGCTATCTTTGCCTCTGCTTCCGATTCAACTAGTCAATCAAGACATTATTTTCTGTTTAGTTTCATCCTTTAGCAAACCCTTAAAGATTGATAGTGCGGCTGAACATCTTAAAAGACCCTCAGTTGCAAAGGTGCATGTCGAATTTGAATTATTAGATTCGCTGGCTCCTCGGGTAGGGTACAAAGTGAAAATGGATTTGGTTTTTGGCAAGCAATCGAAGTAGAAAAGTATCTGCAATCATATTGTACTTATTGCTGGCACATAGGACACCTGGAACAATTTTGCACAGTTAAACACACAAGTTTTCACAACACTCAAACTCAGGGACAAAATGTATATAAGGAATACAGACCCAAGCAACTTTCTACTGGTATGGTGTTGGAAAATAATCATTTAAGAGATGGACATAGCTCGCATGATATTGATGTTGAAGCTGCACAAAGGGATTATCCTATTGTTATGGAGCAACGAAAGGAACAAAGGAGTATAGTTCTTCTGTAATAGGGGAAATAAAAAAAGGTTGGAGAAAACATGACATATGCCTTGAAGCAAGGAAAAAAGTTCGATTGTGAGGGGGCTGCTGATAATATTGTAGCAGAACAAGAACATCAAGTAGTGACAAAGGGTACAAGTTCTGAAATGGTTAAGGAGGATTCCATTATGCCAGCTGCTATACCTTCAGCCAAGGTGTTGGAAGGACATTTCCAAGATACAGGGACCTTTAAGAAGCATGAAGAACCACTTTATTTGGCTGCAAATTCCAAGATTTAAATGATGGACCTATTTCTTTGATTACACATGCAGACTTTAATCAGCTTACTAATGCCCTAGATCAAGGGAAAGGTGATCCCTCTGAGCTTTTCATTGAAGAAAAGCAATAAGGGCAAACAGTTACTGATTCAGCAAGTAAAAATCGGGTTGATATTGGAACAAAAGGCCCTGCTGCAACGTTTAAGGTGAGAGTTCTTCTAGCGGCACCCACTGGTTTGGTAAATAAGGTGATAGAGTACTCCAAAGGTTGTCCTATAAGCAATTCGTTCGCGGTCCTATCTATGCCTTCGAGAAAGAAATGTGCTCCACAAAATTCATCGGGTATAGATAGTCAAAATTCTATACAAGCTAAGCTCCAATATATGAGTTTAGACGCAAAAGCTCAGCTGAGTGGGTATATTTCGGATAGGGATTCTCAAGAGAAGCTCACTCTGGCTCAGAAGATTGCTCGTACTCGGAGAAAAAAGAAAAAAATTTATGTTTAGTTTTGTTGGCTTTTTTGTTTTTCCATGTTTTCTCTTTCAAAAAGTCTAGAAACTCGGTTTTCTGAGTTTCAAAATGTTTCTATTAATAAAATCTGTTTTAAGAAAAAGGTGATGTTGTCTTTCCTTAAATCCTATATTTTCCCACACTTAGCATGGACAAGGAAGTGGCTATTCTTTTTTATGACTCCAGGGAAATAAGCACCACTATTCTTTATTTTCTGTTACAGAATCCGAAATGGACTTATTTCCAAGGTCGATTTGAATTCATGTACAAAAAAAAACAAAGTTCAGATTTAACTTCAACTACAAGCGAACAATAATAATTAGTTTCGTGAAGTTACAACTTTCAACTATCAAAATGAAGCAGATTCAGTCACGTTCACGACAATCTTATAGATGGGCCCTTCCTGTCCCAACGTAGTATACAATCAGATGTTGAACGTGGGAAATTGAAACCTTTTTAGCCCCTCTCTATCTTAGCCTGACATCGGGAGTTTTCCGGATTAATGTTTTAGGGAGGCGTGATATAATGCATTGACAACACAAATTTCGGGGCAGGCCAGGAAATGACTTGCAAAAAATGTACTCTCGTTTTTTTATTAATGAAAGTTGAAGTTTTGCCATACAAAAAATATCAATTCTAATAAAGATTAAGAAATTTTTTGACCATATATAAAATATTACGAAAGATTATGCGGAAGAATTTGATGCCCCACGGTTAGTGACATGTTTTGAATTCAGTGATTCTCTACATTATTTTTATCACAATAACATATTCTCATGTAACACGCTACTGTAATAAAAAGGCAGAAAATACGTGTGTAACATGTATTGCAATAGTTTGGTTTTTCTTGTTTTGTAGGAGGTTATCATGACTCGAAAATGATTGATTTCATTGACTCAATATGAGTAATGAGAGTACGAATATATAGACTTGATTGTCTTAGCCAACAAAACACTACAAGATAAATATAAATATTAAGTGCAATAATCTAATTAGTTGAACTTTATTCTAATATATCTTCGACATGCCCCCGCAATCCCGTGAGAAGTGGTTTAACACGGAGAATGGACTTTAAACTGGCAAAACGAGGCTGAGGCAATGTTTTTGTTAGGACATCGGCTAACTGATTTTTGAAGGAGATAAAGGAGATGCCGAGCATGCGAGCTGCAACTAATTCGCAAACATGATGGAAGTTGATCTCTATGCGTTTCGTGCGTGCGTGAAACACCGGATTGTGAGCAAGGTAGGTGGCACTAATATTATCACCTGACAGAGTATGCGGGTAAGATAACGTAACCTGCATCTTACAAAGAAGACTGCAAAGCCACTGGAGTTCTACGGCGGTGTTAGAAAGAGTCTTATACTCGGTCTCGGTGCCACTCCTTGAAACCGTCAAATGTTGCTTACTACGCCAACTAATGAGATTATCACCAAGAAAGATACAATATGTCCCCACAAGGCATTGATTATCACTGTCAGTGGCCTAATCTGAGTCAGATTACGCCTGGAGCGAAATAGGGGACTGGCGGGAGAAGTAGAGACCATCGGGGATATTGTGTTTAAGATACCAAAAATATTTAATTTCAACCTAGTGAGCTTTGGTAGGCGAATGCATATACTTACTAACCGTGGGAACCGTGAAGGCAATATCAGGCCAAGTGAAACTGAGATACTGTAGATAGTGAGGTAAAGCGAAGGATCAACGCATTAAGGGCCATTGTCAAGTGTAAGCCTGGTAGAGGCCAACATAGGTGTCTGAAAAGGCTTGGCCTTGTCCAGATAGGCACGTTGCATACGCTGAAAGATGTACTTGCGTTGAGTGAGGAAGAGCCCATCAGAGGTAGGAATCATCTCAATACCAAGAAAATAAGAGAGAGAACCAAGATCCCTAACCGGAAAGTGCCGACCAAGATAAGAGTTAACCTGCTCAAAAAGAGAAGATGATGAGATAGTAATAATAATATCATCCATATAAATTAGAATATAAATGCGACCACCTTCATGAGAATAAATGTATAAGGAGGTGTCGGCTTTGGAGCCAAGGAAGAGAAACTAAGATTAGTGAAACGAGAGAACAAAGAACGAGGAAACTAAGAAGGCTATAAATACAGCAGTGAAGACGGAAAACATAGTATGGATAATCAAGAAGAACAAATCTCTGTGGTTGTTGCAAATAAACAGGCTCAGATAAATGCCCATGGAGAAAAGCATTTTGAATGTCCACCTGGAGAAGAGAAGAACCCTGTGAAACAGCAAGAGACAACAAAAGACGAACAGTGACCGGTTTAACAACCGGACTAAATGTGACAGTAAAATCAACCCCTTCAGAATGATGAAAACCCTTGGCCACAAGGCAAGCCTTGTGATGCCCAAAACGGCCATCTGTTTGATGTCTAGTGCGATAAACTGATTTATTGCCAAGAATATTCATACGAGGATACGGAGGAACAAGATCTCACGTATGGTTGCGCAACAATGCGTCAATTTCCTCTCTCATAGAATTAACTCAATTCGGGTGTTTGGAGGCTTCGATATAAGAAGTCGAGTCCAGGGAGTCGGTAGAAGAAACAAGGGCTTTAGGAAGCGTGTTGCGGATAAATTCAGGCTAAGAGATAGGTTTGAGGGTGTTGGTCCCTTGAAAAGGCTTTGGCTAAGTTTAGAGGGGGGTGAATAAACTTAGGACTTAAAACTTTTTGGAGTTGACAAACTCAGCAAGGTCAGTAGTCTGCTGACTATCAGTAGTCTATTGACTATTACGATTTTAGAGTTTGTTGCAGCGGATTACAATTAATAAAGCCTTGTTACTTGTTGATTTAAATATGATACTAAGTATTAGATACTCAGTAGTGCAAGTCATGTGATTCAGTAGCTAGTTCAGTAGATTTGATATGATAAGCATGCAGATAAAGTAAATGCAAAATGTAAGTGTAGTAAAGTAAAATAGGCAAGATTTATAGTGGTTCCAGGTGGTGTAATCCTGTCAGTCCACTTTTCTCCTGTGATGTTGGAGGAAATTCACTAGAGATTCTTGAGGTTGCAGTTACAAAAATCCCTAAACTGTTTGTCATTGACCAAAGGCTATGGCTTCACAAACTGAAAACTAGAAACAGGTAGGATTGCTGCTCCTATGTCTTCCACTAGTCCTTGAAGGGCAGGATTACCTCTTCACCAGCTTCACCACACAAACAACAGTTCTTGACACCTAAGTGCTTCTCTATCATCAGTAAACTTCTTTAAAAAGAAGGGTTGAATCAAGAAAGTGATTCCGCTTTCAGTAGACTTCTGATCAGGATGAATGAATCAGCAGCCTAAGTTCTTTAGGTGTGTAAACTGGATAAGTCTTGAATTGCAGGAAACACTTGAAGAAAAGTTTGATCAGTGATTAAAGCTCTATGTATCAGCAGGGTCACTCAAAAACTTAGTTCATTTCTGTTAATTCTTGGTATTGTATTTTTCAATCTGAATCAGGAGTCCTCTATTTATAGGTGCAGATCCTGTGATTTGAATTTGAATTTGAATGATAACCGTTACAGGATTTTACTGAATATCCCCGAAAATACCTCTGTTGTACCTTCTAACACGTACTGTCATTGTCCTTTTGACAGTCCAGACTGTTAACCAATGGTTTATTTCCATTTGATATGGATCTGAATTCCTTACAATGTCCCTATCATATTGACCATTGATTGATTAATTAATCCAAGTCTTGTAGTTCATCTTTATCCATTTAATCTTCCAGATAAACTTGGATTAATTCTAATTATACATCAGCATATATTTGATATGTAAGTCTGCTGATGTCCCTGATTGTTAGCTGACTTTTAGTCTGCTGTGTTTTGATAAACACTTCAGCTTAGTGCTTCTCATCTAACTTTTTATGATGAAGTTAGAGTACACCATTTTAACGTAACCAATTTCGAATCACCTTTCAACGTAAATGGAACTTAGACCTTCTACACAAGGTATATTTGATCAATCTAGGTCATCACAGACTTCCCTAAATTCTGATCCCATATCCTTGACTTTAATTACTAAGTTTGAACCCTCATCCTTCTATCATTAGCGGGTTCCTAGACAGTCTACTGACTTAGACACCCTACAGACCTAGACAGGTCTGCTAATCCAGTCAGCTGACCTCTTTACAGTGCTTGTTTGATCAAACCTATACAAAGATCAAAGTCTAGTAAACATATACAATTAATCTAGACATCTTTTTGCCTTTGATCTATAACAGCTAGTCTGGTACTCATCATTAAAACTAGAATATGTCTAACAATCCCCCCTTTTATTGATGATGCCTATACCCTCCTTACAGCAAAGCAAAAAGATAAAACACAAAAACTGAACAAATTTCATTGATTTATCATTGATGTTCAAATATGTTCAAAATTTATTACAACTATGATCAGCAAAATGATAAAGATATAAGTAAGTGTGCTGATCTAATGTCTATCTTCTTCTTGCTCTTTCCTCTTATTCATCTCTCTTCTTTTGGTATTCTCTTATTCTCCCTTTGCATGTCCACCATCCACTGATTTTCAATTAAAGTGAAATCAATCCAAGTATTCACCATTTTCCACCATTTTTAGGCTTTATTTATGTTCAACCGGACACCTTGCCAATTGAAACCTCCTCCCATATAGCATGACTTGAATTCTTCCACACAAAGCTTTGCTTTCTCCTCAACAGATGTCTGTATTCTACCTCCAGATATTCCAGCATGTCCTCATCTACAGGTGTTGGGCTTTTTCTAGTTAATCTCAGTGATTTTATCCTTGCCTCCCATTATTTGTGTCCAAGGAAGGAATTCAGCCCTTCAATAAAAGTCATGTCCTGATAGGGTTTCTTTCTTGCTCTATAAACATCTTTAAACTCCTTCGGCAGATCATTATTAAGCTGTACTCTGCCAGGTGCAGGCTTTCTAAATTCATTGATGTCTGCTTCCCATCTCTTCTTGTGGTATATTCTGGTTGCTTCTTTTGCTTCTGCTATAAGTCATTCTTCCCCCTTATTGACATCATCAATAAAGCGGTTCAGTAGACCAAGAACACTCTCCTGTGTGTTGACAAAGTTACTCAGTTGTCCTTCCATGATGTCGGTTCTTGTGTCAACTGCAGTAATTCGGCCTTCTATTGTTTGTTCTAATAGATTGATCCTTTTAGTGAGTTTAGGATCAGTGACAGCAGGGTGAGGTGCCTCAGTAGGCTTAGGTGCCTCAGCAAGCTTGTCAATTTTCTTATGCAATGAAGCAGTTGTTAGTAATATCATCCGCAGCGGAAGCGATTTAAGGATCTAGATCTATAAAATACACGTAATAAAATAACTAGATCTATATCTACAAGGGGGTTGTAGAACATACCTCTTGGATCTCAAAATCCAAGTTGAAGAACCGCAATAAGAAGGATGAAAGATTGTGTGAAGAGCACCACGATCTTCCGTACGTGTGATCCAAGCAACTCCCGGTGGAAGGAAATTCTCGTCTCGAATCCTTCCGATATGCTACCCGGAAAAATCTCCAAGATTTTCCCCAACCCTCTTGGCTGAAATTTCTTCCTCCTCTCTAAGAGGTGGAACTCGAAAATTGTAGTGTGTTCTAAGGCTTAGGAGAACTCTCTTTATATAGGAGAGTAAAACTTAACCTCCAAGGATTTAATAATTAATACAAAATCAATTATAATAATCCTATTAAATAAAAGATATTCCCATAATATTCTAGAACAAATCTAGAATAATATTTATCTTTATTTCTTTCCATAAATATTTATCCAATAAATATTTTATGCACATGTCTTATTAAATCACAAGAAAACTAATTTCTTGTTCATTAAAATAAGCATGGGGCGAAAATTATCACTATTGACCTAGTCAATATTAATTTTGCCATAACACAATAATTGGGCCAAGATCATGGAAAATGTCTTTTCCACATATTTAATTATTTAGTCCAACTAATTTAATAGTCCACTAAACAATTAATTCACATATCGTTTTAATAAAGTCCAACAAGAACTAAATTAATATTATTAGGATTCGACGTCCGAGAATAGCTATGCTATATTAGGAGGCACGTCGGGGACCATGGACTAATAATCAGCGGCTCCGATAAATCAAATAAATAATTATAGAATAATTATATTCGATAAATCAATCACAGGAATATGCCACCATAATCCCGTGATTGCACTCCTCCGATTATAAGATTATATTTATCTCCTCACGAGAATAATAATAAGCGTCCATTGATATAATCATTACATATGGATTAATCCTCCATAGATCGCTCATTCTAAATCGGGAAGTTACCGTTAACCCTTTCTAGAACCTCTTATCCTTATTTACCATTAACCCCTAGTGATCAATTAATTCATACAACTCACCGGGTAGCTAATCGGTGTAATATGAACTCCATGGATCGATCGCTTTCTAGGATTAACAAATAAGGGAATCTGTCTATCTACTTCCATAAATGGAAGGAATGGATTCCGTATCCGTGATGATAACACGACTACTCACTCAATCCAAAGACAATGCCAAGATGGGGTAATTCGACCACGGACTTAGTGTAATCCTTAACCGTCAAGTCAAACTTCATACCGATTCAAGCGAGTTGGATCGTGATCACCTCGAGATTAAGATATATCCATAAATATGATCATCCATTGATTCGATAAGAATTCTCGATTACGGAATTATATCGTGAACTCTAATCAAATCGGTCCAGCCCTATATGATATATCTATCATATATAAATGCCCCATTAGGTTCTCTTAACCGAAAGTCCGGATAAGACAATCACACCTATTGTGTTCTGGGCGCATTAATAGCACGTTAAAGGAGAGACCCGATACTCTCGATTAACTTTACTACGGGCTAATTGTATTTTAAGTACATCTTCACTAACTCAATCCTCCCGTGTATATACCATACACTGAGTTAAGTGATTACATAAACGATATACTTTAGGGTTTTCTGTAGTGTAAATACTATTGTCACATCGGTGAATATGAGAATAATAAATTTGAATAATAATGTCAATTCATTTATTAAATAAAACAATTACAAAATTGTCTTTCGGGCATCACACCTAACAATCTCCCACTTGCACGAAAGCATGTGATTAATTGTTTTAGAGCACACCCTATTATTTAAAATACAACAAACTACATCTCCCACTTGCTCTAAAGCAATGGAGACCCATCCCGTATTCTAGTACCTATTAAGCATACCATAAGCATTTCAGATTCCAAAATACACTCCGAGTATGCCGTCGTAGGATAGGTCAGTGACTTGGGGAGTACCTACATCAAAATGTCATGGGTCTTAATGATTAATCAGGTTGTCGGCTCGAGACGATCCGTAGAATCGAAATGTTACCGGTCCATCTAATCATGTGGTACTAAGTAAACACTGAGCCCGAGATCGACTAACGATCATCCTCAATCTGACTTGAAGTCAAAATCAGTGTATCACACATATCCAAGTTCATACATGAATATGTCTGCATATTATTCCTCGTTCTCTCAAGATACTAAAGGACATACTAAACTTGCTTTGTTAACCGCCGAATCTAAGATTCGATCAAAATCGACGTTCAATAACCTGACCATCTCTTACTAGAAAGAGAATCTATCCCATTTCTCTTGATCCGAAGATTTAGAGAGTCATTCCTGAGGCATAGGGTAGAACTTCCTCGTTGAATGTTGCATACACAAATGCATCATCTTAACCAATAAGATGGATGGGAAACCAGTGACTGATCCTTATGAATTCGACCCAGTCAAACTCTTTAGGATGTTGTCCAAATCTCTGTTGCAGAGAATTGTGGCATTGTCAGATTCTGACTTCAGATAACACACCCATGTTGATTCCAACTGGTGCAGTGTTATCCTTCACAAACACTAATATATGTATGTATATATTCACTACTGTACTAAAATTGATATCCAGTCTACAAAAAGACGTATCAATATACTGGTCAAATCCACATATTGTAGAAATATATGACTTCCAATGACCGAGAGGTTTGCTTTTTATCCACAAAGGACATAAGCCTTGACAATCATTCCATCATTTAGTTCATAAAGCAATACCTTCTACATTTGAATGAATCCGGACTCCGTTTGTTTGGCAAGAAAGTCTCGAGGAATCACCCCTATTTTTTGCTTTTGAACGAAATCATGCAATACCGAACTCATTCTACTCTTTTCCGTAGATCCAATTACTCCCATCGGGCTCGAGGCGCTCAGGTGGTTCTACAAGAGCATGAAATGCAATTGGAGTCTCAAACTCCATTCACAGGTGGTTATGGCTATTAAACCAACCTCTATTATCGAATCCTATACGCTCACAAAAGAGCCATAGGTCATCAATCGATCCTCAGACTACAAAGTCTGCAGAACCCGTAATGGGTAATGGATAAACCAAACTCCCACTACATTCTGGGTGGATCGAAATTCTGATCTAGTTTAGTAGTATTTAGTGTTATCACCAACAACCGATGTTGGATGTGGTCTGATTTTAATCAGTTAGTAACTACCTTGAGTAAACGTACTTCAAGGTTCAAGGTTTTGCTGTTCATGGACTCTATCAGGAAGGATGCAACAGTATAAATGTCTCTTCCCGATTTCAAGAATCTTATAACAAACCTTTTTCTCAATGCTACAAGATATATAACGATTGGTCTCTGACCGAACGTGTTCGCGAAATTCCCAGACCTACCTTCAAGCACCGTGTGCTAAATGCTTATATTTATGGAAGTGGGGTGAACCGAATCCACACCTTATCCGTAAATTCCAAAGCATATTCTAGGTAGACTTCTTGGTCTTACATTTCAATGTAAACCGTTATTTCGATTCCAATATCTTTATTGAGTTAAGCAGTGTATTGTAACATATCTAAAACTATGTAAGGCAATTTAAGGGTTTCTCACTTAGTGAAAGCATTTCACTATGAGGCAGGCCGAGCATCAGTCCCTAGGACTATGTGATGGCCCATTTCTGAGTATAGAATACTCCATCTCCGCCAAAATCAGAGACACCTCAGAATATTTTGGATAAACTTACCGGAGTATTTGAATAGTTATCAGACAAGAAGTCACTACTCGGAAGCTCCTACTAGCTTGTATCTTTCATTAGACCCCGAAGGTCGTCATGAACAAGCTATGTTACTTCTTTATAACCATTATCCTTTCCTCGATTGAAAGGAAACTTAGTCATTGAACCTTTGAGACAATATAACCAGGCTGGGAGAAAGGAATCACCCCGAGACAGTCTCCAGGTCTTGTCTTTTAGGGACTATGCACTAACTATAGAATATGAAGAAGCGTTTATCTAAATATAGAAACCAATTGCTTTTAATAGTTCTTAAGATGTGTTTTATATACATATTTCAGCAGTTCTAAGTGGTTTATGACTTTATCAAACAAAAGTCCGAGTCTTGGATTCGTACTACAAATGGTATATTCACTTTCTATACAACAAACAAATTATCGAATAGACGGTAAATCCATTCGTTCCAACGAATCTTAAACAGAAAATAATTTTTCCGCGATATCCAAGGATTGAATCCGAGATTCATTTCCTTATATCACTCCCACTATTCTAGCTAAAATTAACTGCCCGTTGTTTACTCTTTTAATCGTTAAATGCACTGCTACCTTGTTCTTCCAAAGAACTTAGCTCGAGAAAATTGCCAAGGATTCATAGGTTGGTGATCCAAAATCACTGTCCTTATCCTATGATTTTCAGTTTAATTAATTTTCGGTTCAGCCTTAAAATTTTCTTAGTTTAGATGACTAACACTTTGAGACATATTCTCCCATTCTTGACTTTCCGTGAATGGAAATAGTCTTGAACCAATGTTCGTTTGAGTAGACACTACTCTTGAACCGTGGGATATCTATTTGGAGTGTTACTCGTCGGGACTTCTCGGATTTTTTTTAATATACCAGAAAAACCAAAAAATCATATTAAAGCTCCCACTAGTTTATCGGTTCCAAATACCGTCTAACGAGCAATGCTTTATGATTTTCCGATTTTTTTCGATTAGAAAAATCTTATAGTTCCAATGTTTCCGGAAAAACAACCAATCATAGAACTCCCACTAGTTCATCGATTCCAAATATCGTCCAACTAGCGGCGATTCATGACTTTCCGGTTTTTCAATTAGAACGATTACGTGTGTAGTCGATTACACTTTTCTAATGTTCTAGAAAAACAACAAATCATAAAGCTCCCACTAGTTCATCGATTCTAAATATCGTCCAACTAGTAACACTTCATGATTTTCCGATTTTTCAATTAGAAAATTACTTGTGTAATTACTACACACTCAAAATTCACTAGAAGAATTTCAAAGTCCGAATTTATCTTTGATCAAACTAGTTAGTCTTCCGTTTGACACGAATGACACTAGTGACATACATGTATGCCACCTTGGTTTTTAAAAGGCTTAAGAGAAAATATCTCTTCCGAAAATTAATTGAGAATTAATCAGGTTGTCGGCTCGAGACGATCCGTAGAATCGAAATGTTACCGGTCCATCTAATCATGTGGTACTAAGTAAACACTGAGCCCGAGATCGACTAACGATCATCCTCAATCTGACTTGAAGTCAAAATCAGTGTATCACACATATCCAAGTTCATACATGAATATGTCTGCATATTATTCCTCGTTCTCTCAAGATACTAAAGGACATACTATACTTGCTTTGTTAACCGCCGAATCTAAGATTCGATCAAAATCGACGTTCAATAACCTGACCATCTCTTACTAGAAAGAGAATCTATCCCATTTCTCTTGATCCGAAGATTTAGAGAGTCATTCCCGAGGCATAGGGTAGAACTTCCTCGTTGAATGTTGCATACACAAATGCATCATCTTAACCAATAAGATGGATGGGAAACCAATGGATCGATCCTTATGAATTCGACCAGTCAAACTCTTTAGGATGTTGTCCAAATCTCTCATTGCGAGAAATTGTGGCATTGTCGGTTTCGACTTGAGATAACACACCCATGTTGATTCCAATCGGTGCAAGTGTTATCCTTCACAAACACTAATATATGTATGTATATATTCACTACTTTGTACTAAAAATTGATATCCGGTCCTACAAAAAGGCGTATCAATATCTTGGTCAAATCCACATATTGTAGAAATATATGACTTCCAATGACCGAGAGGTTTGCTTTTTATCCACAAAGGACATAAGCCTTGGCGATCATTACATCATTAGTTCATAAAGCAATACCATACATTTGAATGAATCCAGACTCCGTTTGTTTGGCAAGAAAGTCTCAGGGAATCACCCCTATTTTTTGCTTTTGAACGAAATCATGCAATACCGAACTCATTCTACTCTTTTCCGTGTAGATCCAATTACTCCCACTGGGCCTGAGACGCTCAGGTGGTTCTACAAGAGCATGAAACAATTGGAGCATCTTGAACTCCATTCACGGGGTTATGGCTATTAAACCAACCTCTATTATCGTAATCCTATACCGCTCACAAAAGAGCCATAGGTCATCAATCGATCCTCAGACTACAAAGTCTGCAGAACCCGTAATGGGTAATGGATAAACCAAACTCCCACTACATTCTGGGTGGATCGAAATTCTGATCTAGTTTAGTAGTATTTAGTGTTATCACCAACAACCGATGTTGGATGTGGTCCGATTTTAATCGATTTAGTAACTACCTTGAGTAAACGTACTTCAAGGTTCAAGGTTTTGCTGTTCATGGACTCTATCAGGAAGGATGCAACAGTATAAATGTCTCTTCCCGATTTCAAGAATCTTATAACAAACCTTTTTCTCAATGCTACAAGATATATAACGATTGGTCTCGACCGAACGTGTTCGCGAAATTCTCAGACCTACCTTCAAGCACCGTGTGCTAAATGCTTATATTTATGGAAGTGGGGTGAACCGAATCCACACCTTATCCGTAAATTCCAAAGCATATTCTAGGTAGACTTCTTGGTCTTACATTTCAATGTAAACCGTTATTTCGATTCCAATATCTTTATTGAGTTAAGCGATGTATTGTAACATATCTAAAACTATGTAAGGCAATTTAAGGGTTTCTCACTTAGTGAAAGCATTTCACTATGAGGCAGGCCGAGCATCAGTCCCTAGGACTATGTGATGGCCCATTTCTGAGTATAGAATACTCCATCTCCGCCAAAATCAGAGACACCTCAGAATATTTTGGATAAACTTACCGGAGTATTTGAATAGTTATCAGACAAGAAGTCACTACTCGGAAGCTCCTACTAGCTTGTATCTTTCATTAGACCCCGAAGGTCGTCATGAACAAGCTATGTTACTTCTTTATAACCATTATCCTTTCCTGATTGAAAGGAAACTTAGTCATTGAACCTTTGAGACAATATAACCAGACTGGGAGAAAGGAATCACCCTGAGACAGTCTCCAGGTCTTGTCTTTTAGGGACTATGCACTAACTATAGAATATGAAGAAGCGTTTATCTAAATATAGAAACCAATTGCTTTTAATAGTTCTTAAGATGTGTTTTATATACATATTTCAGCAGTTCTAAGTGGTTTATGACTTTATCAAACAAAAGTCCGAGTCTTGGATTCGTACTACAAATGGTATATTCACTTTCTATACAACAAACAAATTATCGAATAGACGGTAAATCCATTCGTTCCAACGAATCTTAAATGAAAAAATTTTTTCCGCGATATCCAAGGATTGAATCCGAGATTCATTTCCTTATATCACTCCCACTATTCTAGCTAAAATTAATCGCCCGTTGTTTACTCTTTTAATCGTTAAATGCACTGCTACCTTGTTCGCCAAAGAACTTAGCTCGAGAAAATTGCCAAGGATTCATAGGTTGGTGATCCAAAATCACCGCCCTTATCCTATGATTTTCGATTAATTAATTTTCGTTCACCTTAAAGTTTTCTCGCTAGATGACTAACACTTTTAGACATATTCTCCCATTCTTGACTTTCCGTGAATGGAAACAGTCTTGAACCAGCGGTTCGTTTGAGTAGACACTACTCTTGAACCGTGGGATGTCTATTTCGAGTGTTACTCGTCGGGACTTCTCGGATTTTCTAATATAACAGAAAAAACAACAAATCATAACATTAAAGCTCCCACTAGTTTATCGGTTCCGGATACCGTCTAACGAGCAATGCTTTATTTTTATGATTTTCCGATTTTTTCGATTCAGAAAAACAAAAACTCATAGTTCCAATATTTCCAGAAAAACAACAAATCATAGAACTCCCACTAGTTCATCGATTCCAAATATCGTCCAACTAGCGACATTCCATGACTTTCCGGTTTTTCAATTAGAATGGTTATGTGTGTAGTCAGTTACACTTTTCTAATGTTCTAGAAAAACAACAAATCATAAAGCTCCTACTAGTTCATCGATTCCAAATATCATCCAACTAGTAACACTTCATGATTTTCTGATTTTTCAATTAGAAAATTACTCGTGTAATTACTACACACTCAAAATTCACTAGAAGAATTTCAAAGTCCGAAATCACCTTTGATCAAACTAAGTTTGTCTTCCGTTTGACACGAATGACACTAGTGACATACCTATATGTCACTGGTTTTTAAAAGGCTTAAGAGAAAATATCTCTTTCGAAAATTAATTGCATTATCGATTAACTAGTTCAACGTCCTAGTTACTTTCCACTTTTTAAAGAAGTCAATACTAGTCACAAAAAAAAAATTTAAGCAATTTAGTAAGAGATATAATGCTGTAAATAAAATGACATATATTAGTTCAAGTTTAACACTACTATATTCTTTATTTTAGGAATTGTAAACTAAAAAATAAGTCTACTCTACCATTCCAAGGTTTTAACCTCGCATCTCAGTGCCGCCTTAGGGTAGGTCAAAGAGATGACGGTTAAATCGAGACAATCTCATCAATGAATAACTTGTGAGAATCGAACATCCCACGAGAATCGAACATCCCTTTATTCATTGACTACCTTCCTTTTAGCCTAGATATTATCAAAAAAATACCCATGATGAGTGTGACCTACTATATCGGATCTCTTAGGTACGCCCAGTGTGCCGTCTTAGGATAGGTCGGTGACCCGACGAGTACCAAAATCCTATCCTTTCGGAGACCAAGCCATGAATGTTGATAGGGGTGAACACCATCCTTAGGGGACGAAATCAAAGCGCCTCGGCGCCACCCTTCTCTCACTTACTTGTATCTATAGTAGAGGCCGTGGGGTTGGTCATCGCCTCCCGCTCCCACTCAATAATTTGGAAGTGGTGGTGGGTTAACTAACCACGCCTTTTGATGTTATCATAAAAGCTCATCAAATCAAGGATTCCGAATGGTGTCGGTAACGTAGGCAAGCCTACCCGTCCTATTCGTTGGAACATATGTGACGATCGGACGAAATCGGGTCAAGACAAACCTCATTGAGATAAGAAGGAATCACCCTCCGTTCTCCGGTGTAGCTTAGTCTTGCCGGACCCCGTGCATACATCACACTAGGAGGGGGTTAAGTCGGTCGAGCCTAGCTCAGTTGACCACCCAACCTATAAGCGAACCGTTTTTATCCAAGATTTATTGTTCTTTCCATCATTCAACCTCGTAGACACTACGAATTGAAAAACATGATCTCGTTTGGGCTTTAAGGCGGTTCACCGAGAACACACACCGAAAGGCCTAACGATTTCATAACCCGTCCTCGGATCATTAATTAGTTACTAAATTTATTAATTACCACGTATTAATTAAATTTCAACTAATTACACGAGTTTGTATACATGCCTATTTTAATTACCAAAATTAAAATTCTACATGTATGCATGAAGTGGATTTATGATATGATGCATGTCATGGCAATTCCGATTTTATATCTATTTTATGATCGAACACATAAAAAATAAATTGCGGAAAATTTAAACACCGAGATGGATTATTGGTACCCCCGTATCTAATCTATCCTAGGAAAAATAAATTACAATCTTGTTGTCTTCGAGTCTTGATCTTCGAATCTTGAACTCGAACCGCCGGATCACGAACCACGAACACCCGAGAGGAGAAAAGGTCTTTTTAATTAAATAAATCCAATTTATTATAATTAATCATATATTTAATTTATTATATGCGGCTGCTTTTAATTATTTTCCAAAAAATAATATTATTATTTTTTTTTAAATTTTTTTTTCATGCGGCAGTTGAATGGAAAAAAAAATAAAATTAGGTCACATAAAAAATTTCATGCAGCCGCAACAAAAATAAACCCTAGCCGCATATTTTTAATAAAATTCATCCGTTTCTCCTCGTTCATACCTTGGGTTTCGTCTTGATCTTCATCTTTTCCAGCCCGGATATTCAAAATTACAATAAAAGATGCTACTTTTACATATAAATTTCGAAAATTGACATAAATAAAATACAATTCCTATGCTCAATTGTTACTAAACAAAGGAGCTACAATAGATCTAACGAGTAAACAGTACCAACCCCAATCCATCTCTTCAACCAAGACATTCATAACATTAAAAAATAAAACAAAATTTCGGCCCCTTTTTTTAAAAAAAATTTGGGACAAAAAATCTACATGTTTTACCACTCCTAGATCTAATATTTTATACGTATAAATATAGATCACCTTGGCTCCGATACCACTGTTAGTAATATCATCCGCAGCGGAAGCGATTTAAGGATCTAGATCTATAAAATACACGTAATAAAATAACTAGATCTATATCTACAAGGGGGTTGTAGAACATACCTCTTGGATCTCAAAATCCAAGTTGAAGAACCGCAATAAGAAGGATGAAACATTGTGTGAAGAGCACCACGATCTTCCGTACGTGTGATCCAAGCAACTCCCGGTGGAAGGAAATTCTCGTCTCGAATCCTTCCGATATGCTACCCGGAAAAATCTCCAAGATTTTCCCCAACCCTCTTGGCCGAAATTTCTTCCTCCTCTCTAAGAGGTGGAACTCGAAAATTGTAGTGTGTTCTAAGGCTTAGGAGAACTATCTTTATATAGGAGAGTAAAACTTAACCTCCAAGGATTTAATAATTAATACAAAATCAATTATAATAATCCTATTAAATAAAAGATAATCTCATAATATTCTAGAACAAATCTAGAATAATATTTATCTTTATTTCTTTCCATAAATATTTATCCAATAAATATTTTATGCACATGTCTTATTAAATCACAAGAAAAATAATTTCTTGTTCATTAAAATAAGCATGGGGCGAAAATTATCACTATTGACCTAGTCAATATTAATTTTGCCATAACACAATATTTGGGCCAAGATTATGGAAAATGTCTTTTCCACATATTTAATTATTTAGTCCAACTAATTTAATAGTCCACTAAACAATTAATTCACATATCGTTTTAATAAAGTCAAACAAGAACTAAATTAATATTATTAGGATTCGACGTCCGAGAATAGCTATGCTATATTAGGAGGCACGTCGGGACCATGGACTAATAATCGTGGCTCCGATAAATCAAATAAATAATTATAGAATAATTATATTCGATAAATCAATCACAGAATATGCCACCATAATCCCGTGATCGCACTCCTCCGATTATAAGATTATATTTATCTCCTCACGAGAATAATAATAAGCGTCCATTGATATAATCATTACATATGGATTAATCCTCCATAGATCGCTCATTCTAAATCGGGAAGTTACCGTTAACCCTTTCTAGAACCTCTTATCCTTATTTACCATTAACCCCTAGTGATCAATTAATTCATACAACCCACCGGTAGCTAATCGGTGTAATATGAACTCCATGGATCGATCGCTTTCTAGGATTAACAAATAAGAACTCGTTCATCTACTTCCATAAATGGAAGGAATGGATTCCGTATCTGTGATAACACGTACTACTCACTCAATCCAAGACAATGCCAATATGGGGTAATTCGGACCACGAGACTCGGTGTAATCCTTAACCATCAAGTCAAACTTCATACTTGATTCAAGCGCTTGACTGTGATCACCTCAGATTAAGATATATCCATAAATATGATCATCCATTGATTCGATAAGAATTCTCGATTACGGAATTATATCGTGAACTCTAATCAAATCGGTCCAAATTTCTATATGATATATCTATCATATATAAATGCCCCATTAGGTTCTCTTAACCGAAAGTCCGATAAGACAATCACACCTATTGTGTTCTGGGCGCATTAATAGCACGTTAAAGGAGAGACCCGATACTCTCGATTAACTTTACTACGGGCTAATTGTATTTTAAGTACATCTTCACTAACTCAATCCTCCCGTGTATATACCATACACTGAGTTAAGTGATTACATAAACGATATACTTTAGGGTTTTCTGTAGTGTAAATACTATTGTCACATCGGTGAATATGAGAATAATAAATTTGAATAATAATGTCAATTCATTTATTAAATAAAACAATTACAAAATTGTCTTTCGGGCATCACACCTAACAGCAGTAGGCTCTACCACATTCTTGTCTCTGCTTACAGCATCCTTCTTAACTCGAGCAACTTCTCTCCGTAAGTCATTGGTTGAAAATTGAAAAGAAGCGATGTTTGATGCTGCTCTCTCAGAAGTTCTCCTTCTGTTTTCCACCAAATTCACCAAATCTTCAAATCTGCTCTCACTTCGATTCATTTGAGTCCTCAGTTGAGTTATTTCATCTCTTACAGCTCTCAACTCATCCAAAATATGCACTAGAATTGCATTCATTCCAGCCATACCTCCAGCAAATCCTCCAGCAGGCTATTCAGCATCATCTTCAGCCCTAGGTTGCCTTACAACAATTGCTCTTATCCTATCCCATTCATAGGGTTCAGGACCTTCTTCAACAACATTTCCAATTATCTTCTCAATTACAGGTTCTTGTACAAGTTGAGGCTCTTCTACTGCCTCCAAAATAGGTACCTCTTCAAGTATAGGGTTTTGTGCTTGTTGAGGCTCTTCCTATACTTCTTTTTAGGTAACTGAAACTCCTCATCACTAAATTCATAATCTAGAAGTTGCTCACCACTTTGTTCATCAGCAACTTCTTTTCCTTTTAAAGTTTTAGCAGGTATGTCCTCAGTAGCTTTCATACTGGACACAGAGGATTCCTCTAATCCCAATTGAGGATGCAACATTTATCCCAATACTGTCTATTCCCCATTATTTAGGACCACCAGTTCTGACCTATGTTCAGTTGTTGTCTGTGCCTCAGTAGACTAAACCTCCACATCAACTGTGATCTGAGGAAACACAACCATATTTTCCTCTAAAAATCCATGAATATCTTCTATCTCTCTTAGCATTTCAGCAGTCTTTGCTAAAGTTTCTTCAGTGTCAATACTATTTTGATATAGATTTGATCCTTCAGAATTGACAACAGCTTGTTCAATCACTACTATATCAGGCATATTGCCCAATCTATTGTCTTCAAGCGTTGTTTATGCATTGATTTGAGCTTACAGATCTTCAATAAAAATAGCTTCCATTTCTTGATTTGAGTTGTTAGTCTGCTGTCCTTCAACAGACTTACCACTACAAGCGACATCGCTCATTGTTAACTCGAGAGATCCCATCCCGCATCCTCAGTAGATAAATCTTTAGCCACTCAAATGAATTCTCCTGGAAACATGGGATGATCATCATCTGTATCTAATGAAGAAGCTGAATCATCACTAGCAGGTGTAAACTTAGGATCTTTGAATATAACATTCTTCTTCTGTTTTCTATTTTCTATGATTTCCATCAATCTTATCTCTAACTCAGATGTGTCAATCAGTCCCAAAAGATTTTCTACTCCAAGATTTTCAAATGCCCATTCTTCAAAACTAGTCATAGGCACTGCTGTTGGTTTCTGTCACTTGTAGAATCCAAACTTCCATTCAAAATATTTAGGAACCCTCCTGAAGTCAAGATCCACTTTCTCTTTCTTTGACTTATTCTCTTTGCTCTCATAAGGTGTTGGTCCATTGAAAAGGCTTTGGTTAAGTTTAGAGGGGGTGAATAAACTTAACCCTTAAAACTTTTGGAGTTAACAAACTCAACAAGTTCAAGATGCTTTCCGACGCTTTCACTTCACGATCACTCGCTGGTCTCACTGACAATTGAGTTTACTGAATTTGTTGCAGTGGAATATATTCAAATTAAGCCTTATTACTTGTTGTTAAATATGACACTAAGTATTAGATACTCAGTAGTGTGAGTATGTGCTTTAGTTGCTAGTTTCAGTAGGTTGATCTGCTAGATATACTAAATGCAGAAAGTAAGTAGGTAGATTTTATAGTGGTTACAGGTGGTCTAATCCTGTCAGTCCACTCTTCTCCTGTGATGTTGGAGGGAATTCACTAGAGATCTTTGAGGTTTGTCCACGGATTTTATTAAAACAAAACAACAAGTAATAATCCGGTTAACCTCAAGTATAAGGATCGTAGTAATAGTGGTTAATGCCGGGTCGATCTTACGGGGAAATAAACAGTTGTGATTCTAGTTGTTGTCTAACCTAAACTATGTCACGAAACTAATCTAAACAGCGAATAAAACAAAACAGAAACGAAAAGAAAGCTAGACAGAGGATATAATCCAAAGCTAGGAAGAATACGGGTTGCGAACCTTAAACTAATCTAAGATGCAAATGAAAGTAAACTAACTAAACAAATTCAAGTTTTTAAGGATTTGAATCAAATGTGTAACTAACAAACGAGGATTGATCCACCTATCCAACAAGCATTGATTTCTATCTCGATTATATCGTGGTTTTTATCTACGCTGTGATTCACCTTATCTAGATATGAACCCTAATTCCTTAGAAAGTTCATCTATTAATCTATTATCTTCCAATGCAAGATTAACGCGTTCTCTAACCAAAGGTGCAAAATTTACGTTTATAATCTAGCAATTAAACCTATTAACTTCCGTTGTGATAGATTCAAATTACTATTCTTATTCATGGTGAACTAAGGTTTATTAATATTTCCATCAACAATAAACAATCAACACATGCATATCTTCCGATGTAAAAGCAATTAAACTTGTTAAACATGAATAAAGAAACAACCTTTAATAAAAACTCACAGTATAATCGATGAAAATGAAATCAACGATCGTTGGATGGCTTCACAATACTCGTTTGATGAAGCTTTTAGCTTCTAAACATCCTCAGCAACTCAAAATCGCGGAAACAGTGCATAAAAATAGCTAATCTAATCTAAATCTAAAGTGCATAAAAACTGGAATAAAAAGGAGAAAAATGCAGCCTAAAGCCGCCCCTAGGATTAGGGTTTTGAATAATGAGTATATGGTATCCTTAGGGTTGAGAAACAGCCGCCTATATATAGATTTCTAAGTCGGTTCAGCAAAGTCGGCTACCGGACGACCGTCTGGAATCTTGAACACCCGTCCACTCTTCAGTAAAACTTCGAATCGGGCCGAGTCATGACCAGACGCTCGTCCATCCAGCGTCCACTCTAGCGTCCAAACTTCCTGAATCAAAGATGTCATCCTCGAACGCTGCTCACTTATCGACGCCGCCCACCGGACGGAGATTCTGGACGCAAGTTTGATATAATCGAATTCTAATTTTTTTGATCTTTATCTCTTTTCTTCTTGTCAATTCCTTCATTATCTCTTTTATCATCAATTAGCTCGAACTTAATCAGCTTTTAATCATCTTTTGAGCCTTGAACATGTATCTATAACACATAAAAACATCGCAAAATGTAATAATGCTCAAATAATCATAAAATCACAATTAAAGCACAAAATTCGACCTATTTTGCGACTAACTCATTTAAAATGTCATTTACTCAATAAATCCATTAAACACTCGTTTCTTATGCAAATTGATACAAATACGGGGGAAAATACCATGGAATATAGCATTATAAATCGTATGAATTCACCCTTAACAACTCCCCCACACTTAAGCTTTTGCTCGTCCCGAGCAAACAAAACGAGAATTAGGGCTCGAGACAAACCAGACATCTAAACAAATATAGCATACATTCAATAACTTAGAGGTTCACCGGTGTGTGGTGTGCAAAGCCATAGAAAACTTCCACTAAATCCAAACTTGAGAAACTCAAAGCAAAACTAGCTAATACCCCCTCGTAGACTAGCGATAAATGACACTCATAAGGTGTACCCTACAAACGTGACATATCCCGAAAAGAATGATCGAATATATCCAGGGCCTTTCGGAAATACTCAGAGGATAATCCCTACAAAGATATTTATCGGTTTTCTACTGGGATAAGATAGACGATAACTTAGTCTTTCATTCATTTCATAACAATTTTATATGAGTTGATTCAACTATTTCACTTTAAACACACATCGAATGAGCCATGTTGCTTGCATCATAGCGTAATAGGATATTCGAGATATACCCTACCTTACTCCAATCATAAGGCGACTTTTCCTCGATCGTCGTGAGCTTTTAGTCATCATAGTGGTATAGGACATACGTGGTATACCCTATCGCACTCAAATCATCGACTAGCTTTCGACACACCCAAGTAATTCATTTAATTCAACTTTTTCATTTGACGTTAAGTTACGTGTTACTTATCACATTCAAACCTTAGATATTCACAGTATAACGTACTCTGGATCTAAATACAAACTATCATAAGTCTCAAGATATATACGTAGCACAAAGTACATGAATTATAAGATAATCACAAGTCACTAATCGAAAAGGGGTATAACTTTATAATTTAGCTCATCATTTACTGTGGCTCGTGAAAAATCGATCTCAGGTGAAACAACTAACTTATCAAACATATGATATATAGCTTAAATGACTATAAAAATAACGAACATAGATCTGAATTGCCTACTCGGGACAAAACAAAAACAAAAGTTTCGAAAAAATTTCGAAGATTTTAGCTCATTTTGCATAGAAGCATTACGAATTAAGCAAATGTGTAGATACATAGCGAATCATTCCCCTCCCCCACACTTAAAAATCAACATGTCCTCATGTTGCGCAGAACGAAAGAAAAAGGAAAAGACTTAGCTGATTTCAACCGCAACACGACTCGTCGGTCAGGCCGGAGCCTACATAGTGACACTAGAAACCCGTAACCAGACAATGTAGCTCGATAAAACCGCTAAAGATATACCTGCACGACTTGACAAACACGGAACCATCTCGGGGAAAACGGGGAATTATACCAGAATGAAAAGAGATAATAAAAACGAAGAAGACCAATAGATAAAACATTCAATACATCCAAAAGTTGAAACAAGCTAGAAATAAAAGTACTGATGCCGTACGGCTTACATGATCCATCGAAAAGAATAACCAGTAGCTAAATACGAAAGACAATGAATCACGTAATCAAAAGTAGCAAAAATATACAATCACAGTAGCTAGTGCAAATCAAAATCGAAAAATAGACAAATGAAAATCATGACTGCCCCGGGGCCGGAGAATCATCAGCTGGGGGATCAGAAGGGGGTCCAGATGGTGGAGCCGTAGTCCTATCTACGGAGTCAGGCTGCTCCTCATCAGACGAAGACTCAGACTCGTGAATAAAATCTGCGATGGCCTGCTCAATCTCATCCGAATAAAGAAAATCGATGACTCTTGGATCGAAGATTCTGTTGTCCCGTATAGGCCGGCGGTCACTCATACACTTCAGAATCGTCAAAATGTTGTTTTGAGACGTCCGAATGTCCTCCATCCAGTTTCGAACACTGTTAGCCATACTCAACCTCATCCGTACTGAGGGAGATAAAGTAGGAAGTGAGGACGCGCGAGGCGGTGCTGATGACGAACCAGGCTCCTGCGGTGCCCCTGCCTCAGACTGTCCCGAAGGCTTACCCTTCCCTCTCTGTATAGGCCTCGGGTTCTTCGGCTTATGATCGGCTCCAAACTCAGGCACACCGGCATCGATACACAAACTGTGGATAAGGTGAGGGACGATCAAGCTCCGCGTGTAAACCTTATGATTTATGGATATCTCGTCATACAAAGCTTGTCCCACATTCACATTCAAGCCAAACGTCAACGCATACAACATGCCTAGGTCACCAATATGAAAATGTGTCAAGTTGTTCTTAGGCAACAACCGACTCTGAATAAATCGACACTGGACCTTCCAGTCCTCCGTCCAGGTCGTGGTAACCAACTCCCTCCGGTCTCCTCCCGGCCTTAACGTCCACGCCACATCCGGGCAAACTCTCAACCTTAATTCCTCCAAAGGATCCAGTCCCAAACTCTGTCTATGAACAATCTCCTCCTTGTAGTCCCGACCCGCAAAAGCTGCCAACCCATACTTTGCATTGATCACCTCCGGTGTAAACGGAACTTCTACCCCTCGAACCACGACTACCTTCGTCTCCAAGTCGGTTTCCGAACAATTGGCGTAAAACTCCCGAACCAAGGAACCATTGACCGGGGTAGTCGGGATTGTCATCAAGGCGTCCCATTTCCGATCCTTAAGCAACTTAACGAAATCCGGATCGACCTTTGCCTCCAAAGTGGCCCGCTCTATCAACATCGTTCTAGAGAAATAGTACTTGGTATACGCGTCGTGGGCCCTAGGATTCACGAATCTACGAGGCATAGGCATAGGGGGTACGGTCTTGGTTTTCTTTCTAGGTTGGGCAGCCCTAGGTTGAACTGGTTCCTCCTCCCGGGTAGCATCTACAGTTTCCTCAGCCCTAGATGATCCTCCACCTCGGGAACCTCAGTGCATCCGTGCCAATGGCACATCCTCATCCGCCTCGAGTCCGAGGTTGGTTCATCTCTCAAAGTAGCCCTAGCTTGGGTGGCTCTATGAGTTTGCTCTCGAATACTAATACCTCGGTTAGGATCAACTAAGGTAGGATCAATATCTTTACGCTTCTTCCCGGCCTCCCGGGCCACTTCCTTACCATGCCTCTTCACAACTCCCTTCTTATGAACCATATTCAAAGCCTAAACTAGACCAAACAATCCCAATTCGCACAAAAGATACCCGTTTAACATCCAAAGCGGGATTTCAAGACAACCAAACCACAACCACAACCATAATCATCACCAAACAACCCATTCACCACCCATCACAACACCACATCACCATAACAGAGCAGAAAGAAACACAAAACCAGAAAAAAAAAACGAATTAAGGTAGTATTCAAGTGAACGAGCCGACCCGAAGATCGAACTCGCAAAAACGTGAATAAAATCTAGAAAAGTTGTTACTAACTTACCAAGCAGGGTGAGTAGATGTTGATCGAGATGAAAACGAGTCCAAACAACACAGGTATGGCCTCCAAAATCGAATTTTTCCTCCAAAAAGTCAGACTGAGGAGGGTGCTGATTCTCCTAAAATATGGCGTGTTGGGGAATTTGGTTATGAAAATCGAAAAGAGGGCGTCAAGAGCGGTCTATAGCAACTTAAAGCGCCCAATTTGGTGTAATATCGAAGGATTTAGGTCGAGAGGAGGCAAAAGGTCGGTTTTTCGCGTTTGAATATCTGAAAAAGTGAAGGTTCATCAAGGAGGGGTATATATAGACAGAGGTTGGACGCTGTCTCAACTCAAAGTGGACGGGCGCCCACTTGGAAACTAGATGAATCGACGGGCGCCCCGATTACCGACGCTCGTCCAAACATTCAAATCACATACGAGATGGAGGAATGAAGCGCACGGGCGCCTGTGCTCTCGGTGGGCGCTTCGTCCAAAAATTGGTCAAATGCGACGACGGCCCGAGTTCGAACGGGCGCCCAAGCAAAGATAAGTGCAAAAATTATAAAATTTCCATACAAATCAAATTCAAAATTGCACTTCCTTATTAAACTTAAATAAAACTTCAAAAATACAAATAAAACTCAACGAAATACATAAAATTACTAGAAAATAAATAAAAACAAATAGAAAATAAAGGGGTTGCCTCCCACCGAGCGCTTTTGTTTTACGCCGCTTGCTCGATTTAAACATCCTAGAACGCTAGTCATCGTAAATGGCCGACCAATCTATTACTCGAATGAGACGGCGGAGCATGTCAATCGCCGGAGGAAAATCATATTCATCTTGCAAACCCCAATCCTCACCAGCTACATCAACACCTCGAAAATGCTCAGCTTGCAGCACTAGCGCTAAATCTGTCAGCATCGGATCATTGAGGATTGTGTATGGACGTCCTAGAGTTGCCTGTAACTCCTCGGAGTAAAGTCTCCACCTCCCGAACAGCGGGGAACAATGAGAACATAGGTGACCGCCTTGACGCGGGTACTAATGTCGAAGTCTACGTGCAAAACAATGGTTCCTCCCGGTCCGTCATCTACAGTGATTAGTGGGATCTTCCTAAGGAAAGGTAACTCCTCTGGCTGAACACCGAAATCCATACATAGAAAGCACAACTAAGTGACAGATAAAACAAAAACTTAGTAAGGCTAAAACTTAATAAACTAAACTGAAATACTAAAACATAAAACAAGAATAACTAAAAGAACGATATCTAGGCTGCCCCTAGTGGCGCTTTTTGGTTAATGTCGTTAGCTCGACACCGCTTTTAAGCTCACCGATCAGGCCATTTGACCTTCTCGCCACCCACTACCTCGTAAGCTCGATCGAAGAGTGTGGTCACAGAAACAAAGATCTAACACACGGGGTAAAACTTTAATAGCTTTCCAAACACGCTTAAACTTCCCCATGGTTGACTTTTTCATTCTCTGAGCCTTCTGATGACGCTTCAACCGACGCTCCCTCTCAAGTTCTTCCATGTCCCAACTACCAGCTAGAACTTCTTCAGTTTGACCACTTCCGTCATCGTCTGAAAACAGGTCGGGTGAAAACTCGTCGAGTTCTTCGACTTCCGTAGCACCACACCCGAGGATGTCGAGGCAACGGACATTCAAAGGCTTTTCCTTAGGTTCACCAATGTAGTGCTTACACCTTTGACCATTTACTCGAAACGGTTTACCGCTATAACCGTGAAGCTCTAGAACGCCTCTAGGAATGATTTGGAGAATCTCAAAGGGACTGGACCAACGTGTCCTCAACTTTCCAGGAAACAGATGTAACCTAGAATTGTATAAAAGAACTTGTTCTCTGACTTGGAATTCTCTCCTCTTAATCTTAGCATCGTGGAGTAATTTCATCTTATCTTTACTAATCCTGGCACTTTCATAGGCTTGGAGTCTGAATTCGTCCAATTCATGCAACTGCTGCAGTCGATGTTTTCCACAAGATTGGGAATCAAAGTTCAGAAACTTTGTCGCCCAATAAGCTCTATGCTCTAACTCGACAGGCAGATGACATGGCTTTCCATAGACCATTTGATATGGAGATGTACCCATAGGGGTTTTATAGGCGGTTCTATATGCCCAAAGTACATCATCCAACTTCAAACTCCATTCCTTTCTATGACTGTTGACCGTTTTCTCCAGGATTTTCTTAATGCTTTGGTTGCTCCTTTCAACCTGGCCACTAGTCATCGGATGATATGGTGTGCCAGTTTTGTGACGAACACCATACTTCTCAAGCACTTTCTCCAGAGGTCGGTTGCAGAAATTCGTCCCTTCATCACTGATCAGGGCACGTGGACATCCAAACCGCACAAAGATGTTCTTCTTTAAGAATTTCATGACCGTCTTATGATCATTGTGAGGAGTGGCTTGAGCCTCCACCCATTTAGACACGTAGTCTACGCAGACTAAGATGTATTTGTTACCACAAGATGATGGGAAGGGTCCCATAAAATCGATACCCCACACATCAAAGACCTCGCATTCTAGGATGGGTTTCAAAGGCATGTCAAAACGCCTCGTCAGAGTACCGGTTCGTTGGCATCTATCACAAGCTTTACAGAAAGCTTCTGTGTCCTTAAAGATCGTAGGCCAATATAAACCGGATTGGAAGATCTTAGCAACGGTTTTCCACGGACCAAAGTGTCCAGTGGGTCCACTGTGGCATTGCTCAATAATATCCCTTTGCTCAGATTCAGGAACACATCTTCTAAGCAAACCATCTTTACAGATCTTAAAAAGATAAGGTTCATCCCAAACGAAAGATTTTAAATCAGAGAAGAACTTTTTCTTCTCCTGATAAGACATTTCCGAATCGAGATATCGGGCATGAAGGTAATTTACGATGGAAGAATACCATGGAACATCGGGAGGACAACCGTCTATTAGCATAATGTTCTCTAGAGGAAAGTAAAGATCTATATCATCCGGATCATCCTTTCCTCACTCAACATTCTAGAAACATGATCGCTACTACGCTTTCACCGCCTTTTTGTCCTTAATTTGAACGCCAAACTCTTGTAGGGTCAGTATCCACCGTAGTAGGCGCGGTTTAGCCTCTTTCTTAGTCATCGATAACGCAAGCGGCGTGATCACCCACACAACTACTTGAGCTCCTAACAAGTAACTCACGGAACTTGTCCATAGCAAAGACTACGGCCAATAATTCCTTTTCGGTGGTCGATAGTTAACTCTGAGAGGGGTTCAATGTGTGATCAAGTAATAGATAGGCTGGAATTTCCTCCGTTAAGCCTTTGTCCTAAGACCGCACTAACAAGATAGTTTGATGCGCCGCACATAAGCTCAAAAGGTAAGTTCCAAAAAGCGATATAAGAATTGGAGCGGATATTAAACGCTTCTTGAGCTCTCAAACGCTTGCTTGCAGCTCTCATCAAAATTAAACTCAACGTCATCCTTAAGTAAAGTAGAGCAGGGCTTGGCTATCTTGGAGAAGTCTTGAATGAATCTTCAGTAGAAACCGACATGTCCAAGAAAACCTCTAACTTCACGCACATTCTTGGGATAGCTCATCTTCTCGATAGCTTCTACTTTTGCCCTCACAACTTCTATACCTTTATGGAGATTTTGTGGCCAAGAACTATTCCCTCATCTACCATAAAATGGCATTTTTCCCAATTGAGTACTAAGTTCTTTCCATGCATCCGACAACACTTGATCAAGATTGACAAGGCAATCATCAAAAGATCGACCAAAACCGAAAAATCGTCCCATAAAATCTTCCATGCACTTCTCTACAAGCCCGTCAAAGATAGCCAAAGATACATCTTTGAAAAGTAGCTGGGCATTGCAGAGATTAAATGACATTCGCTGTAGCGAATGTACCATATGAAAGCGGTAAAAGTGGTCTTTTCTTGGTCGGGGGATCTATGGGTATTTGGAAGTATCCTGAATAGCCATCTAGAAGCAAGAGAGAACGCTGGTGTCCCGCTAGACGCCAAGCATCCGATCAATGAATGGAAGGGAAAGTGATCCTTCATGGTTACCTCATTGAGCTTCCTATAATCGATACTGCACTCAGAATCGGTGACAAGTCTCAATGCAATTTCCTCTCCTTCTCATTCTTCTCAATCGTAATTCCTCCTTTCTTGGGAACTACTTGAGTTGGGGAAACCCATTCACTATCCGCGATGACATAAATGATTCCCATGTCCAGAAGTTTGATAATTTCATTTTTAACGACTTCTTGCATATGAGGGTTGAGCCTCCTCTGGGGCTGTCTAACACATTTCACACCCTCATTCATCTTGATCTTGTGCATACAGATGTCCGGAGATATCCCTCTGATATCTCCCACTTGCCATCCAAAAGCTTTTTCATTTTTCTTCAGGACGTTGATTAGTTTCATTTCCTCTAAACGAGAAAGCTTGGCAGATATAATCAATGGAAGCTTGTCACCTTCTCTTAAAAACACATACTTAAGATGTTTAGGCAACGGCTTCAACACTAAATCTGCAGGGGGATCTTCTAAACTCGACTTGAGCTCTCCACTTTTCAACTCAATATCACCGAGTTTACTCAGGGTCCCACCGCCAAAGCTTCTCCTTCCAACAATTCTTCCTCAAAATCACCGCTAATTGATCTAGATTAACCACACCATGAGTATTTAGGTTGTCAACCAATCGCTCATATTCCGCTTCTGACCCATGACTTGCTTATCCATATAATCGGTGAAATCATCCGTCATATAATCAATGGAGAAGCCGGTTGGAGGGCCGAGGGTACTTGAATGGACTTTAAGACATTGTAACTCACCTCTTGATCACCAACTCGGATAGTCACTTGCCCACCATCGCAATCGATGAGGGCTCTAGCCGTGGATAGGAAAGGTCTTCCAAGAATCGGGGGGCGTTTTCATCTTTCTCCATATCTAAAACATACCAATCGATCGGAAAGGTAAATCTATCAATCAACTAAATTGTCTTTCGTGATCCTGAAGCTTTCTTAGAAGATCTATCAAATGAATCAGACTCATAGTAGTGGGTTCTAGAAGGCTTTGTAAACCGAGCCGCTTGCATACGATTATTGGCATAAGACTTATAGAGGCACCTAGATCACACAAAGAGTTAGGGGAAGACTAGACCTCCCATTAATACTGTAAGTACGAACTTGCCGTGGTCACCTCTTTTAATTGGTAAGTTTTCATAATTAATCATGGAACAATCCTCACCAATTTGCCTTTCCATGCCTGCTAATTTCTTTTCAAGACACAACATCCTTAATGAATTTTGTATACTTAGGCATCTCAACCAAGACTTCGATAATGGAAGATTTACTCCGAGTATTTTTCAAAAGGTTCAAAGACCTTTTCGTACTTTTTGTCCTCAATCAAGGGAATGTTGCTCTTTCTCGGTGGAAATGGAAGCTTCTTAAGGTCACTCTCAGAGAAGACTTTCTTTGAGGATGCACTCACAACCTTGTCTTCCAGATCCTTCCACCGAACAGCTTTTTCAGATTTCTTTGCGCCGTGGGATCACCTCCCGACTTTCAAGCTTTTTCACCCTCAAGGATCACCACTTGAGGATCTCCATCTCTTTCACCTCTCGGGGATCAGCCACCCGAGTCTTTTTCTGCAGCTTGAGGGAGTGTAGGTGCTGGCTTCCCTCCCGCCTTATTAATGGCAGGGGGCTGTGGTTTCCGATGGGAAGGACCACTAACTTGAGTGCCGCTTCGAGGTTCATCGACCGGCTCTTCTTTACCTTATTGAATTGATGGCACGAGGTCAAGACATGGGCCTTTGTTCAAGTCGGCTTGAGCAACTTGACCACCCTTTGATTCTTCTCGGTGAAACCGGGCAAACGCCTGGGGTCTAAGCTAACTGCTCACCAGCTTGCCTAATTGTCTCTCAAGATTCTTCATTGATCTACTTTGCTCCTCCAACTTAGCTTCAAGATTGTTAGATCGAGGGGCTTTGAGAGTTTTGGAAATTTTGAGCATAGTAATTGGTCACCGACTTTGGACTCGCAGGATTTGAATTGGAAGGCCAATTCGATTTAGCCTTTGAGTAGGATTGGAAAATTCGAGTTCTGTTCTCGATTAAAACCAGGGTTTCTATTGAAATTTTGATTCGAACTAAAATTCGAATTAGGATTAAAATTTGAAGATGGATTAAACCCTTGGTTTTGAAAATTGTTCTGGCCAGAAAACTGATTGAACCTTTGATTGTTCTGGCCATAGAATGCATTCACTTCAGTATTCTGTCCGCTCATATGACAGAATCTAGAAGTGTGCCCCACCTCGTCACAATTCTGACATGTGACTTGATTGTACTGTCCATAATCATGAACATCATTCACTTGATAAGGTGCAGGGGGATTAAATTGACATTGGCCATTCATATGGCCAGTCTGACAACAGTTTTCGTAGTACAGAACCTGAGGGTTTTGTGGAAAAGAAGAAGTTTGATTTACCGGATTGGAAACTTGAGGTGTTGCCACCTGCTTCTACAGCATGGCGATCAAACTTTGCAAATTGACTTCCTCAACCTTGGGAGGAGGTGCTTGGATTGCTTGATAAGATGGGGCATAGTTATACTTTGAAATGTCCTCAAACAATGCCCATCCCACTTCAGGTGTTTTCTTCAGAAATGCCCCACCAGAAGAACTATTGACCATGCCTTTGGTAAGCTCGGTCAGTCCACTAAAGAAAGTGTTGACTTGCCTTTCCAGTGGCAAGCCATGGTGGGGACACTTTCTAAGAAGAGACTTGAATCTCTTCCAACATTCGAAGAATGATTCATTCTCTTTCGATAGAAAGTGAATATTTCGCCTGCACATTGGGCGCTTTTGGAAGGTGGGAAATATTGACTCAAGAACTCCTTTCTAGTTCCTCGCCCAAGTAGTGATAGATTCGGAGGAGAGAGGTGTACCATTCTTTAGCCTCTCCTTTCAGGAAAATGGAAAAAGTTTTAGCTTGATAGCATCCTCACTTACTCCTTGATGCGTGTAGTACCGCATATCTCTAAGAACGTATGTAAGTGGGTATGGATTCTCCGATTGATAGCCATGAAAATTGATGCGTCTTTGCATCATCCGGATAAGTCCTGGCTTTAGCTCAAAGGTTTGTGCGGTAATGGCTGGGATAACAATAGCGAGTTGACTTTGACTTCGCCCGACATGGCGTGAGTCCGCCAACGACGCCTATTATTAGCGCCATTATCACAAAATCGCTGATTTCCTTTGCTAGTTGATCTTCAAGATCTTGCTCGCTCGTCTTCCGTAACCGCGAACGGAAAGTCCGCTCTCTTGGGCCGACTACGGTTCGCTTCGGGTCGTGGGTGTATAATAACGGTCCCTTCTGACTCCGAGTTTGCATAAACCGGACCAAAAACAAGTGAAATGTAGCCTAAAACTAAGAAATTAACAGCCTAAACTAAAAATTAAAAACCTAAAGAAAAGAAAGGGAAAGAAAAAGGAAACAAAAATTATTGAAGAAAAAAAAGGGCCAGACGGACGTCCAAGGGTTTGGACGGGCTTCCGGGTGGAATTTGGACTGGACGGGCGTTTAGTGGTCCAAACGCTCGTCTGAAAGGCAGAATACTTGAACGGGCGTCCAATTATTATGGACGTTCGTCTAAGTGAATAAAAACAGAACAGATTGATAATTTTCCAGCGGACGGGCGTCCAAGATATTCAGACGCCCGTTTGGTAGCGGGAAAACGAGAACAGAAGCAGAAATTTGCAGAAAATAAAAGAAGGTAAGACAGAAAGATAGAAAACAGAAAGAAAGACGATCTAATCTCAAAGGAAACTACTAAGGGAAGGTCTTAAACCCTAACTAAACCCTAATTATCTACCGAGCAACTACCTAAAACAAATATCAACTAAAACAGAATTTAAAACGAAATAAAACAGGAAAACAGAAACAAACAGAAAAAGAACGAAAAACAAAAACTAGACAACCGTCCGGTTCCCCGGCAACGGCGCCAAAAACTTGTCCACGGATTTTATTAAAACAAAACAACAAGTAATAATCCGGTTAACCTCAAGTATAAGGATCGTAGTAATAGTGGTTAATGCCGGGTCGATCTTACGGGGAACTAAACAGTTGTGATTCTAGTTGTTGTCTAACCTAAACTATGTCACGAAACTAATCTAAACAGCGAATAAAACAAAACAGAAACGAAAAGAAAGCTAGACAGAGGATATAATCCAAAGCTAGGAAGAATACGGGTTGCGAACCTTAAACTAATCTAAGATGCAAATGAAAGTAAACTAACTAAACAAATTCAAGTTTTTAAGGATTTGAATCAAATGTGTAACGAACAAACGAGGATTGATCCACCTATCCAACAAGCATTGATTTCCTATCTCGATTATATCGTGGTTTTTATCTACGTTGTGATTCACCTTATCTAGATATGAACCCTAATTCCTTAGAAAGTTCATCTATTAATCTATTATCTTCCAATGCAAGATTAACGCGTTCTCTAACCAAAGGTGCAAACTTTACGTTTATAATCTAGCAATTAAACCTATTAACTTCCGTTGTGATAGATTCAAATTACTATTCTTATTCATGGTGATCTAAGGTTTATTAAGATTTCCATCAACAATAAACAATCAACACATGCATATCTTCCGATGTAAAAGCAATTAAACTTGTTAAACATGAATAAAGAAACAACCTTTAATAAAACTCACAAGATAATCGATGAAAACGAAATAAACGATCGTTGGATGGCTTCACAATACTCGCTTGATGAAGCTTTTAGCTTCTAAACATCCTCAAAGAACTCAAAATCGCAGAAACAAAGGTATAAAAATAGCTAATCTAATCTAAATCTAAAGTGCATAAAAACTGGAATAAAAGGAGAAAATGCAACCTAAAGCCGCCTCAGATTAGGGTTTTGAATAATGAGTATATGGTATCCTTAGGGTTGAGAAACAACCGCCTATATATAGATTTCTAAGTCGGTTCAAAGAAAGTCGGCTACCGGACGCCTGTCTGAATCTTGAACGCCCGCCCACTCTTCAAGAAACTTCGAATCGGGCCGAGTCATGACCAGACGCTCGTCCATCCAAAGATCCACTCCAGCGTCCCAAACTTCCTGAATCAAAGATGTCATCCTCGACGCTGCTCACTTCATCGTGACGCCCGCCCACCGGACGGAGATTCGACGCCGCTTTGATATAATCAATTCTCGATTTTTTTGATCTTTATCTCTTTTCTTCTTGTCAATTCCTTCATTATCTCTTTTATCATCAATTAGCTCGAACTTAATCAGCTTTTAATCATCTTTTGAGCCTTGAACATGTATCTATAACACATAAAAACATCGCAAAATGTAATAATGCTCAAATAATCATAAAATCACAATTAAAGCACAAAATTCAACCTATTTTGCGACTAACTCATTTAAAATGTCATTTACTCAATAAATCCATTAAACACTCGTTTCTTATGTAAATTGATACAAATACGGGGGAAAATACCATAGAATATAGCGTTATAAATCGTATGAATTCACCCTTAACAAGGTTGCAGTTACAAAAAGCCCTAAGTTGTTTGTCCTTCACCAATAACAATGACTTCACAAACTGAACACTTGGAACAGGTAGGATTACTACTCCAGAGTCTTCCACTGGTCCTTGAAGGGTAGGATTGCCTCTTCACCAGCTCCACCACAAACAACAGTCCTTGACACCCAAAAGATGCTTCACTGTCCTCAGTAGGTTTCTTATAAAGCAATTTGAATCAAGTAAGTGATTCAGCTTTCAGCAGCTCGATCAGGAATGATATCTTCGAGTGTGTAAACTTGATGTAGCTTGATAGTAGATTACACTTGAAGAATATACTAGATCAGTAGCTTTAAGCTCTGTGATATCAGCACGGTGAGATTCTTTATAGAAATCTGATAGCTCAAGATGATTGCTGTTTTTCCTTAAAATTCATCCATTTTTATCTGAATCAGGAGTCCACTATTTATTGGTGGGAATCCTGTGACTTATGTTTGAATTTCAAACATAGCCGTTTCAAACTTTTCCCATCTTGAGTTGCTTTTCTATCCTCAGACATAGTAATCGACAATCGCCAATTCCTTTTGACAATTTTCGATCACCACCTTTGACTTGTATCCATTGGATAATGCTCTGAATTTTTCCAACGTCCCTTTAATCTTAGCCATTGATTTGTTGATTAAATCAAAAGTAGATATATGTCCTTTTCCTTGTAATCTTCCAATATAGCCTTTCATTAATTCGAGATATATACTCAGCAGGTTTCTGTGTCCATAACTCTGTTGAGATACTTAACAGTTAGCTGATCCAAGTTTGTTGTGTAATAAAACACTTCAGCTAACTGTATTTTATATAACTTTTAATTCTGAAGTTAGATTACACCAATTTGAACATAACTAAATTCCAATCACCACTTAACTTATGGAACTTAGACCTTGTACACAAGGTATATGTAATCAGTCTAGGTCATCACAGACTTCCTTAAATTCTGATTCCATATCCTTGACTTTAACTACTAAGTTTGATCCCTTAGCCTTCAATAACTGATTTTGAACCCCCAGTCTTTAGTCTTCAGCAGGTTCCTAGACTAGTCTCATGACTGTGTACCCTTATCGACTCCAGACAGTCTCATCAATGAAAGTCACCGACCTTTTACAATGCTTGTTTGATCAAACCTATACAAAGATCAAACTCTAATAAACCTCTACATTTGATCTAGACACCTTTTTGTCTTTTCTCTATAATAGCTAGTCTGGCACTCATCACTAAAACATAGAAATAAGTCCAACAATTTCCCCCTTTTTGGTGATGATGCCAATACCCTCCTTACAACAAAGAAAAAAGAATAAAAACAAAAACATAACAAATTTAGACATTCTCATTAAGAACATATGTTCATCATTATTACAAACTATATTCAGCAAAAGATAAAGAAATGTGTAAGTGTGCTGAATTAGTTTCTCTTTTCTCTTTCGTGTCTCTCCTTCTCTATCTGTTCTTGATATTCCCTTATCTCCCTGACCATGTCTCTCATCCATTTATTTTCAATAAGGGAAAAATCAATATGAGGATTTAATTCCTTCCACCTTTTCCATGCCTCAGGCAGAGTTAGATTAATTTGGTTAACTCTGAATCCTAAACGCATGTACATACCTTTGAATTCATCCAATGATTCCCTTGCTGACGTGGTCAGAAGACTTCTTCCACCTCTTCCACTTCTAGATCTTAGAGCTTTGACTCTGGTTTCCCAAAATTTCAATCCAAAAAAGGAGTTTAGCCCTTCATGAAAGCCCTTGTCATGATAAGGTCTTCTCTTGTTATAGTAAAGCTTCTTGTATTCCTTGAAAAGATCATCAGTAAGTGGAAGTCTTACAGGTGCAGATTCTCTAAATGCATTAGTATCAGCTTCCCATCTCTTTTGTGCAAAAATCCTAGTAGCCTCTTTTGCTACTGCTGTTTGACTCTCTTCCCCCTTATTGACATCATCAACAAAATGGGCAAGCAGGCCATGAACAGTCTCATGTGTGATCACTAGGTTATTTAGTTGATCTTCCATAATTTCTATTCTAGTGTCAACAGTTGTGATCCTTCCTTCAAGTGTTTGCTCCAGTAAGGTGATCCTTTCTGTACTTTAGGATCCAAAGCTACAGTTTGAGATGTTCCAGCAGGGTCAGGCATAGTAGACTTGGGTGCCTCAGCAAGTTTATCAAGTTTCTGGTGGATAGAGACAAACTGTTCTTTTAAGAACTTCTCCTTCAGTGTATTTCCTTGCTTTATACCTTTCACATCATTTCTATGTCATTAAGAGCATATTGAGTGGAAGTAATGTTGAAAGCAACTGTTTCAGTGGTTCTTCCTCTATTTTTCACTAGGTTCATCAGATCTTCAAATCTTTGCTCTTGTCTGTCAAGTTGAGTTCTTAACCTTGTAATGTCATTTCTGACTGCCCTCAACTCATCCAAAACATGTGCTGGTACCCCACCAGCCATTCCTCCAGCCATATGTCCAACAACTTCATCTGTAGGTTCATCAACATTGTATTGTGCCCTTTGTCTGCGGACAACCATGGCCCAACTCATATCTCTCCCAGCAGGGTTAGGAACCTCCTCAACTACATCCCTAAAGATTTCCACTAAAATTTGATCTTATGCAGGTTCCTCAAAGATTGGTACAAATGCCTGTTGTGGTTCAGCAGCAATAGGTTCTTCTTCAGGCACTTGAAATTCTTCATCACTGTAGTCATAATCCAGCAGTTGTTCATCCCCATCAAAAATAGCAGTCTGCTGACTATCCTTACCTACAGCAGCCTTACCTCCAGTGTGAGTTCCAACTCAGGTCCAGTGTTGCCTCGAATCTCAAGCACTTATACCTCCAGCTTCCAACCTTCGTCCATGTGTCTTTCGCTCGAGTCTCAAAGAACTGTACCACCAGCTTCTAACCTTTGTTCAGTCTCAGTATGTTCCTCAAAGACTGAACCTCCTCAAAAAGTAATGGTGATCCTTCAAATCCCATCACCATGTCCAATCTCTGTGCTATCACTGTTTGTTCCTCATTGAACAATACTCTCTGAACAAGAATTGTAGGGAATTCAACCATATTTTCTTCTTGAAATCCTTCAGCATTAGCAACCTTTCGCAGAGTATTAGCAATTTGAGAAAGAGTGTCCTCAGTATCAATCCACTCCTGATATTGAACTGAATCCTCGGAACTGATATCAGGCTCACTATGTGCAGTGACAGTCTCTTCATCCAAAGTGTCAGGCGGTTGGTTGTTATTATGTTCACTAGATTCCACAACAAATAAATTGTCAGACTCACCAACCAGTCTATTTGCACCAAAATTTATGCCATCATTGATTAGAGCCTCCAAATCATCTATAGTGAGATCCTCCATATCCTCATCCATTTGACCAGTCTAGTGGCCCTCAGCAGACTTGCCAGCATCAATAGACTGCTCTACTCTTGGTTCTTGTGTTAATGCAGTTCCACTGACTTCTCCTTTATGTGGGGTATGATTATCATCTGAATCAGATGTTGAAGAATCATCACTGTCTGGTCCATCCCTTGGTTCCCAGAATTTGATACCCTCTTCTTTCTTTTGCTCATCAATGAGGTCCATCAGTCTCATTTGCAACAAAGAGGTATCAACCAAATCAAGTAAGCTCTCTACTCCTAACTTTCCAAAGGCCCACTCCTCAAAATCTTTCATTGGCTCAGCAGCTGATTTTTGTCTTTTATAAAACTCAAACTTCCACTGAAAGTAATCAGCCACCAGCTGGAGCTTAGGATCAACATACCCTTCCTTCTTTATCTTTTCCTTCCTTCCAAAGTGCATGGTTGGCTTCCTTGGAGCTGTTTGCTCACTTTTTTGTCCCCCAAAGGCCACAACAAGCAAATTCAATGCTACTTCAGTAGATGCAACTAGATCAGTAAGATCCTCAGATTGGACATTTGTACCTACTACCTCCATCTGTATTATACTAGGTTCCCCCTGACTTACATGCTCATCAACAAGGTTAGCAACATATTGCTCTTCCCTCTGAGCTATTGTAGAATTTCCCGGGTCTTGTACTGTTGTATCAGTTTCCACAGCAGGTGCAGATTCAGTAATTTTTTGGGCTCTTCAGCAAGTTGATCAACAACATCTTCTCTAGCTATAGTAGGCTCAGTAGCCATTAGAGGTGTGGATCTAATAACTTCTTCAGCAGACTCAAGTACAGCAGTCTGCTGTGGTTCTTCAATGTGTTGCTCAACAACAACACCAGCATCAGTAACAGGTACAACAACCTCTTCATCCTCTGTAGGCATAACAATTTTTAAAGGCTCAGCTTCAATAGCCTCTCCTTCTTCTTCTTCTCTTTGAGCCTCAAGAATTCTCAGTTGTTTCCCTTTGCCATGTTTCTTTTTCTTGGCTATTTCCTTCATCCTCTTGGAAGGTTGTTCAGTTTCAACCTCAGTACCTTTCCTCTTTCTACTATATTTCTTCTATTGCTCTTTCAAAATATCAGCAGCAGACTACTTTCTTGTATCTTCAGCAGGGTCAGTAATTTCCACTTCTACTGGACCATCAGTAGACTCAGCAGTCTCTATTGTTTGCTTCCTTGTTTTCTTAGGCTTTAGCATCTCTGTGATTTTTTTAGTGTCCGCAGCCTTTCCTTTTTCAGCAACTTTCTTGGGTGCAACAGACTTAGCAACTTGTTTAACCTGCTCACCCGCAGCATCATCATCTCCATCATTGTCTCTCTATGTTGCATCATCATCCACATCATCCTCATCATCTAACCCATTGAATATAATTTTGTGCTTTTTGAAAAATCTCAGTATATGCGGCTTTATATAGATACTATAGCCGACTTAAGACTCTCTAAAACCCTAACCGGCCTAGTAGAGGCAGCAAAATCAGTTTTGTGTTCAACAAGTCCTCGGTTTACCGGACCTAGCCCTCGGTAAACCGGGCCGAATTTTCTTCCTTTTCCTCAACAGACTTCCTCTTTGATTTTAATCACTTGGCCCAATATATTTATTTTGGTCCTAATCCATTATCCAATGCTCCAGATCCGGTACATCCTATAAAACATGCAAAACGAGACAAAACAGCACCAAATCTCCGGGAAAATAACAGAGATGCAGAATTACAATCCTGGAAACACTCACATAGCATTTAACATATATTCCACATAATAAAGAGCCTATCTATCCTCTCTTGAGCAGAATTCAAGGTGAATAAAGGTATAATTATTGGTACCATTTAGTGCATTATCAGTTTTCTTGATAGTGTCTAACTTTGAATGAAAAGAGACATCAGTCTTTTTCTTGTAATCTAAGTAAACTGAGATCTTCGAGAAAAGATTGTTGTAATGTTCCTTTTGGTTGAGCATACTATCCAAAGTATTTTGCACTTTGGTAAGTTCTTCACGTGTCAAAAAATCTGTTGGGTCAACATCTTCCTTTGTTGACTGAGTTTGATTGTCCATAAGTATCAACTATTTTCCAACTTGTTCATCTTGTTCAGCTTGAAACTGATTGTCAGTTTTCTATGGCCCAACTAGCAATTCTTCATCCTTAGTAACTGATTCCTTTTGAACTTTAGTTTTCTCTTCTGTCTGTAAGACTGTAACCTGCTTTGTCAGTTTCTTTGAATCATCATCTTTGTCTTCATCATCTTTCTTCTTTAAAACATACTTAGGTGTTGATAATGCATCTGACTTCTTCTTCTTCTATTTTTTTCACCATCTTCATATTTTCCCAAAATTGTAAAAGTCCTTCCAAGTCCAATTCTTTCTCCAATTTAACTTCCAAAAGGTTTCTTAGCCCTTGTATCTTTTTTTATCTTTTCACACAGAGAGATTGATAAAAGAGTATTATAGCATATTTCTTCAAAATTTTCAAAAGAAAAACATTCTACTTTGGCTATTAATCTGGACTCATGAGATTGCTTTAAAGCGGCCACATTGTGATTACTTTTCTTGTATTTTGAGAAAATATGTTTTTGTGTTTGAAATGGTATGTGACTGAAAAGATATATAGAGGGGGTGGACGGTTATAAGAATGATCCCATGATCTTTTGTAGATTGTGTACTAACTTTTCAAATTCTTCTGAGAAAACCGGTAATCGATGCATGTACTATTCGGATTTTTGTGTGATCTGTGATCATTGTTGGTTTTATCCTTTTAACCTTTGAATAACTTTGACTGGTAAAAACATATTTAAATTTTCAGCAGTCAGTTCCTTATAAAGGTCAGTTCCGTCCTGATTCAGTTAGTCAGTTTGAGGTCATTGATGTCATTGACTAATCTATCAAGTAAGCTCACCCAGCATGATAAAGATCAATCCCCTTGACGAATCTCAGTTGTACAATGGACTTAGCTGACTTTTATCTTCCCCAATTCAGTTCTTAGTTTGAAAAAAATTTCTCTATCCAAAGGTTTTGTGAAAATATCAGCCAACTGGTCCTCAGTTGGTATATAGAGAGCTGTAACATCCCTCTTTTCCACGTGATCTTTTATGAAGTGATGTCTTACATCAATATGTTTTGTCCATGAGTGCAAAACTGGATTGTCAATTATTGCAATTGCACTTGTATTGTCACATATAATGGGTATTAACCCTTCTTCAATCTCATTTTAATCTCTCAGTTGTTGTCTAATCCATAAAACTTGAGCACAACAACTTCCGGCTGCGATGTATTCAATTTCAGCTGTAGAGGTTGAAATTGAGTTTTGCTTTTTTCTAAACCAAGACACAAGTCTATTTCCATGTAACTGACTTGTGCCTGAGGTACTTTTTCTGTCAATTTTGCATCCTGCTTAATCCGAGTCTGAGTAGGATATTAGCTTGAATTCTCCTTCTCTTGAGTACCATATCCCAATTACAAGTGTGTCCTTGAGATACATCAAGGTTCTCTTGACCACTATCATAGGACTTTCTTTAGGTTTAGACTGAAACCTTGCAAAAACACCTACTGCAAATGATATGTCTGGTCTGCTTGCTGTAAGATATAGTAGGCTTTCAATCATTCTTCTGTGGAGTGTCTGATCAACATCTTTTCCATCTAGTAGGCTGTAATATATAGTGTCTGATCACCGGTTTCTTCTTCACCAACTGATTGATATCATCAAAAATTTAGATGATTGTTCGTTGAAAACGTGTTTTAAATTTATATTATCGGAACACCCCAAGTATAAGGCACGTAGTAAAGGATGTTGCCGAGTCGTCCTAAGGGAATCGAATAGTTATCAGATTAAGGTATAACTACTAAATTGGTTATGTCACGAACTATTACTTAAAACTAAGGTTAATCTAACTATAATCGAACCTAAGAAATAAACTAAAAACTTAAGGAAAGAAACTAAAGCGAGAACTAAAAATAAATAAAACAGAAATATTCAAGAATAGACGAGCGTCCGCTTTGACAGACGGGCGTCCGGATGCGATTCAAATGAAAATATGCAGGAAATAAAACAGCAAAGATTGAGGTTTTAATTAACTAAACTTAAGACTAACGTCGAAGCAAACGATTTTGTTTTCAAATTATAAAAGGAAGACAAGAGAACACCTAGAATCTATCACTCAACAATCATACAACCAGCTTTATGATTCAATACGCTTTATTGGTATGATCAATCGCGAAACCGACTAAATTCCTTTAGATCAATTTCTAGGGTTTGTTTACTTTTCCAAGAAAAACAACTAACATTCATCACAAGATCAACAATTGCTCCCAAATTGTAATACCCAACTAACAATATATGATTCCTCAAAACATCATCAATTGTATCGATTGAAAGAGAAAACTATTGTTGAATTATATTTCCATAAAAATTCAAACAACATAAAGTTTCGTTGATATTCCTATCTAATAAAACTCTTAACAATTAAATCAGGATTCAAACGATAAATAAAACAAAGTATTCAAACTCATAACTAAAGATAAACTAACGAATCATGGTTGTGATGACGTTGATGTGATATCCTCCGGTTGTTCCACTGCTATGCGTTTAGCCAACAATCATGTTGGTGGTCGTTGGATTGGAAGAACTCATCCTCACGAAGAGAAGAATCGGTTTGAACTCTCTAGGGCACGCGCTTTTACGTCTCGTATTAGTGCGGCTGTCTAAAAGTATCGAATTAGGGTTGGGGCTGCTGCTGTATTTATAGGAATCTGATGTCGGCTGCTACAGTAACTGGGTTGGACGCCCGTCTGAATATCCGGACGCTCGTCCAGAAACTTGGGACGGAACACGAACGTGCGTTTGGCCTGCGTCTGAACTCTCTGAACGTAAAATACGATTCTGGACGCTGCATGGACGCCAGTTCACTTCTGGACGCTCGTCTGGAATGGACGGGATGTAGATGCTCGTTTGCAATGCTGAGGATCGGATTTCTTGAACTTTATCCAATTTCTTCAAGCCAAATCCAACTCTATCTCTTGTAATTCGAACTTGAGCCTTTTTAAGTCCTCTTTAACACTTGAAATTAAGCTCCTAATAAGATAAATGAACATTGCAAAATGTAGTAATCTTCAAATAATAATATTTCCGTCAATTTAACACATAAAATCGCCCAAATTACACTTTTAATACTTTTAAACCCATTATTCAAATTCAAGCCTTAAACACATAATTTTCTCTAAAATTACTAAAATACGAAAGATATTGATAATGCGATAAAACCATAAATTTCACCGAGAACAACTCCCCACACTTAAACTTTTGTTCGTCCCGGACAAAACAATCAAAACTATAGCTTACTCTCAAACGGATTCCAAATAGATCCCTAACTCACGTAACTAAAGATACAACAACCATAGCAAGTAATACCAACAGAGAGATAGATTCGATGGTATGTGTGACAAGCCCTTTTCAATCTTAACAAGCCTTTCAACGAGGTATCCTATCAAAAATCCAATGACTATCCTAGATATAGCAAGAATAGCTCCACTCAAAGCCTTCCCACGCACTCAAGTAGGATAATCCCTACAAAGATATCATGCGCGTTCTCACTGGTATAAGATCCATGATACCAAAGACTTCACTTTATTTTTATTCATCACTTTCAAAATTTTCAAATTTGACGATATCGAGAATGATCTTTTACCCATCATAGTAGAGTAGGACATTTCGTGATAATCCCTACCTACTCAAATCATAAGGTAGCTATAAACTGACTGTCGTGAGCTATTGGTCATCATAGTGGCATAGGACATACGTGGTATACCCTACCTCACTCAAATCATTAACCAGCTTTCGACAAACATAATTAACATTACTTATTCATTCACTTTTTTTTTTCAAGACATAAGTTACATCTCACTTATCACATTAAACTTTATGATATTCACAAGGACACGGTTTTACTTAGGTGTTACTATACTGATCTTTCTAAGATAACTCATCAAAATAATGAAAGGATATAGTTCAAAAATCTTGCTTCAATATCAAAGGCTCTTGTGATCGTGAAAAACGAATTCTATCTCCATAAAAGTAAAGACATGCTATAATTATCTCACTAAGTTACATACTATCATCGTTAGAAAACTACAACTAGCGAGCATTTAGTTTCAATCACATGCTCGAGATTCACAAAAAAAATTTAACTTTCACTCATATAACAAGATATAGCATAAAAACATACCCAATTTACCCCCCCACACTTAAATCACATTATGTCCTCAGAATGTGCAGAATAAAAGAAAAAGAAAACATAGCTGGTTTCAACAGTGGTTGTCGGATGAAAGTTGGCGAGAGGTCGGGCCGGAGCATGAATGTACCGCGACAACTTGAATAGACAACACTTTGGACATAAAAGCTTGCGAAACTCGCTCAAAAGTATCTCAACAACACTCGACATAGATATAATCTCGGGTACAAGGGGTATAAGAGCAAACAAAACATTCAAAGAACACGTAAACGGAATAAACATCTCACTCAAACAACCAAGGTACTACTTCATAATAACTAACCTAAAAGAAAAGAAAATAAAACTAGGTTGCCTCCTAGAGCGCTCTTTTAATGTCATTAGCTTGACACAATCCTCAAAGTCAACCCGGTCGGGCCACTTTGGTTTAAACGCCGCCACCTCATCGCGAATCGGAGGGAAAGACCGAGGTTTGACCACAACCGCCACAAGTCAAGTGCCCTACCAAGTTCTTTAACTTGGCTCTCCAGACAAAGACCGACTTTCGTCTTCGCCTCAACTTCTCCGACATGTGGCACCGAAATGATAGGTGCAGAGTCATGGTAGAAGCCTCTTTAAGGGTAAGAATGTCATCATTCAAGCAAAGAAATCGGATGGAATCTCATCACAAATCAAAGACATCAGCGCGTCAACCAACTTTTGAAAGTATATGACCTCGTGTACTTCATAAGGTTGGCCAAAATACTTTTTCAATCTATGACCGTTCACTTTAAAAGGTTGACCGCTGTACCTTTCAAGGAAATCGCTCCTCCCGGATGAACTTCGACAATTTCAAAGGTCCGGACCATCTCGGACTTAAGCTTGCCAAAGAAAGCGGATGTAATCTGGTGTTGTAAAGTAAGGCCATCTCCCCGGCCTTGAAATCTCTGTCCTTTATTTTAGCATCATGGAGCGCTTTCGTTCTTTCCTTGCTCAGTTTGGCTTTCTCGTAGGCCCTGAGTCTGAATTCATCGAGCTCATGCGATGCAAGAATCTTTTCTCGCCACAGAGCTGGCTATCGAAGTTCAAGTATTTAATAGCCCAGTAAGCTCTGTGCTCCAGCTCGACTGGTAGATGGCATGCCTTGCCGTAAACCATTTGAAAGGGCGACGTACCCATAGGGGTCTTGAACGCAGTGCGATAAGCCCAGAGTGCGTCGTCCAACTTCATACTCCAGTTGGATCTATTAGAATTCACCGCTTTCTCAAAATCCGCTTAAGACTTCATTTGCTTACCTCGACTTGGCCACTTTGGTTTGGGGTGGTATGGTGTACCAATTCTATGCTTGACACCATATCTCTCAAGAATTTTATCCAAAGGGTGCATTACAAATGCGAACCTTCATCGCTGATAAGGGCTCTAGGACAGCCAAATCTAGTAAAGATATTCTTTTGCAAGAATTTATTTACAACTTTGTGATCATTGGTTTGGGTGGCTATAGTCTCTACCCACTTGGAAACATAGTCAACGCAGACTAGGATATATTTATTACCGCACGATGATGGGAAAGGTCCCATGAAATCGATGTCCCACACGTCGAAGACTTCACATTCCAAGATAGGCCTCAAAGGCATCTCCATCCTATTATCGAGCCTCCTACTCTTTGACATCTATCACGGCCTTTGCAAAAGGCTTCAAAGGCGTCTTTGAACAGAGTAGGCCAAGAAAATCCAGCTTGAAGGATTTTCGCAGCGCCTTTGGTGCTCCGTAGTGTCCACCAAATAGGACCACTATGACATTGCTCTAAGATATCCAATTGTTCATGTTCCGGAACACACCTTCTGAGCAACCTGTCTTTGCAGACTTTAAACAAATGTGGATCCTCCCATACGAGATACTTCAAGTCACTGAAAAACTTCTTCTTTTCCTGATACGTCATCTCTTCTAAATGCCCAGTCGCTAAGTAATTGACGTAATCAGCATACCACGGCCTCACATTCTCTAGTCTCATTAATTGCTCAGTCGGAAAGTCAATGCCTATTTCCTTAGGATTTTCGTCACCCTCATTCACTAGGCGAGATAAGTGATCAGCTACAACATTTTCGCTACCCTTCTTATCCTTAATTTCAAGGTCAAATTCCTGTAGAATCAGAATCCATCTCAAGAACCTTGGTTTAGCATCTGTTTTTTCCATAAGGTAGCGTAATGTCGTGATCTGTCCAAACCACAACTCGAGACCCGAGAAGGTAACTTGAAACTTATCCATAGCAAAACGATCGCTAGAATTCTTTCTCTCAGTAGTAGTGTAGTTACACCGAGCCGGGTTCAAAGTTCGGCTCGCATAGTAGATTGGTCTCAACCTCTTATCAATTCTTCGCCTAGAATCAAGCGCTTATAGCGTAGTTAGAGGCATCGCACATGAGTTCGAAAGGTTTAGTCGAAATCGGTGCGATCAAAATGGGGCACTAGTTAACTTATCCTTTAAGCATTTGAAAGCTTCCTTACACTCATCATCAAACACGAACTCTACTTCCTCTTTCAAAGAAAGTTGGATAAGCGGCTTTGCTATTGTCGAGAAATCTTTAATGAAACGCCGATAAAAACCTACGTGTCCCAGAAATCCTCGTACCTCCTTAACTGTCTTTGGATATGACATTTTCTCAATGGCCTCTACTTTAGCCCTATCCACCTGAATACCTTTGCTGGACAATTTGTGTCCCAAAACAATCCCTTCGTCAACTAGAAAATGGCATTTCTCCCAGTTAAGCACCAAATTTTTCTCAACACATCGCTGGAGTACCATATCTAGATTATTTAAGATCTCATCAAAGCTGTCGCCATAGACTGAGAAGTCATCCATAAAGACCTCCATGCATTGTTCCACTAGTCCATCAAAAATGGCTAACATGCACCGTTGAAAAGTCGCGGGTGCATTGCATAGGCCAAAGGGCATTCTGCGGAACGCAAAAGTGCCTGATGGACACGTAAACGTAGTCTTCTCCTGGTCATTAGGGTCGATGGCTATCTGGAAGTAACCAGAATATCCATCGAGGAAACAATAATACTTGTGACCACCCAGTCTCTCAATAAGCTGGTCAATGAAGGGTAAGGGGAAATGGTCTTTGGCGGTGACTTCATTCAATCTGCGATAGTCAATGCAGACTCTATAGCCAGTCACAAGGCGTAAAGCTATCTCTTCCCCCTTTTCATTCTTTTCAACGGTGATACATCCCTTCTTTGGCACAACTTGGGTGGGGCTAACCCACTCACTATCGGCAATTGCATAGATGATTCCCATGTCTAACCACTTTATAACTTCCTTCTTGACAACCTCCTGCATATGCGGATTCAGCCTCCTTTGAGGTTGTCTAACCTTTTTCGCTCCTTCCTCCGTTCGGATCTTATGCATGCACACGTCTGGACTGATTCCTCTGATATCGCCCACTTGCCATCCGAACGCGAGGATATGTTTTTCAAGCACTTTGATTAATTCCGCCTCTTGCTCAGGCTCGAGTTTAGATGAGATGATTAGAGGCAACTTATCGCCGTCTTTAAGAAAGATGTATTTTAGATGCTTTGCGAAAGTGGTTTCAACTCTAAGTCACAGGTGGTTGGTCGATACTCGATTTTAACGGACCACCTCTTTCTTTTGAGTTAGGACCGGTTGACTGAAGAACACCTCATCTTCCTGGGGTGTAATCCCAGAAAGGTATTGAATAACGTCATCAAAAGGAATCTCCCTGTCAGCTTCCGTTTTTTCTTTGCTATGTTCAATCATCTTCTTAAGCTCTTCTTCTTCAAGTTCATCTGCAAGTTGCTCCCAATCATCCAACTCCCAATGGGTAGTTTCTCTCCAGAAATCAATTTCATCCCAACTTCCCATTAAAACTTCCTCTTCTTCAAGGTTAAAGTCTGCCTGCTTGAGCTCCTTCAGATCACTACTGCTCATCCCTGGAATGTCCCAGATTTTCTGTTCACTCATAGGCCCAGTGTGCGCAAGTTGTTGAGACAACTCTGCAGTGACTACGCCCGTGAACAGTTATTTTCTTCTTCGTGATTTGCGACATCCAGGGTTCCTGTCTCTGTGAGTTCTTCATCAGGGTCAGATTCATCTCCATAGATTGCTTCAATGAATGAGATCTCCTGATTTGAGGACTCTGCAGTACTTTTTCCTTGCTCAAAGGTAATGGAAGTGTTTTCTACTCTCAGAGTGATTTGGCCAGTGTGGAAGTCAATGGTGGCGGCAGAGGTGTCTAAGAAAGGCCGGCCCAGGATCAGGGGCATTTCCTTGTCAGATTGGTAATCCAGTATAACCCAGTCGGTTGGAAACACTAATTGTTTAACATGGATAAGGACATTGTTAACACAACCGGCTGCTAAACGGCTAGATTTGTCCACCAACTGAAGAGAGATGGGGCGCTCCCTTAGCCTTTTGTCCAACCCGAGACTCTTACAGATGTTTAATGGCATCATATTGACAGAGGCCCCTGAGTCGCATAAGACATTGTGGAATGTGCGGCCTTCAATCCTGCAAGAGATTGAAGGTCGTCCGGGGTCACCTCATTTTATTGCAATGTTCTGTGAAATTGTCGAGCATTCTTCATTTAGCACTTCATCTGCCATTCCCTTTAGCTTCTTCTTACTTCCACAGGCGTCCTTAAGAAACTTGGAGCATTTAGGCATCTCAGTTAACACTTCAGCAAGAGGCATAGTCACCATGGTTTCTCTAAGCAGCTTCCTCACTCCATCGTAAATCTTATCAGAGTTCAAAGTATTCTCATTTTTCTTTGCTGGATAAGGAAGGGTTTTCGGATGATTGATGGGAATTTGATTTTTAATGGCTTCATCCTCCTTATCCTTCCATCTGACAAACTTTTCAGCTTTCTTTTTAGTCAGGGGTTCGGCCACCTGACTACTCTTTTCAGCATCCTCATCACTTTCCCCCGAAGAATCATTATCATTCGGCTCTTGCTCGCTGTCGCTTTCTTCGGTATTTGTCTGCTGCTTATCCCCTCCTGAACTCATGGCGTCAGGAGGGGCTACTCGTTTCCCGACAACTTCTCGGGTCCAACTCTCTTTCCGCTTCTAAGTGTAATCGCATTCAACTCCTCCTCTTGTCCATAATTCCACCTGCGGTGTGATGGCATTACTGAGCACTCGACTTACGCCTTAGGATTTTTATCTCAGTATAACTAGGCGCTCTTCCTTGGGGCCTGCTTGCTTGTTGATCGACCATCCGCCAATCTGTCTCTCTATCGCCTTTTGACCGGTGGCTAGTGCTTGCACCATATCTACTAGCTCATCAAATTTCTTTTGAGAGATAGAGGTGGGCTGTGGATTTTGCGTTTGAGCCCAGTTGCCTTGGGGCCTTTGATTGTTGGAGTTGAAGGACTGGTTGGAATTGGATGCGCCAGGTGGCGTATAATAACTGCATGCGATTTCGAAAAAGTTACGGTTTGGAGTATAGCTTGATTGACCGGAATTTTGATTGAAATTGCGAAAAGTTTGTTTCTGGTTGTCCATTATATTTACTTCGTCTCCATTCTCATTGCTCGTCTGCGTTCCCAGAAAACTCATATCCACTGATCCCTTCTGCTGTTGCATTTGTAAATTTGCCATTTGTTGGTTTATCATCTCTACTTGGGCAACCAACATCTGTGTCACAGAATCGCTTGCAACAGATTTCCTCTCATCATCCTTAACATGGGTCTTCCTGGAGGTTGACCACATGTTGTTCTTGGCAATTGTTTCAGCTACCCTATAGGCAGCATCATCTCCTCCGCCCAGAAAAGATCCATAAGCTGTGGAATCTAGATAGTCTCTATTGGGTTGAGTAACACCCCGATAGAACAATTCTAGAAGCTCATGACGATCGTATCCATGGTTGGGGCACTTCCTCATCAAAAGATTCAGTCTCTCTCATGCTTTTCCAACACTCTCTCCGTCAAGTTGTTCAAATGTGGCTATCTCCCTTTTCATATCCATGATTCTGCCAGGTGAGACCCACTTCAGAGCAAAGGCTCTTTTAACATCATTCCAGGAACGAAGAGAATGATGGGCTAAAGATTTGAACCATCTGTTTGCTTCACCTTTTAAAGCAAACGGGAAGAGTTTCAGCTTAACAATCTCAGAATCAACACCCGGATAGTGGCCTGCTTCGCAGATTTGGACAAAAGTGGACAAGAAGTCGTGAGGATCTTCTTGAGCAGTGCCATGAAAAGAGCTATTTTTGACCAGTCTAACCACTCCATTCTTCAGATCGAAATGCACTTGCCCCATATCTGTAGGTCGAATAGGTCTATGCCCCTCCAGGAAGTCTTGGTTAAGATAGGGGCATAGGGGTCTTGATTTAGCTGGGCTTGCTGGGCTTGATGGAGTTGTTGCAATTGATTTTGTAGCCCAGCTTGCTGATTCTGTTGTTGTTGTAACAACTGTATTTGTTGAAGGAGCTGATTCAGCTGAGCTTGAGGGTCTGGATTAGGAGGAACTAGATTCGGATTCTGAACTTGGTTAGCCATGATGTCTGGATCGGGAAAAAGCCTTCTTCTTAGGATGGATCGCTTAGGTTCTGGATCAAAAAGGAGAGGTCCCTTCTTGCTTCTCATTTGCATAAACCAGGAGGGCAACCAGAGAGGTCAACACTGACTAAAAATCAGGTTGACAGAAGAGTTAACCTTGGAATTACAAGCTAAGAGAAGAAAAGAAAAGAACAAGAAAGATAGACGGACGGGCGTTCAGAATCGTGAACGAGCGTCTGTCTAGGGAGGGTCCCGGACGGGCGTCTGGTTCAATAGACGCTCGTCTGGTGTACTAAAAGCAGTTCAGAGGCGTATTTACTAAACAAACGGGCGTTTGGAAGGGCTAGACGCTCGTTTGATCAGTAAACAGATAAAAAGGAAATTTTTCAGAATGGATGGGCGTCTGTATAATTGGACGTCCGTTCAAAAAGCTGAAAAACAAGGACCGGAGCGAGAAGCAACAGAAAGCAGTAAAAACAAACTAAACTAAAAAACCTAAAACGCAAAGAAAGGAAAATTACCAACTAGAAAAACTATACCTACTAAGAATCCGACAACCGTTACCGATTCCCCGGCAACGGCGCCAAAAACTTGTTCGTTGAAAACGTGTTTTAAATTTATATTATCGGAACACCCCAAGTATAAGGCACGTAGTAAAGGATGTTGCCGAGTCGTCCTAAGGGAATCGAATAGTTATCAGATTAAGGTATAACTACTAAATTGGTTATGTCACGAACTATTACTTAAAACTAAGGTTAATCTAACTATAACTGAACCTAAGAAATAAACTAAAAACTTAAGGGAAAGAAACTAAAGCAGCAACTAAAAATAAACAGAAAACAGGAAATATTCAAGAATAGACGAGCGTCCGCTTTGACAGACGGGCGTCCGGATGCGATTCAAATGAAAATATGCAGGAAATAAAACAAAAGAAAGATTGAGGTTTTAATTAACTAAACTTAAGACTAACGTCGAAGCAAACGATTTTGTTTTCAAATTATAAAAGGAAGACAGTAGAACACCTAGAATCTATCACTCAACAATCATACAACCAGTTTATGATTCGAATACAGTTTTATTGGTATGATCAATCGCGAAACCGACTAAATTCCTTTAGATCAATTTCTAGGGTTTGTTTACTTTTCCAAGAAAAACAACTAACATTCATCACAAGATCAACAATTCGTTCCCAAATTGTAATACCCAACTAACAATATATGATTCCTCAAAACATCATCAATTGTATCGATTGAAAGAGAAAACTATTGTTGAATTATATTTCCATAAAAATTCAAACAACATAAAGTTTCGTTGATATTCCTATCTAATAAAACTCTTAACAATTAAATCAGGATTCAAACGATAAATAAAACAAAGTATTCAAACTCATAACTAAAGATAAACTAACGAATCATGGTTGTGATGACGTTGATGTGATATCCTCCGGTTGTTCCACTGCTATGCGTTTAGCCAACAATCATGTTGGTGATCGTTGGATTGGAAGAACTCATCCTCATGAAGAGAAGAATCGGCTGAACTCTCTAGGGCGCAGCTTTTTCTGTGTATTAGTGCGGCTGTCTAAAAGTATCGAATTAGGGTTGGGGCTCTTCTTTGTATTTATAGGAATCGATGTCGGCCGCTACAAGAATCGGGTTGGGCGCCCGTCTGAATATCCGGACGCTTCGTCCGTAAACTTGGGACGGAACACGAACGTCGCGCTTGGCCTGCGTCTCAACTCTCTCGAACGTAAAATACGATTCGACGCCGCATGGGCGCCGCCACTTCTCGACGCTGCCTGGAATGGACGGGATGCAGACGCTCGTTTGCAATGCTGAGGATCGGATTTCTTGAACTTTATCCAATTTCTTCAAGCCAAATCCAACTCTATCTCTTGTAATTCGAACTTGAGCCTTTTTAAGTCCTCTTTAACACTTGAAATTAAGCTCCTAATAAGATAAATGAACATTGCAAAATGTAGTAATCTTCAAATAATAATATTTCCGTCAATTTAACACATAAAATCGCCCAAATTACACTTTTAATACTTTTAAACCCATTATTCAAATTCAAGCCTTAAACACATAATTTTCTCTAAAAATTACTAAAATACGAAAGATATTGATAATGCGATAAAAACCATAAATTTCACCGAGAACAACTCCCCCACACTTAAACTTTTGTTCGTCCCGGACAAAACAATCAAAACTATAGCTTACTCTCAAACGGATTCCAAATAGATCCCTAACTCACGTAACTAAAGATACAACAACCATAGCAAGTAATACCAACAGAGAGATAGATTCAGTGTATGTGTGACAAGCCCTTTTCAATCTTAACAAGCCTTTCAACGAGGTATCCTATCAAAAATCCAATGACTATCCTAGATATAGGCAGTAATAGCTCCACTCAAAGCCTTCCCACGCACTCAGTAGGATAATCCCTACAGCATATCATGCGGTTCTACTGGGTATAAGATCCATGATACCAAAGACTTCACTTTATTTTTATTCATCACTTTCAAAATTTTCAAATTTGACGCATATCAGAATGATCTTTTACCCATCATAGTAGAGTAGGACATTTCGTGATAATCCCCTACCTACTCAAATCATAAGGTAGCTATAAACTGACTGTCGTGAGCTATTGGTCATCATAGTGGCATAGGACATACGTGGTATACCCTACCTCACTCAAATCATTAACCAGCTTTCGACAAACATAATTAACATTACTTATTCATTCACTTTTTTTTTTCAAGACATAAGTTACATCTCACTTATCACATTCAAACTTTATGATATTCACAGTACACGGTTTTACTTAGGTGTTACTATACTGATCTTTCTAAGATAACTCATCAAAATAATGAAAGGATATAGTTCAAAAATCTTGCTTCAATATCAAAGGCTCTCGTGATCGTGAAAAACGAATTCTATCTCCATAAAAGTAAAGACATGCTATAATTATCTCACTAAGTTACATACTATCATCATTAGAAAACTACAACTAGCGAGCATTTAGTTTCAATCACATGCTCGAGATTCACAAAAAAAATTTAACTTTCACTCATATAACAAGATATAGCATAAAAACATACCCAATTTACCCCCCCACACTTAAATCACATTATGTCCTCAGAATGTGCAGAATAAAAGAAAAAGAAAACTTAGCTGGTTTCAACAGTGGTTGTCGGATGAAAGTTGGCAGAGGTCAGGCCGGAGCATGAATGTACCGCGACAACTTCAATAGACAACACTGGACATAAAAGCTTGCGAACCTGCTCAAAAGTATCTGCAACACTCGACATAGATATAATCTCGGGGTACAAGGGGTATAAGAGCAAACAAAACATTCAGCAACACGTAAACGGAATAAACATCTCACTCAAACAACCAAGGTACTACTTCTATAATAACTAACCTAAAAGAAAAGAAAATAAAACTAGGTTGCCTCCTAGGAGCGCTCTTTTAATGTCATTAGCTTGACACAATCCTCAAAGTCAACCCGGGTCGGGCCACTTTGGTTTAAACGCGGCCACCTCATCAGCAGAATCAGAGGGAAAGACCGAGGTTTGACCACAACCGCCACAAGTCAAGTGCCCTACCAAGTTCTTTAACTTGGCTCTCCAGACAGCACTGACTTTCGTCTTCGTCTCAACTTCTCCGACATGTGGCACCAGCGGAATGATAGGTGCAGGAGTCATGGTAGAAGCCTCTTTAAGGGTAAGAATGTCATCATTCGAAGCAAAGAAATCGGATGGAATCTCATCACAAATCAGCACATCAGGCGCGTCAACCAACTTTTGAAAGTATATGACCTCAGGTACTTCATAAGGTTGGCCAAAATACTTTTTCAATCTATGACCGTTCACTTTAAAAGGTTGACCGCTGTACCCTTTCAAGGAAATCGCTCCTCCCGGATGAACTTCGACAATTTCAAAGGGTCCGGACCATCTGGACTTAAGCTTGCCAGCAAACAGATGTAATCTGGTGTTGTAAAGTAAGGCCATCTCCCCTGCCTTGAAATCTATGTCCTTTATTTTAGCATCATGGAGCGCTTTCGTTCTTTCCTTGCTCGCTTTGGCTTTCGTAGGGCCCCGAGTCCGAATTCATCGAGCTCATGCGATTCAAAGCAATCTTTTCTCGCCACAGAGCCGGCTATCGGGTTCAAGTATTTAATAGCCCAAGAAGCTCATGGCTCCACCGACCGGGTAGATGGCATGCCTTGCCGTAAACCATTTGAAAGTGCGACGTACCCATAGGGGTCTTGAACGCAGCACGATAAGCCCAGAGTCGTCGTCCAACTTCATACTCAGCTTGGATCTATTAGAATTCACCGCTTTTCTCAAAAATCCGCTTAAGACTTCATTGCTTACCTCGACTTGGCCACTGGTTTGGGGGTGGTATGGTGTACCAATTCTATGCTTGACACCATATCTCTCAAGAATTTTATCCAGCAGCATTACGTAAATGCGAACCTTCATCGATAAGGGGCTCTAGGACGACCAAATCTAGTAAAGATATTCTTTTGCAAGAATTTCTTTACAACTTTGTGATCATTGGTTTGGGTGGCTATAGCCTCTACCCACTTGGAAACATAGTCAATGCAGACTAGGATATATTTATTACCGCACGATGATGGGAAAGGTCCCATGAAATCGATGCCCCACACGTCGAAGACTTCACATTCCAAGATAGGCCTCAAAGGCATCTCCATCCTATTACTGAGCCTCCCTACTCTTTGACATCTATCACAGCCTTTGCAAAAGGCTTCAGCGTCTTTGAACAGAGTAGGCCAAGAAAATCCAACTTTGAAGGATTTTCGCAATGATGATTTGGTGCTCCTTAGTGTCCACCAAAGGACCACTATGACATTGCTCTAAGATATCCAATTGTTCATGTTCCGGAACACACCTTCTGAGCAACCTGTCTTTGCAGACTTTAAACAAATGTGGATCCTCCCATACGAGATACTTCAAGTCACTGAAAAACTTCTTCTTTTCCTGATACGTCATCTCTTCTAAATGCCCAGTCGCTAAGTAATTGACGTAATCAGCATACCACGGCCTCACATTCTCTAGTCTCATTAATTGCTCAGTCGGAAAGTCAATGCCTATTTCCTTAGGATTTTCGTCACCCTCGTTCACTAGGCGAGATAAGTGATCAGCTACAACATTTCGCTACCCTTCTTATCCTTAATTTCAAGGTCAAATTCTGTAGAATCGTAATCCATCTCAAGAACCTTGGTTTAGCATCTGTTTTTCCATAAGGTAGCGTAATGTCACAGCGTGATCTGTCCAAACCACAACTCGAGACCCGAGAAGGTAACTTCGAAACTTATCCATAGCAAAAACGACTGCTAGGAATTCTTTCTCTGTAGTAGTGTAGTTACACTGAGCTGGGTTCAAAGTTCGGCTCGCATAGTAGATTGGTCTGAACCTCTTATCAATTCTCTGCCCTAGAACTGCGCCTATAGCGTAGTTAGAGGCATCGCACATGAGTTCGAAAGGTTTAGTCCAATGGTGTGCGATCAAAATGGGGGCACTGGTTAACTTATCCTTTAAGCATTTGAAAGCTTCCTTACACTCATCATCAAACACGAACTCTACTTCCTCTTTCAGCAGGTTGGATAGCGGCTTTGCTATTGTCGAGAAATCTTTAATGAAACGCCGATAAAAACCTACGTGTCCCAGAAATCCTCGTACCTCCTTAACTGTCTTTGGATATGACATTTTCTCAATGGCCTCTACTTTAGCCCTATCCACCGAATACCTTTGTTTGGACAATTTGTGTCCCAAAACAATCCCCTTCACAACTAGAAAATGGCATTTCTCCCGCTTAAGCACCAAATTTTTCTCAACACATCGAGAGTACCATATCTAGATTATTTAAGATCTCATCAAAGTCATGCCATAGATCGAGAAGTCATCCATAAAGACCTCCATGCATTGTTCCACTAGTCCATAAAATGGCTAACATGCACCGTTGAAAAGTCGCGGGTGCATTGCATAGGCCAAAGGGCATTCTCATGGAACGCAAAAGTGCTGATGGACACGTAAACGTAGTCTTCTCTCGGTCATTAGGGTCGATGGCTATCCGGAAGTAACTGAATATCCATCGAGGAAACAATAATACTTGTGACCACCCGGTCTCTCAATAAGCCGGTCAATGAAGGGTAAGGGAAATGGTCTTTGGCGGTGACTTCATTCAATCATGAGATAGTCAATGCAGACTCTATAGCTACCACACAGGCGTAAAGCTATCTCTTCCCCTTTTCATTCTTTTCAACGGTGATACCTCCCTTCTTTGGCACAACTTGGGTGGGGCTAACCCACTCACTATCGGCAATTGCATAGATGATTCCCATGTCTAACCACTTTATAACTTCCTTCTTGACAACCTCCTGCATATGCGGATTCAGCCTCCTTTGAGGTTGTCTAACCTTTTTCGCTCCTTCCTCCGTTCGGATCTTATGCATGCACACGTCTGGACTGATTCCTCTGATATCGCCCACTTGCCATCCGAACGCGAGGATATGTTTTTCAAGCACTTTGATTAATTCCGCCTCTTGCTCAGGCTCGAGTTTAGATGAGATGATTAGAGGGAACTTATCGCCGTCTTTAAGAAAGATGTATTTTAGATGCTGCGGAAGTGGTTTCAACTCTAAGTCAGCGGTGGTTGGTCGATACTCGATTTTAACGGACCACCTCTTTCTTTTTGAGTTAGGACCGGTTGACTGAAGAACACCTCATCTTCCTGGGGTGTAATCCCAGAAAGGTATTGAATAACGTCATCAAAAGGAATCTCCCATCGACTTCCGTTTTTTCTTTGCTATGTTCAATCATCTTCTTAAGCTCTTCTTCTTCAAGTTCATCTGCAAGTTGCTCCCAATCATCCAACTCCCAATGGGTAGTTTCTCTCCAGAAATCAATTTCATCCCAACTTCCCATTAAAACTTCCTCTTCTTCAAGGTTAAAGTCCACTGCTTGAGCTCCTTCGCATCACTACCGCTCATCCTGGAATGTCCCAGTTTTCTGCTCACTCATAGGCCCGGTGTGCGCAAGTTGTTGAGACAACTCTGCAGTGACTACGGCCCGTGAACAGTTATTTTCTTCTTCGTGATTTGCGACATCCAGGGTTCCTGTCTCTGTGAGTTCTTCATCAGGGTCAGATTCATCTCCATAGATTGCTTCAATGAATGAGATCTCCTGATTTGAGGACTCTGCAGTACTTTTTCCTTGCTCAAAGGTAATGGAAGTGTTTTCTACTCTCAGAGTGATTTGGCCAGTGTGGAAGTCAATGGTGGCGGCAGAGGTGTCTAAGAAAGGCCGGCCCAGGATCAGGGGCATTTCCTTGTCAGATTGGTAATCCAGTATAACCCAGTCGGTTGGAAACACTAATTGTTTAACATGGATAAGGACATTGTTAACACAACCGGCTGCTAAACGGCTAGATTTGTCCACCAACCAAGAGAGATGGGCGCCTCCTTAGCCTTTTGTCCAACCCGAGACTCTTACAGATGTTTAATGGCATCATATTGACAGAGGCCCCGAGTCGCATAAGACATTGTGGAATGTGCGGCCTTCAATCCTCGCAAGAGATTGAAGGTCGTCCGGGTCACCTCACTTTATTGCAATGTTCTCGTGAAATTGTCGAGCATTCTTCATTTAGCACTTCATCTGCCATTCCCTTTAGCTTCTTCTTACTTCACACAGGCCCTTAAGAAACTTGGAGCATTTAGGCATCTCGCTTAACACTTCAAAGAAGAGGCATAGTCACCATGGTTTCTCTGCAAACTTTCTCACTCCATCGTAAATCTTATCGAGTTCAAAGTATTCTCATTTTTCTTTGTTTGGATAAGGAAGGGTTTTCGGATGATTGATTGGAATTTGATTTTTAATGGCTTCATCCTCCTTATCCTTCCATCCGACAAACTTTTCACTTTCTTTTAGTCGTGGGTTCGCCACCGACTACTCTTTCAACATCCTCCTCACTTTCCCCCGAAGAATCATTATCATTCGCTCTTGCTCATTGTCGCTTTCTTGGTATTTGTCTGCCGCTTATCCCCTCCTGAACTCATGGCGCCGGGAGGGGCTACTCATTTCCCGACAACTTCTCGGGTCCAACTCTCTTTCCGCTTCTAAGTGTAACTGCATTCAACTCCTCCTCTTGTCCATAATTCCACTGCGGTGTGATGGCATTACAGGCACTGACTTCTGCCTTAGGATTTTTATCTCAGTATAACTAGGCGCTCTTCCTTGGGCCTGCTTGCTTGTTGATCACCATCCGGCCAATCTGCCTCTCTATCGCCTTTTGACCGGTGGCTAGTGCTTGCACCATATCTACTAGCTCATCGAATTTCTTTTGAGAGATAGATGTGTCTTTGGATTTTTTTGCGTTTGAGCCAGATTGCCTTGGGGCCTTTGATTGTTGGAGTTGAAGGACCGTTGGAATTGGATGCGCGTGGTGGCGATATAATAAATCTGCTTTCATGGATTTCGGAAAGTTACGGTTTGGAGTATAGCTTGATTGACCGAATTTTGATTGAAATTGCGAAAAAGTTTGTTTCGTTGTCCATTATATTTACTTCGTCTCCATTCTCATTGCTCGCCTGCGTTCCCGGAAAACTCATATCCACTCGATCCTTCTATTGTTGCATTTGTAAATTTGCCATTTGTTGGTTTATCATCTCTACTTGGGCAACCAACATATGTGTCACAGAATCGCTTGCAATAGATTTCCTCTCATCATCCTTAACATGGGTCTTCCTGAGGTTGACCACATGTTGTTCTTAACAATTGTTTCAGCTACCCTATAGGCAGCATCATCTCCTCCGCCTAGAAAAGATCCATGAGCTGTGGAATCTAGATAGTCTCTATTGGGTTGAGTAACACCCCGATAGAACAATTCTAGAAGCTCATGACGATCGTATCCATGGTTGGGGCACTTCCTCATCAAAAGATTCGTCTCTCCCATGCTTTTCCAACACTCTCTCCGTCAAGTTGTTCAAATGTGGCTATCTCCTTTTCATATCCATGATTCTCGCCAGTGAGACCCACTTCAGAGCAAAGGCTCTTTTAACATCATTCCAGAACGAAGAGAATGATGGGCTAAAGATTTGAACCATCTGCTTGCTTCACCTTTTAAAGCAAACGGGAAGAGTTTCAACTTTAACAATCTCGTAATCAACACCGGATAGTGGCACGCTTCGCAGATTTAGACAAAAGTGGACAAGAAGTCGTGAGGATCTTCTTGAGCAGTGCCATGAAAAGAGCTATTTTGGACCAGTCCAACCACTCCATTCTTCAGATCGAAATGCACTTGCCCCATGTCTGGAGGTCGAATAGGTCTATGCCCCTCCAGAAGTCTTGGTTAAGATAGGGGCATAGGGTCTTGATTTAGCCGGGCTTGCTGGGCTTGATGGAGTTGTTGCAATTGATTTTGTAGCCCGACTTGTTGATTCATTTGTTGATGTAACAACTGTATTTGTTGAAGGAGCTGATTCAGCTGAGCTTGAGGGTCTGGATTAGGAGGAACTAGATTCGGATTCTGAACTTGGTTAGCCATGATGTCTGGATCGGGAAAAAGCCTTATTCTTAGGATGGATCGCTTAGGTTCGGATCAAAAGGAGAGGTCCTTCTTGCTTCTCATTTGCATAAACCAGAGGGCAACGTGAGAGGTCAACACCGACTAAAAATCAGGTTGATGTAAGAGTTAACCTTGGAATTACAAGCTAAGAGAAGAAAAGAAAAGAACAAGAAAGATAGACGGACGGGCGTTCAGAATCGTGAACGAGCGTCTGTCTAGGGAGGGTCCGGACGGGCGTCTGGTTCAATAGACGCTGCCTGCGGTGTACTAAAAGATTCAGAGGCGATTTACTAAACAAACGGGCGTTTGGAAGGGCTAGACGCTGCTTGATCGATAAATGATAAAAGGAAATTTTTCAGAATGGATGGGCGTCTGTATAATTGGACGTCCGTTCAAAAAGCTGAAAAACAAGGACCGGAGCAGAGAAGCAACAGGAAACAGAAGTAAACAAACTAAACTAAAAAACCTAAAACGCAAAGAAAGGAAAATTACCAACTAGAAAAACTATACCTACTAAGAATCCGACAACCGTTACCGATTCCCCGGCAACGGCGCCAAAAACTTGTTCGTTGAAAACGTGTTTTAAATTTATATTATCGGAACCCCAAGTATAAGGCACGTAGTAAAGGATGTTGCCGAGTCGTCCTAAGGGAATCGAATAGTTATCAGATTAAGGTATAACTACTAAATTGGTTATGTCACGAACTATTACTTAAAACTAAGGTTAATCTAACTATAACTGAACCTAAGAAATAAACTAAAAACTTAAGGGAAAGAAACTAAAGCAGCAACTAAAAATAAACAGAAAACAGGAAATATTCAAGAATAGACGAGCGTCCGCTTTGACAGACGGGCGTCCGGATGCGATTCAAATGAAAATATGCAGGAAATAAAACAGCAAAGATTGAGGTTTTAATTAACTAAACTTAAGACTAACGTCGAAGCAAACGATTTTGTTTTCAAATTATAAAAGGAAGACAGTAGAACACCTAGAATCTATCACTCAACAATCATACAACCAGTTTATGATTCGAATACAGTTTTATTGGTATGATCAATCGCGAAACCGACTAAATTCCTTTAGATCAATTTCTAGGGTTTGTTTACTTTTCCAAGAAAAACAACTAACATTCATCACAAGATCAACAATTGCTTCCCAAATTGAAATACCCAACTAACAATATATGATTCCTCAAAACATCATCAATTGTATCGATTGAAAGAGAAAACTATTGTTGAATTATATTTCCATAAAAATTCAAACAACATAAAGTTTCGTTGATATTCCTATCTAATAAAACTCTTAACAATTAAATCAGGATTCAAACGATAAATAAAACAAAGTATTCAAACTCATAACTAAAGATAAACTAACGAATCATGGTTGTGATGACGTTGATGTGATATCCTCCGGTTGTTCCACTGCTATGCGTTTAGCCAACAATCATGTTGGTGATCGTTGGATTGGAAGAACTCATCCTCATGAAGAGAAGAATCGGCTGAACTCTCTAGGGCGCAGCTTTTTCTGTGTATTAGTGCGGCTGTCTAAAAGTATCGAATTAGGGTTGGGGCTGCTGCTGTATTTATAGGAATCTGATGTCGGCTGCTACAGTAACTGGGTTGGACGCCCGTCTGAATATCCGGACGCTCGTCCAGAAACTTGGGACGGAACACGAGCGTCGCGCTTGGCTCGCGTCTCAACTCTCTCGAACGTAAAATACGATTCTCGAACGCCGCATGGACGCTTGATTCACTACGACGCTTTCTGGAATGGACGGGATGCAGACGCTCGTTTGCAATGCTGAGGATCGGATTTCTTGAACTTTATCCAATTTCTTCAAGCCAAATCCAACTCTATCTCTTGTAATTCGAACTTGAGCCTTTTTAAGTCCTCTTTAACACTTGAAATTAAGCTCCTAATAAGATAAATGAACATTGCAAAATGTAGTAATCTTCAAATAATAATAATTCCGTCAATTTAACACATAAAATCGCCCAAATTACACTTTTAATACTTTTAAACCCATTATTCAAATTCAAGCCTTAAACACATAATTTTCTCTAAAAATTACTAAAATACGAAAGATATTGTTCTCTAATAATGCGATAAAAACCATAAATTTCACCGAGAACAATGATTCAACTTCTTATGCCATAACTAATTTAATTCTGATTTGGTATGCACAATCAGGCATGTTTCTAGAACAACAATAGACCAATCTACAACATACATGGTTTGTTGTCTCCTTCCAGGCAGCACAACTTGATCACCTCTTTCACTAATGACAATACATGTGCCTTTGTCAAAAGTAACTTTGTAACCCATGTCACAAAACTGTCCAGTGCTCAGCAAGTTGTAGTCCAGTCCTTCCACAAATGCAACATTCCTGATTGTTAATCCATTCCTCACCAGTGTACCATATCCTCTTGTGTATCCTGGTGTGTTCTTGTTGCCAAAATTCACTCTAGGTCCATCCTTTGCCACATAGTTAGTCAGAAAGTGCCTATTCTTTGTCATATGTCTGGAACATCCACTGTCAAAGTACTAGACACCCTACAAAACAAAGTTAATGAATTTTATGTACCCAAAACTGTTTGGGTCCATAATGGTCAGTGGTAAGCATGACCCTTGGTAAATTTCCATAAGGTCTTCTTTGAAAAGTGTCATACTTTTGTTCATACATGTATTCTACACATCCATAAGGTCTAACATTTGGTTGTGTAGGTCTCACATATGCTTTCTGGCCTTTTGGTATGTAATGCTGTTTGGATTGATTTCTATTGTTAGAAACACTAGCATAACCATAGATTTGCTGTCTGTTAGGAACAGCCTTGTGATATGGAGTCAGCTGAGGTCCCTGCTGAGGTCTTATATAAGTCCTTTGATGAGGCCTCTGCTGAGTCCATTGATGAGGTTTTACCCTAGCAGTATGGTTATATCTATTATTTCTAGCATTAGGTGCAGGGATATTCCAATCTTCATCAGCAGGGAACAGTCTACCTTTCCCCCTGAGATAAGATCCCTAGAATGATTGACATTTTTGGGTTTAGGATTCTTATCCTTGGAATATTTCTGGTTTTTCCCTTTTTGTGGTCCAGCAGACTTGGTAGCAAGTCTTCTATCAGTAGGTCTATAAGGTACAACAGTCATATTCTTAGATTTATTCTTTTTGTTAGGTGCTGTTGAACTTTTTGACTTCTGATTTTGCTTCCTTGAAGTTTTCTCAGTAGGCTTCACTGCCTCAGCAACCTTACTAGGAGTTGGATCTTGTGCAGGCACAAACTTAGGACCAATTCTGGTGCTAGTTTTAGTAACCTTACTGGATCCAATCTTATTGGATTGTTGAGTTCCAAATCCAAGGCATGTTCTATCACCATAAGGCTTTCCAGATTTGAATGCAGTGGAGGAACAAGATTGTTTAGCCGATTCAGTAGCTACTGGATGTTCAGCAGGCTTATGCTGATTCTGTCCAACCTCTTTTTCGTTTTCTTTGAGAATTCTTAATTCAGCTTTTAATCTTTCAACTTCTGTTTGAAGGAGCTTTTTTTCAGCCTTCACAATCTCATAAGAAGATTGTATTATCCTCAGTTGATTAAGGATGGCTTCCAAAGTTTCTTCATTGTCAGATTTTTTAGGATTTGAACCACATGTTGATTCACAATCACTTTCAGCATGAGTATTTTTAGATGCAAAATTGTATACCTCCTTTGTTTCATCCATGTTAGCCATCAAAGCATAATCATCCATATCAACAATGAGTGTAGTATCATCAGATTCATTTCCTTTTTCTGATTCAACCTCATATCCTGATTCATCTTCAGCAACCATAGCTTTCTTGCCAGATCTTCTTTGTTGACTTTTGTTTTTCAGTAGGTCTAGACAATCAGGTCTAAAGTGTCTAGGATTTTTGCAGTTGAAACAAAGATTGTCAGGTTCCTTCTTCTGTTTTAGTTCAAGACAGTCAGGTTTGAAGTGCCCTGGTTTCTTGCATTGAAAGCATAAGTAATCATTGTCTTTCTTGGATTCCTCCTTCTTTTCACTAGATCTCTTTGTGAAATCCTTGGGGAACCTCTTCCGCCATCATTCGATCTTCTTGCTCAAGAGAGCAATCGCTTCTTGCATCTCATCCAAAGAGATCATATTGAGCTCCCGATGTTTCTTCTTGATGTGTAGCAGCCAAGTCAAAGGTGGTCTTTGGCTCTTCCTTTTCAAAGATAGGTGCCAATTTCTTACTAAATTCATAGGCCTTAAGATCTAAAAATAACTTGAAGGTATCCTCTTCATGTAGACTTCTTATTTCTTCTTTGGCAGTCACCTTCATCTCCCATACTTCCCTTGCTGGTAATGCTTCCAAGATTTTAGAGTTGATTTCTTCTTTTGAGTAGTTTACACTCATTAGAGTGAGTTCATCCAGGATTGCATTGAATCTATATTCCATTTGTTCAATGGTTTCATTTGGTTTCATTTTGAAATTTTGGAACTTCTTCTTTGCAACACTGATTTTGTTCGTCTTATTGCATCAGTGCCTTCACACATTAAATGAAATTTTTCCCAAAGTTCTTTTGCAGTCTTGCAATCTTTCACCTTCATATACATATTGCTATCCAAAGTTCTATATATAATATCAATAGCAATATTGTTCAGATTTGCTCTCTCTATCTTCAGCATTCCATTCTCTTTTTGGTTTGGGAATATAATGAGCTTTAGTTCCATCTGTTACTAACTTGGTGATTTACAGTGGTCCATCTGTCAGCACATCCATCATTTCATCATGTATTGCAGCTAGAAAAGCCTGCATACGACGTTTATACTCATCAAAACGATCTAATGAACACATCAACATTGTTCTAGCATACTGGTTGTTATCCATGATGCAAAGCTTTGAAAATCAGAAACTTGAAAAAGTTCAAAGTATTTTCACAAGCACAACAAGTAGGATTAATTCATAACAGAAGCACGGCTTCGATACCAATTGTTGGTCCCTTGAAAAGGCTTTGTTTAAGTTTAGAGGGGGGGGGGGGTGAATAGACTTAACCCTTAAAACTTTTGGAGTTAACAAACTCAAAGAAGTTCATGCTCACTTGTTCGCTCGATGGTCTCTTGATCACTCAATAGTCTGACGACGCTTGAGTATACTGAATTTGTGCAGCGGAATATATTCTAATTAAGCCTTATTACTTGTTGTTAAATATGATACTAAGTATTAGATACTCAGAAGTGTGAGTGTGTGATTCAATTGCTAGTTTCAGTAGGTTGATGTGCTAGATATACTAAATGCAAAAAATAAATGCAGAAAGTAAGTAGGCAGATTTTATAGTGGTTCCAGGTGGTGTAATCCTGTCAGTCCACTCTTCTCCTGTGATGTTGGAGGGAATTCACTAGAGATTTTTGAGGTTGCAGTTACAAAAATCCCTATGTTTTTTGTCCTTCACCAATATCTAGGGCTTCACAAACTGAACAATTGGAATAGGTAGGATTGCTGCTCTAGGGTTTTCCAGTGGTCCTTGAAGGGTAGGATTGCCTCTTCACCAGCTCCACAACAAACAACAGTCCTTGACACCTAGAAGATGCTTCACTGTCCTCAGTAGGTTTCTTATAAAGCAAAGTTTCAATCAAGTAAGTGATTCAACTTTCAGCAGCTTGAGCAGGATGATATGATCAGCAGCTTGATATCTTCAAGTGTGTAAACTTGATGTAGCTTGATAGTAGATTACACTTGAAGAATATACTAGATCAGTATCTTTAAGCGCTATGATATCAGCAGGGTGAGATTCTTTATAGAAATCTGATAGCTCAAGATGATTGCTGTTTTTCCATAATATTCATCCCTTTTTATCTGAATCAGAAGTCCACTATTTATAGGTGGGAATCCTGTGACTTATGTTTGAATTTCAAACATAGCCGTTTCAGACTTGTCCCATCTTGACTTGCTTTTCTGTCCCTGTACATAGTACTGACACTGTCAGATTCCTTTTTGACAGTTTTCAGACTGTCCACCCTTTGACTTGTATCCATTGGATAATGCTCTGAATTTTTCCAACGTCCCTTTAATCTTAGCCATTGATTTGTTGATTAAATCAAGAGTAGATATTTGTCCTTATCCTTGTAATCTTACAATATAGCCTTTGATTAATTCGAGATATATACTCAGCAGGTTTCTGTGTCCATAACTCTGCTGAGATACTTAACAGTCAGCTGATCTAAGTTTGTTGTGTTATAAAACACTTTAGCTAACAGTATTTTATCTAACTTTTAATTGTGAAGTTAGATTACACCAATTTGAACATAACTAAGTTCCAATCACCACTTAACTTATGGAACTTAGACCTTGTACACAAGATAGATGTAATCAGTCTAGGTCATCACAGACTTCCCTAAATTATGATTCCATATCCTTGACTTTAACTACTAAGTTTGATCCCTTAGCCTTCAATAACTGAGTTTGAACCTCGGCCTTTCACCCTCAAGCGAGTTCATAGACTAGTCTCATCGACTCAAAACCCTACCACTGGCAGACCGGATCACTTGATGAAAGTCAGCTGACATTTTACAGTGCTTGTTTGATCAAACCTATACAAAGATCAAACTCTAATAAACCTTTACATTTGATTTAGACATCCTTTTGTCTTTGCTCTATAACAGCTAGTCTGGCACTCATCACTAAAAATTAGAAATAAGTCCAACATAAGGCATAGTTGGCTTTCTTGGAGCAGGTTGCTCAGCTTGTTGACTACCTAATGTTTCAACTAGGTGGCTCAATGTATCTTCAGCAGATACAAAAAGGTCAGTAGTTCTTCAGGTTGCAAGTTAGTACCTACTACCTCCATCTGTTCAACACTTGGTTCCCCCAGAGTCTCATGCTCTATAGTATGGTCTTCAACAGTTTTTCCTTCCCCCTGAGTTATTTCTGTCTCAGCAGGGTCTTGAACAGGTACAATGACTTCCATAGCAAGTTTAGATACAGCTGTCTGTTGTGGTTCTTCAGCTTGTTGTTCACCAACAACTTGAGTAGCCTTACCAATAGGCTCAACATCATCATCGTGTTCTCCTTCTCTTTGTTTTCAAGAGTCCTCAGTTCTTCCCCTTTTCCATGGACTCTCTTCTTTGCAATCTATTTTCTCCTCTTAGCAGGTTGTTGCTCAATTTCAAAAAATTCCTTCTCTAACTGCTCTTTGGTAGCAGCTTTCTTTTCCTTGAGTCCTATCTGATTTGTTCTTTAAGAACACCAGCTGTAGTTTTCTTTGCATCTTCAGTAGGCTCTGCAGCCTGAACATCAACTAGAACCTCAATAGACTCAGTAGTGTCTATTGTCTGCTGCCTTGGCCTTTTTGGCTTTAACAACTCAGTAATCTTCCTTGTATCAGTAGTCTTTCTTTTCTCAATTGATTTCTTTGGTGCAGCAGGTTGCACATCTTATTTTGCTTTAGTTCTCTGTTCCAGCCTTCCACCACCACCACCATCATCATCATCATCATTGTTGTCATCACCACCATCACTTTCAGTCCTTTCCTGATCTTCAACATCATCCAGTCCAGGAATACTATAATTGATTTCTGGCTTGTTCCTTGACTTGTTGATTTTGACATATGCAATATCAGGAATTTTTAGGTGATTCAGGAGGGCCTGAATCAATAAACCCAGAGGTTTTGTCTTTGATTTTCTTCTGCCATCTCAATCATCTGAAATAACTTTCTTCATGTATTGCACAAAGAACCTAGCCCAATCAAAATTCATGCTTCTAGAGATGAGGATCAGCAGATCTATCTTTGGTCTAGTTAATGCGTCAAGACTTCCAACAAATCCCAGAATATTCTTGGAAAATAATTTGCTCAGCATGCTATACTCCAAAGCAATATGCTTCACATTTATATTCAAAACTGTTGCTGCAGACTTGTCTGTCTTTATTGATCAAACAAAATCCAGTCTTGGCAACTCCATCCATTCTGGATTTGGGGGAGAATTGTTCCCTGGTCCAAATCCAAAATCTTCCCTCAGTAGGTCTGAAGTGATTTCAATCTCTTTGCCATTTACAGTCATTGTAAATGCTTCCATGTCATTCCTTACAACCATATTCCTCCAGAAATTGTTAACATTTGTATAGGAAATGCTCTCCAATCTGAGATTCAAGATGGTATCCATCCCTTCTTACCATCTTATTCTCCTTCCAAGATTGATTGATAACTCAGTTTTCTTAGCATCAACCCCATAGCCTTTCACACTTTGAATTGTACCAAGATGAACTTCTTGGTCCGCCATTGCAAAAACTTGAGAAAGATGAAGAAAAAAGCTCTTTAAATCTGTGTTCACTCGTATATTTTTCAGTTAAGATTGATCTGAGAATGTTTGTGTATATACATAGTGTATATCTGAGTATATATATAGCAGAAAGTAGTGGGTGTAAAAACCGTCAGTTAGGTACTATGCATGAACTGTACCGTTATTGCACGATCTCCGTCTGAAAAAATGTGGTACGGCCACGTGTCCCACTATTTGATCCTATTAGTACAAAATCATGTATGTCTTCAGAATAATTTGTTATAAGGGATAAGATTAATATCCAATATCTTGACTGCTGACTTTCATTAAAGTTTGGCTTATCAGCAACGTTCCATACATCAAGTTTTTTCAGTAGTGTTCGTAAGTCTGCTGGAAACCTTCATGACTCAAAGAGGTTCAAAGACTCTTTGTCATTCAAAAAACAGCTGATCTTCAAGAATATGATTTTATCCAATTGATAATACAGGATGAAGTTTAATACCAATGAATGTTCTGTCAAGTGAGCTCACCCAACAGGACAAAGACCAATCCCCTTGGCAACATCATTTGCTCAATTGTCTAAACCAAAAAGAGTATCTAGCAATTGTTGACACCAATGACTAATCTGCCAAGTGAGCTCACCAAGCAGGGCAAAGACAATTCCTCTTGGTGAATTCCAGTACTCTGCTGACCTGTCAGTGGGTCAGCCAACCTTGATAATGCGAAGTTCAATTCTTAACTTAGCAAATCTGTCACTATCCAAAGGTTTTGTAAAGATGTCAGCAAGTTGATCTTCAACATGAATATATCTGACAACAACATCTTTCTTCTCCAGATGATCTCTAATAAAATGATGTCTCACGTCAATATGTTTCGTCCTTGAGTGCAAAACAGGATATTCTGTAATAGCAATTAGACTTGTTTTGTCACACATTATGGGAATTTCTCTTTCCTCAATCCCATAATCCCTAAGTTGTTGTCTTAGCCATAAAACTTGTGCACAACAGCTTCCTGCAACAATGTATTCTTCTTCAGTAGTGGAAGTTGATATGGAATTCTGCTTTTTGCTGAACTAGGAAACAAGTCTACTGGCCATCAACTGACAAGTTCATGTAGTACTTTTTCTATCAATCTTACATCCAGCATTGTCAGAATTTGAATAAGTTATAACCTTGAAGCTTCCATATCTTGGATACCATATCCCAACTCCCAAAGTTTCCTTCAAATATTTGAGAATTCTTTTTATTGCAGCTAAGTGACTTTCCTTAGGTTTAGATTGAAACCTTGCATATGCACCTACTGCAAAGGATATATCTAGTCTGCTGGTAGTAAGATACAGCAGACTTCCTATCATCCTTCTGTATAAGGTCTGATCAACATCTTTACACTCTTTATCTTCATCCAACCTTATGCTTGTACCTATAGGAGTTGATACTTTGGTACTACTTTCCATTCCAAACTTCTATAACATCTCCTTGGTGTATTTAGTTTGATGAATGAACATTCCATCCTTTAATTTCTTGACTTGAAATCCCAAGAAGTAGTTCATTTCTCCCATCATACTCATTTGAAACTTGCTTTTCATAAGATTAGCACACTTTTCACATAACCACTCATTTTCAAAACCAAATATAATGTCATCCACATAAATTTGTACCAGCAGGGTGTTGTCACCATCATTGATTCTGAAAAGTGTCTTGTCAATGGTTCCTTTGGTAAAACCATTGCTCACTAAGAATTGAGATAAAGTCTCATACCAAGCTCTTGGTGATTGTTTCAGTCCATAAAGTGCCTTGTTGAGTCTGTACACTTTATCTTCTTGTTCTTTTACTTCAAAACCAGGAGGTTGCTGAACATAAACCTCTTCTTCCAGAATGCCATTCAGAATGCACTCTTAACATCCGTCTGGTATACCTTGATGTTCTTGTGTGCAGCATATGCTAAAAATAATCTTATAGCTTCCAATCTGGCAACTAGGCCATATGTCTCAACAAAATCTATACCTTCAGCTTAATAATAGCCTTTTGCAGTCTGGCCTTGTCTCTAACAATAGTACCAGATTCATCAAGTTTGTTTCTGTATACCCACTTGGTACCTATGACATTTTCATGAGTGTGTCTATCCACCAGTGTCCAAACTTGATTTCTTTCAAACTCATTAAGTTCCTCTTGCATAGAAATTATCCAATCTAGATTTAAAATTGCTTCTACAACAACCTTTGGCTCTATTTGAGACAGAAAACATGTAAACATGGCCTCTAGTTGTCTTCTAGTCCTCACACCTTACTATACATCACCAATTAATTGTTCAACAGGGTGATCCTTCAACCATTGTAAATCTTGATTTTTTTTATTTACAGGAACCTGATCTTTAGTAGGGTCTGCAGTTGGTTCAGTAAGAGGGTCAGCAGATCCTGCATCTGTTGTTGTATCAGTAGTGTTGCCAGCAGGTTCTTCGGTAGGGTTTTCTTCAGTAAATTTTTATGTCACTTAATTTGTTTATAACATCAACAAATTCTGGTTCAATGACTTTCTAATTCACAGCAGGTTCTGAACCTTCTTCATTATCCATTCCAGTGAACTTAGGTTCATCAAACACAACATGTATTGATTCTTCATGTTGCAAGGTCCTTTGTTCAAAGACTTACCTTGTCGATCAAGAGTACCCCAAAAGATTCCTTCATCTAATTTTGGTTGGAAAGTCTTCAGTTGCTCCTTATGATTCAAGATAAAGAATTTAATTCCATTTGGATGGAAATAAGAAATGTTTGGCTTCCTTCCATTCAAAATTTCATATGGTGTCTTTATTAGCTTCTTGTTCACTGATGTTCTATTCTGTGTATAGCATGTTGTATTGATTGCTTCAGCCCAATACCTTTCAGGTAGTTTTGCTTCACATATCATATTCCTCTCTGCTTCCTTCAAAGTCAGGTTTCTTCTCTCAGCAACCCCATTCTGTTGAGGTGTTCCGGCAGCTGCTAATTGATACAAACACACCATTTTATTCACGAGATTCTCTTATGACTTTATTAAGGAACTCAAGACTTTGTCCGATCTCATTTTCACTCTTGTCACACTTTTCTCATTCTGTAATATCTTCAAAAGTTCAGGCATCTTTTGAAGTGTCTCACTTTTCTTGTTCATGAAAATCACCCAAGTGTATCTTGAATGATCATCCACAACTACCAAAGTGTATTTCTTCCCTATTATACTTGTTGGTATCACTAGTCCAAATAGATCCATATGCATCAGTTCCAACACTCTCTTGGTTGAGTGCTTAGTCTTTGACTTGAAACATGACTTTGTTTATTTACCTTGGTGACAGGCGTCACAAACTCCATCCTTCTTGTATGTGATTTTAGGTAAACCAATCACTAACCTTTTCTTCACCAACTGGTTGATATCTTCAAAATTAAGATCAACTTCTTATGCCACAACCAATTCAGTTTTGACTTTGTATGCACAATAAGACATGTTTCTGGAATTGCAGTAAGACCAATCCATGACATACATGATTAGATGTCTTCTTCCAGCCAACACAAATTCTTCTCCAACTTCACTCATGAGAATACAATAGGTTTTGTCAAAAGTGACCTTGTAACCCATGTCACAGATTTGTCTAGTGCTCTGCAGGTTGTAATCCAAGCCTTCAACATATGAAACATTCTTGATGGTCAAACCATTCCTCACCAGTCTTCCATATCCTCTTGTGTATCCTGGTGTACTTTTGTTACCAAAATTGACTTTAGGTCCATCCTTTGCCACATAATTTATTAAACAGTGCTTACTTCTTGTCATATGTCTGGAACATCCACTGTCAAAGTACCAGACACCCTACAAAACAAATTTAATGTGTTTTAGGTACCCAAACCTGTTTCGGTCCATAATGGTCAGTGGTAAGCACAACCCTTGGCAAGTTTCCATATGGTCTCTTTTCGAAAGTGTTGCACTTTTGTTCATATATGTATGCTACATTTCCATAGAGTCTAACATTTGGCTGTGTATAATTCACATATGTTTTCTGGCCTTTTGGAACAAAGTGCTGTTTGAAGTGATTTCTATTGTTAGAAGCACTAGCATAACCATAAGGTTGCGGTCTGTTAGGAACAGCCCTGTATTGTGGAGCCAGCTGAGGTCTTTGATAAGTCCTCTGCTGAGGTCTGGGCCTAGCATTATGGTTATTTCTATTGTTTCTAGCAACAGGGGCTGGAATATTCCAATCTTCATCAGTAGGGAACAATCTGATTTTCTCCTTAGATATGTATCCCTTGAATGGTTAACATTCTTATCTTTGGAATATTTCTAATTTTTACCCATTTGTGGTCCAGCAGACTTTGCAGCAGGTTTGCTATCAGCAGGTCTAGAAGGTCCAGCAGTCCTACATTTTGATACAGCCTTTTTGTTAAGAGCTGCTGTCCCTTTGGACTTCTGATTTTGTCTTTTTGAAGCATTCTCAGTAGGTTTTACTACCTCAGAAACCTTTTGAGGAGTTGGATCTTATGAAGGTACAAAATTAGGACCAATTCTGGTACTAAGTTCGGCACCCTTACTAGATCCACCCTTAGAGAAATGTTGAGTTTCAAATCCAAGGCATGTTTTATCATCATAAGGCTTTCCTGATTTGAATGCAGTTGTGGAACTAGATTGTGCAGCAGATTCAGCAGCTACTGTAGATGCAGCAGGCTTATGTTGACTCTACTGATAATCTTTTTTCCTTACCCTTGAGACTTCTTAATTCAGCATTTAATCCTTGAATTTCTGCTTGAAATGCTTCTCTTTCAGCCTTCACGATCTCATAACTAGATTGTATTATCCTCAATTAATTAAGGAGGGCATCTAGAGGCTCTTCATTGTCATAAATTTTAGGATTAGATCCACCAGTAGACTCACAATCACTATCAGCAAGGGTATTTATAGATACAGAATTGTATACCTCTTCTGTTTCATCCATATTGACCATTAAAGCCTAATCATCCATATCAGCTATGAGTGCAGTGTCATCTGATTCATTTCCTTTTTATGATTCCACTTCATAGCCTAATTCATCATCAGCAACCAATGCTTTCTTGCCAGGTCTTCTATCGACCCTTTGTTCTTCAAAGAGGTCCGACAAATGTCTAAAGTGTCCAGGTTTCTTGCAATTAAAGCACAGGTAGTCAGGATCCTTTTTATGTTTCAACTCAGGACAGTCAGGTTTGAAATGTCATGGTTTCTTGCAATTAAAGCACAAAAAGTCATGATCCTTTTTGGATTCTTCCTTTTTCTCTGTAGACTTCTTACGTAATTCTAGGAATGTCTTTCCGATTTCATCATTCGATTCTTTTTTGTCAAGTAGGGCAATTTGCTCTTGCATCTCATCAAAGACATCATCTTGCACATTTGATGATTCTTCAACTTGTGCAAAGAATTAGTCACAGATTGTTTTTGTTACTTCTTTTTCAACATTAGGAACTAGATCCTTGTTGAATTCATAGGCCTTAAGATCAGAGAAAAGGCTTTGGTTAAGTTTAGAGGGGGGTGAATAAACTTAACACTTAAAACTTTTGGAGTTAACAAACTCAACAACTTCAAAGATCTCACGATACTCGATGAGTCTCACGATACTCAATAGTCTGCTGATACTCCATAGTCTACTGACTAGTGACTTTAGTGAATTTTTTGCAACAGAATATATTTAAATTAAACCTTAATACTTGTTGTTAAAATATGATACTAAGTATTAGAAACTCAGTAGTGTATGTGTGTGAATCAGTTGCTAGATCAGTAGATTGATGTGTTAGATATGCTATATGCAGAATATAAATGCAGAAAGTAAGTCGGCAGTTTTTATAGTGGTTCCAGGAGGTGTAATCCTGTACTCCACTCTTCTCCTCGTGATGTTGGAGGTAATTCACTGAGATCTTTGATGTAGTCACACAAAAATCCCTAAGTTGCTTGTCCTTCACCAATAACTATGGCTTCACAAACTGAACACTTGGAACAGGTGAGATTGCTGTTCCAAAGTCTTCCACTGGTCCTTGAAGGGTAAGATTGCATCTTCACCAGCTCTACCACAAACAACAGTCCTTGACACCTCAAAAAGACGCTTCACTGTCTCAGCAGGTTTCTTGTAAAGAAAGATTGAATCAAGTAAGTGATTCAGCTTCCAGCAGCTTGATCAAGATGATATGATCAACAGCTTGAGATCTCCAAGTGAGTAAACTTGATGTAGCTTGAAAGCAGATTACACATGAAGAATTATACTGGATCAGTAGCTTTATGCTCAGTAGAGTCAGCAGGGTGACTTTCTAGATAAGAATTTGAAGCTCAAGATTATCTGTGTTATTCCTCAAAGATTATCGATCATCTTTTGTATCTGAATTATGAGTCCTCTATTTATAGGTAGGAATCCTTGTGACTTATATTTGAAATTCAAATATAGCTGTTTGAGACTTGTCCCATCTTGACTTGCTTTTTCTGACTGTTCCTAGGACTGAAACTGTCAGATTCCTTTTTGACAGTATACAGTCTGTCCACCCTTTTACTTGTATCCATTGGATAAAGGTCTGAATCATCCCAACGTCCATTTAATCTTACCCATTGATTTGTTTGATAAAATCAGAGGTTGTTAGCTGTCCTTTTCTTTGTAGTCTTCCAATGTAACCTTTGAATAATTCGAAGTATATGTATCAGCAGGTTCCTGTGATCAAAGGTCTGCTGAAGTACATATCACTCAGCTGATCCATATTTTGCTGTGTTTAAGAAACAATACAGCTGACTTCTTTTATCTAACTTTTTACTGTGAAGTTAGACTACACCATTTGAAATATAACTAAGTTCCAATTACCACTTAACTTGTGGAACTTGGACCTTGTACACAAGGTATATGTAATCAGTTTAGGTCATCACAGACTTCCCTAAATTCTGATTCCATATCTTTGACTTTAATTAATAAGTTTGATCCCTTAGCCTTCAATAACTGAGTTTGAGCCCTCAGCCTTCAGTCCTCAGCAGGTTCCTAACTAGTCTATTGACCTAGATACCCTACTGACCTAGACAAGTCTGCTGATATAAGTCAGCTGACCATTTACAGTGCTTGTTTGATCAAACCTATACAAAGATCAAACTCTAATAAACCTATACAGTTGATCAAGACATCTTTTTGCATTTGCTCTATAACAGCAAGTCTGGCACTCATCATTAAAACTTAAAAATAAGTCCAACAATTTCCCCCTTTTTGGTGATGATGCCAATACCCTCCTTACAGCAAAGCAAAAAGATTAAAAACAAAAACCGAACAAATTCCAGTCATTTCTCATTATAATCAATTTGTTTAAGAGTATTACAGTCTAGAATCAGCAAAAATAAAGCATATGAAGTATGCTGGTCTAGTGTCTTCTTTCTCTTTCTTCTCTTTGTTTCTCTACTTGCTCTTGATAGGCTCTTATTTCTCTAATCATTTCTCTCACCCAATCATTTTCAATAAGAGAGAAATCAATGTGAGGATTCACTTCTTTCCACCATTTCCATGCTTCAGGTAGAGTAAGATTGATTTGATGTACTCTAAATCCTAAACGCATGTATAGTTCTTTGAATTCATTTAGTGATTCCTTTGCTGATGTGGTAGGTAGACTCCTTCCACCTCTTCCACCTCTATGAGAAGATCTCAAGGCCTTGACTCTTATTTCCCAAAACTTGAGTCCTAGAAAGGAGTTCAACCATTCATGAAAACCCTTGTCATGATAAGGTCTCCTTTTGCTGTTGTATACCTTCTTGTATTCTCTGAGAAGATCATCAGTGAGTGGAAGTCTGCCAGGTGCAGATTCTCTGAATGCATTGGTGTCATCTTCCCATCTTTTCCTAGCAAATATTCTGGCAGCCTCTTTTGCTACTGTTGTTTGGCTCTCTTCCCCCTTATTGACATCATCAACAAAACGGGACAGCAGGCCATGAACACTCTCCTATATGATGACTATATTACTCAGTTGTCCTTCCATGATTTCAGTTCTAGTATCAACTGTACTAACCCTTTGTTGCAGAGTCTGCTCCAGTAGATTGATCCTCTCAGTAAGCTTAGGATCCAATCCAACAGGTTGAAGTGTTCCAGCAGCCTCAGCCTCCGCAGGCTTGGGTGCCTCAGCAAGTTTATCAAGTTTTTGATGGATAGATGAAAATTGGTCTTTCAAAAACTTGTCCTTCAGTGTATTACCTTGCTTAATACTTCTAACATCTTGAGTAAGGTCAGCATGAGCATACTGAGTGGAAGTAATATTGGAGGCAACTGTTTATATGGTCCTCCCTCTATTTTCCACCAGAATCATTAAATCCTCAAACCTCTACTCTTGCCTGTCAAGTTGAGTTCTTAAACTGATAATGTCACTCCTGACAGCCCTTAACTCTTCCAAGACATGTGCTGGTACTCCACCAGCCATTCCTCCATCCATGTGTCCAGCAGACTCATCAGTAGGCTCATCCACATTGTATTGTGCCCTCTGTCTACTGACAACCATGGCATAGCTCATATCCCTTCTAGCAGGGTTAGGTCCTTGGAATTCCTCCAGAATGGGATCAAGAGCAGGTTCTTCAAAAACTGGGACAAATGCCTGTTGAGGTTCATCATCAATAGGTTCTTCCTCAGGCACTTAAAATTCCTCATCACTGTAGTCATAGTCCAGCAGCTGTTCATCTTCATCAATAACAACAGTCAGCTGACTATATTTCCCTTCAGAGACCTTTCCTCCAGCAGGCTCCACTACATCAGCCTGTGCAACAACAACAGCAGGGGTTTCCTCCAAACCCAAAGTTAGTTCCAACCTTTGTCCAGGTGCCGTTTGTATCTCAGCAAACTGTACCTCCTGTTCCAACCTTTGTCCAGGTGCTGTCTGATCCTCAGCAACCTGTACCTCCTCAACAATCAATGGTGATCCTTCAAATCCCATCACCATATCCAATCACTGTCTGATCCTCAGTGGTTAGCACTCTTTATACAAGGATTGTAGGCAATTCAGCCCTATTTTCTTCTTGAAATCCTTTAGCATTGGAAATCCTTCTCAGAGTATTGGCAGTTTTGGATAATGTGCCCTTAGTGTCAACCCACTCTTGATATTGAACTGAATCCTCTGAACTGACATCAGGCTCACTAAGATCAGTAACCCTCTCATCATCCAAATCTTCATTCTTCTGATCTTCAGCAGACTCACCAGCATCAGCAGATTCATCTGCTGCACCATCAGTACATCTTTGACCAGTGGCAACGTCAGTTGTCCCTTTTGCCACTCCACTGGTCTCCCCAGGGTTCATGGGGGGATCATCATCAGAGTCAGATGAATCATCACTGTCAGGTGTGTATTTTGGATCCTTGAACATTAGTTTAGTGCTCTATCTCCCTTGATCCAACAGATCCATTAGCCTAGTCTGCGACAAGGTTGTATCTACTAATTCCAATAGGCTGTCCACACCCAGCTGATCAAATGCCCATTCTTCAAATCCACTTATAGGATCAGCAGTTGGTTTCTGTTTCTTGTAGAATCCAAAATTCCATTGAAAATATCTTTGCACTCGTTTGAAGTTGGGGTCTACCTTATCCTTCTTAGATGTATGCTCCCTCCTTTCATATGGCATGGTTGGCTTTCTGGGAGTAGGTTGAGCACCTTCCTGACCTCCAAAGGTCTCAACTAGCAAGTTAAGAGTCTCCTCAACAGATGTTTCCAGGTCAGTAGGTTGCTCAGATTGTACATTAGTGCCTACTACCTCCATCTGTTCCACATTGGGTTCCCCCTGACTAATATGCTCATCAGCAGGGTTAGCAGCAGACTGCTCTTCCCCCTGACTTCTTGCAGAACTTGCAGGGTCTTGTACCAATGTACCAACTTCCAAAGCAGGCGTAGCCTCAGTAGTCTGATGTGGTTCTTCAGTAGGTTGCTCAACAACAACCTCTACTATCTCAGTGGGCTTGATAGTTGTTAGGTGTTCAGCCTCAATAGCCTCTTCTTCTTCTTCATCCCTCTGAGCCTCCAAAATTCTCAACCGTTTCCCTTTGCCATGTTTCTTTTTCTTGGCAATTTCTTTCATTCTTTTCGAGTGTTCCTCTGATTCAACTTCAGTAATCTCAGTTTCAGCTGGACTCTCAGCAGACTCAGCAGTCTGTGCTGTTTGCTTCCTTGTTTTTCTAGGCTTCAACATTTCTGTTATCTTTCTTGTGTCAGCAGTCTTTCTCTTCTCAGCAACCCTTTTAGGTACAGTAGCTTGCTTAACCTGCTCACCACCAGTATCATCATCTCCACCATCATCACTTTCTGTGGCCTCCTCAACCACATCTTCATCTTTATCTAATCCAGCAATAGGAGTAGCAACTACTGGCTTGTAACTCGATTTGTTAATCATTTCAGATGAAATATCAGTTATTTGAAAATGATTCAACAAGGTCTGAATCAGTAGACCTAGGGGCTTGACTTTGGACTTCCTTATGAAATCTCTATCTTCAATAAACACCTTCTTTATGTAGTGTATAAAGAATCCAGCCCAATCAAACTTCATACTTCTACAGATGATGATTAGCATATCTATCTTGGGTCCAGACAGTGTATCTAGACTCCCAAGATTGTCTTTGCAATCAATTTGCTCAGCAGGTTATACTCAAATCCAATATGCTTCACATTAATGCCCAGGGATGAAGGTATAGCCTCATTTGTCTTTATTGAATCCACAAATTTCATCCTTGGCAGATTCATCGCTTCTGGATTGGTAGGGGCACCATTTCCAGGTCCAAAATGAAAGATTTCCCTCAGCGGGTCTGAGGAAATTTCTATCTCTCTTCCATTAACTGTCGTAGTGAAGGCCTCTCTACCTTCATGTATGACAATATTCCTCTAGAATTCCAATACATTATCATATGAAATTCTTTCCAGCCTTTTGTTGATAATGTTCTCCAAACCAGCAAACCATCTGATTCTTCTTCTTATGTTAATGGCTAGTTCAGTAGAGTGACAGTCAGTCACATAGCCTCTTACACTCTGACTGGTGCCAATATGAACATCATCCTTATTTTCCATGATAATCGAAAGAGATGAAAAAGAAAGCTTTCAAATCTGTGTTCACACAAAGTAAATTTTAGAGAAATCGTAGATTGAGAGTTGTGTGTGTGAACCCTGTGTCTATGTCTGTATATATAGATAGAGGTAGTTGCAACTGTCAGACCACTTACTGTGGTATTAACCACGATTAAATCTGAGTGAATGCTGTCTTGACATGTGGGCCATTACTTTTTCATAACGTTTTGTAACCGTCAGATCGTGTAACTGCGGTTATAAGTATAAAATAAATATCCCGCCAATTGCTTTTTGACTTTGGTAAGTTTGACTGTGTAACGTTTCCTTCAACAACCTTAGCATCAGTAGATTTGGCACAACAACCCTCTTCGACAAATATGTCTCAAAGAACTCTTGATGAATTACTCTCACGATCTTCTATTCCTCCTTGTTTTGTTCAACTGATAGTACAAGATGAATTTTAAGACCAATAATTGATCTGTCAAGTGAGCTCACCCAACATGACAAAGACCAATCCCCTTGGCAACTTCATTTGCTCAATTGTCCAAACATAAGTACATGGAATTGTTGATACCAATGACTAATCTGCTAAGTGAGCTCACCGAACATAGCAAAGACTAATCCCCTTGGTGAATTCCAGTACACGGCTGATAAAAGAAATATCAGTCAACTTTTATAATTCCAAGTTCTGTCCTTAGTTTAGCCAATCTTTCACAATCCAAAGGTTTAGTGAAAATATTAGCAAGTTGATCTTCAGTAGGGATGTAAAGAACCACCACATCCTTCTTTTCAACATGATCTCTTATAAAATGATGTCTCACATCAATATGCTTGGTTCTTGAGTGCAAAACAGGATTTTCAGTAATTGCAATTGCACTTGTGTTGTCACACATAATTGGAATTTCTTTTTCTTTAATCCCATAATCCCTTAACTGTTGTCTTAACCATAGTATTTGTGCACAGCAACTTCCAGCAGCAATATATTCTGCTTCAGCAATGGAAGTTGATATTGAATTTTGTTTCTTGCTGAACCAGGAAACTAGTCTATTTCCCATCAACTGACAAGTTCCTATGGTGCTTTTTATGTCAATCTTGCATCCAGCATAATCAGAATCTGAGTAGGAAATAACTTTGAAGGTTCCATCTTTTGAATACCAAATTCCTACTTCCAAAGTCTCTTTTAGATACTTGAGAATTCTTTTAGATCGCACTAAATGACTTTCCTTAGGTTTTGATTGAAACCTTGCACAAACACCTACAAAGAAAGGATATGTCAGTCCTTTGGCGAGCTTCTACATGATGATCGCCTATCATCCTTCTGTATAAGGTCTGATCAACATCTTTTCCTTCTTTGTCTTCATCCAACCTTATGTTTGTACTCATGGGAGTTGATACCTTGGTGCTGTTTTCCATACCAAACTTCTTCAGTAGCTCCTTGGTATACTTGGTTTGATGAATGAAGATTCCATCTTTCATTTGTTTAACTTGTAGTCCCAAGAAGTAATTAATTCACCCATCATACTCATTTGGAATTTGCTTTTCATCAGATTAGCAAACTTCTCACAAAGTAATTCATTTTCAGAACCAAAGATTATGTCATCAACATAAATCTGTACCATCAGGGTGCTGTCTCCTTCACTAATTCTGAAAAGAGTCTTGCAATGGTACCTTTGGTAAAACCATTGTCCACCAAGAATTGAGATAGGGTCTCATACCATGCTCTTGGTGCTTGTTTCAATCCATAAAGTGCCTTGTTGAGTCTGTACACTTTATCTTCTTGATCATTAACTTCAAAACCAGGAGGTTACTGAACATAGACCTCCTCTCCAGAATGACATTCAAGAATGCACTTTTAACATCCATCTGATATACCTTGAAGTTTTTGTAAGCAGCATATTCCAAGAATAATCTAATTGCTTCTAGTTGTCTTCTAGTCCTCACACCTTACTGTATTTGTCAATCACTTGTTTAGCAGGGTGATCTCTTAACCATTATGGATTCTGGTTAGATTGATTCTCAGGAACATCATCTTTAGTAGGGTCTGTTGTATCATTAGGGGTTCAACAGATCCTTGAACTGCGTCAGTTGTTGCTTCAGTAAAGTTTTCAGTAGGGTGTTCAGCAAGGGTAGAGTCAGAAACTTTTAAGTCATTGAACCTTTCCAAAACATTAACACATTCTTGATCAGTGACTTGTTGATTCTCAACAGGTTCGGAATATTCATCTTCCATTCCAGTGAACTTAGGTTCATCAAACACAACATGTATTGTTTCTTCATGTTTCAGTGTCCTTTTATTCAGTACCATGAATGCCTTGCTGACAGAAGAGGATCCCAAGAAGATTCCTTCATCTGACTTGGGTTGGAAAGTCTTCAATTGCTCCTTATGATTTAAGATAAAACATTTGCTTCCAACTGGATGAAATTAAGAAATATTAGGTATCCTTCCATTCCAAATCTCATACGGTGTATTCATCAGCTTCTTGTTCACTTCTATTTTGTGTGTAGCATGCTGTATTAACTGCTTCAGCCCAATACCTTTCAGGTAACAATGCTTCACAAATCTTAGTTCTTCCTGCTTTCTTAAGAGTCATGTTCCTTCTCTCAGCAAACCCATTTTGCTGAGGTGTGCCAGCAGCAAGTTGATGTAGCACACCATTCTGCTCACAAAATTCTCTTATAACCTTATTGAGAAATTCAGTACCCTTATCTGATCTAATCTTCACTACTGTCAGACTTTTCTCATTTTGCAATCTCTTCAAAAGCTCAGGCATCTTTTGAAGTGTTTCACTTTTCTTATTCATGAATACCACCCAAGCGTATCTTGAATAATCATCCACAACAACTAAAGTGTACTTCTTTCCTGTTACACTTGTTGGAGTCACTGGTCAAAAAAGATCCAAGTGCATCAGCTCCAACACACTTTTTGTTGATTGATTTTTTTTTTACTTGAAGCTTGATTTTGTCTGTTTACCTTACTGACAAACATCACATATAGCATCCTTCTTGAATGTGATTTCGGGTAAACCAATCACCAGTTTCTTCTTTACCAGCTGATTGATGTCATCAAAATTTAGATGATTTAACTTCTTGTGCCACAACCAATTGAGTTCTGACTTGGTATGCACTATCAGGCAGGTTTCTGGAACTGCAGTTGACCAATCCACAACATACATGTTTTGTTGTCTTTTTCCAGCCAACACAACTTGATTACCTCTTTCACTGATGACAGTACATGTACCTTTTGTCAAAAGTGACCTTGTAACCCATGTCACAGAATTGTCCAGTGCTCAGCAAGTTGTAGTCCAGTCCATCAACAAATGCAACATTCCTGATTGTTAGTCCATTTCTCACAAGTGTACCATACCCTCTTGTGTAACCAGGTGTGTTCTTGTTTTCAAAGTTCACTCTTGGACCATCCTTTGTCACATAGCTTGACGACAGTGCTTAGTCTTTTTCATATGTCTGGAACATCCACTATCAAAGTACCAGACACCCTACAAAACAAAATTAATACATTTTAGGTACCCAAACCTGTTTGGGTCCATGATGGTCAGTGGTAAGCATGACCCCTAGCAAATTCCCATAGGTCTTTTTCTAAAGATATCATACTTATGTTCATACATGTATTCCACACATCCATAAGGTCTAACATTTGGTTGTGTAAGATTCATATATACATTCTGGCTTTTTGGTATATAGTGTTGTTTGGGGTGATTTCTCTTGTTAGAAGCACCAGTATAACCATAGGTTTGCTGTCTGTTAGGAACAACCCTATAATATGGAGTCTGCTGAGGTCCCTGCTGAGGTCTTATATAAGTCCTCTACTGAGTTCTCTGCTGATTCCATTGCCTAGGTTTTACCTGTAAGAATGGTTATATCTCATTGTTTCACAATCGGTGGGGCAGGAATATTCCAATCATCATCAGTAGGGAACAGTCTACCTTTCCTCCTAAGATAAGTATCCCTTGAATGATTGACATTTTTGGGTTTAGGATTCTTATCCTTGGAATATTTCTGATTTTTATCCTTTTGTGGTCCAGCAGACTTGGTAGCAGGTTTGCTATCAGTAGGTCTAGAAGGTACAGCAGTCCTACCTTTGGATTTATTCTTCTTGTTAGGTTCTGCTGACCTTTTTGACTTCTGATGTTGCTTTCTTGAAGTTTTCTCAGTAGGATTTACTGTCTCAGCAACCCTATTTGGAGTTGGATCTTGTGCAGGTACAAACATAGGACCAATTCTGGTACTAGGTTTAGTAACCTTGCTGGATCCACTCCTGTTGGATTGTTGAGATCCAAATCCAAGATCTGTCCTATCACCATAAGGATTTCCAGATTCTAATACAGTGGAGGAACAAGATTGTTCAGCAGATTCAGTGGCAACTGAATGTTCAGCAGACTTATCCTGATTCTGTCCAACTTCTTTTTCCTTTCCTTTGAGAATTCTTAATTCAGCTTTCAATATTTCAACTTCTTATTGAAGAGCTTCTTTTTCTGCCTTCACAATCTCATAACCAGATTGTATTATCCTCAGTTTATTAAGGATGGCATCCAAAGTTTCTTTATTATCAGAATTTTTAGGATTTGAACCACAGGTGGATTCACAATCACTTTCAGCAGGAGTGTTAATTGATGCAGAATTGTATACCTCCTCTGTTTCATCCATATTTGCCATCAAGGCATAGTCATCCATTTCAGCAATAATAGCAGTGTCATCAGATTCATTTCCCTTATCTGATTCAACTTCATAACCAGATTCATCTTCAGCAACCATAGCTTTCTTTCCATGTCTTCTTTGCTAACATTTGCTCTTTTGTAGATATGGACAATCAGGTCTGAAATGTCCAGGCTTCTTGCAGTTAAAGCAAAGATAATCTGGTTCCTTTTTCTATTTTAACTCAGGACAATCAGGTTTGAAGTGTCCTGGTTTCTTGCAATGATAGCACAAGTAATCATTGTCTTTCTTTGATCTTTCCAGCTTTCATCAATCTAATTTCCTTGCTCAGTAAAGCAATCTGTTCTTCCATCTCATCTAACAACTCATCTTCAGCTCCTGATGTTTCTTCTTGATGTGCAGCAGCCAATGCTGTAGTCTTTGGTTCTTCTTTTTCTCCTCGTGCACCGCTTACTAAATTCATATGCCTTGAGATCTGAGAACAATTTGAAGGTGTCCTCCTTATGTAGACTTCTCATTTCTTCTATTGATGTCACCTTCATCTCCCACACATCTTTTGCAGGTAATGCTTCCAATATTTTTGAATTTACTTCTTCCTGTGAGTACTTCACATTCAGCAGGGTGAGTTCATCCATGATTGCATTGAACCTAGACTCCATTTGTTCAATGGTTTCATTTGTCTTTATTTTGAATTCCCGGAACTTCTTCTTTGCTACACTGATCTTGTTCTTCTTGATAGCATCAGTGCCTTCACAGATTAATTGGAACTTGTCCCAAAGTTCCTTGGCAGTTTTGCAATCCTTCACCTTCATGCACATATTGCTATCCAGAGTTCTATAAATGATATCGATAGCAATATTGTTAAGGTTAGCTCTCTTTCTATCTTCAGCTGTCCATTCTCTCTTTGGCTTAGGAATGTATTGAGTTTCATTATCCATTGTTATGGCTTTTGTGATCTCCAGTGGTCCATCAGTTAGTACATCCATCATTTCATCATGTGTTGCAGCTAGATAAGCCTGCATACGACGTTTATATTCATCAAAACGATCTAAAGAACACATCAGCATTGTTCTAGCATAGTGGTTGTCGTCCATGATGCAAAGCTTTGAAAATCAGAAATTTGAAAAAGGTTTTCAAAGTATTTTCACAAGTACAACAAGTAGGATTACTTCAGAATAGAAGCACTGCTCCGATACCAATTGTTGGTCCCTTGAAAAGACTTCGGTAAATTTTGGAGGGGGGGTGAATAAACTTAACACTTAAAACTTTTGGAGTTAACAAACTCAGCAACTTCAGCATCTGCTGATACTCAGTAGTCTACTGATACTCAATAGTCTACTGATACTCAGTAGTATGCTAACTATTGACTTTACTGAATTTGTTGCAACATAATTTATTTAAATTAAGCCTTAATACTTGTTGTTAAAATATGATACTAAGTATTAGATACTCAGTAGTGTATGTTTGTGAATCAGTTGCTAGTTCAGTAGATTGATGTTTTAGATATGCTATATGCAGAATATAAATGCAGAAAGTAAGTAGGCAGTTTTTATAGTGGTTCCAGGTGGTGTAATCCTGTACTCCACTCTTCTCATGTGATGTTGCAGGTAATTCACTAGAGATCTTTGATGTAGCTGTTACAAAAATCCCTAAGTTGCTTGTCCTTCACCAATAACTATGGCTTCACAAACTGAACACTTGGAACAGGTGAGATTGTTGTTCCAAAATCTTCCACTAGTCCTTGAAGGGTAGGATTGCCTCTTCACCAGCTCCACCACAAACAACAGTCCTTGACACCTCAAAAAGATGCTTCACTGTCTCAGCAGGTTTCTTGTAAAGACAGATTGAATCAAGTAAGTGATTCAGCTTTCAGCAGCTTGATCAGGATGATATGATCAGCAGCTTGAGATCTTCAAGTGAGTAAACTTGATGTAGCTTGAAAGCAGATTACACTCGAAGAATTATACTGGATCAGTAGCTTTATGCTCAGTAGAGTCAGCAGGGTGACTTTCTAGATAAGAATTTGAAGCTCAAGATTATCTGTGTTATTCCTCAAAGATTATCGATCATCTTCTGTATCTGAATTAGGAAGCCTCTATTTATAGGTAGGAATCCTTGTGACTTATATTTGAAATTCAAATATAGCCGTTTCAGACTTGTCCCATCTTGACTTGCTTTTTTGATCGTTCTAGGGTCGACAATCGCTGAAATCCTTTTGACAAAGATATCTGATCACCCCACCCTTTGACTTGTATCCATTGGATTAAGGTCTGAATCATCCCAACATCCCTTTAATCTTAACCATTGATTTGTTTGATAAAATCAGATGTTGTTAGATGTCCCTTTCTTTGTAGTCTTCCAATGTAACCTTTGAATAATTCGAAGTATATGTATCATCAGGTTCCTGTGATCAAAGGTCTGCTGAAGTACATATCAGTCAGAGTATCCATATTTTGCTGTGTTTAAGAAACAATACAGCTGACTTCTTTTATCTAACTTTTTACTGTGAAGTTAGACTACACCATTTGAAATATAACTATGATCCAATTACCACTTAACTTGTGGAACTTAGACCTTGTACACAAGGTATATCTAATCAGTTTAGGTAATCACAGACTTCCCTAAATTCTGATTCCATATCCTTGACTTTAATTACTAAGTTTGATCCTTTAGCCTTCAATAACTGAGTTTGAGCCCTCAGCCTTCAGTCCTCAGCAGGTTCCTAACTAGTCTACTGACCTAGATACCCTACTGACCTAGACAAGTCAGCTGATATAAGTCAGCTGACCATTTACAGTGCTTGTTTGATCAAACCTATACAAAGATCAAACTCTATTAAACCTATATAGTTGATCTAGACATCTTTTTTCCTTTGCTCTATAACAGCTAGTCTGGCACTCATCACTAAAACTTAAAAATAATTCCAACAGAAATGTCATGGTTTCTTGCAATTAATGCACAAAAAGTCACGATCCTTTTTGGATTCTTCCTTTTTCTCAGTAGACTTCTTACCAGAATTCCTAGGGAATATCTTTCCAGATTTCATCATTCTGATTCTTTTTGTCAGTAGGTCAATTTGCTCTTGCATCTCATCAAAGACATCATCTTGCACATTTGATGATTCTTCAACTTGTGCAGCAGCCAGTGCAGTTGTTTTTTTTACTTCTTTTTCAGCATTAGGAACTAGATCCTTGTTGAATTCATAGGCCTTAAGATCAGAAAAAATTTGAAGGTGTCTTCCTCATGTAGACCTCTAGACTTCTCCATTGCAGTAACCTTCATCTCCCAGACTTCTTTTGCAGGTAATGCTTTGAGAATCCTTTTGTTCATCTATTCACTTGTATAAACAACATTCAGCAGGGTGTGTTCATTCAAAATTGCATTGAACCTTGATTCTATCTGTTCAATTGTCTCATTTGATTTCATTTTGAACTCTTGAAATTTTTGCTTGGCCACACTGATCTTGTTCTTCTTGATTCCATCTGTGCCTTCATAAATGAGTTGAAGTTTTTCCCATAGTTCTTTGGCGCCTTTGCAATCTTTCACCTTCATGTACATATTTCTATCTAAAGTTCTCAGAGATAATGTCAATAGCAATATTGTTCAGTTTGCCCTCTTTCTATCTTCCGCACTTCCATTCATTCTTTGGCTTTGGGATTGTCTGATTTTGGCCATCAACGGTTTTGACTTTAGTGATCTCAAGTGGTCCATCAGTCAGCACATCCATCATTTCATCATGTGTTGCAGCTAGATAAGACTGCATACGATGATTATACTCATCAAAATGATCAACAGAACACATCAACATTGTCCTAGCATACCGATAGTTATCCATGATGCAAAACTTTGAAAAACAGTAACTTAAAAAGTTTTCAAAGATTTTTCACAAGCACAACAAGTAGGATTACTTGAATGTAAGATCACTCCGATACCAATTGTTGGTCCCTTGAAAAGGATTTGGCTAAGTGTAGAGGGGAGTGAATAAACTTAAGACTTGAAACTTTTTGGAGTTGACAAACTCAGCAAGGTCAGTAGTCTGTTGACTATTGAGATTCTAGAGTTTTTTTGCAGTGGAATACAATTAATAAAGCCTTGTTACTTGTTGATTTAAATATGATACTAAGTATTAGATACTCAGTAGTGCAAGTGGTGTGATTCAGTAGCTAGTTCAGTAGATTTGATGTGATAAGCATGCAGATAAAGTAAATGCACAATGTAAGTGCAGTAAAAGTAAAATAGGCAAGATTTATAGTGGTTCCAGGTGGTGTAATCCTGTCAATCCACTCTTCCCCTGTGATGTTGGAGAAAATTCACTAGAGATTCTTGAGGTTGCAGTTACAAAAATCTCTAAACTGTTTGTCCTTGACCAATGGCTATGGCTTCACAAACTGTAAACTAAAAACATGTAGGATTGATGCTCCTAAGTCTTCCACTGGTCCTTGAAGGGCGGGATTGCCTCTTCACCACCTCCACCACACAAACAACAGTTCTTGACACATAAGTGCTTCCCTGTCTTCAGTAAACTTCTTGAAAAGGAAGGGTTGAACCAAGAAAGTGATTCCGCTTTCAGTAGACTTCTGATCAGGTTGAATAAATCAGCAGCCTAAGTTCTTCAGGTGTGTAAAGTGGATAAGCCTTAAATTGCAGGAAACACTTGAAGAAAAACTTGATCAGTAGATTAAAGCTCTATGTATCAACAGGGTCAAATTGCACAAATTCTTGCTCAAAAACTTAGTTCCTTTCTGTTAATTCATGGTATTGTATTTTCAATCTGAATCAGGAGTCCTCTATTTATAGGTGTAGATCCTATGATTTGAATTTGAATTTGAATGATCACCGTTACTGGATTTTACTGAATATCCCTAAAAATACCTCTATTGTACCTTCTGACACTGTCATTGTCCTTCTGACAGTCCAGACTGTCAACCAATGGTTTATTTTCAATTGATATGGCTCTGAATTCCTCACAACGTCCCTATCATCTTGTCCATTGATTGATTAATTAATCCATGGCTTGTAGTTCATCCTTATCCATTTAATCTTCAAGAAAAACTTTGATTAATTTGAATTAAACATCAGCAGATATTTGATATGTAAGTCTGCTGATGTCCCTGGTTGTCAGCTGACTTTTAGTCTGCTGTGTTTTGATAAACACTTCAGCTGACTGCTTCTCATGTAACTTTTTATGATGAAGTTAGAGTACACCATTTTAACATAACCAAGTTCCAATCACCTTTCAACGTAAATGGAACTTAGACCTTCTACACAAGGTATATGTTATCAGTCTAGGTCATCACAGACTTCCCTAAATTCTGATCCCATATCCTTGACTTTAATTACTAAGTTTGATCTCTTAACCTTCAATACTGAGTTTGAACCCTCAGCCTTCTATCATCAGTGGGTTCCTAGACAGTCTACTGACTTAGACACCCTACTGACCTAGATAGGTCTGACGATCAAGTCACCGACCTCTTTCAAAGGCTTTGTTTGATCAAACCTTTACAAAGATCAAACTCTAGTAAACCTATACAATTAATCTAGACATCTTTTTGCCTTTTATCTATAACAGCTAGTCTGGCACTCATCATTAAAAATAGAATATGTCTAACAGAGGGAATTGGTTTTGGTTCGAGTAACCATGGTATGAGTGGGAGTAGGTTGTGCAGGAAACGAGTCTGGAGAGGCCATGATTGAAGTGGACGCATGAGAGGTGGGTGGGAAAGGCTCATAAGTGGGATCCGGAGGAGGTAGGGCCGGTTTGGAGGAGCCGGCATGGAAGGTTGATTTTGTAGAGGCGCCGGGAAAGAAGACAAGAAGCGGTACAGTGGGATTATCAAGTGTGGGTTTGGAATGAGAAGTGTATAGGGGAAGACGGATTTGTTGAAAACCACGTGGCGAGCAATATAGTTACTGTAGAAGCAAGATCAAGATATTTATAACCATGGTAGGAAGGACTATAGTCGAGAAAGATGTAGGTTTGGGAGCGGATGTCAGTCTTATGGTGGTTGAGAGACAGAGATAGGGCCAACACACATAGCCAAAGACGCGAAGGAAGTTATAGACAAGAGGACGATAGTGGACCATTTCAAAGGGAGACTTATAATGGAGGACTTTGGAGGGAAGACGGTCGATAATATTGATGGAGGTCAAGTTAAATTATTAACTCGATGCCTACTAACACACTAGCAAGAGAACTAGGTTCAATTGTAGTATAGCCAGATAGAGTCGAGGTCGATCCCACAGAGACTTGGCACAAATAAAACACAACTTTATCCTATTAGAACTAAATTGAAAGGGCGGTCTACGACCAACTAAATGCAGTTAATAAAATAGTGACAACCACAAGACACAAAAGACCACAAAGACAGACTAAAGACTACTAAAACACGGATAATACGGTTGATATTATCTAAACAAATAGTATTGATTACGCTAGTAGATTATAACTCCCCCATGTGAATTAGGATGATTACGAGATAAAACAAACGTTAAAGATTGATTATTATGACTACGGGAGTCATCCCCTAAGGTAGATTTAGCTCCGGTTAGGCCATCTAAATCATCGTGCCTCCATTACGGGACTTCGCCTTTTAATGCCTCCATCTCATATAACTTCTGACACAATTACGAAACTAGGGATGCCGGTATAAACCGTAACCTCATCTAAGCAACATTCCTAGGGTAAGGCGTACTTCTTAGATGCCGATTCAATCTATATCCTAAGTAACAATCACTTTTGGGTTTCATGTTAAATTATGATGACAAATAATTAAGTTGATCAGTTTTAATTACTCGCTTTAATTCCAAATCGAGAATCGACGTAGTCGGCCCGATCATAATATTGCCCTACACATCACCGCGCCGGTCGATCGAACGACAAAGACTCGGCGACCGAATGACATGCCTTGGTCGATCGAACACGCTTACGTGTCGGAACAAATCATGATTACTTCTTAACGTTTCTAACCTAAACACATGGGTTCGTAAATAAATCTACATCACGCAATCAATACAAATAAATCTACTCCATAATAAAATACATCGAGATCTACGAATAAAGATTGCATAATTGAATAGTCATACCTCGAAGAAGAGAGTGACTCCCACTCTTAATGCGCTCCCCAACCGGAGAATCCAATGAATCCACAATGAACGAACATAAAGAAAAAGAAAAGAAAACTAAAACTTAAAACTCAAATTTTATAAATTGTTTTGTGTTGTAGTGGGGGTGTCCTTCTCAAAGATCGTGGTCATTTGCTGTTTATATAGGAGTTGTAGCCGACATAGGGAGAATCCAAAATATTGACATGCATTTATCAACTTAGGCTCGGGTGACCGAACGTACACGCTCGGTCGACCGAATGGCATGGCTCGGTCAACCGAGCCTCCCTCTTTACGCGTTTTCAAATTCGGTTCGTCTGACTTGTTCCCCACTCCATGCTTTTGAATTGATCTGATTAATCTTTTCTTCAATGCTCCGATTTTCTTCTCTTTTATCTTGAGATCTCCCGATTGCGTGATAATTATCTTCCCGATTTATCATGATCTGCAAAATCAGCATTTATCACACAATTAATTGCTCTTTTATAATAAAACAGCTAAATACCAATTATCATATTAATAATCACTTATCATTAAATAATAAATATAAACACGTGATTAAATATGAAATATATATAATTAACTCCGATTTAAGGTTATAATTGATGACATAAATGGGTATATTTTAACTGTCATCAAATATACGTTGCAGTGATAAAGGCATCCTCTCAATAGAGAAGTGGGTGATTGGATTGAGCAAGAAGAGAAACACTGACTTCAACAATTTGACGGTGGCGGCACTCGATGGCGCCAACTTGTTCGTGAGTGTGGGGACATGAAATGAGATGTCGGACACCAAGAGAGGTGAAAAGAGTGGAGACGCGACGATACTCACCACCCAGTCAGATGGATATATTTGAGTTTGGTATTAAACTGGAATTCAATCATAACAAAAAAAAGTCAGAAAATATAGTTTCAACATCTGATTTATATTATTAGGGGATAAAGCCATAATTACTTCATAAAATCATCCATGAAACTAACATAATAACGTTAACCATAACTTGAGGGTTCAGAATAGGGTCCCGAAACACCTGAATAAATGAGATCCAACAGAGAACGACTCTTTGCTAACTGACATAGGGAAGAGACAGAATGTCGTGCCACAGTAGGAGTAAAGGTAGAAAGACTTTTTAAGGCTTGGTAGAGTTCAGAATAAGAATAGTGCCCGAGAAGCTTACGCAACGTGCTGGAAGGGGTGAGGGAGGAGGCCAGAGCTTGAGCAGGAGCAAGGGGAGGGTGAAGCGGGGTAGAGAAGTGGTCATATTTGACAAATCCCCTAAGATGGACGTGACCGGAGTAATTTTTGACAAGAAATTAAGACCCATGAAATTCAAAGTACACAGAATTATTCGAGGATAATTTATGCACAGATAGGAGGTCTCTAGTGATGGAAGGTGTAACAAGAATATTAGATAATAAAATGACTGGGAAGGGGAATGTACAAAAGAAATGCTATAATGAGTTATACGTAAACATCTATTGATTCCTACATGCACTTTGTCGGGCCCCGTATAAGGTGTAAATAATAAGGTGAGATTGCAAAGGACACGAGTGAGATGATGAGTGGCACCAGATCCGCAATCCAATCAGATCTAGGATGAGAATAAGAAGTGGCATTTGTGTGCGGTGGTAGCCGAGAGGGTGGTGGGTGAGAACCGGCGTAGCGACAGGAGCAGGAAGGAGTGACATGGCCGACCTGAAAACAAATTTGTCAAGAGTGGGTCATAGCACCAGGATTGTGTCCGGAGTAGGAGGGGTGGGGAAAACCATATCCTTGGCTACGCCCCCGGCTTCGAGAAGGGTGGAAGTTGCGGCTGTTGTTGGATGGGGACAACATGTGGGTTGTTGTCGGCGATGGAACAAATTGCGAGCATGAAATTGTGGGTGATAAGTATGCTGAAAATTGTCTTTAGCAGTGATCGCAGACGGCGTGGAATAATTCTTCGCCGGAAGAGATGGTGGGAGGTCGAACTTGTGGGGCTGCGGGAGATGGTGTAATCGACGGGGTGTAGTGGCTGCGGATGGAATGGTAGAGGGCAAGGGGGTTTGCTGGAGCTGCCAGGGTTGTTCGAAAATGGTAGCCGGGCTGTGTATGGCTGCCGAATGCTCACCGGAGATGGCGGCAGCGGGAGAAGGACGAGTTACGGCCATTTTTTTTGTTTTTTTTTTTGTTTTTCTGGAGAAAGGTTAGGGTTTGGGAAGAATTGACGTAACGAGAGAGAGAGAAAATTGATATGCTCTGATACCATATCATGACTCGAAAATGATTGATTTCATTGATTCATTAAGACTAATGGGAGTACAAATATATATATTCTTGATTGTCTTAACCAACAAATAAACCAAGATAAATATTAAATATTAAATACAATAATCTAAGTATTTAAAATTATTCTAATATATCCTGGACAGAGGTTTACTTTGATCTTTTTGTATTATTTGGACACTTACTGCTAGGCCTATTTACTCTCTTGCATCTAGTATCTTGGTAGAAATTTTAATAAATTGTTGTTAAAAAAAATTCTTCGAACAGAAAAGAAAAATTATGAAAGTCATTGTAATTTTTTTAATAAAAGTCCTCAAAATTGTAATTTTATTTATAATAAAATAGACCAATATATGACAAAATGTATGTATTAAAATTATAACAGGTGATTGCATAAAATATGATTAAAAAAACTTTACTAAAAAAAGCAAAGAACATTTCCTTTTTTTAGTGGAAAATGAGAATTTATTGTGCTAAATCAACGTGGTTTGCCATTGCCCTATAATTTTAGACCAACTTGGTTCAAACCATCTTTTGTCAAAAAATGAGCTGGCACATTGCCATCTCTCTTAACAAAAGAGGAACTAGCATTACGGAATACTGGCAGCATACGATGACAATCTTCGATAATGATCCAATATTCAATATGTATTCTGAGTCGCTAGTCAACTTCTGGTAAACGGATAAGGAGTCTCCTTCGAAGATAGTGTTCAAATATCCCCAAATCATTGCAAAAAAGATTGTGGGATAAATGGCTAGAGCCTCTCCAATCATAATATCAAACTTGCCTACAAGTTTCATAGAAATACTATTCAAAGTATCTCCATTGTTGTTTCTTGCCAAGCTGCCTAAAGCCGTCATTATTGGTAACGAAATCTACATTGAATTTAATCTTTCCCAACTCAGATGGTTTCTAGGATTTTTGGTGGCTCGCCTCATGCTCAGGTGGTGCGACCTTCTCTTGTGCCCGTAAGTACGCGTTAGCTTTGGCATCAGTCCACTTACAAATGGCCATAGCATCAGTATTTTCATTTTGTAAAACAAAAGCACATCTGGCTTTCCAAATTCCTCAGATAAGGCAAATAATCCGTGTAATACACGCTTCAACTTCTTTAAGCAGAAGATACTCGAAGAAATCTAAACAAATAGGGACTTGGAGAGTTTGCCAAAAAAGGCTATCATGGGTCATTTTCCGGGCCGCATGTGCAATGTCGCATTCAAATAGGCAGTGTCTAATAGATTCATCGTCCCTATTGAAAATAGGACATAATCAATTGCATATTCCCCATAGTTTCATTCCAAGAGATGTAGATAGTGCATTTGTGATGACTTTCCAAGAAAAATGGATAATTCTTGGTCTCACTTTGAGAGCCCATTTAGAGTGCCATATGTTTTTTTTGTAGGGTCGAGTGCTGGAGGGGACTGCAACGTTCTCTTTGCTGGACTTTAAGTCTCTAGCTAACCGATACTCAGATTTTACCGAGTGCAATCCATTGCTTTTCAAGAGCCATATAAGGTTGTCTTCTGCACATTGAATGGATAGAGGGATCGACAATACACTACTAGCTTCCGAAGGTCTTGATTCCAAGTTCGGGTTGCGGCATTTATCAAGCAATTGACATGCGAATATGGGAGGTATTCCACATCCGGGTGGGCCTTGAAAGTAGGTGGAAGAGTTAGCCATGATTCGGTGATCAAAATAGACCAATATAGGACAAAATGTATGTATTGCTATTCTTGATCAAAATTATAAGAGGTCATTGCATAAAATATGATTAAAAAAACTATACTTCAAAAATAAAACAAAGAACATTTCAATCATTAATCTAAATTTTGAAGCACTTTGACAGTTGTATTGGTCGGCGAATGCCCTTTAAATACTAGTCATGTTTAATATTCAATAGCACCTTCATTAATTACTCTAATCTCCTCCACATCTACAGGTTAAAACAAATGGCCAAAGGCACCTGCTTGCTCCTACTTTTCCTCATTTTCTCAGGTACACCCATGCCAACATTTCTCAAGAGAAATGATATAACCACAACAAAATTACATAACAATTTGATACAACATTAATTATTGTAGACCAATATTGATTGATCCAGATTCCATAATAATCAATTCTGAAGATGAATATTGTGTCAAACTGTTGGGTGATTTCGTTGTGCCTGTATCACTCTTCTTTTCTCAATTGTTTGGTATTAGATTCATTGTTTTTGGATGCATTTAAATGCACCACGGTTATTCTACCTAATACACCACAACAGTGTAAAATTTCTGTGATTACTTAAGGCACCACACCATATATTAAATGATAAATTTTACTAATGAGACCACACTATATAAAATTGAAATTAACTATATCCGAATCGATTTCATTTTCATGGACCCAATTCAATTCAATGGGATCTTTCATGCATATTTTTTTCCGCCAAGAATTGACAATTTTTTTATATAAAATAAACACATAAAACTAAAAATTACATTTACACCCCACCCATCTTCTTCCCCTTCCCTCGCCGGAACAAATATTTAACGTCAATATATCCGGCAGTAAAGCCATTGCGGCAGCTCCATCTTAGAAATCCACCTCGTCTCCTCCTCACTCTCTCTACCTCAAGAGAGACATGAAAGAAGACCTCATGTTTGTCATTACTTTTCTTCATCCATGGCATCTTTGAATCCGGCGCTCCGCAGCCTAGGTGCCCGTTGACAATGGATGGAAGGTTTATCCTGCCTCCACCCATCACTCCCGTTTCTCAGTCAACCACATCCACCAAGATCACTTGTTTTCTCGTCCGAATATTGTCAGACCCGCACCCACATCTTCCTCCGCCATCTCTCCTCTTCCAGTGAAACCCGCATTTTCTCTGCAATCTTCCTCCATCTGCAGTTCCGGACTTGCCTCAGAATTCTTGGGTCAAAGACTCAAAGATCAACCCGGTTTCTTTCCCTTGTGCATTTTGGCCGCCATTCTCCAATAGCGGTTAAAGCTCTCAAACAATGCATAAGGTGATTATGGATTGGGGTAGTCGAAAAGGTGTTTTGAATTTTGACATTACATATTGTTCAAGCTCATTGTCACCTTAAATTTGTTATCTAACTGCAATGATTCGTACCGGAAAATTTTGTTTTTGACGGGAAAGTAAGAAAATGGATGGGAGGGGATAAATATGATGCAATGTGTTTTTCTAAAGGAATAACTGTGGTCCTATGGGTAGGCATTAAATTGTTAGATTTTGAAATTTAAAGATTAATATTGTAATTGGTTTCTAAGAGTGGAAGATTTTGAGATGTGTGGTGTTATAGGTAGAATTATATACAATGGTGATAAAATCCTTGATGATACAAGGAAACACAGAAAATGAATAGCAGAAAGTTCGAAGAAGAACAAAACCAGAAAAAACTGTTTTATTAGAAATCAGAATTCATTATACAATTGAACTTCTTAATTAATGATTACAATGCATAATTAGGAGTATATATAGTTGTCTTGTAGTGTAGGTTGTAGTCTGAGTTTGTTGTAACTTCTCCATTTGACGGTTATGAGCTGCAACTAGTTGTAACTGAATCTGGAGCTAGGTGTTCGACCTAATGCTCCAGCGAGTTGCTACTGCTGCTGCTGTACTGTGTCTTGATCCTTATGTGCCTTCATCATTCAGTTTGTCTATCTTGGAACAGCTTCAACAAATGGTGCGTTGAGTAGGTGTACAATTCAGTGTGGTGACTTTATATATACACGTGTGTGTGTATGAATGTATATATAGCTTTATGGATTTATAGTTATTTTCGAATGTTGTAAGTATTGCAGCACATATTATGGTACATTTAACCCTGAATATAGATTATGAATTGAATTGGTTAAAACATTATGATACGATACGAATGCTCTGATCTATTATGTTTCTCAGCTTATGCTGTAGCTAGGAAAGAGAGGCTTGGAAGAAAAATGCTTGAGGAGGATGACTTCGACCTGACTGACCCGGAAGGGATTATGACGAGATGTTATAAGAACCCAGACCCATGTCGTATTGCTTCCAAAGATTTGAGAGTCCTATGCCAGCTAGATTGCTTCTGTGACGAGTTTAACACTGAAAAATGTTATCGACTCCCCAAAGAAAAAGAAGACGATGAGTAATTTGTAGGAAATTTTGGGTTGTATATACACATTGTGCGGATAGCTGTATTAACACATACTGTAAAACACGAGCGTTCTACAGTGTATGTAAGGATATCTGCACATGTGGATGTATCACCTACATATATCACTGTTTGATTCCAGTTTTGAGCCATTTCGGTTCTCAGTTTCTGCAATTTTGTTTGTTTTGCTTTCATTTCTCTACGTATGTTACCACTTTCACGTGACGCTTACGTGTTCGATTTGTCATGAATTGAGCATGTATCCAACGGTTCGTTGCCATTTTTACTCTTGTTTAAAGAATGGATCGTTAAAGTGAGAATGTGAATGTGTTATTATGTTGACGTGAGGCTCTTGCTTTCAAATAAAAACAGATCTGCTATAGTTTTACAAGATTTGAATGTTTTATAATGTTGTTTTTCAATATTTATAGTTATGTTTTGGTTTTCATAACTATCCTAAAAAGGAAAAAGGAAAAATAAACAAACATGACTTCACTCTTTGTCTTTTGGTTAGTAATGAACATGTAGAATTTACTGAATTGAAGTAAACAGGAAATTTAAGCAAAAAGACGAGAGTTAGCATTAATGAGTAGGGAACTATCAATAGTGACGGGGATGGATGAATTCAGCTTGCAGAAGCATTTTTAAAACAGATTTTCTAATAATGCAACTTTATAAATGCTTCAGCTGTCTTGTAGTATATATATATATATATATATATATATATATAGATGAGTCCTAAGGAGACATTGTTTTGTCCTCATCAAAAGGAAATGTGCGCAGGGTTGAGCTCGGCAGTGGGTTTGAAAATAGGGTAGAGTCCTGTCCTTAAGATTCCGATAAGAAAAAAGTTGCAAACTTTGACCTCCGTACAAGTTCCGGCTAGGATGATTGGGAAGATCAAACCAATTTGAACCGCTCCACATCACAGTAGTAGTGTAAAGGCCGTAAGTCTGGCGGGAAAGCAGACCGGACCCTATGGGCGGGCATCTCCCGCAACGCAAGCACCATTGTTCGCCACTACCCGAGAAGCAAAAGTTTTGGGAGTCCAGGCTTAAAATACATGCATAGATAGTGGTCTAATGCCATGGCCGACGACTGAAGCTCGGGATGGAGCCGTGTGAGGCGGAAGTCTCATGTACGGTTCTCTAAGAAGGGAGGGGCTACTTACAGGAGCTTCGACCAATCACCACCGGTCAATTCTCCGTTGGGGAGACAAAGAAAGATCAAGGCAACATATCAGTTTTTCCTTTATACTTTACTTGGATCTGTTTTTATGCTATTAGCTATTCTGTTAATTTTTCTCCAAACAGGAACAACCGATTTACAAATTTCATTAACCACAGATTAAGTGAGCGGCGCCAAATCTATCTATTGATTGCTTTTTTCGCCTCTTTCGCTGTGAAAAGTGCCTATGGTTCTAGGTCATATTTTGTTACCTAAAGATCATGTAGAGGCACTTACGGCAGGATCCGTCATCCTTGCTGGAATTCCTTCAAAATTGGGAACCTATGGGTTTTATGATTTTCAATACCCATGTATCCCGAAGCGACACTTTGTTCCACTCCTTTCATTTATACTTCAAGTGCGATTGCTATAATATACACTTCCTCGACCATTTTAAGACAGATCAATCTTATGAAGATCATAGCTTACTCCTCATGGCTCATATTAATCTGGTGACTATTGGTATGTTTAGTCGGGCAGAGGCTGTTAGGTCACCTTTTTTGAGTTATGGACACACAAGGCTAAAACATGTGTGCCGAGCGTGCGACTCATGAACCTACTAGCAATGAGGGAGAAAACATATCATGTCGCAATAAAAGCTTGATTCGAGGTGTCGAGAAAACACCGCTGCCTCTGCTCCAAAAACAAAACCCTTAACGCCCCAGATGGGAGTAGGGACAACCATACGTGCAATCAAGAAGAAACCTGCTCTACTAAGTCGAATCTAATCTTTCTGTCCCTTGTGAATAATAATTCAAGGGCGTAAAACGAGTGCTTCTAGCTTATGCTTATTATCTTATGGCGGATATGTTTTCGTGGTGGAAATCAACGAAAAGTGATATGCACGTGCTATTTTCAAAAAGATTGAAAGATATCCTGGTCTATTTTGATAGATCGAAAGAGATAGAAAGGGAATCTATCAAGAAATAAGGGGAAATTTAATATTTTTATCTCTTGATGAGACAACTATCTATTCCATCAGAAAGAAATCGATATGGGAGTCTACATCACCAGCCCGTATGGTCCGCCGGGCACATACTTATTATTTTTGAAGCCGTGGAGGCGCTAGCAAGATGCGGTGGTTGTATTGGCTTATCTAAGTGCGTACCTTCCTGGGGAGTACTTCTCACTATCATGTGCGGGGTGCCTATCTCCCACTGCATATTCAGAAAATGGGTCTTTCCCATATGATGAGTATCTTTTAGTCCTCTCCTTACAGTCAGTGGCGTACACACTTCTTCAGACGTGTCCTCGACAACCTGGCGGTTCTTCGGTCTCCGCTTATTTGCGCAGGAGTGCTTGGCCATAGGGTTTCCTTTTCCTCAACCAATTCGATTGTGTTAGCCCTGAGATTGGTCTTTCAATTTGTTGTTAGACAAAGAGGAATTGAAGGTCAGATAGATTTTAGTTCAAGTGGCACAAGACCTTCGATCGACCATAGGGCGTATTTTACCTTACCGAATTCATTCTATTGAAGCATAACATAAACCTTCTCATCTTAAATTTCTTTGGTTTGGAAGTTCCAGAGGGTTGTTTGTGGATTTCTAACAAAAGAAAGTCCCATGCCCTAATACTAAGTGATTATTCCCTATTTGTTGGTGATTTCCGTGTTTATTTTACATATATTATCTCGGGAGATGCCCTGTTTCGGGTATGTTTTGGGTGATTTTCATGTTTTAGGAGCTCAGAAGATGTGATGGAGGAACGCTGGACATATAGAGCAATTTTCGAAAGTTCTGTGGAATAATGGGGGAAAACGGCCTTTCAAGAATCCATTGTTTCAGTTTTTGCGTATGTCGAATTCCCGACATATGAAGAGAAGACAAAGTATGTCAAAGCCAAACGTGGATTCTCGCTCTTTATTCACATCGGGCTTTCATTATTATATAAAAGGACTTTTTTTTATAATTATTCTTATTTTTATGATAAATCATTATTATTATTATTATTATTATTAAATAAAGCTTTGAAGACATTAGTATTAAAACAAGGGCCGGCTCAAATTAGCATTAGGAATTAGAAAATAGGGAGAATTATTCTAAAGGACAAAAACATTGTCAAAATTTTGAAATAGGACATGAACATAATAATTTTCATAAAAAGGACAATTTTAAAATGTTAAGTACAAAAATACCCTTGAAAATCAATTTATTAAAAAAACCATAAAGTCCTTTCCACGTTGAGCGCATGAAACAAACGTATATATATATATATATATATATATATATATATATATATATTCCGCTTTGTCCTTTTCTGTTTTTTTTTGGGGGGGGGGGGGGGTTAAGCAAAACGACGTCGTATGAATCCAACAACTTTTTTTTTTTTCGGGTTAGGCAAAACAACGTCGTATGATTTGGTACGGTGTTATCACAGCAACGTGTTTATCACTAAGGTTTTGATAATCTTCAATTCTTTTTCATTTTGAATTTTCTCAATAAAGCTGGTAGTTTGTTGAGAGTTTCTCTTTTCTTGTTCATGAAAATGATCCAAGTGTATTCGGAGAAGTCATCAACCACAATGAGGTGCAACTCATTCTACTTACACTCTCTGGTGTGACTGGTCCAAATAAGTCCATTTGTAAATGTTGTAGAATTATTGTTGTTGATTGATGTGTCTTTGACTTGAAAGATTTTTTGATCTATTTTCCTTTCTGACAAGCATCACATAGGCTCTCTTTCTTGAATGTGATATTTGGTAGGCCTTCTACAATTTTGTTCTTTGATAACTTGTTGATTGTCTTGAAATTCAGGTGAGAAAGTCTCTTATGCCAAATCCAACTAGGTGATTGTTTGTTCTTGACAAGTAGACATGTTTTTCTACTGTGGTTGTCTTCCAATCTACCACATACATGTTGTCCTCTCTTTTTCCTGCAAGTACAACTATGTTGGTTTGTTTGTGAATCACCCTGCATCCTTCTTTGCTGAATTGACTAATGACCAAGTGATTGAAGTTCAATCCTTTGACATAAGCCAAATTCTAAATATTCAAGTTGCTTTTTAACATTGTGCCTTCCCCCATAATCTTGCCAGGGTTTTCTTTGCCTCCAAAGATAACTTTGGGTCCATCAAAAGCATTGAATTAAGTCAGCCATCCTTTATTGCCTGATAAGTTGGCTCAAGTCAAGCAGAAGAGTTGGGAAGATAGAAGAAGAAGACAGTTAGAGTCTGAAGTGAAGCAAATGTGTATCTAAAGACGTCCCTCTTATGTCAATGATAAGGAAATGCTTAACCGACTTGGATGTGGAAGCAGGCTTTGACCTCGAAATGGTTGAAGAGACTTTGACTATGTGGTTGAATCAATTTCACTTTATAATGGTGGATGAAGAAAGTTAAGGAAGAACATGTACAACTAGTCGTAGTTCAGTGAAGCAGTCACACACCGGTAGAGACGACTTGAGAGTTAGAAGACGAGACGATTTGTGAAGTTCCAGAGTTACTATTTAAGGAATTGGGTATATTTAGGAATTGGGTAAAATAGTAATTGGGCAACATAGTAATTGGGCAAAATAGTAATTGGGTAACACCCCGAATTTCCAGAAAAAGGCAAAATAGTAATTGGGTATATTTACTATGACCTAATTATTATTTTTCTTTTATTTAATTAAAAACGAGTTAATTAAAACTCTTGGAAATTAATTATATGGATTAAAGTGATTTAGTCATTTAATTAATGGATTTAATTATTGGTTATTTAAGGAAAATAATCCCCAAAATCTTATATTATTTCACTTCACGGCAATTGTGATAGAAAATCAGAAGAGGGCGACGCAGAGGGCAAAAGAAAAAAGAAGAATGTATTCTTCAACCGTGAAGTCAATCCGTTCATCGTTTCAAGACGCCACAGTAGAGAAAAGTGATCACCGCGACGCGGAAAATCTTTTGAAACAATATCTCCTAATTTCGTAAGTTTTTAGTTTAGCCCTAGTTTTGGTATTCGTCGTGTTTGATCCCTCAAATCGTAGTTTTAATCGTTTAGAAACCCTTGATCGCAATTGATCCTTGATTGATTGTTGATCAAATAGGTTTTCTTGGAAAGGTGCAGAAAAGATGCAGGTTTTGGTTTGGGTTTTTTGCTTGCCAAAAGGTAAGAAGCTCTTCCTAATGCGTTATTAGGTTTTATTATGTTAAGGTTGAGCTTTTGTGTTGAATTTATGGTTAGAAATAATGTAATATGTTGTATGTTATGGTTTGTAAAGGTTGAGTTTTTCTACTATTTTCTTGAGTTATTTCGATGTTGAACATGTTCGGAATTGGGTACAGATCTTAAAAGTGCAGAAAAATAGAGTTAGGGTTTTTCTGCACTCAATGCGTATGCATTGGTTAGCAATGAGCATGCATTGATGATGCAGGATGGTCTGTTTCTGATTTTGTGCAGAAGCAATGTACATGCATTGCAGGCAATGCACACGTATTGGTCGGACAGAAACATCCTGAAAGTTACTGGGTGATCAATGTGCACACATTCCAATGAATGCACACACATTGACCCCCTATTTTTGGGAAAATGTTGTTTTAATCCATGAGATGAGTTTTAAATGTTGTTTCTTGATCTAATAACTTTAAATGAACATGAACAAGCTTGATTAAGCTTTTGATGCATTTAGTTCCGGCACCGAATGAATGCTCCAGAGAGTTGAAGTTCAGGACGGTCGGAAGAGTATGATTGGCTTGTGCTTTGATGAATTAGTATTCATCAATGTATGTGTAGTTGCTAGGCCTTGTCCGTGTCTACTGGTCTGCGTAAGATAATAGGAGCTCTGAGGGAGCTTACTTGAAAATACTTAGGTGGCATGATAATATTTAACAAACATCAACCAATTCTTGGATAGGCACAAGTCTATATCGCGATGTGTGGGCGTTCCTGAAAGTCAATAACTTCGTAAGTCTCTTAGACCATACGTATGGAAGAACTTAACCCCGTAAGTCTATGAGGCCCATCAGTCAGTACATCCATCATTTCATTATGTGTTGCAGCTAGATAAGCCTGCATACGACGTTTATATTCATCAAAACGATCTAAAGAACACATCAGCATTGTTCTAGCATACTGGTTGTCGTCCATGATGCAAAGCTTTGAAAATCATAAATTTGAAAAAGGTTTTCAAAGTATTTTCACAAGTACAACAAGTAGAATTACTTCAGAATAGAAGCACTGCTCCGATACCAATTGTTGGTCCCTTGAAAAGACTTTGGTAAATTTTAGAGGGGGGTGAATAAACTTAACACTTAAAACTTTTGGAGTTAACAAACTCATCAACTTCAAAGATCTCACGATACTCAATGAGTTCATCGATACTCAATAGTCTCTTTGATACTCAATGAGTCTCGACTATTGACTTTACTGAATTTGTTGCAACATAATTTATTTAAATTAAGCCTTAATACTTGTTGTTAAAATATGATACTAAGTATTAGATACTCAGTAGTGTATGTGTGTGAATCGATTGCTAGTTCAAGAGATTGATGTTTTAGATATGCTATATGCGTAATATAAATGCAGTAAAGTAAGTAGGCGCTTTTATAGTGGTTCCGTGTAGTGTAATCCCAGCACTCCACTCTTCTCCCCGTGATGTTGCGAGGTAATTCACTAGAGATCTTTGATGTAGCTGTTACAAAAATCCCTAAGTTGCTTGTCCTTCACCAATAACTAAGGCTTCACAAACTGAACACTTGGAACAGGTGAGATTGTTGTTCCAAAATCTTCCACTAGTACTTGAAGGGTAGGATTGCCTCTTCACCAGCTCCACCACAAACAACAGTCCTTGACACCTCAAAAAGATGCTTCACTGTCTCAGCAGGTTTCTTGTAAAGAAAGATTGAATCAAGTAAGTGATTCACTTTCAAAGACTTGATCAGATGATATGATCACAGACTTGAGATCTTCAAGTGAGTAAACTTGATGTAGCTTGAAAGCGATTACACTCAAGAATTATCTTTGGATCGGTGAGCTTTATGCTCGATGAGAGTCGGCAGGGTGACTTTCTAGATAAGAATTTGAAGCTCAAGATTATCTGTGTTATTCCTCAAAGATTATCGATCATCTTCTGTATCTGAATTAGTAGTCCTCTATTTATAGGTAGGAATCATTGTGACTTATATTTGAAATTCAAATATAGCTGTTTCAGACTTGTCCCATCTTGACTTGCTTTTTCAGATCGTTTCTAGGGTCGACAATCGTCGATTCTATTTGACAAGATACTGATCTGTCCACCCTTTGACTTGTATCCATTGGATTAAGGTCTGAATCATCCCAACATCCCTTTAATCTTAACCATTGATTTGTTTGATAAAATCAGAGGTTGTTAGATGTCCCTTTCTTTGTAGTCTTCCAATGTTACCTTTGAATAATTCGAAGTATATGTATCATCAGGTTCCTGTGATCAAAGGTCCGGCCAAGTACATATCGATCGAGTATCCATATTTTGCTGTGTTTAAGAAACAATACAGCTGACTTCTTTTATCTAACTTTTTACTGTGAAGTTAGACTACACCATTTGAAATATAACTATGATCCAATTACCACTTAACTTGTGGAACTTAGACCTTGTACACAAGGTATATCTAATCAGTTTAGGTAATCACAGACTTCCCTAAATTCTGATTTCATATCCTTGACTTTAATTACTAAGTTTGATCCTTTAGCCTTCAATAACTGTGTTGGAGCCCTCAGCCTTCAGTCCTCAATAGGTTCCTAACTAGTCTACTGACCTAGATACCCTACTGACCTAGACAAGTCAGCTGATATAAGTCAGCTGACCATTTACAGTGCTTGTTTGATCAAACCTATACAAAGATCAAACTCTATTAAATCTATATAGTTGATCTAGACATCTTTTTTCCTTTGCTCTATAACAGCTAGTCTGGCACTCATCACTAAAACTTAAAAATAATTCCAACAGAAATGTCATGGTTTCTTGCAATTAATGCACAAAAAGTCACGATCCTTTTGGATTCTTCCTTTTCTCAAGAGACTTCTTACCGTAATTTCTAGGGAATATCTTTCCATTTCATCATTCGATTCTTTTGTCAAGAGGGTCAATTTGCTCTTGCATCTCATCAAAGACATCATCTTGCACATTTGATGATTCTTCAACTTCTGCAAAGAAATCATGCTTGTTGTTTTTTTACTTTTTTTTCAAAGATTAGGAACTAGATCCTTGTCGAATTCATAGGCCTTAAGATCGAGAAAAATTTGAAGGTGTCTTCCTCATGTAGACCTCTGAACTTCTCCATTGCAGAGCCTTCATCTCCTGCACTTCTTTTGCGGTAATGCTTTGAGAATCCTTTTGTTCATCTGGTCACTTGTATAAACAACATTCAGCAGGGTGTGTTCATTCAAAATTGCATTGAACCTTGATTCTATCTGTTCAATTGTCTCATTTGATTTCATTTTGAACTCTTGAAATTTTTGCTTGGCCACACTGATCTTGTTCTTCTTGATTCCATCTGTGCCTTCATAAATGAGTTGAAGTTTTTCCCATAGTTCTTTGGCAGGCTTGCAATCTTTCACCTTCATGTACATATTTTTATCTAAAGTTCTGTAGATAATGTCAATAGCAATATTGTTCATGTTTGCCCTCTTTCTATCTTCCGCACCCCATTCATTCTTTGGCTTTGGGATTGTCTGATTTTGGCCATCAACGGTTATGACTTTAGTGATCTCAAGTGGTCCATCAGTCAGCACATCCATCATTTCATCATGTGTTGCAGCTAGATAAGACTGCATACGATGATTATACTCATCAAAATGATCAACAGAACACATCAACATTGTCCTAGCATACCGATAGTTATCCATGATGCAAAACTTTGAAAAACAGTAACTCAAAAAGTTTTCAAAGATTTTTCACAAGCACAACAAGTAGGATTACTTCAGAACAGAAGATCAGCTCCGATACCAATTGTTGGTCCCTTGAAAAGGATTTGGCTAAGTGTAGAGGGGAGTGAATAAACTTAAGACTTGAAACTTTTTGGAGTTGACAAACTCAGCAAGGTCAGTAGTCTGTTGACTATTGAGATTCTAGAGTTTTTTTGCAGTGGAATTCAATTAATAAAGCCTTGTTACTTGTTGATTTAAATATGATACTAAGTATTAGATACTCAGTAGTGCAAATGGTGTGATTCAGTAGCTAGTTCAGTAGATTTGATGTGATAAGCATGCAGATAAAGCAAATGCACAATGTAAGTGCAGTAAAAGTAAAATAGGCAAGATTTATAGTGGTTCCATGTGGTGTAATCCTGTCAATCCACTCTTCCCCTGTGATGTTGGAGAAAATTCAGTAGTGATTCTTGAGGTTGCAGTTACAAAAATCTCTAAACTGTTTGTCCTTGACCAATGGCTATGGCTTCACAAACTGTAAACTAGAAACATGTAGGATTGATGCTCCTAAGTCTTCCACTGGTCCTTGAAAGGCGGGATTGCCACTTCACCACCTCCACCACACAAACAACAGTTCTTGACACCTAAGTGCTTCCCTGTCTTCAGTAAACTTCTTGAAATGGAAGGGTTGAACCAAGAAAGTGATTCCGCTTTCAGTAGACTTCTGATCAGGTTGAATAAATCAGCAGCCTAAGTTCTTCAGGTGTGTAAAGTGGATAAGCCTTAAATTGCAGGAAACACTTGAAGAAAAACTTGATCAGTAGATCAAAGCTCTATGTATCAACAGGGTCAGATTGCACAAATTCTTGCTCAAAAACTTAGTTCCTTTCTCTTAATTCTTTGTATTGTATTTTCAATCTAAATCAGGAGTCCTCTATTTATAGGTGTAGATCCTATGATTTGAATTTGAATTTGAATGATCACCGTTACTGGATTTTACTGAATATCCCTAAAAATACCTATATTGTACCTTCGACCTTCATCATATTGTCCTTCCGACGATCCCTGCATCACAACCAATGGTTTATTTTCAATTGATATGGCTCTGAATTCCTCACAACGTCCCTATCATCTTGTCCATTGATTGATTAATTAATCCAAGGCTTGTAGTTCATCCTTATCCATTTAATCTTCAAGAAAAACTTTGATTAATTTGAATTGAACATTAGCAGATATTTGATATGTAAGTCTGCTGATGTCCCTGGTTGTCAGCTGACTTTTAGTCTGCTGTGTTTTGATAAACGCTTCAGCTGACTACTTCTCATGTAACTTTTTATGATGAAGTTAGAGTACACCATTTTAACATAACCAAGTTCCAATCACCTTTCAACATAAATGGAACTTAGACCTTCTACACAAGTTATATGTTATCAGTCTAGGTCATCACAGACTTCCTTAAATTCTGATCCCATATCCTTGACTTTAATTACTAAGTTTGATCTCTTAACCTTCAATACTGAGTTTGAACCCTCAGCCTTCTATCATCAGTGGGTTCCTAGACAGTCTACTGACTTAGACACCCTACTGACCTAGATATGTCTGCTGATCAAGTCAGCTGACCTCTTTACAGTGCTTGTTTGATCAAACCTTTACAAAGATCAAACTCTAGTAAACCTATACAATTAATCTAGACATCCTTTTGCCTTTTATCTATAACAGCTAGTCTGGCACTCATCATTAAAAATAGAATATGTCTAACAGAGGGAATTGGTTTTGGTTCGAGTAACCATGGTATGAGTGGGAGTAGGTTAGGCAGGAAACGAGTCAGGAGAGGCCATGATTGAAGTGGACGCATGAGAGGTGGGTGGGAAAGGCTCATAAGTGGGATCCGGAGGAGGTAGGGCCAGTTTGGAGGGAGCCGGCATGGAAGGTTGATTTTGTAGAGGCGCTGGAAAGAAGACAAGAAGCGGTACAGTGGGATTATCAAGTGTGGGTTTGGAATGAGAAGTGTATAGGGGAAGACGGATTTGTTGAAAACCACGTGGCGAGCAATATAGTTACTGTAGAAGCAAGATCAAGATATTTATAACCATGGTAGGAAGGACTATAGTCGAGAAAGATGTAGGTTTGGGAGCGGATGTCAGTCTTATGGTGGTTGAGAGACAGAGATAGGGCCAACACACACAGCCAAAGACGTGAAGGAAGTTATAGACAAGAGGACGATAGTGGACCATTTCAAAGGGAGACTTATAATGGAGGACTTTGGAGGGAAGACGGTCGATAATATACGTTGCAGTGATAAAGGCATCCTCTCAATAGAGAAGTGGGTGATTGGATTGAGCAAGAAGAGAAACACTGACTTCAACAATTTGACGGTGGCGGCACTCGATGGCGCCAACTTGTTCGTGAGTGTGGGGACATGAAATGAGATGTCGGACACCAAGAGAGGTGAAAAGAGTGGAGACGCGACGATACTCACCCACCCTTCTTAGCCGCTTGTTTGGTAGCCTGATTTGCTTGAATATTATCCTTAAAATGGAGATTTGACCATAAGGACATAATAAATAAGTTACAAGACAAATAGGATGAGTCTAATAAAACTTTGTATGAAAGACAAAAATATGATTTCGATATCCTATTTAACCTTTTTTCCCTTTCTTTTATCAAAAACTTTCGCCCCTAACTCCACGACTATTTATTTTTTACCTTGCAGAATGGGGAGCTTCATATTAATGTTCTTGTTTACGTGGATGACATGATCATTGTAGGGAATGATTATGTGGCTTTGGCTATTTTCAAGGTGTATTTAGGGCGGTGTTTCAAAATGAAAGATCTGGGGCGGTCAAGTATTTTCTTGTCCTAAAGGTCGCTCGATCTAAGAGTGGTATTTTCTTGTCCCAACAGAAATATACTTTGGATATCATCTCTGATTGTGGATTGTTGGCTGCAAAGCCTGTCTCCATTTCCATGGGCAGAATCATCTACTTGCGTTGGAGGACTAGGAGTTCTTGCATGATCTTGGGAAATATCGGCGTCTTATTGGTCCTCAGATTTATCTTGGCGTGACTCGCCTTGACCTCACCCATTCGGTCCATATTTTGTCTCATTTCATGCAGCAGCAATGTGTTGGCCATTGGGACGCAGCTTTACGAGTTGTTCGATGTATTGAACATCACCTTCGGCAAGGTATTTTGTTACAGGTATATAACGACTATATTTCTGAACAATGGTGTGATTCTGATTGGGCAATTTTTCCTCTGACTCGTCGATCCTTGTGCAGATGGTTTATGTTGCTCGGACGTTCCCCTATCCCATGTAAAACAAAGAAACAGCTTACGGTCTATCGCTCCCTGGCAGAGGCCGAGTATCGTTCTATGGTGGCCATCACTTGTGAGTTTAAGTGGATGTGACAGTTGTTAGGTGACCTCAGGATTCCACTTTCCCATGGCATACGTTTGCATTGCGATAGTCAGTATATTTGTTTATTGCCCAGAATCCCGTGTTTCATGAGCGCACGAAGCATATCGAGGCGGATTGTCATTTTGTTCATGACGCCATTTCTGACGGCCTTATAGTTCCTTCCTACACACCTACGAAGTTGCAGCTGGCGGATCTTCTTACCAAAGCATTAGGAAAACAACAGTTTGAGTTTCTTCTGGGCAAGATGGGCGTTCGTGACCTCAGTACTCCACCTTAAGGGGCTATTACCGAATTGATTACAAGAATATATTGTGATTATTATCGTAAAAAATGATGAATTTAACATAAGGGTAGATTGAGAAATTTGTATTTGGCTAGGGTCATATATGTAACTATATATATGTGACTCTACTGGTAAATGAAATATATGACATTTACCTGAATTTGACTGAATGTAGGAATTCTAGTGGAGTAGAAATTTATACTGTTTGTCATAAAAAAAAACCATTAGACCAAGTGTTTATTTCTATCTCTACATTGAAATTGTTGTTTCAAGTGTTTGGTCTTTAAAAAACATATGATTTGCCCAAATTTGTATAGGCATGTTAAAGTATATAAAATGTTAATTACTTACCTTCAATCAGCTTAAATTTATGGAAAAAATGGTAAATCAACAATCTCTAAAAACAAACGGGTGACTTGTGTCTTAGCTCTTTGTGGGCATGACAATTGGATTTGTTGTTTTTGTATTAAAATTTGGTTGTATCAAATTTGTTGCTGAATATTTGTGGGCATAACAATGGATTTGTTGTTTTTTGTATTAAATTTGGTTGTTTTCAGATGTGTTGTTAAATGTTTGTGGGAATGACAGTGGGATTTGTATTATTCTATTAAATTTAGTTTTTTTTCTGATCTGTTGCTGACAGGTGCGGCCGTAGGATTTTTAACATGGAGATCAGAAAATTTTCAATTATTTTTCTCTTTTAAAAATAGGTTTGTATATCAAATTCTCTACGTCTAATTATGGGTCAAAACATAAAATAGTGGGTCAATACACAAAACTTAAGGAGTCAATTATACATACATATATACATATATATATATATATATATATGTGTGTGTGTGTGTGTGTATATGTGTGTGTGTGTGTGTATATGTGTCTTATAAAAAAGATCTTCAGTATTTATACATAATGATAATGTTATATTTTAATGGGGTCAACCGTTATAGATAAAACAATAAATCAGAGTACCTGAATAAGTGGAAGCAGAAAACATCATAAGGATCGTTTTCCCAACATCCATTGTTATTCGACTTCTGCTCCGTTTTGCCATTATGTTCTTGCCGCCTTGATGAGTATTCCGATATCTCTCTCCTTTCCTACAACTGTGATGTGTTGGTTTATTTCATATGCTTTATGATGGATTAAAGACTTGCTTTTATAGGATAAGAGATGGCCGAATCCGAATTGACCTAGGGTTTTGTTTAATCTCAGCCGTCCATCAAATCCGAGTTTTAATCGGATTAAAACTACTTTAAGTAACCTATTAAATTGAATAAGCATATTTCCCATGGAAATTACTTTCCTATAAAACCACTATTACGGGATAAGAAATTATTGGGGCTCATGTAATGGGCAAACATAATTTTCTTTACAGTTCTCCCACTTGGTCGATAGGAATATTGTTGTTGTTGGCATTCTGTAAAATTTCCTATATATCTATCGCATTCATGCAGATTCTATAAATTTTCTTTTATATCTACCATGTTATGTAAAATTGAGAATCTGATGCATTTTATATTCAATTGAGATTTTGTAAACTAGAAAAATACGTATTTACAATTATAAAATAGAGCGTTAAGAGGATCTGATGCGAGTGTTCTAACTACAGGGCGTGCCCTCATGCCACATATACTAAAAATAAATATTTATTGAGCTAGGAAAAGTAAATGTATTTTCTATATTGTCTACACGATGACAACAAAACTAATTTTATATTTGTATTTATACTTCCCTATAAGGTGAGAATTTTTTTTAATAAATATACCTCAACAAATGGAAGAAATTTAATGATGTTAATAATCATGAACACACAAACAATCTATATAAATAGTGGCGGATGTATGATTTCTCTTGAGAGGGACACCATTCAAAGTATAATGCTAAAAGTAGGAGTTCCAAAAATTAAAAATTAAAAATAAAAAACAACCTTTTAGCTACAAATAAGATTGCTTTGGTGAGTTTAGATTTTGAATAGATATTACACATACTTCTTTTTTATATTGGGAAAGTAATGACTATTATTACTGAATAATGGCTAAAAAACGAATAAGTGAATATGGACATGGGTTACTAAAAGGATTATATAGTTTGTATAAGAATAATTTTGAGTTGAAAAAGGAGTCGAAGAAACAGGAAGATTGGATAAAGAAAAAATGATACCAATTGGAATGGAACCCCATCTTCATTGAAGTTTGGAGATAGTAACACCACGATAAATAAAAAAAATAGTTTTAAGAGAGAACAACACAATATACGTGAATATTATTATTGCAATGGACATTTTAGTAATTTCCAAAAATGGGGGTACAAGCCCCCGTTAGGTCTCTATAGCTTCGCCCCCTATATAAGGTGCAAATTAGGATCCAAATGTTCACGAAAATTAGCCGGAGATCATTCTTCCCGAGATTGTTTTAAGCAAATCAACAAGCATGCATTTGGATTCAAAAATTCATGTGGAAGGACTCTAAATAGATTTACAGATCGTTGATCATGGCATATCAATTATCCTGGGTCTCCGTGTATAGGTACTATGCGACGGCTTTTAATTTATTTATTTCTTTTATGTTATGTGTTAGTTATTTTTGCTTCTAATTATTGAAATGGAAGAACATGAAGCCAACAAACACAAGCCGAAACCGAACAGAATCTCAAATAAAATTGGAAAACTTATAATTTTTGCCCTTGATTGTTTCCGAAATCTACAATTTTCGCCTCAGTGCTTATTTTTTTCTTGAACAGCGGTGTTTTCCATTATGTGGAAAACAAAAGTGCAGAACCAATTACACTAAAGAGATATAGAACAAAGGCGAAAGCTTTTACCACTCTTTTCCATAACGACGGTGTTTTGTGCAATAACACTTTTTTTGAGGATGTCCTTTGTTTTTTCTGCCTTTTCCAAAGCAAATGTTGGGTCCACCGAAAATTACGCGATTGAGGAGGCCTCTTATTTTCTCGATTCTTGTATCTTTCTTGTGCTTTCTATTTCATCCTCTTTTCTATCGCTTGTATTACTCTTATTTTGTGTCGTGTCATTTAATCCGACATATATACCAATGTGCTGGTTTATTAATGAGAGTAGACATTTGTTTATGCCAATTTTTTTTGTTTAGCCATTTTTATGTAGCCTTAAATCTTGAAATCGACATTCGTTTGAATATTTTTTTAAGATAAATGTTTCCTCCTAATTAATTCATCAAAAAAAGATACGGGCATCGGTCGGTGCTTCTCCTCATCCCGAAAGATGATTTCAACATTGGATGATGTCAACTTCTTTTTTTAAAAAAATAATTAGGATCCCTTAAACCGTGTGTACATCTTACGATGAGTTTGCAACTTGATTTTCAATTTCCTAATCATCTTGGTGTTGCTTTGTCTGCAGGTTCGCATTTTAGGATGAGTCGACTTGGTCACCTTGTGGATTCAAATATTCGTTGATCATGTCTGTATAGTCGTCACCGTTGGTCGGAGGGTTCGGATTCTGGGACAAATCAGACTGATCAAATATTGGATCCATAATACCGATAATCATGTATGTAAAACTGCTAATATTGGTCTGATGGCTCGGATTCTGGGACAAGTTGAGCTGGTCAATTTACGGATTCATACAAGTGTCCGTCACCACCGCTTCTTGGCAGTGAAGCCCATTTTCTTGTGAAACGGGTTTGTAATAACCGCACAAGGTTACACCGTTTTCCGAGTTGTATCCGGACAAAACACCGTTGTGAGAACCACTCGTCCTCGTATTGGCTGGAACGTAGTACGTCATTCCATTATAACCGGACACAACACTGTTACCAAGACCCATAAATTCTTTCCGAATTGATACCCTAAGATGTTCAGATTCAACGGAGTCCATAGTGTTCCTAGCTACATATATCCATTGGCATTAGTATGTTATGATATAATGCCCCCACCGGAAAAGGTTGAAAAAACTAGTGGAGAAAAACTATTACATTCAATTATAACCGGACACAACACCGTTACCAAGACCCGTGGCACCATTTGATTGAGTACCGGGGAAAAAACTATTGGAGAAAAAAGAGTAATGTCTTTTCATGGAGTTGGATTATCGGTTGGTCAGAAAATCAATTTCCTTAGAGTCATTGTCATTTGAAGACCGTCAAGAATTAGTTTTTTGGGCTTCATTGAAACCCAAATACTTCGATTCCTAGGCATGGAAGATACCCAATTATTTTCTTATGTACGTATTTGGTGGATTTGATTCCCTAATTTTTTTCTTCCATGGGCTTTCCTGCATGTATAGGTATTCTTCCATTGCATTAATATTTTTCCCCTTAATGTAATGCAGTAGTTATTATTGTCTCTGATATGTAATGTATTGGTTAAAAAAATAGACATCAAAATGCACTTTGCAGATTAGATTCATTAAAAAGGCATTGTTAATGGCAACACAGACGATCTACCCAAACACCACACTAAATAAAAATTCAACTTTGCAGAAGTCAAAAAAATTGCCACCGACCTCTCCGGAGTGGAGTTTTGTGCATAAGTTCGATTTTGGAGAAGTCGAATTTCACTATGGTGCCACAAATATAGTATAATTGACTGTGGTGCCAACAACAACTATCTTCCAGAAATACACAATAAAAAGTAAATGGAACAGGGAAAAAATGTATTCGTTGAAAGTATCTAATGCGATTGCTCTAACTATAGGGTGTGCCCTTATGCCAAATACACTGAAAATAAATATTTATTGAGCGTAGGAAAAGTGAATATCTTATTTATATTATCCAAAAAAATCTGTATTTATACTTTTCTATATGGTGAGAAATGTTTTTAGTGAATATACCTCAACAAACACAAGAAGTTTAATGCAGGTAATAATCGTGAACACACAAACAATCTATAAAAGCAGTGGCGGAGGCATGATTTAAATTTAGAGGGGCACAATTGAAAATATAATGCTAAAACGGTATGTGTTTGTAAAATAAAAATACAAAACCGTGATGTGGTCTGTTTTGATTTTGAAGAGATATCACACCTACTTTTCTAATATTAGGAGAGTGATGACTATTTTTTAGAATAATTTTTTTTTAATAAATGAGCCTTTTATTGATGAATAGAGTTAAGGTTCGTACAAAGTCTTATCATTGTCCTTCCAATATACCAAAAGACATAAATTAAACATAGCCCCGTCTCTTTAAAACCTATGAAGGCACACCCAGTGTGGGAAAATCATGCTCTTATGAAAGAGCGTGGCACCCTATGTTTTTAAAATTTAAAACCCTCAACAGATGATTGTCTTTCCCATGGAAAATGCTCCAGTTGCGTTGTACATTCTGCTCCCCGCATTTTCAACCAATCTGATTTGCATCCTTCATGTACATGAAGGGTGCTTCTAGTTTTCCTCTTCAAGATTTTAACCACACAACTATCAACATCACCCTGGAATGACCAATCGTCCAGAGGTCGAGGTCGATTGTTTTCCAATTAAAAGTGGTGTAGTTTAACTTGCCACATTCTCTGTAGTTCCCTGCAGACATAAAAATTGAGTTGCAAAGAGGCGAAAATTGTTATTAAAGAAGTCGATTGAAAATAATAATAGGAAAAACTTGGTTTGCACCATTCATAAAAAGAATTAAGGGTGCGTCCAACAATAATAACCAATTTACGAGCCGTGCGTAGTGTTGATATAGAACCGGGGTCGTTCCTAAGATTTAATGGGGCCAGGGAAATTTTGAAGAAGGACCAACTTTCTAGTTAAAAAATTATATTTTACTACATATGTCCTGCAATATATGGCCTTTTAGCTTTTTGTCTTTGTCTCAAAATATAAGTTCTTCTCACATTTCAATGCAATATTAAATGCATTTTCTCATTTTCACACTAAACAATACAATATTATTAGTCAGTCCTATAAAACAATACAATATTTTGCCTTGAAATATTAAAAATAACTCATGTATGAGATTTTTGAAACTGTGTAAAATGACCAAAATGTCTTATGTTATGGGACGGAGGGAGTATATATAAGTAAAATAGGTCATATCACGTTCAATAAAATACTACGACTAGTTTTAACAACGTATTATAAATGTCAAAAACAATAATATTATTGAATCAGTAGAGAAAATAACAATAGCTTAAACCAAAATATCACAAAGAACTACAAAATAGCAGAATTGTAACCAACAACTTTAAAAGATTGTGAAATACCGACCAACAACATGATTACAGTAACAAGAAAATAAATTGAACATGAAAAAAATCTATGTGCATTTCTAGAAACAAAATCAACAATTATAGTATCATTTTTAATATTTTCCAACATATCATTCAGTTCATAAGTCCTGAGCGATCAGCTAGGGCAAATCTTTCATTAGTATCATTACCTATGATGCACCGTGTTGGTCCCTTGAAAAGGCTTTGGTTAAGTTTAGGGGAGGGGGGTGAATAAACTTAACACTTAAAACTTTGGAGTTAACAAATTCTGCAACTTCAAGATCTGTTGATACCTCAATAAGCTCACGATAAACAATGAGTCTCATCGATAGTTAAGTTAGCTTTGAATTTGTGCAAATGGAATTATACCAAAATTAAGCCTTAATACTTGTTGTTAAATATGATACTAAGTATTAGATACTCAGTAGTGTAAGTGTGTGATTTCAGTTGCTAGATTCAGTAGATTGATGTGTAAAATAAACTAAGTGCAGAATGTAAATTCAAAGTAAGTAGCGCGATTTTATAGTGGTTCCAGTGGTGTAATCCTGTCACCCACTCTTCTCCTGTGATGTTGGAGGTAATCCACTTTAGAGATCTTTGATATTGCGCTTACAAAGAATCCTAAGTTGCTTGTCCTTCACCAATAACTATGGCTTCACAAATGGCGGGAGAACAGTAGGATTGCTTCTCTTGAGTCTTCCACTGGTCCTTGAAGGGTAGGATTGCCTCTTCACCACTTCCACCACAAACAACGATCTTTCACACACAACCGTGCTTCACTCATCTTCAAAGAGTTCTTTATAAAATAAAGATTGAATCAAATAAATGATTCGATTGCGGCGAAACTTGATTAGGATGATATAATCGGCGACTTGCGCCTTCAAGTGTGTGTACTTGATGTAGCTTGAATACTGGATACACTTGAAGAATCTTTCTGGATCAGTAGCTTTAAGTTCAGTAAGTTCAGCAGGGTGTTTTTCAGCTCATAATTGTCTCTTCAAAGTTTATCAATTTTCATCATCATGTTTTTGAGTTGAAAGTCCTCTATTTATAGGCAAGAATGCATGTGACTTGTATTTGAATTTCAAATGTAACCGTTCCTTGTTTTTGTCCCATCTGATTAGCTTTCTGTCACTATTCATAGGATCGACAACTGCCGTAATTCCTTTTGACAATGCGATCATGTCACCCTTTGACTTATAACCATTGGATAAAAATCTGAATATCCCAACGTTCTTTTAATCTCAGCCTTTGATTTGCTTGATAAGTCATAGATAGTTGGTTGTCCTTATCCATGTAATCTTCCAATATAATCTTGAATTAACCGAGGTATATTATCATCGAGTTCATCGATCTGTTTGAGATACTATCGATCTGCCGAATCGCAATTTCTTTGTGTATAAAATACAATGCAATGACTTCTTTTATCTAACTTTTATCTCAGTGAAGTTAGATTACACCTTTTTAATTATAACCAAGTTCCAAACATCATCCAACTTATGGAACTTAGACCTTCTTCATAAGGTATATGTAATCAGTTTATGTCATCACAGACTTGCCTAAATTCTGATTCCACATCCTTGACTTAAATTACTAAGTTTGATCCCTTAGCCTTCAGAATCGAGTTTGATCCTCGGCCTTGATCTTGGAGGTTCCAGACTAGTCTACTGACCTATCTACCCTACTGATATGGACCAGTCTGCTGATATAAATCAGCTGACCATTACAGTGCTTGTTTGATCAAACCTATTCATAAATCAAACTCTAATAAACCAATACATTTGATCTAGACATCTTTTGCCTTTGCACTATATAACGACTAGTCCGCACTCATCATCAAAACATAGAAATAAGTCCAACAATTTCCCCATTTTTGGTAATGATGCCACTACCCTCACCTAACAAAGAAAGCAAAAAGATAAAAACAAGAATGAACAAATATAGTCATCTTTCATTATAATCATTTGTTCAAAGATATTACAGATCTAGAATCAAAGAAAAACATAATGCAGCTTAAAGTATCTTTGATCTCATCTTCTTTCTCTTTCTTGTCTGGCCTTCTCCACTTGTTCTTGATAGGCCCTGATTTCTGTTATCATATCCCTCATCCATTCATTTTCAATCAGTGTAAAATCAATGTAGGGATTGACTTCTTTCCACCAATTCCATGCTTCAGGCAGGAGAAGGTTTATCTGATTCACTTTGAATCCAAATTTCATATACAGTTCCTTGAACTCTTCAAGTGAATCCTTTGCTTTTGTGATAGGCAAGTTCCTATCACCTCTGCCACTTCTTCCACCTCTTCCACTTCTGCCACCTCTGTTGCTTGCCTTTAAGGCTTTAATCCTTGCCTCCCAAAACTTCAATCCCAAGAAAGAGTTGAGTCCTTCATGAAACCCCTTGTCTTGATAAGGTTTCTCCTGTTGTAGTACTCTTTCTTGTCTTTGCCTAAAGAGATCATCGATAAGTTGGACTCACAAAGCGTGTTTCTGAAAGCATTGGTTTCATCTATCCATCTCTTTTGTGCAAAAAGTCTTGCAGCCTCTTTTGCTGCTGCTGTTTGGCCCTCTTCCCCCTTAGTGACATCATCAACAAACCGGGACATTAGGCCATGAACACTCTCCTGTGAGATAACCAGATTATTCGATTGCCCTTCCATAATCTCGCTTCTTGTGTCAACTGCAGGTAATCCTGGATTGCAAAGTTTGTTCCAGTAGATTGATCCTCTCAGTAACTTTAGGATCCAATCCAGCAGGTTGAGATGTTCCAGCAGCCTCAGCAGGCTTAGGTGTTTCAGCAAGCTTGTCAAGTTTTTGATGGATGGATATGAACTGTTCTTTCAAAAACTTATCTTTCAGTGAGTTCCCTTGCTTGATACCTTTCGCTTCCATAGCAAGATCTGCAAGAGCATATTGATTTGAGGTAATGTTGGAGGCAACTGTTTCTGTAGTCCTCCCTCTGTTTTCCACCAAATTAATCAAATCATCAAATCTCTGCTCTTGCCTGTCCAGTTGAGTTCTTAGATTTGCAATATCATTTCTGACAGTCCTTAACTCTTCCAGGACATATGCTGGTACTCCACCAGCCATTTCTCCAGCAGCTCCATCAGCAGGCTCTTCTACATTGTAATTTTGCCTCTATCTGCTGATCACCAGTGCCCAACTCCTATCTAGTCCAGCAGGGTTAGGTCCTTGATATTCTTCCAAGATAGGATCAAGGGCTGGTTCTTCAAAGATAGGTACAAATGCCTGTGGCGGATCAACATCAATATTTTCTTCTTCAGGCATTTGGAACTCCTCATCACTAAAGTCATAGTCCAAAGTGTTTGCTCATCCATATTAACAATGATCTGCGACCATCTTTCCTTTAGTGGTCTTGACTCCAGTAGGCTCTACTACAAAGACCTCTTGAACAATGAGGGTTTCTCCAAACCCAAAACTGGTTCCAACCTTTGTCCAGGTGCTGTTTGTAACTCAGCAGCTTGTACCTCCTGTTCCAACCTCTGTCCAGGTGCTGTTTGCCACTCAGCAACCTGTACCTCCTCTTCAACTGTTTGTGGATTGAATATAACCTCATTATCCACTTGGAATCCTTCAGCATGACCAATCTTGGTCAGGATAATGGCTGTTTTAGTAAGAATGCCCTCAAAGTCAAATCCATCTTGATATTCAATAGATTCCTCTGAGCTGGCACTAGGTTCACTATAATCCATAACCTTCTCTTCATCCAAATCCTCACTCTGTTGAGCTTCAATTTGTGCAGTAGGCTCTACAACATGGAATGTAAATGATTCATTAGCTAGCCTACCAGCACTTAAATTGACTCCATCATTGATTAATGCCTCCAGATCATCCATGGTGAGATCCTGCAGATCCTCATCCAATTCTCCAGTCTGCTGGCCCTCAGCAGACTTACCAGTCTCAGTGGGTTCAGCTTCTATGTCATCAAAGGCTCCTTGACCAGTAGCTTCAATTGTTGTTTCTCTAGCCACTCCACTGGTCTCCCCAGGGAACATGGGGGAATCATCATCAGAGTCTGATGAATCACTGTCTGGTGTGTACTTTGGATCTCTGAACATAATTCCTCCACTTTTCTTTCCTTCATCCAAAAGATCCATCAGCCTTGATTGCAGCATGCTAGTGTCTAACAAATCCAATAGGCTGTCCACACCCAGCTGCTCAAATGCCCATTCTTCAAATCCATTCATTGAATCAGCAGCTGGTTTCTGTTTCTTGTAGAATCCAAACTTCCACTAAAAGTAGTTTTGCACCTTTTTGAAGTTAGGATCTACTTTTTCCTTCTTAGATGTTTTCTCATATGGCATAGATGGATTTCTAGTGGCAGGTTCAAAGAGCTTGTCGACCTCCAAAAGCTCCCACAAGTAAATTCATTGTTTCTTCAACAGAGATGCTTCAAAAGTCAGGTTGGTTCTTTGAGGTGGTATATTTGTACCTACTACTTCCATCTGGTACAACACTTGGTTCCCCCTGACTTACATGCTCATCAGCAGGATTAGTAGCAGACTTCTCTTCCCCTCGAGTTCTTGCAACACTTGCAGGGTCTTCAACCAATTCTTCAACTACCACAATGAGTTCAGTTCAATGGTTTCTTTGTGGGTCTTGATAGATACTACAAAGGGCTCGAGTCGAGAGACTGTTGTATATCTCCAACAGATTGCTCAACAACAACTTGTTCAGCTTCAGTAGACTTGACAACCTCTTCTGGTGAGGAGTTAGTAATTTCCACAGGCTTGATGATAGTTAAGGGCTCAGCCTCAATAGCCTCTTCTTCCTCTTCTACTGATGCTTCTTCTTGGACTCTTTGTGCCTCCAAGTTTTTCAATTCTTTCCCCTTTCCATGTTTCTTTTTGTGGATAATTTCTTTTCTTCTCTTGGAAAGTGGCTCATCATCTTTTTCAACCACAGTAGACTTCCTCTTTCTACTGGCTTCCTTCTGTTGTTCCCTCAGAATCTCAACAATGCTTCTTCTTGCAAAGAAATGCAGCGAGGTCAAGACCTTCAAATTCAGCTGGACTCAGCAGACACAACAGTCTGTGCTGTTTTCTTCTTTGTCTTCTTAGGCTTTAAGATCTCAGTGATCTTCCTTGTATCTGCAGCCTTTCTTTTCTCAGTGGTCCTCTTTGGTGCAGCAGGACCTGCTAACCACCAGCATCACCATCATCTCCATTACTCACATCATCGAAGAATGTGGTCAGCAACATCTTCATCATCATCTAGACCAGGAATAGCATAATCAATTTCCTTATTATATCTAGACTGATTAATATTCTCAGGTTCAATATCAGGAACCTTCAAGTGATTCAGCAGGGTCTGAACCATTAATCCTAAGGGCAAGGCCTTGGATTTCCTTTTTCCATCTTTTTCTTCCTGGGCTACCTTCTTCATGTAATGAATGAAGTAACCAGCCCAATCAAACTTCATGCTTCTGCAAATGATCATCATCGGCTCTATCTTGGGTCCGGATAGAGTGTCCATACTTCCAACCACCCAAGTATGTTCTTTGCAATGAGTTTGCTCGTGACTGTACTCATTCCCAATATATCCGCAATTGATGCCTGGAATGGATTTGGTGGTCGCATTTGTTTTGATTTTGTCAACAAAATCCATCTTGGATAATCCCATTGCATCAGGATTTACTGGTGCATCTACAACTTCTTCAAAACCAAAAACTTCCCTCAGTAGACTAGGGGAAACTTCAATCTCCTCAGCATTCACAGTTGTCTTGAATGCTTCACTTCTTTCTTCCACAACCATGTTTTTCCAAAAATCAATAACATTTGTGTATGATATTGTTTCCAATCTTATATTGAGTATGTTTTCCAATCCTGCAAACCTCCTTATTCTTCGACCAATGTTGATGGCCAAATTTGTTTTGTTTGCATCAACAACAAAGCCTCTAACACTTTGGCTTGATTGAATCTGGACATCAATCTTTTCCGCCATTGTTAAGAGAAATAAAAGATGAAGAAGATAGATTGTAAATCAGTGTTCACACAGTGTAAAATTTGCAGTGATAAAGCAGATTTTGCAAGTAGAGAGAATCTGCTGTGTGTAGGTCTGTATATATAGACAGACGGTAGTTATAATCAATCGATTGCACGTACATCCATGTCAACCACGATTAATCTGAGTGAATTCTGTCTTGACACGTGTTCCATAACTCCTCCATAACGCTTTGTAACCGTTGGATCGTGTTAACTAAGGTAATAAAGGATAGGATAAATATCCCGCCAAACTGCTTTTTGACTTTAGTAATGTTTGACTGAATAATGTTCCATTCAGCAGGGTTGTCCTCAGCAGGGTTGGCTCAGCAGTCTGCTGATAAAGATGCTTCAGCAGCCTGCTGACAAAGTGACTCCGCTGATCCTTGATTTCTTCTAGTTTTGGTCAATTGATAATACAAGATGAAGTTTAATACCAATGACGATCATCAAGTGAGCTCACCCAACATGACAAAGACCAATCCCTTGGCAACCTCATTTGCTCAATTGTCCAAACATAAGTACATGGAATTGTTGATACCAATGACTAATCTACTAAGTGAGCTCACCCAACATAGCAAAGACTAATCCCCTTGGTGAATTCCAAAGACATTGTTTGAATATCACCAACTTTTATGATTCCAAGTTCAGTCCTTAATTTGGTAAATCTTTCACTATCAAGTGGTTTAGTGAAAATATCAGCATGTTGATTTTCAGTAGGGATATATAGAACCACCACATCTTTCTTTTCAACATGATCTCTTATAAAATGATAACTCACATCAATGTGCTTGGTTCTTGAGTGCAAAACAGGATTTTCTGTGATTGCAATTGCACTTGTGTTGTCACACATAATTGGATTTTCCTTTTCTTCAATTCCATAATCCCTTAATTGTTGTCTTAGCCACAAGATTTGTGCACAAAGAACTTCAGGCTGACTATATATTCACTTTCAAAGTGGGAAGTTGATATTGAATTCTGCTTTCTTGTCGAACCGGAGAGACCAGTCTACTTCCCATTAACTGACAAGTTCCTGTAGTGCTTTTTCTATCAATTTTGCATCCAGCATAATCAGAATCTGAGTAGGATATAACTTTGAAGCTTCCATCCTTGGAATACCATATCCCTACTCCCAAAGTCTCCTTTAGGTACTTGAGAACTCTCTTGACTGCACCTAAGTGACTTTCTTTAGGTTTAGATTGAAATCTTGCACAAACACCTACAAAGACAAAGGATATATCAGTCTCACAAGCGATGAGATACAATGATCGCCTATCATCCTTCTGTATAAAGTATGATCAACATCTTTGCCTTCTTTATCTTCATCCAATCTGATGTTTGTACTCATTGGAGTAGATATCTTAGTGTTGTTTTCCATACCAAACTTCTTCAACAACTCCTTGGTGTACTTGGTTTGATGAATGAAGATTCCATCTTTCATCAGTTTAACTTGCAATCCCAAAAAGTAGTTCATCTCTCCCATCATACTCATTTGGAATTTACTCTTCATTAGATTTGCAAACTTTTCACAAAGTAAATCATTTTCGTAACCAAATATTATGTCATCCACATAAATCTGCACAGCAGGTCTTTGTTCCCTTCACCGATTCTGAAAAGTGTCTTGTCAATGATGCCTTTTGTAAAACCATTGTCCACCAAGAATTGAGATAGAGTCTCATACCATGCTCTTGGTGCTTGTTTCAATCCATAAAGTGCTTTGTTAAGTCTATACACTTTATCTTCTTGATCTTTGACTTCAAATCCAGGAGGTTGCTGTACATACACTTCCTCCTCTAGAATGCCATTCAAAAATGAACTTTTGACATCCATTTGATATACCTTAAAGTTCTTATATGCAGCATGTGCCAAGAATAATCTGATAGCTTCCAATCTTGCAACATGTGCATAAGTTTCATCAAAATCTATTCCTTCTGCTTGAGAATAGCCTTTTGCAACTAGTCTGGCCTTATTCTTTACAATGGTACCAGATTCATCAAGTTTATTTCTGTATACCCACTTAGTACCAATGATATTTGCATGACTTGGCCTTTCAACTAGTGTCCAAACTTGATTTCTTTCAAATTCATTCATTTCTTCTTGCATAGCAATTATCCATTCTGGATCTGAAATTGCTTCTTCAACAAATTTTGGTTCTATTTGAGATAGAAAACAAGTAAACATAGCTTCCAATTGTCTTCTAGTCCTTACACCTTGCTGTACATTGCCAATAACTTGTTCAGCAGGGTGATTCCTTAACCATTGTGGATTCTGGTTAGTTTGATTATCATGAACTTCATCTTCAGTAGGGTCTGCTGTAGCTTCTTCAACAATAGGGGGTTCAGCAGATCCTTGAATTGCCTCAGTTGTTGCATCAGTAATGTCACCAGCAGGGTGTTCAGCAGGGGCAGTATCAGAAACTTTTAAGTCATTGAATCTTTCCAAAACTTCTACACAATCTGGATCAGTGACTTGTTGATTCTCAGCAGGTTCACAATCTTCATCTTCCATAACAGTGAACTTAGGTTCATCAAACACAACATGGATTGTTTCTTCATGTTTCAGTGACCTCTTGTTCAGTACCCTGAATGCCTTGCTGACTGAAGAATATCCCAAGAAAATCCCTTCATCTGACTTTGGTTGGAATGTCTTCAAATGAACCTTGTGATTTAGGATAAAACACTTGCTTCCAAATGGATGGAAATAGGATATATTTGGTTTCCTTCCATTCCAAATCTCATAAGGTGTCTTCAGCAGCTTCTTGTTCACTGATGTTCTGTTTTGTGTATAGCATGCTGTATTAACTGCTTCAGCCCAATATCTTTCAGGTAGCAATGCTTCACATATCATTGTCCTTCCTGCTTCCTTTAAAGTCCTGTTTCTTCTTTCAGCAACCCCATTTTGCTGAGGTGTACCAGCAGCAGCAAGTTGATGTAGTACACCATTCTGTTCACAGTATTCTCTTATAACTTTGTTGAGAAATTCAGTACCCTGATCTGATCTTATTTTTATTACTGTTAAACTTTTCTCATTTTGTAATCTCTTTAAGAGATTAGGCATGCTTTTGAGTGTTTCACTTTTCTTGTTCATAAAAACTACCCAAGTGTACCTTGAATAATCACCCACAACCACTAAAGTGTATTTTTTTCCAGTTACACTTGTTGGAGTTATTGGTCCAAAAAGATCCATATGCATCAGCTCCAACACTCTATTAGTTGATTGTTTAGTTTTTGACTTGAAGCTTGACTTTATCTCATTTACCTGTGCCGACATGCATCACATATAGCATCCTTCTTGAATGTGATCTCGTAGTAAACCAATCACCAAATTCTTCTTCACCAACCGATTGATATAATCAAAGTTCAAATGATTCAACTTCTTGTGCCATAACCAATTGAGTTCGGACTTGGTATGCACAATCAGTGAGTTTTCTGAAGGCTGCAGTGAGACCAATCCACAACATACATGTTTTGTTGTCTTCTACCGAGCAAGTACAACTTGATCACCTCTTTCACTAAGGACAATACAGTTGTTTTTGTCAAAAGTGACCTTGTATCCCATATCACAGAATTGTCCAGTGCTCAGCATGTTGTAGTCCAGTCCTTCCACATATGCAACATTCTTGATTGTAAGTCCATTTCTCACAAGTGTGCCATATCCTCTTGTATATCCAGGTGTATTCTTGTTGCCAAAATTCACCCTTGGACCATCTTTTGCCATAAAGTTTGACAAACAGTGCTTATTCTTTGTCATATGTCTGGAGCATCCACTGTCAAAGTACCAGACACCCTCCTCAGTTTCATCCATATTGGCCATCAATGCATAGTCTTCCATATCAGGAACCAATCTTTGTGTCATCCGAATCATTTCCTTTTGATTCCACTTCATACCCTCGATTCATCTTCAAAACCATAGCCTTCTTGCCATGTCTTCTTTGTTGACTCTTGGTCTTGATGAGTCCGACAATCAGTCTAAAGTGTCCAGCTTCTTGCGGTTGAAGCAAAGATAATCGAGTTCCTTACTTTGTTTTAACTCGGGATACCAGTTTGAAGTGTCCTGGTTTCTTGCAATGAAAGCACAGAGATAGTCATTATCTTTCTTTGATTCTTCTTTCTTCCTTTCAGTGAGCCTTTTGTGAAGTTTCTTGCGGGGGCCTTTCCTGTCTTCATCATCCTGATTTTCTTGCTCGGAGAGCAATCCGCTCCCTGCATTTCATCCAACGAGATCATCTTGTCCTCCTGATGTTTCTTCTTGATGTGAAGCAATAATGCAGATGGTCTTTGGCTCTTCTTTTTCAGTTTCAGGTACAAGCTTTTTGCTAAATTCATAAGCCTTGAGATCTGAAAACAACTTGAAGGTGTCTTCTTCATGCAACTTTCTCATTTATTCTATTGTAGTCACCTTCATTTTCCAAACATCTTTTGCAGGTAATGCTTCCAAGATTTTTGTGTTTATTTCCTCTTTTGAATAACTTACACTCAGCACGGTAAGTTCATCTAGGATAGCATTAAATCTTGATTCCATCTGCTCAATGGTTTCATTTGGTAGTATTTTGAACTTTTGAAACCTCTTTTTGACCACACTGATTTTATTCTTCTTTATTGCATCAGTGCCTTCACAGATCAACTGTATCTTGTCCCAAAGTTCCTTTGCAGTTTTACAAACTTTAACCTTCATGTACATATTGCTATCCAAGGTTCTGTAAATGATATCAATAGCAATGTTGTTGAGGTTTGCTCTCTTTCTATCTTCTGCATTCCATTCTCTTTTGGTTTTGGAATGTACTCAGAGTTTCACCCACTCTTTGCCTTGGTAATCTCCAGTGGTCCATCAGTTAGTACATCCATCATCTCATCATGAGTTGCAGCAAGGTAAGCTTGCATTCGACGTTTATACTCATCAAATCTATCTAGAGAACACATCAGCATAGTTCTAGCATACTGGGTGTTGTCCATGATGCAAGTCTTTGAAAATCAGTAAGTTGAGAGAAAGTTTCCAAGAATTTTCACAAGCACAACAAGTAGGATTTCTTGAGCAATGTAAGCCTTTGCTCCGATACCAATTGTTGGTCCCTTGAAAAGGCTTTGGTTAAGTTTAGAGGGGTTAATAAACTTAACACTTAAAACTTTGGAGTTAACAAATTCTGCAACTTGATCTGTCACGATACTTGATGAGTCTGCGGATACCTCGATAACTCTTTGATAAACAATAGTCTCTTGATAGTTAAGATTAGCTTGAATTTGTGCAAATGGAATTATATCAAAATTAAGCCTTAATACTTTTTGTTAAATGTGATACTAAGTATTAGATACTCATTAGTGTAAGTGTGTGATTTCGTGAGCTAGATTCATGAGGTTGAAATGTAAAATAAACTAAGTGCAGAATGTAAATGCTGAAAGTAAGTAGGCAGATTTTATAGTGGTTCCAGGTGGTGTAATCCTGTCAGCCCACTCTTCTCCTGTGATGTTGGAGGTAATCCACTAGAGATCTTTGATATTGCAGTTACAAAGATTCCTAAGTTGCTTGTCCTTCACCAATAACTATGGCTTCACAAACTGAAAACTCGGAACAGGTAGGATTGCTTCTCTTGAGTCTTCCACTGGTCCTTTAAGGGTAGGATTGCCTCTTCACCAGCTCCACCACAAACAACAGTCTTTCACACAACTGTGCTTCACTGTCTTCAGCAGGTTCTTTATAAAATAAAGATTGAATCAAATAAATGATTCAATTCGCGAAAGAACTTGATTAGGATGATATAATCAGCAGCTTGCAGTCTTCAAGTGTGTGTACTTGATGTAGCTTGAATACTGGATACACTTGAAGAATCTTTCTGGATCTGTAGCTTTAAGTTTAGTAAGTTCATCAGGGTGTTTTTCAGCTCAGAATTGTCTCTTCAAAGTTTATCAATTTTCATCATCATGTTTCTTAGTTGAAAGTGCTCTATTTATAGGCAAGAATGCATGTGACTTGTATTTGAAATTCAAATGTAACCGTTCCTTGTTTTTGTCCCATCTGATTAGCTTTCTGTCACTATTCATAGGACTGACACTGTCAGAATTCCTTTTTGACAGTGCATTTTGTCCACCCTTTGACTTATAACCATTGGATAAAAATCTGAATCATCCCAACGTTCTTTTAATCTCAGCCTTTGATTTGCTTGATAAGTCAGAGATAGTTGGCTGTCATTATCCATGTAATCCTCCAATATAATCTTGAATTAACCGATGTATATTATCGCAGTTCATCGATCTCTTGAGATACCTATCGATCTTTGAATCGCAATTTCTTTGTGTATAAAATACAATGCGGTGACTTCTTTTATCTAACTTTTATCTGTGAAGTTAGATTACACCTTTTTAATTATAACCATGTTCCAAACATCATCCAACTTATGGAACTTAGACCTTCTTCACAAGGTATATGTAATCAGTTTAGCTCATCACAGACTTGCCTAAATTCTGATTCCACATCATTGACTTAAATTACTAAGTTTGATCCCTTAGCCTTCTGTAACTGAGTTTGAGCCCTCAGCCTCAGTCTTCAGCAGGTTCCAGACTAGTCTACTGACCTATCTACCCTCTTCGATATGGACCGATCTGTGATATAAATCACCGACCATTACTGATCTTGTTTGATCAAACCTATTCATAAATCAAACTCTAATAAACCTATACATTTGATCTAGACATCTTTTTGCCTTTGCACTATAACAGCTAGTCTGGCACTCATCATCAAAACATATAAATAAGTCCAACACACCGACACTTCAATCTAGTCGCCGTGCGCCGTGTCTGACACAAGACACGACGCGACACTCTCTGACACTGTTGAACCGAATTTTTTAATTTTTTTCTTTATTTAAGTTATCTTCAATAGAAATGTTAAAATACACGATTTTCATTTCTATAATAATTAAATAAACAATACACCGTATGTTTATTTGTTTTATGTTGATAAACAATCATATTTACAATTTGTAATATTTTAAAGGTCAATAACAATTTCTTTTGGCACCGTATAAAGGTCGAATATATATTCTACATATTCATTGAGTTTATGTAATACTTATATTAGTTTGTCCTAACTTTCCTTTTAATCCTTTAAGCACTCGTGAATATTTCCTACTCCAGTCTTCATAAGACCTAAGAAAAATCACAAGAGCTATGTCCTTTAATCTTCTTTCATAAAGAAAATCCGAAGTCTATTAAATGGTTTACTAACATTTGAATCATATTCAAAATAGGAACCATTTTAAACGACCTTCAAGCAATGTTAAAGAATTAAGTCGATATCTAAATCATACAATTTTGAAAACAACATTTCAAAAATTTGATGTGGTCATTCTTATCCAAGTTTTTAAATAATTGTCATCGTATGACAGAATGATCATATTGGATCGTATCCAATATATGATTAATTCGTTGAAACTTATTTCAAATGATTTAATCACATCATGAGTTTTCGTTTTCATTAATAATTAATGTCTTGGAGCACTCCATCAAATATGTAGTCTCATTGTCTCTAACTACTATAATGTAGTTGCTCGTGTCATTGCTTATTTAAGAAGATTAAAATTACTAAACCATACTTGAGAACGTTTCTCAAAAGGTAACAGTCATAATTTGGTTTTACTAATCGAGAATTAATAAACATAAATAAAAGTTTTCTAAAAAACTACAACACAAAAATAAAGATAAAAAGAGTGTTGTTGTTTATACATGCAAAATCAAATATTGTCTTATTGTTTATGATTTTGCTCCCACAAGTCAACTTCTCCCAATTGAATTTCAAGAATTTTTAAATATACTTTAGTGGCCAAGATCTCATCTAGTTACCCCGATTCCCTATGTGGACCGATCAACCGAGATAATTCGACAGGCAGGTAACACTTTACCAATCACATCTCTATGCGAATCTTGGTGGTTGACTAGACAATTCTTTGACACTTCACGTCACTTTGTGATAGCCAACCCCTTGTCTCAAAATTTAGATGGTCCTGACGTGGGGCAATCACCACTAAACTTTAGTCGAGTCGTAACCTAAATATTCATGAGATCTCTTAACGACCAAATCTTGATAATAACGATATACCCAAGGTAGGTCAACTCCCAATGTGGGCTGATCAGTTGGATCCGAACAAGGGCTCTTCACCGTCATTATAATATTGGAAGACAACATATGACTCTAGATTTTTTCGGGGAGTATTTATGAAAATTAATTCACCTAATTAATTTTAGGGGGAGTTGTTTAAAAGGACAAAAAATAGGGGGAAAATTGGAATCAGGACACTGAAAATATAAATTGGGTGATAAGGACAAATCCACTGTTCATAACCCCAAATCCACTGTTTGCTGCAGTGGAACTGGCCTTAAATCTAATGTCTCACTATCACAGTAGAATAAGAACTAGTCATTTTTACCCGAAAAAAAATTCCACTGTCCTTTTTACATATTTCTATGTTCAAATTGTCTTTTTTTAACATTAAAACATTAATTTTACTTACGGTCTCATCAATTTTATCTATCTCTATAGGCATCCATCCTACACATTCATCTAGATCATGCCTATTCATGCATCTATCGTATCATATAAAATAAATACAAGCACAAAATAAATGAATGCGTAAATTAACCGATATGATCATGGACTTTTCCTAGGTGCGGTTTCGAATACAAACTGACGAAACCGCGGATCACAATCTAAGGTAGCTGCAACACGAATAGGATCTTCAATGCGTCATTCTCCAATTGGATCTTTATTTTCATCTTTCTTTGGCCTTTATCTTCCGCTCCATTCTTGTTACATATATTTTATCTAATAAAATAAATAAACCCGCCGCACACGGGGGAGCTAAAGGGAATGGGATAATGCAGAAAATAACTAGGTCACGTTCTTCAAAAAGGCCTAGGACAATTTTAAAACCAATAGAAAAATTAAATCACACACACCTCTATCATATAGGTCTAGTCAATGATCAATCGGGGTCCATATAATCATATTATATCTAACATATCTATTACATACAATAAAATCTTATGAAAATGATAAATATTAAAACTACCAACTTGCGTCTTAATTGATCGATTAATGTTTAATCAATCAAATAATTTTATCCAATCAATTAACTAATTAACATATAATTAATTAAATGATTTTAATCAAAATAAAATTAATGATTTAATTAAAAGATTTCAATTTTAATTTTAATCAATTAGAACCATTCTAAAATAAATCAAAATTAAAATTAAGTCTCCTTTGTTTCTTCCCTTTTGATTCCTAATCAAAAGGGATGCCTTTGATTTCCAAAACCAAAATGCACCAACCTGGGCCCTTTCCAAAATCAAATATTTTTAAAAAGGTCTAGGCCGATCCCAAAACATAATTTGGAAAGGCCAATATTAATTAATGTCTTGTGGCATCCCAATGGCCCAAACTATTTGAACCATCAGTTAACCACATTACATCAACTAAACAAAGAGATATAATCAATTACTACTATGAACTATATTGAATCACAAAATACACAAAACAATAACATCGGGGTTCCACCAAAATACCGACAGCCGAAGTCGACAACAAAAGCCATCAGTGCCGCCGATCGGCCGAGCACCCCAAGCCGCCGATTTGTTTTTTTTTTCCTTTTCGTGTATCGTTTTGCGAATAAAAAATCTTTCATCTTTTAATTACGTGATTTAAACGATAAAACTAACTACGCAAATTAACATTCATATCGCTTAAACTCGAAGCTATCTCTGATACCACTGTTAAGAAATCTCGCAGGAACGCAGCGGAATTCAAAATTTTCTTTTCTTTTTACCCAAGATCGACTTTGTTTAAGCAACAAGCATAAAAGAAGTAGATAAGAGAATACCTTGATTGATCCAATTGGGTCGATGCTTTGTCTACGGTTGTAGTTTCTGCACGGAGCCGCCCAAGTGTTCGTCGATCCACACGAACAGCCCGCCGGAATCCCATCATGGATTGCTACCAGAAAAACTTGGTTGCTAGACCAACGTTTTCTCTCTCTCAAAATCTCTCTCTAGGAAGCTCTCAATTTTATAGTAAATTAGAACTTTTATAATTGTGATGTACAAAAAAGCTAGCCAACCCCTCTCTTTTATAGAGGAAGTGGCACCCCATTATAGCTCCCAATCTGATTGGAAAAAACTTCTGATAGATTGAGGAGGGAGAAAAAAATGCCTAATAAAATATGGAAAGTATCTTTAATTGAATTATCTCATTTAATTTAATATTTCATATTATATATTTCCAAGATATTTGTCAATATCTAATATTGACTATCTTTATCTTATTACCGTAAATCTATTCTTTAAAAAATCAATTAATATCCAATATTAATGTTATGGTATAATCTTATTAATTAAATTTCACAATCCAATTATATCATATACTCTAGTCATCTGCGCCCCTTTCACCAATAAATTAGCTTCCGAAATATCCTTTAATTAATATAATAATGTTATTAATTAATTTGCAAAATACATGTGTATCAATAGACAAATACATGCACCATATACATATACATTATGTGTATATTTAATTAATCAACATAATTAATATTTTGTATTATATTTATTCATAATAAATAAATACCACCATATTAATTTACCACTATAACACTTTATAGTCGAGATAAAACTTTCCTTATTTGGTTATCATTATAAGCATTTTAATCCGGCTAGATGTTTTTATGTGTGTGACCCGATAGGCTTCTGAATATGTTGGCCGTAGACATAAAGAGCAAATTACAAAAATGCCCTTCACACCTAGCGATCACGGAATAGCGTCTAGCAACCCACCATGACCCCAATCATCAGAAGAGTCAAATGCAATGACTACTACCTTTCATGTAAACAGTTACCGTGTAAATAGAATCCTATCGCTGTAATAATATCCATATAGTCGTACACCGAGTTTCAAGAATCAACGACAGTATCAAATAACCTGCATATCATGCTCTCTAGAAGTAACTCATTTACTCCCACTTTGCAAAGATTCACGAGAGTAAGACAATCCTTATAAGAAGGCCCTTTCGGATATTTACTCCAAATAATAGGATACGTGATTTCCAGACGAGCATCATGAATCCTACGTATGCTTCAGCATCACACCCAATCACTTCCGCATGATCGCCCCATGGATAGGGGAAACCTCAATAGTGTCAAAGTATGACAATCCACACCATGATCCCATGAAGACTCTGGTCTCAGGATAATTACACAGCCGCCACATAGTGCGACACTTAATAAAGTTAGTGGGTCAGTCTAACGTACGCATTCTCTAATACACGTCTATGTACAGTCCAAGTGTCTCAACACATAGAAAGATGAGATCTATCCCTATCTTCAATAACATAAAAGACATCAAATACGTGTTAGTCTAATCGTACTATGAATGTCCCATTTGAAAGTATATACGACTAGAGACATTTAAGTATCAAACCTTTTAATGTTAGTCGAGATATCATCAACCATAATCACTATCATGGTTTCTCTTTCTTAGTTGACAGTAAGGGAATTATCATATAACAATATCGTAATTGGTTCATTAAAGGAACAAATATATAATAACAGTAAAGTCATGTAATATATGTACAAACATAAAGAAATGGTACAAATGATCCGACCCGGTCAGATACGGTCCAACCCGATTGGGTTTAGAACACTATTTCAACAATCTCTCACTTAGCCTAAAGCCAATCACTCGCACACACAAGATCAAGCTGAAACACAAGAATCTCATGCAATACTCGTAACCAACCCTAAGCATAAACGGATCACTGTCCGTGGGGACTCAGACTATCTTCATATCATGCTCCAAATGACCATGTCAATAGAAACCACCTCAACACACACAATAATCTCTGACGAGACCCTGGTCCTCGCTTCAAGCAATGAATCCACTGTTATATCAGTTATATAGAAAAGGTGGAAGAACCATACAAGGTTCAAGATTGAACCTTCTAGATCCATGTACTTCTCCCGTTGCGCCTCCAAGGCACTACTGTGTTTCGGCTAGGTTGTAGAATCAACAGTGATCTCAAGCAGAGAACATTCCAGCTCTCTGTTTCACTTTTATCAAAGTGACTCCAAACCCAGACTGTAGCTCCTACTATCTACATAAGATTCAAGGTATACATCTGTATATCTACATTTATTCGATTCCAAGTTTCAATAAACTAGGAACCCATCCTTAACATCTTTAAGGACACTCTCGACATCTACTAGAATCACTTTCATATTTTCTCATGACTCTTCATGGAGTATGAACATCTAGCATAACTCTTATGATGGACCCTATTGCAGTAGCAAAGGGAACCTTCCATGAGTATTATCTTTCACCTTATCCTTAGGACTGACGTCCTACCATAGATAGATCTCATGAATTCCGGCTAGCAGTATCTCTTGATGTGATCTATGCTAAACTCTTTCAGCATCCCATCTATAAGGGTGAACCGTGATGATCAAGCAGTATCTAAATCTATCACTATAGATTCTTATTTCCAAAACAAGAACTTCTACTTCCAAGATATTTCGTAAAGACCTTGAAATACCAAACATTAAATGTCTGTGACATGGGGTGCTGATTCCGAGAAGGATATCCAATACCTAGCTCGAGAACTATGACACACCCTCTAACCCTTCTGCACATAAGGCATATCTTTTCTCTTGATGAAATCAAAATCCTTTTGATCTATCAAAGAAAAGAACTTATATAGATTTGAGTCCATAAATGGATCTCATAAGCTTACACATCATGTTATATCATCTAAGAACATTGAGCCATTGACCCATCATTTTCAACACTATCATATAGCCATGAAACGTAGCTACAACTAGCACTATCTAAATAGCATTAAGCATAGCTGGTAGCATAAAGGTAATCACAAGGTTTTGGCCTCGTAGCCCTTTAGCCATCAACTTGGCTTAACTAGTAATATTATTACCCTTCCACGTTAGTCTTTCATAAAGACCTATCACACCTTTCAGAGAAATTCCCTTCAGGTAAGTCAGAATAGGTTCATAACCTGTTATGTCACTCATGGAATCCATTTCAGACATTATGGCTATAAGCCATATCTCTTTATCTTGCCTTTCTAACATTCCTGCATAGGTCGTGAGATCTTCATTCATCAAGATGATATACCAGTAGCCCTTTCGGGCATGTGGTCATCTGTAGACTCATAGAATACTTGTCTGCACTGAGCAGTGTCCTGCACCTCATCACTGTGCGATGTCTACTCATGTTCTAATGGTTGAATATATCTTTGTGGTTCTCAAACTCTTTTAAGATTCAATTTACTCCCATTATTTCTTTTGGAAGAAACACTTCCTCTAGAAGACAGCATGTTTAGAGACAAACTCCTTTTGCTCCACAGACAAGTAAATAATATCTAGCGTGCTAGCTAAGATATTCCACAAAGTTGCAAATGTCATACTAAGCTCCAAGCCTTTCAGACATTTCCTGCTTGCTAGAAGCACGACAACGCTAAATCATCGGTTGAGATAGATTTGATGTTATCGTCTTCCATATCTGGTATGGAATTTATCCAACCTTTATTCTTTGGAACTCGGTTAAGTATATGTATCGTATAAGGGCACTATCCCGAAATACGTAAGGGATACTTTGAATGACTTATGTCACACCTTTATCATATAAAGTGTTGTTTCCATTTAAAAACACAATCTAATTGCGTATCCCAAAGATGGTATCCTTCAAGGGACAATCTGATTCTATTTCAGACAGCTTCTGAAACTCCCTTCAGGGATTGATTACTTCAATCCAATTGAAGACCAACTCCTAGGTAGCTCATCGATCTCATATTCGTACTAGCTCAAACTTTTCAGGCTTTCTGAATTGTTGTACTTCCTTAAGAGCTTTCAACTATTTCTAAAAATAGTCATAGAGATTAATAAGCAATTATTTGTGCCATTAATTGTCATAAGCCAACAAACATCGGTATGTTTAGGCTTCAGACAATTTTTCTAGAATTTATAACCTTTTTCATAAAAGGGTATTTTAGTCATCTTTAGATAAGATACGTATTATCCACTAGATTCATAATCACATGGTTCAGACATCATCAGAATGACATTTGATTGCTCGTTTTTCTTCCAGAGAGTCGACATCTAGGACGGCCAAAAATATCAAGGATAACAACCAATCAAACATTTGGTAGAGATTTCTTCACCTACATCGACTATATAGTAACATTAATCTAGTATGTTAGATTCAGTGACCATTCAACTTTGTCGGAATAACATTTGTTCCTTACAATTGAATAGGTCTACTAAATCCTCACAAACAACTGAGCTCATGTTCTTCATAAGAACCGGAACACAATACAATTATTTAGTTCCTTTGTCAGTTTACTAGACTCAGAATACAAAACCGAAAATGTCGCAAAGTTTGCTTTACTATCCGTATTTTGGTGTAAACTTTATTTTAATCTTTCTAATTTAATCATACTCGTAAGATATCATATATCTAAGAGTTGACTTGAACTTAGACAACATACTTGCCTAGAATAGAGACTTAGATAAGATCTCTTATTTTAAGCACTTGCCCTAACTTTCCTTTTAATCCTTTAAGCACTCGTGAATATTTCCTAATCCAGTCTTCATAAGACATAAGAAAAATCCCAAGAGCTATGTCCTTTAATCTTCTTTTATAAAGAAAATCCAAAGTCTATTAAATGGTTTACTACCCTTTTGAATCATATTAAAAACATGAACCATTTTAAACGACCTTCAAGCAATGATTATGGAATTAAGTCAATACTTAAATCTTACAATTTTGAAAACAACATTTCCAAAAATTGATGTGGTCATTCTTATAGTGTGTTTGAATTAATTGTCATCGTATGACAGAATGATCATATTGGATCGTATCCAATAAATGATTAATTCGTTGAAATTTATTTCAAGTGATTTAATCACATCATGAGCTTCCATTGTCATTAATAATTAATGTTTTGGAGCACTCCATCAAATATGTAGTCTCTTTGTCTCTAACTACTATAACGTGGTTGCTCGTGTCATTGCTTATTTAAAAGGATTAAAATTACTTAACCTTACTTGAGAACTTTTCTCAAAAGGTAACAATTATAATTTGGTTTTACAAATCGAGAACTAAAAACATAAATAAAAGTTTGCTAAAAAATCAACAACATAAAAATAAAAAAATAGTGTTGTTGTTTATACATGCAAAATCAAAAATAGTCTTATGGTTTATGATTTTGCTCTCACTAGTCAACTACTCCCAATTAACTTTCAAGAATTTTTAAATATTCTTTAGTTGCCAAGATCTCATCTAGTTACCCCGATTCCCGGCGTGGGCCGATCGACCGAGATAATTCGACAAGTAGGTAACATTTTACTAATCACATCTCCATGCGCCTCTTGGTGGTTGACTAGTCAACTCTTTGACACTTCACGTCACTATGTGATAGCCAACCCCTTGTCTCTAAAGTTAGACGGTCTTGACGTGGGCCAATCACTGCAAAACTTTAGTCAAGTCGTAACCCAAATATTCATGAGATCTCTTAACGATTATATCTCGTTAATAACGATATACCCAAGGTATGTCAACTCCCGTTGTGGGCAGATCAGTTGGATCCGAATAAGGGCTCTTCACCATCATTATAATATTGGGAGGCAAAATATGACTCTAGTTTTTGTCGTGGGAGTATTTATGAAAATTAATTCACTTAATTAATTTTATTTACGGTCTCATAAATTTTATCTATCTCTATAGACATACATCTTACACTTTCATCTAGATCGTGCCTAGTCATGCATCTATCGTATCATATAAAATAGGGGAAGGGGCTACAAGGACAAAAAAAAATCATGAATGAGTCCAGAAGGATGTTACTACATTTTATGTGATTAGAAAGGACAAATTCATAATAAATGGACAAAAATAACCTTTTACACATTAAACATGTAGAAACACAAGATAAAATGTAGTAACAACATGAAAACAAATAGTAACAGCCCATAAAATGTTGTAACATCCAATGGAAAAGTTGTAACTGTCAACAAACAAGTAGTAACAGCCTAAAAACATGTAGTAACAGCCTAAAAACAAGTAGTAACAACCCGTAGAATATAGTGACGGCAAATAAACAGTAGTAACATCCCATAAACAAGTCGTAACAGTCAAAAAAACAAATAGTAACAGCCCAAAAAATGTAGCAACAAGTAGTAACCGCCAAAAAATCACAAACCATACCTTCCTCCGTTCCTAATCTGCCAACAATCCAATAAATAAATTATTTATAAATAAAAAAAAAACAGTCCAAATCCTGCTGCTTCGTCATCTTCTCTCTTCAATGTCGGAACAGCAATTCGTTCTCCGAAGGAACAGCCATTTGTTCAATCTGGATCGCCGGATTTCTGCTGCTCAATCGTTGAAGCCGGATTTTTTAGCACGGGAAGTGGCGGCTGGTTTCCATCTTCAATCAAATCCTTAATTTGATTTTCGTGACCAATCTTCCATGGCCCCAATCACCACGCCGCCGCCGCCGCACTCTCCTCTCTACCGCCCAGGCCTCCACTCTCTCCGGTCTACTACTGTTTCTCCTAATCGTCCGGCAAGCCCCCTGCTTCTCTCCCTCTCTTTCCTAGTCCTCTCTCCTATTTTTGAACGCTGATGCAAACTGAATTCGTCTTTATTAGAACGCTGATGCATTTGGCGTCTGGATGAGGGATGTATTAATTAGGTTAATTAGGTTTAATTAGAAAAATGGTATTTTGGTAAGTTTAATTAATTTTTGTCCTAATTAATCATCCATGTCCTTGTAGCCTAATAAATAAATTAGTTTGTTCTTCTAGACAAAAACCTATATAAAATAAATACAAGCACAAAATAAATGAATGCGTAAATTAACCGGTATGATCATGGACTTTTCCTAGGTGCGCTTTCAAATACAAACTGAGGAAACCGCGGATCACAATCTAAGGTAGTTGCAACCACCAATAGGATCTTTAATGCACAATTCTCTAATGGGATCTTTATTTTTGTCTTTCTTTGACCTTCATCTTCCGCTCCATTCTTGTTGCATAAATTTTATCTAATAAAATAAATACACCCACCACACACGGGGGGAGCTTATCGGAATGGGATAATGCAGAAAATAAACTAGGTCACGTTCTTCATAACGACCTAGGACAATTTTAAAACCAACATAAAAATTAAATCACACACATCTATCATATTGGTCGAGTCCATGATCAATCGAGGTCCATATAATCATATTATATTTAACATATCAAATCCATACAATAAAATCTTACGAAAAAGATAAATATTAAAACAACCAACTTGCGTCTTAATTAATCGATTAACGTTTAATCAATCAAATAATTTTATCCAATCAATTAACTAATTTATATTTAATTAATTAAATGATTTTAATCAAAATAAAATTAACAGTTAATTTTAAACGATTTCAATTTTAATTTTAATCAATTAGAAATATTCCAAAATAAATCAAAATTAAAATTAAGTCCCCTTTGTTTCTTTACTTTTGATTCCTTATCAAAATGGATGTCTTTGATTTCCAAAACCAAAAGACACCAACATGGGCCCTTTCCTAAATCAATATTTAGAAAAAGGGGCTAGGCTTAGGCCTTTTCCGAAATCAAATATTTTGAAAAGGGCCTACGCCTATCCCAAACATAATTTGGAAAGACCAATATAATTTAATGCAATGTGGCATCCCAATGACCCAAACTATTTGAACCATTAGTTAATCACATTACATCAACTAAACGAAGAGATATTATCAATTACTACTATGAACTATATTGAATCACAAAATACACAAAACAAAAACATCGGGGTTCCACCAAAACGTCGACAACCGACGTCGACAGCAAAAGCCACCAGCGTCGCCGCCGATCGGTTGAGCACTCCAAGCCGCCAATTTGTTTTTTTTCTTTTCATGTATCGTTTTGCGAATCAAAATTCTTTTATCTTTTAATTACGTGATTTAAACGATAAAACTAACTATGCAAATTAACATGCTTATTGCTTCAGCTCAAAGCTATCTCTGATACCACTGTTAGGAAATCTATGCGGGAACGCAACGGAATTGAAAATTTTATTTCCTTTTTACCCAAGAAAAGAAGTAGACAAGAGAATACCTTGATTGATCTAATTGGATCGACGCTTTGTGTACGGTTGTAGTTTCTGCACTAAGCCGCCCAAGTGTTCGGCCTCTACCGTTGATTGTTGGAAGTAGCGCCCGAAAGACAATTTATGTAATTATTTTTAAAATTAATAAATGACAGATTTATTCTCATCTTATTACTTGCTTCGTGGTTGTAAGTAATACACTACTGAAAACCCTAAGTCGTATCATATGTAGCCATATAACTTTGTGTGTGTCACACATGAGGATTAAGTTTATGGTGATACACTTGAAATGTTAGTCCGTGGTGAAGTTAGTCAAAGTATGGGGTCTATTGATTAAACCATCATTAATGCGCCCAGAACACTTTATGGTGTGTCCGTCCTAACCGGACCGTCGACATTGGTTGTCTAAGTGGGGCATTTATATATGATGAGAGTCATATAAGAATTGACCGATTTAATCTGTATTTCTCATATAATTCCGTGATTGAGAAATCTTATTAAATCACAAGATGATCATATATGGATCCTGAAGTGATTACAGACTCCTACTTGTTTTAGGATAGGGTTTGATGTGTTCATTAAGAATCGCTAAGAGGCGCGGTCCGAATCACTTTCACATTCACACTATTCTGGAATGGGTGAGAAGTGTGTGTCTCACAGATATGGAACCCACTCCTTCCTGCGGGAAGTAGAAAGGCAATCCCCTTATTTGATGATCCTAGAAACTGATCGATCCTAGGAGTTCGTATTTGTTATGAACTAATTGATCACTAGTGGGTTAATGGTAAATAAGGATAAGATGTATTGAAGAAGGTTTACGGAAATAATCCTACTTCAGTACGGATAGTCTATGGAGGGTTAGTTTATATGAATTGATTATATCAATGGACACTTATCGACTCGACTCGACGTTTTGAGAATAAGTTATATCCATAATCGATAGAGTTCAGTTTCGGATTTATGGTGGCGTAATTCCGGAATTAATGAGTTGAGTAAAAATATTCTGTTCGACGAATATTTTATTCAATTTATTGTAGCCATTGGTTATAGGTCCATTGTCCCCGGGTTGGCTCCTAACACGCGAGTGTTTTCTCGTTTATGGAACCTCGAGAATAAATTAAATAGTTGGTCTATTTAATGAATATGTAATATTATTTATTTGGTAAATAATATGTAAATAGAAAAGATATTTTCTATTAAAAAAGATGATGTAAGTGGTGCCCCAAATATGGATAAATTGGGAGAAGAAATTTTTCTAGATTATCTCATATGTGTGATTAATTAATTATCTATTTGTTGGATAATTAATGGAAAAATAAAGAGATTGATTTTTTGGGAATTATCTCTTATTTTTGTCGCAAAAATATCTTTTCCTTATTGGAATAGGTAATTGTATTGTGAAAATGATAACTCTCTCTTGACTAGTTATTTTCCTATATAAGGAGAGGTCCTCCCAACACAATTGACCTTACAAATTGTGCCACTAAGTACATAACAGGAAGAAGAAATAGTTTCTTGCCTTAGTCTTTTAGAGAAGAAAAACCTAGGGATTTTTTTTTTGTGCATATTCGAGGAGGTTCTACGGCGAGGATCGACGTCCACCAGTCGTCGCTAGGAGATACAATCAGGAAGACTACGACTTCTCCCTTATGTCGATTTATCGTCTCACTCCGGTTTGGGTAAATCTACTAACACTCTTGTAGTTATTAATTATTTATGCGAATTGAATCGTGGTAAAATCGCATGCGATTTTATTCGTAGCTTCCGATGTGCTAGATCGAGGGTCTCGATCGGTGCTGAGAATCAGATCTGACGATCCAATTATGGATCGGATCCGGATTTGGGTTTCTGTATATCCAGCAGGAGGTAGCAGAGCAAGGTTAAAACGATTTTTTCGATCATGATTGCATAATTAATTAATAAGGAGTAGAATAGAAAAAAAATTGCATCTTTTATTTTAATTTTCTTTTTTATGCGATGGAATGATTTGGTTGACGAGATGGATTGTGGTTGGTACATGTTTACCGTTAGATATGTTGTAAACCCGTTTTTCCGGATATAGGAAATTGTTGTATTTATTTTTCTGGAATTTTTTTTTTTTTTTTTATCCAAATTGTTTTGGATATAGGATACATAGTTGTATTTTTTTTTTATTTCCCCGGCGCTGTAGCTGTTGCTGGAAGGTGATCACATTGGAATTGGAACGCTGATGTCATCATGACATCAGCACTGATAAAAAAAAGGGGGGAAGCTGCCGCTGCTGTACGTACGAGAGGAAAAGAAAAAAGGACGGAAAAGGCATCAATTTTTTATTATCCAAGATCAAGATGGTAACAAAGATGAATGCTTAGGATTTTTTTTTTTTTCCCTTTTCCTAGTTTAAATAGGTTAGATACGAGATACCAACGATCCATCTCAGTGGTTTACTTTTTCGCATTTATTTTCTTGGATAATTATCTATGTGATATAACAATGTCATACTATGTATCATATTCATGAATTCCACTCCTAGCATATGCATACTAGTAGAAAATTAATATTTGCATTAATTAGACATGTATGAACACGATAATTAATTTAGATTAAAAAAAATTAAATTAAGTAAAATGAACGGAATTTTATCGGGATACAAAATTCAAATGATAAAATAAAATTTACTAGGTAAATTTAATTTTGGATCTAAAAATCATTCGTGGATTTTAATTATGTATTGACTACATAAAAGAATTTTAATAATTGAAAAATTGGAAAATCCGGAAAAGTTGCACACCAACTGAGCAAAAGGTTCGAAAATTGGTTCGGGCGGTCAACAAGGCTTCGGCTCGACTCGACTTGTCCGTCCAAGTGCGACGTTAGCGTCGGGGGTCCGGCAAGGTCAAGCTATCCGGCGAGCTGAGGCTCAATGGGGCAACCTTAGCCCGATTCATCCAGCTGACGTATATGAACCAACGAAGAGGACGGGTCGGCTTAGCCAATCCCGACACCATTCGGTGAACTCGGTTAAAGATCAGCCAGGGTTTAATACCGATAAGTTGGTGATTGCTTTTCAAGATTTATTGTTTTCAAATTATTGAGATTAAATTCTACTATCCTAAAATTTTATGATGACAATATTAGGACTATAAAATTCTTTGGTGAATTTTAGTTGTGTAGTGTCTACACAAGAAATTTTTAAATCTTCAAAAAAATTGGAAAATCATGAATATTGTGTCACTAGTTAGACGGTATTTAGAACCGATAAACTAGTGGGAGCTTTAAATATTATGATTTATTATTTTTTGAATTATTAGAAAATTGATAAAGTCCTAATATATTGGGATTATAAAATTCTTGGTGAATATTAATTGTGTAGCGTCTACACAAGGAATTTTAGTAAATCCATAAAATTGGAAAATCATGAATTAGTGACACTAGTTAGACGGTATTTGGAACTGATAAACTAGTAGAAATTATAAATTTAATGATTTATTTTTCTCTGAATTATTAGAAAATTCATAAAGTCCTAAAGTATTGGGATCATAAAATTCTTGGTGAATTTTAATTGTGTAGCGTCTACACGAGGAATTTTAATAAATCCATAAAAATGGAAAATCGTGAATAAGTTACACTAGTTAGACGGTATTTGGAACCGATGAACTAGTGGGAGGATTAATTTAAATTTTCATGATTTATTGTTTTTCGGATGATCAAGAAATTCTGAAAATCCTAATAAGACTACCTATTTTTTCTAAATAACGAGTGGGAGCGGGGAAGGTGACAACCGACCCCACGGCCTCTACTGTTGACACAAGCACGTGAGAGAATGGTGACGCCTCGTGCCATTTTGATTTCGGCCCCCTACGGATGGCCTTCACCGCTATCAAAATTCAAGGCTTGGTTTCCGATAGGATAGGATTTGAGTACTCGTCGGGTCACTGACCTACCCTACGGCGGCATACTCGGGGCGTACTTAAAAATCTAAAATAGTAGGTCACACTCACAAGGATATTTTAGGAAATATTTTGGCTGAAAAATGAAGGTAATAAACAATTAAATAGAAGATGTTCGATTCTTAAATGGTTTAATTGTTGAGAGAGATTGTCTCAATTTAATCATCTCCTCTTTGACCTACCCTACGGCGGCACTGAGGTGTGAGATTAAATCCTTAGAATGGTAGGATAAACTGTTTGCATGACATCACGTTTATTATTCCTAAAATTATTATATGTTGTGGTGTAAGATTTGATTTATATTTCTGTCATAATTTATTTTTGCAACTACAAATCATCTCAAGATATCTAAACTGCTAAACATGATAAATTGACTAATGATGACTTTGTAAAAGTAACAAGCAAGTTGTAATCAATAATCGAGAATGCAAATTGATTCTTCGGAAGAGGATGTTCCACTTGAGCCTACAAACTTAAGTGACATTCATGTCCCTGCTGTCACTTGTGTTGAACGAGAGACAAAAAAATTAGTTCAAAGATGTCGAGAATGATTTGGTATCAATCTCAGTAAGACATCCCACAGTTCACCTAGTTCACGGCCATTACTTTTAAAGAAAGCCAAGAATGGGAAAGTAAATGTCTACAAGTGTAAGTCATCAAAACTAAACAAGTTTAAGGCTAATCCAAAATATTAATAAAAGAAAGCATAGGATAAGGAAAGTGATTTCGGATCACTAACCAATGAATCCTTAAAGAATTCCTAAAACGGGGATTATGACCCGGAAGCTAAGTTCTTTTAAGAACAAGGTAGTTAGGCATTAATGATTAAAGAGAAAACAACGGGCAGTTATTTTAGCTGAGATAGTAGGAGTGATATAAGGAAACAAATTTCGGATTTTAATCCTTGAATATCGCATAAATTTAATTTCTGTTTTCAGATTCGTTGGAACGAATTGATTCACTTTAAAATCGATAATACAGTTGCCTCAAAGAAAGTGAATATGACATTTGTATACGATTTTGATACTAGGACTCTGATAAAGTCAAAAACCACTAAGTGATGCTAAAAATGTATATGTAACGCATCATAAGCTATTAAGACAAATGGTTTCCGTATTTAGATAAACGATTCTTCAACATCTATTAATTAGTTCATATATCCTAAAGATAAGATCACAAGACTGGCCAAGGGTGATTCCAATCTCCCAGTCTAAGAACACTATCTCAAAGGAAAAATGACTAAGTTACCTTTCAATTAGGAAAAGGTAATTGAGCTGAAGAAGTATCATAGCTTTTTCATATTGACCTTCGGGGTCTTATGAAGATACGAGCTAGTAGGAGCTTTTGAGTAGTGGCGCTGATGCTCGGCCTACGTCCAAGAGAAATGATTTCACTGAAAGGATAAACCATGGATTGCCTTATATTGTTATTGATATGTTACAATACACTGCTCAACTTGATTAAGATATTAGTTGCAAAATAACGGTATACATTATTATCTAATACCGAGAAGTCTACCTAGAAGATGCTAATGAATTTATGGATAAGGAGTGAACTACGTTCACTCCACTTCTGTAAATAGAGGCGTTTAGCGCTAGTGCCTCAAGGTAGGACTGGATATTTTGCATACACGTTCAAATGGTGACTGTGTATGATATATCTTAATGGAATGAGTAAATGTTGGTTATGAGATTTTTAAGATCGGTAAGTGACGGTTGTACTATCACAGCCTTTCTGAAAGAATGTTTAAATAACAACCTTAGACCTTGAAGTACAGTTACTCAACGAGTTACTATCTGAATTAATCAGACCAGATCCAACATTGGTTTTTGGGGATTACGCTGATAAATACTACTGAACAAGATCATAACATCAATCCACCCAAATGTGGTAGGAGTGTGGTTTAACCATTGACCCACTGTGATTATGCAGTCTTTACAGTCTGCTGGGGTGATTGATAACCTATGGCCTTTTGGAAGGACTGTATAGGATTCTGATAAAAGGAGGTTGGTTTAAAGCCATAAACCAGTAAATGGAGTTTTGGTACTCCAGTTCTGTTCATAATCTTGTAGAACCACCTGCGTGTCTCAGGCCCAATGGGAGTAACTGCATCTACGTGTAGAAGAGTCAAATGAATGAGAAAGTTTAACTTTCAAGGCAAAGCCACGTGGTCTAGGGGTAATTCCCTGAGAAGAAGAGAGTTAACCAGGTGATGCCCTGAACTCTCTCACCATTCAGCCTTGCTTGACTCTATGGAAAGCAGAAAGATTAACAGAGGTGATGCCGTGAAACTTTCTTGCCGTACAATGGAGCTTAGATTCATTCGCAAAGGAAGGGTTTTTGCTTAATGCCAATGGCAGATTGACTGCCTATGCCTATATCCATTGATGGATTAAAGTAAACCTCTAGGTCATTAAAAGTCACATGTTTTGGAATGTGTGGGCTTGACCAAAATATTGATGAGTCTTTTGTAGACTGGAGAATCAATATTGGTAAAATAGTAGACATTAATGTTAATAAAAGATAACATTACAACAGTTGGATACAACATGGGTGTGTTATCTGAAGTCAAAAACTGACGAGCCAAAGCTTCTCTGAATCAGAGAAGTGGACTATATTCTTAGAATTTGATTCGGTCGAATTCATGAGAACAAGTTGTTGGCAATATCCCAATAATGCATTTTCGAATGCCGAATTCAACGAGCGGATTCCTACCCAACCCCTCACGGAATAATTCTCTTAGTCTTCAGATATAGAGAAAATGGGATAGATTATCTTTTGGATAGAGAAAGTCAGGTTATTAAAAGTCAATAAAAGTCGAGTCTTGGATTCGGACGTTGAAAGCAGTATAGTACATTATCATGTATCTTGAGAGAATGAGGAATCGTTTGCTTGTCCATTCGGGTGCGAACCTGAGTGTCATTGACTACACTGATTCTGATTTTTTGTCGGATTAAAGATAATCATGAATCGATCTCAGGCTCAGTGTTTACTCATAGTGATGGAGCTATAGTCTGGAGCAATCCAGCACTGCCACTTTGACTCTGTTAGTCGAATACATAGCAGCTTTCGGAGTAGCTAAAGAGGCAGTATGGCTTGAGAAGTTCTTTGTTGGATCAGGAAGTGATTCCACGTCTCGATGAGCCGATATCAATTTACTGTGAAAACAGTTGAGAGGCAGCTCATGCAAATGATCTTCGCAATCATAAGAGGTCAAAAGCATATTGAGAGAATGTACCACCTGGTCAGACAGATCGTGCAAACATGCGACGTATCGGTCCTTAAGATCGCCTCGAGCCAATAACCCAGCTGATCAGTTCACCAAGTCTTGTGGCATCTAATGTCACTCATAAGCGCTTGTCGGGAATGAAATTGTAAGATATGTCTCATCTGCTTTATAGCAAGTGGGACAATGTTGTGGATAGATAGAATAAGGGTGTGGTGCTTAAAAACAATCATTGCTTGTTTTTACGGGCAAGTGGGAGATTGTTAGATATAGTGTGCCCGAAAGACAATTGTTGCTTGTCCTTACGGGCAAGTGGGAGATTGTTGGAAGTAGCGCCCGAAAGATAATTTATGTAATTGTTTTTATAATTAATAAATGACAGATTTATTCTCATCTTGTTATTTGCATTGTGCTTATAAGAAATACATTACTGAAAACCCCAAGTAGTATCATATGTAGCTATATAACATAGTGTGTGTCACAGGTGAGGATAAAGTTTATGGTGATACACTTGATCTGTTAGTCTGTGGTGAAATTAATCAAAGTATGACATCTATTGATTAAACCACCATTAATGCGCCCAGAACATTTTATGGTGTGACCGTCTTAACCGGATCGTCGAAAATGGCTATCTAAGTGGGGCATTTATATATGATGTAGTCATATAGGACTGGACCGATTTAATCTGCATTTCTCATATAATTCCGTGATTGAGAAATCTCATTAAATCACAAGATGATCATATATGGATTAACCTTAATCCTGAAGTGATGCCGTGAAACTTACTTGTTTCAGGATAGGGTTTGATGTGTTCGTTAAAGATTGCTAACAGGCGCGGTCCGAATCACTTTCACGTTGGCACTATTTTGGAATGAGTGAGAAGTGTGTGTCTCACAGATATAGAATCCATTCCTTCATGCGGGAAGTAGAAAGACAATCCCCTTATTTGTTAATCCTAGAAACTGATCGGTCTGCGGAGTTCGTATTGGTTATGAACTAATTGATCACTAGTGGGTTAATGGTAAATAAGGATAAGATGTATTGAAGAAGTTTTACGGAAATAATCTCGCTTCGTTACGGATAGTCTATGGAGGGTTAGTTTATATGTAATGATTATATCAATGGACACTTATCGACTCGACTCGACGTTTTGAGAATAAGTTATATCTATAATCGATAGAGTTCAGTTTCAGATTTATGGTGGTGTAATTCTGGAATTAATAAGTTGAGTAGAAATATTATGTTCGATGAATATTTTATTCAATTTATTGTAGCTACTGGTTATAGGTCCATGGTTCCCGGGTTGGCTCCTAACACGCGAGTGTTTTATCGTTTTATGGAACCTCGAGAATAAATTAAATAGTTGGTCTATTTAATGAATATGCAATATTATTTATTTAGTAAATAATATGTAAAATCCAAAAGACATTTTCTATTAAAAATGATGATGTAGGTGGCGCCCCAAATATGGATAAATTGCTGTCGTTGTAAGATGAAAGGTGCAGCTAACAAGCCCTTGATACAATAAAACTAAAGAAAAGGAAAGTTCATCAAGATAAGTAGTACCCCTGATGTGGTCACCAACTTGGACAATTGAAATATGTTTGGTTTGTTTCCTTTCCATTCAATCTGTAGCCCTTAAAAATTAAATTGTGATTTGTAGCTTAAGGTAGGTGGATATTTAGGATAGTAGAGATGAGATATAGTAGTATGGGAGAAGAAATTTTCTTAGATTATCTCATATGTGTGATTAATTAATTATCTATTTGATGGATAATTAATGGAAAAATAAAGAGATTGATTTTTTTGGGACTTATCTCTTATTTTTATAGCAAAAATATCTTTTCCTTATGGGAATAGGTAATTGTATTGGGAAAATGATAACTCTCTCTTGACTAGTTATTTTCCTATATAAAGAGAGTTCCTCCCAACACAATTGACATTACACATTGCGCCACTAAGTAAATAATAGGAAGAAACACTTTCTTGCCTTAGTCATTTAGAGAAGAAAAACCTAGGGTTTTTTTTGTGCATATTCGAGGAGGTTCTACGGCGAGGATCGACGTCCACCAGTCGTCTCTAGGAGATACAATCCGGAAGACTACGGCTTCTCCCTTATGTCGATTTATCGTCTCTCTCCGGTTTGGGTAAATCTACTAACCTTCTTGTAGTTATTAATAATTTATGCGATATGAATCATGGTAAAATCACATGCGATTTTATTCGTAGCATCCGCTGTGCTAGATCGAGTGTCTCGATCGGTGCTGAGAATCAGATTTGATGATCCAATTATGGATCGGATCCGGATTCAGTTTTCTGTATATCCAGCAGATCCACACGAACAGTCCGCCGGCATCCCCTTATGGATTGCTACCAGAAAAACTCGGTTGCTAGACGAACTTTTTCTCTCTCTCAAAATCTCTCTCTAGGAAGCTCTCAATTTTCTAGTAAATTAGAACTCTTTTAATTGTGATGTATAAAAGAGCTAGCCAACCCTCTCTTTTATAAAGGAAGTGGTGCCCCATTATAGCTCTCAATCTGATTGGGAAACGCTTCTGATAGATTGAGGAGAGAGAAAATATTTTCCTAATAAAATATGACAAGTATTTTTGATTGAATTATCTCATTAATATCTCATATTAAATATTTCCAAGATATTTGTCAATATCTAATATTGACTATCTATCTCTTATTACCATAAATCTATTTTTCCAAAATCAATTAATATCCAATATTATAGTTATGTTAATCTTATTAATTAAATTGCACAATCCAAGTGTATCATATACACTAGTCATATGTGCCCATTTGGCCAATAAATTAGCTTCTGGAATATTCTTTAATTAATATAATACTATTATTAATTAATTTGCAAAATATATGTGTATCAATATGCACATAAATGCTCCATATACATATACATTCTGTGTATATTTAATTAATCAACATAATTAATATCTTGTATTATATTTATTCATAATAAATAAATACCACCATATTAATTGACCACTATAACACTTTATAGTCGAGATAAAACTTTTCTTATTTGGTTATCACTATAACGGCATTTTAATCCGGCTTGAGGTTCTTATGTGTGTGACCCGATAGGCTTCTGAATATGTTGGCCATAGACGTAAAGAGAAAATTACAAAAACTCCCTTCACACCTAACGATCACGGAATAGCATCTAGAAACACACCGTGACCCCTAATCATCGGAAGAGTCCAATGCAATGACTACTACCTTTCATGTGAAACAGTTACCGTGTAAATAGAATCCTATCGTTGTAATAATATTCATACGGTCGTACGTCGAGTGTCAGGCATCAATGACCGTATCTTATAACCTGGATATCATGATCTCTCGAAATAACTCATTTACTCCCACTTTGCAAAGATTCACGAGAGTAAGACAATCCTTATAAGAAGGCATTTTTGGATATTTACTCCCAATAATAGGATGCGCGATTTCGGGACGAGCAACACGAATCCTACACATGTTTCAGTATCACACCCAATCACTATAGCATGATCGCCCCATGGAAAATGGAAACCTCGATAGTGTCAAAGTATGAAAATCCACACCGTGATACCACGAAGACTCCGATATCAGGATAATTACACAACCACCACATAGTGTGACACTTAATAAAGTAAGTGGGTTAGTCTAACGTACGCATACTCTAATACATGTCCACGTACAGTCCATGTGTCTCAACACTTCGATATATGAGATCTATCACTATCTTCAATATGATAGAAGACATCTAATACGTGCTAGTCTAATCGTACTATCAATGTCCCGTTTAATAGTATATACGACTATAGACATTTAAGTATCAAACCTTTTAAAGTGAGTCGAGATCTCATCAACCGTAATCACTATCATGGTTTCTCTTTCACAGTTTGACAGTAAGGATGATATCATATAACAATATCGTAATTGGTTCGTTAAACGAACAAATATATAATAATTGTAAAGTCATTTAATATATGTACAAACATAAAGAAATAGTAAAAATGATCCGACCCGCTCAGATCCGGTCCAACCCGATTGGGTTTAGGACACTATTTCAACAATGTCGTGTCCTTAAATTTTGGAATTAGGCATATCGCCGTGTCCGTGTCGTGTCATGCGACGTATCCGTGTCCGTGTTTGTGCAACATACATAATTAGTTTAGAAGAGTTTAACGATAAATTCGTTACAATAAATAAATAAAACCTAAATATGACAAGATCAAGAATCGAACTAGCATCAATAGGAGTATATAATCACTTCATATCTACTAGATTACCTTAAACTACTGTAAAAGATCTAATTGTGGGCCCCCTTATATCATGGGCCATGGGCGACCGCCCATCTCGCCCGCCATAGGGCCGGCCCTGTATAGCACGTTGATCTGCATGAACAATAAGTCGTAGTTGATGAGGGAGTGTATCGACATAGTCATAGTGAATGGATGAGGCAGTCATGAAGGCATGTTTGGCTAAGAAATCTGCTGCATTACTAGCTTCTGGAAAAATATGTTTGAGAGTTAAGCCATGTTTACAAAGCATGTCTTTTATAGTGGTAATATCATTGGCGATTTTCCAAGGAGTGTCATATGACCTTTCGATCATCTTGGCAAGAGCTTGGGAGTGAGTCTCGATCTGAACACGAATCAAACCTTGAGCAACACCAAAAAGAAGGCCAGCTAAAAGAGATTTAGTTTCCGTGATGATGCTTGTAGAAAGACCATAATATTCTCAAGTAGCAAGAAGTAAACGTCCATCCTCGTCACGAATGATGAACTCACCTCATGAGAGGCCAGATTACCAAGCGAAGAACCATCGACATTGAGTTTACAAAAATTGCGATTGAGTTTACAAAAATTGCGATCCGACTTACTCCATGCTATAGGCAATGGTGGTAAGTTTGGAACAAATTAAAGTTATTTAAGAGGCCATTATCGAGCAAAAAATTGTCTTCAGTGTCAATTCTGTAGAGATTTATTTGTAGTAGTGCCAACTTCAAGTTCTGATGGATATTATGGATCATGTGTGTGAAGGAGGGACAATGATTATCATGAATAATGTGGTTTCGGCATTTCCACAATTCCCAAATAATGAACGAGGGAACACGCTGACATGCGATTTTGACTGAACCATCGCGGTTCGGTTGCCACCATGTTTTGAGGTAAGAGGATAAGGTAGAAACAAGAGGATGGTTCAACTGACCTTGAAAGTGATTCCAGATTCTTTTGGCAAAGTTGCATTGGTAAAAAGAGTGAGATTGCCCTCGTATACATAGAGAAGACAATTAAAAGTACCATTTACCCCAATTCTTGTTAGGACTTCAGGTATAGGCAGCATATTGTTTAAAAGAACAAAAAAAATGATTAAGGACATTGAGTACTAAAAGGATTGTATAGTTTGTATAAGAATAATATAGTGATTAAAAAAGAATAGAAGAAAAGGAAATATCGGAAAAAGAAAAAATGATACCTAGGGGAATCGAACCACAAATTTATCGAAGTTTAGAGACAGTAACACCACAATACATAAAAATTTAGTTTTAAGAGAAAAAAATATACGTATTACTTCCTTGTGAATATTACTATTGCAATGGGCATTTTTGTAATTTCCAAAAATGGGGGCACGAGCCCCACTCAGATCTCTTTAGCTACGCCTCTCTATATAAGGGAGCAAATCATGACACAAATATTCATGAAAAATTCCTAGAGGTTATTCTTTTTGAGATTTTTTTAAGCGAATTAACAACTCATGTATTTGGATTTAGAAACTCCTGTGAAAGGACCCTGGATAGAACTACAGATCGTTGATCATGGCATATCAATTATCCTGGGCCTCGGTGTAAAGGTACTTTGCGATGTCTTTTCATTTTATTTTTTTCCTTTTTGTTATGTGTTATGTCTATTGAACTGGAAGAACGTGAAGGCAAGAAACAGAACCAGAAACCACACAGAATCTCAAATCTATTTGGAAAAGTATTTTTTTTCCTTGAATGTAGTGCATACCCGAATACGTTTTTTTCCCATAACGGCGGTGTTTTCTGCAAAAAAAAAAAACACTTCTTTTGAGAATGTCCCTTGTTTTGTCCATCTTTTACAAAGTAAATGCTGGGTCCACCAAAAATCACACGATTGAGGAGGCCTCTCATTTTGTCGATTGATGTATCCGTATTGCTCTTTCTACTTCACCCACTTTTCTATATCTTGCATTACTCTGATTTTGTGTCATGTCATTTAATACGACATACCAAAGTGTTAATTTATTATGAGAGTGGAGAATTGTTTATGTCAATTTTTTTTTTAATTTTGTTTAGCCATTTGTATGATAGCCTTAATTGTTTAAATCAAAATTCATTTGGAATTTTTTTTTTCCAAGATAAATGTTTCCGTTATTTAATCCGTCACAATTTTGATAATTATGTCTAGCCTTTTAAACTGTGTGAACATCTTGCAATGAATTTGCAACTTCATTTTCAATTTTGCTACTTCATTTTCAATTTTCTAATGTTCTTGGTATTGCTTTGCCTGCAGGTTGAGTTTTAATACCCTGACTTTCAATGCTTTAGTGACCAAATGGTTATACAAAGATGGTTCACGAAGTAATGAATTTAGTGATATGCTAAAAACCCGACTCGGATCACTGGCGGATGAAGGTTCGCCTCTTTCGTTAAATAAAGCGGGTTTCAAAGACTTCACTTTACCTACTTCCACAACCTTGTCATTCGCTCCATTATTACGAGGCAAATGCTGATCTTTGGAATCTGAAGGCACAACATCTTCCTTTTGGGGAAAGCTAGGTAAGGGCACAATCGTCCATATATAACCTATTCGGAACAAAAGGGACTTCACAATTGGTACGAATCAGTCCAATGTCCTTCACATCTTCTTTTAGTGAAGACTCGGGTTTGAACTTGTGCTGAATCTCCTCGAAATTGTGAGGGCAATATTTGTCCTGTATATCCTTAACAAGATTAGACGGTTTGTCAGAATCTTTTCCCAGAATTTCATTCCGGATTGATACCCTAAGAAGTTCAGATTCAACGGCATCGATGGTGTTCCTGGCCACATATATCCAATGGCATTACTATGTTATGATATAATGCCTCCACCGCAAAAGGTTGAAAAAACTATTGGATGAAAGAGAGTAATGTCTTTCCATGGAGTTGGATTATCAGTTGGTCGGAAAACCAATTTCCTCGACCTTACGTCTTCTTCTTTTGATGACCCACGATAGTTTAATTTATTAGTCTTTATTCAAACACAATTACTTCGATTCCTAGGCATGGAAGAAAACCCAATTTGTTTTCTTCGTGTACCTAGTTGGTGGATTTGATTCTCAAGTTGGGTTTGCATTCTTGTGAAAAGACTCGGTCTTGGATTACAGATCGTCGATCAGGCATATCATTTATGCCGGGCTTTCTTGTATATGTATTCTTCCATTGCATTATTCGCCATAATTGAATACAATAGTTTTTTTTATGCCCTAACGGGGTTCGAACACTGATCTCCATGTCAGATTATAGTCAAGTTCACTAATAGACGGATGCACCTTGTGTGAATGCAATAGTTATTATTGTCTTTAATATGTAATGTATTGATTAATATATATATATATATATATATATATATATATATATATATATATATATATATATATATATATATATATATATATATATATATATAAAAAAATAAATAGAAACTAAGAAGCACAACTAGCAAACCACACACATCTTCTAATCTATTTTTATATTGATTTTGGGCTACTATTTGCAACACACATATTCTACACGTGCATCATTTTACATGTGCACTACAGTAGAACCGACTTTGTCAAACTCGATTCTGGAGCCAAGAACCGACTTTGGGCTCCATACCCACCAGAAGTCTGCTTTTTGCTCCAGAACCAACTTTCACAAGGTCGGTTCTACTGTGGTGCTTAAGTAAAATGGTGTACTAGTAGAATAAGTGTGGTGAAAATAATGGCCCTTTTGATAATTAATAGACAATGCACTTAACATATTAGATTCATTAAAAAGGCTATTTTTAATCGCAGCGCAGTCGATCTATCCAGACACCACATTTAAGAAAAATTTCGACTTTGCAAAGGTCAGAATTTTCTTTCGACCTCTACAGAGTCAAGTTTCGTGCATAATTTTAACTCTGGAGAGGTCGAATCCCAATGTGGTGCCCCAAAAATAGATTGACCATGGTGTGAATAACAGTGATACTCCAGAAATACAAAACAATATAATAACTAGTAAAGGGAAAAAAAGAAATGTTTGTTATAATTTCACAAGCAAAATGCCCAGAAATCTCTAAAACTGTTTAGAAGATGTTATGACGGAACGATCAGGAAGTTATGGTGATTGTGAGTAAAGAACAGAAAATAAGCCAACAAATATAGGAAATGTTGAGAACCAACTCATCACAGTAGACTCGGCAGTTGATCAACTCTGCTCACTTCCTTCAGCTGAACACCAGCTCAGCAACAGTTCCATGCTCTGCGGACCAGACTATGCTTCCACAGAGACTCGGCTGAGTACACTACTCAGATTACAAAATTCAGCATACATAGTTTAAGTCACCATTACAAATCTCCACCTAGACTTGAACACCATTCAGACCAACCAAAACAAATGCATAGCCAAGTGCCAGATTTCCTCTTTTTCTTTAGACTTGAATACCTCAAATAGAACCCTCACCTCACCGAGTACTCCCGGATCTGATTAACAAAGATTGGATGTTCAAAGAAGTCCGCATAATAACCTGAAACTTGCTTATTGGAACTCCTTTAGTGAACATATCAGCAAGATTGACACCGCTCAATATTTAAAACATACTCCTATCCCCCATCTTAAGATGGGTGGCAGCGTCCATATTCCTCTCTTCCCAATCGCCTATAGATGGGTGGTAGCGATCATCAATCGCACACTAGTGCGCCCAAGATGTGAGATTGATGAGAGTCAACTTTGCTTCATTTCTTACATGATTTTAACCATGTTTATGACTTTTTTGATGCACTTTTGGGGTAGTTATTTATGATGGATTTTCACCATTTAATTCACCTTGAGGTCAAAGACAATTAGTCCAGAAATCTCGTCATTTTTGGTGAATTATTGTAATTTTCATACCTATTTTATCTTTCGGAAGTTATGTGCGGTATTTTTGTTGGTATGTGCAGGGAATAGGTTCATTGTGATCCCGGGAGAGGAGTTATTGATGATTAAAAGATGATTTTGAGATGTGAAAGCAAGCACCCGAAGCTAAAGAGTTGAAATGGATCAAGAATCATTGATGTTTTCATACTTCCATGACTTAATCTGAATTTTACGCTCCCTTAGAGGCGTTTTATAAGTTCTCTTGAATAAGCTTTCCAACGCAACTTGAATCGCTCAAATCGGAGTTCTACACGCAAAACTATCGTAAAATTACCGAAGGTGTTCCAATGTTGGAGTGGATCAAACATGCATGCGCATGAATGATTATTCTATGTGCATGCATGATATTTCAGCTATAAAAATGAGGGGATTCAGAGATTGCATGCGCGTATGCTCTCCCTATGCTGGCGCATGGAACGTGTGTTTTTACGGGGTTTAACCATTCGGGGTCGGCCAATTAGGTCGAATTTTATACCCACTTCTTTAGAATTTAATTTCCTACTGAGTTCTTAGGTTTACTTTTCCAAAAACCCTTTAGAAAATTATTTTCTTGCATCCAATTACTTCAAGATTGTTGATTTCTTTTTGCAAGTTCTTCATTGTGGATCGCTTCCAAACTATTGGTAATTTATTTTTCATATCTTTTATCACGCTTTCTTCCATTTCTTTTATGATTTCTTGTTTCGTTCTAGCAATTATGCGTAGCTAAATTCCTTATAGCTAAATTACGCGACGGAATAACGAAATTGATGCCTAAACGATGATCTAAGCACGGGTAGGGCTTAAAAATTGAATCTATTGAATTGTTGTGTCCTAAAACTTGAACCTAATGCCTTTAGTGGAGTAGCTAACCATTAATAGATCCCACACATGACCTTTATAAATGTATTTTGCGAGGGAGTGTGCGAAATAGGGTTTTAGGATTTCCATGCACGAACGAGTCGAGTTATTCGCAGCCTGTTCCTTGGTAAGGTTTTTCTAGCTAAGCCGTGAACTCGGTGGATGCGGAGCGTCTCATAGTTCTTAATCATATTAGGTCAATTAAATCCTATAAAGGGACTGTTGAACCAAATATAGGGTAAACTAGGTTGTGGTATTAGCGACTGGGGACCAGTTTAGGAGATTGCACACACAACACACTCATTAGAAACCATTGGTTGGTTAAAATAACACGGCAACGTATACTCGAATTTTTACTATAAAATACAGATTCTGTAAATTTTCTTTTACATCTACCACATTCATGCAGATTCTGTAAATTTTCCTTTATATCCATCATATCCTGTAAAATAAAGAATCTGATGCATTTCATATTGAATTGGGATTCCGTAAACTTAAAAAACATAAATTTAAAACTGTAAAATAGAGTACTTATTAAAAGGATCTAATGTGAGTGTTCTAACTATAGGGCGTGCCCAACGTAATAAAAGTAAATGTCTTTTTTATAATGTCTAAACGATGACAACAAAACTGATTTTGTATATGTATTTATACCTTTCTATATGGTGAGAAATGTTTATAGTAAATATAACTTAACAAATCGAAGAAATTTAATGGACGTAATAATCGGGAACACATAAAACAATCTATATAAGATGTGGTAGGGGCATGTTTTCAGTTGAGAGGGACACAATTCAAAGTATAATACTAAATAGTATGTGTTCTTAAAAAAACACCTTTATAGATACAAATAAGAACGTTGTGGTTAGTTTAGATATTGAAGAGATATTGCACATAATTTTTTAATATTAGGAGAGTGATGACTATTATTAAGGAATAAATGGATATATAATGAATAAGTGAACAAGGACATTGACTACTAAAAGGATTTTATCGTTTGTATAATAATATAGAGTTTAAAAAAACTATAGAAGAAAAGGGAAAGATTGGAAAAAGAAAAAAAATGATACCAACGGGAATCGAAACCCAGCTTCATTGAAGTATAGCTACAGTACCACCATAATACATAAAAATCTAGCTTTATGAGGAAACAACAAAATATATGTGGTAATTCCTTGTGCATATTACTAATGCAATGGGCATTTTAGGAATTCCCGAAAATGGGGGGAACGAGACCCCCCAGATCTCTGTAGCTTTTCCCCACTATATAATGGAGGAAATCAAGACCTAAATATTCACAAAAAATAGCAAGAGGTCATTCTTCTTAAGATTGTCTTAAGTGAATCAACAAGCATTCATTTAGTTTAAAAAATTCTTGTGACAGGAGACTGGATAGAGGTACGGGTCACTGATCATGGCATACCAATTATCCTGGACCTCCATTTATAGGCACTTTGCGATGGATTTTTATTTATTTTTTTCCTTTATGTTATGTGTTAGTTATTGTTGGTCCCTTGGAAAGGCTGACACAAGTTCAGAGCGGGGGAGAATAAACTTGGACCCAAAAACTGAATCTTGAACCAGATTGAGTTCACCTTGAAACTTGTGCGGAGTTAAGCTAACTTAGTTAAGTATAAGTCAAGACTGACTTATGCTGAACTGAGTTAACCGGCAGCGGGATTATTAAGCCTTTGTATGAAACTTGACTTTATCAGTTTGTTTAGATAAAATGCAATGATGTGCTGACTCAGTTTCTTATGTTTGCTGAGGGTAATCAGGTGCAATATAAATTTAGATGCAACAATTGAATGCGTAAAGTAAGTAAGTAAATAAGACAGAAATTATAGAGGTTGCAGGTGGTGTAATCATGTTAGTCCTCTCTTCCCCTGTGATGTAGGAGGCCAAATTCACTATGTTCTTGAGGTTTAAAGTTATAGGACACAAAGTAAATTTAAACACTGATTGTCCTTCACTAATCCTTAGCTTCACAATCATCCAGCTTCAGTCTTCAACATGTGAGATTGCTGTTTAAACTAAGCTTGCTCCACTGGTCCTTGAAGGGTTGAATTGTCTCTTTATCAGCTCATCACAAACACAGTCTTCCTGACTGCACTCAACTATCCTTCACACCTTCTTGGTGTTTCACAGTCTAAACCATTGATAAAATCAAAGTTGAGACTTGAATCAATAACTATGATTCAAGTTTATGATTTGAGCTTATTCTTCTAAATGTATATAATACACTCAGGCTCTGTTTTTCTTCAAATCTTTGATCTTGATCTTTCTTTAAATGCCTATGAACACTTGAAGATTACTTGATCTTGTAATAAAGTATTTAGCAGGAATTCTATTGATTTGCTTTCCTCCTTTGTAGAATCTTTCTTGACTAGATCAATTCTTAGAATTCCACACTTCTTTTTGTTATAGAAGTAATCTATTCATAGGGGTTTCTCCAATGGTTAGATGAATTTGAGCCCTTGTATCCGTTGGTGGTCCTGCTCAATTTGATGAATGTCAGTGTCCTTTCTGACATTTCTGTGCAACCAATAAAATTTCCTGCTTTATAACAGTGAGATCTTCTTCAGTTTTTCTTGACCTTAGCATAAAAATTGGTGTTATTGAATTAGTCAGTTTTCAGCTTAAGAGCGTTAACTGAGTTTTTACTCTTCTTAAAAACTCAGTACTCTATTTTTCATCTGATCATTGTTGGTTTAATCAGAGTACACCATTCCATAAATCAACTAAGATATTATTGTCCTTATGTATCTTAGAACTACTTTCAAGATACATAAAGTCAGTTCAGGCCATAAGAGTCATACCTAAATTCTAACTTTACAGTCTCGGCTTTTAATCTTCATAACTGAGTTTGAACCCTCAGTTCTTCAGTTTCCAATAGCTGAGTCTAGGTCCCTTAGTTCTTCATCCACTGAGTTTGTTCCCTCAGCCTTCTGTTTCCAGATAAGTCAACCGAGTCTATGTCCCTCAGCGACCTTACCTCCTTCAGTTCTTCAGATAGTTTGCTCTGAGTCAGTTATCCAAACTGATTTATCTTCAATTGTAAACTCAGTTCTTTTAAAGTCATCAAGTCAGTTTCTCGTTTTCTCAGTTCTGACCCTAGAAATATTATAGTGCATGTCTGATTTTCTTATACAATTGTCAGACTCTAATAAATCCTATACATCGATTTCTAGACATCTTTTTCCTTTGCACTATAACAGCTAGTTATGACACTTCATTAATGGGGTTAAAAACAATAATTAAAATAACTGATGAGTCATCATCGAAACATAAATTTTATCTCCAACAGTTTACCTCTTTTTGATGATGTTAATACGCTCCTTCAAAGCAATGCAAAAAGCTAAGGACAATATAAAAGTAAACACAAAGAAGAGAAACTGAGATTTTATTGACGAACTGAGTTACGAAGTATTAAAATACAATACATGAAAAAAAAAACTAGGTTTCAGTTTCTTTTCCATTCCCTTGATCAGTTTTACTTGATTTGTTGTCATGGATTTCAGCAAGCTCTCAGCATTCGTTGAAGTACTTGGTATTCCATGAATGTTTGCCCATATGTTCCATGAATCCGTCATGCTATGTTTGCCCATATGTTTGCTCTTGGAAATACAAATATTATTCTCCTTAACCTTTTGCTTGTGGCTGTTTTCAGTAATTCTTGAACGTACTCTGGTTCAATCTTTTCAACTTTGTCTGACACCTTGTCTAGAGCACCATTTTTCTCCCATTTGCCCAGTTTATGCTAGTAGTGCACTAGAATCTTTTGCATGCTCATAAAAGTTTCTAAGGTTTGTTCCCTTGATTCGCCTTATTTTGTTGGTAACTCTCTGAAAATATTGTAAAGCTGTGAATCAAGACCAAGTATTTTCTCAGTTGGTTCTGAGAAGTTTGTAATTAGCTCCATCTCTTCATCGGTCATGTCTCATCTAGCTTTCTTCAGCTCAACCAATTTCTCATCAATGCTTTCAAGAACTTTGACATGTCAAGTGCTTTGACTTTTAAGAAGGTCCAGACTTTCCCCATTATTGACATCATCTTTATTGATCAAGCTCCTGATATAAGAATTCAGGTGCTGCTGGTTCGATGCCAATATAGTCTGTGCAACCACTGAGTTTTTCATTGCATTCTCCAGTAGAACCAGACTGTAAACTACATTGTTAAGAATGCCTTCCAATCTTTCTTGTGTCTCAGTTTTCCTTGTTTCAGTTTCAATGGTTGTTTTTCGTATTTCGATCAAAGTGTTATGGCAGTTATTTTTGACACTGTCCAATCTCTTTTCCATGTTGATTCTCTCATCTTTGTTCTCCTCCATGGACTTCAACACTTTTCCAAAAACACTTAAATCATCTTTCTGTATCCTCACAAGCTCATTAAAATAGTATTTGATGGTCTCAAATTGTAATGCATTCTTCTTCTTCGCTTCAAACTTCCTTTTCTTGATTTTGCCTTTCAAACCAAATTTAACATAATTTCTTGAATGGGAGAGGATGCGATGTTTTCCAGATTTTCTTTGAAATCCTCAGACTTCCTCCTTTCTTCAGCTAAATCAGTTTCCTTGATAGGTGACTTGCCCATTTTCTTCTTTAGCAAAGTCAGCTTTGGCTTGGTCAGCTTCAGCTTTCGCTATTACAAGTACACCTTTGTCAGTCGGAGATTGATATCCAAATTTCACATCGTTATCTGATTCAAAATGAGTTTTAGAGTCTGGATCTCCACTACTATCTCCTGAGCTATCTTCATCAGAACTCACAGCAACATATTTTGCTGCTTCATTTTCTTAAAGTGAAGCGAGAATTCCATTCTGCAAATCAGATCTCCCTGAGAATCATCATCATCATCATCATCATCATCTTTCTTAGACTTAAAAGATTCCTTTTCAACATGCTTCTTCCAGTAACTTTTTCTAATCAATGAATAACCCGTGCTCAGAAATTCATCAGGGCTGAATAGTTGAGATAGATGAGTGATATTGAATTGGTCAAAAACCCATTGCTCTGTGTTTTCCATTCCCTCTAGTTGATTTCTTTGATTTGGGATTGAGCTGAACTTCCAATGTTTATAAGCATCAAGTCTCCTGCAGTCAGCTTTAATGAGTTTCCCAATATCAACAGACCGACCAAGGTGTGCTGCAACCTCTTCAATTTCTCTAGGAATCTCTGGATTGGATTCAGCTAGAGTCTCAACTCTCTCAGCTTCAGGTTTCTCTACTTCAGTTTTGCTGGGTTCCCCCTCAGCAACAAATAGGATGACAGATGATTCAGCTTCAATTTATGGGACTAAGGTGACTTGCTCAGTTTCCAGTTTGTCCTCAGCAACAACTTCTTTTTCTGGTAATGATTGAATTTCAGCTGTTGGTTCTGTAAACTGTTCAGGATCTTTTCTTGATTCAGCTGCCTAAGGCTAATTTAATTCAAAGAATCGGTTCTTTGTGAGTTCGGTTTCGGTTAGCAATCGTTCCTTTCCTTTTTCATTATCGTCAGCTTCTTCTTCAACTTCATTTTTATTACCAAGTTTATCCAGAGTGGTGACTTGTGCTGGTGCAGATTCAACTTCAACAACTTCTTTTTCTTGTGACTGAGAAGGTTCCAATTCTTTGATCGACTCTTCATACTCAAGTCTAGATGCTGATTTTTAAGGAGTTGATCTAGACTTAGCAATTAAGTTGAGCATCGTCAATACTTCTAATCAAATCAGCTCTCCCCACTGTCAGTTTCTTCATCATCAAATTCAGTTCTCAGGGTTTGTTCCCCGTGAGTGTCAGCTTCTGGCAGTGATGGAACAAATTCTTGAATTTCTCCCACTGATTATTGAATGGGTACATCTTCAAACCATGCACTCTATTTCGTGAAGAAGCTGGTTTTGTGGGGTTTCCTCGGAAGTTTCTTTCATTGACTTTCAGCAACTGAGGTAGCAGATTTTGCTGGTGAAGGCTCCATTATTTTCTCAACAACTTTGTCAACCTTTGCTTTGACTGAAGCTTCGAGTTTTCTCTTTTTCTCCTTTAGTCTCTCAAGAACTTCCAGTGCCTCAGCCTTGGTCATTTTCTTAGTTGACCTCTTCCTCTTCTTCTTAAGTTCAGTTTTAGAACCTTTAGCTTTCCTATTTCTAGATTTTCTTCTTTAGCTGCAATTTTGCCATCAACAATTGTAGTTTCCCTTCTCTTTGCAATTCCAAAGTGATCGATAATTCTTTGAGCCAAAAGTGCAAGAGTCTTCTTAAGATAAAATCTTCCTTTCTTCTCATCGGTTTTCTTCTTGGGCACATCAGAAGATTGTGCTATCAATTGGTTCAAAATGTATCTCTGCCAATTGAAATCTTCTTCAAACCAGATCACATTTAGCAAATCTATCTTGGTACCAGAAAGATTGCTGAAATTGCCTGCATTTCCGATTATGCAGTTTGTGAGCATCTTGGTCAGATAATTAAATTCTGGTTTGAGAAGTCATGTACTTCCAGATAACAGCACATTTGAGTCTTCTTTGATTGCAATGATTTTCCACAACTTCTCCTTTTGTTCTTTGGTCACATTCAAGACTAAAGTAAATCCAGATTTCTCAAAGCCGAAGATATCTACAATTAGATCCTCAGTAACCTTGATTTTTTTCTCATTGACCTTGGTAGTGTAAGTAAAAATATTTTCATCTTCTATGCTTTTGCTCCCAAACTCATAGAAGCCACCGATACTGTCCAGACATAAACTCTTCAAATTGATGTTGAACACTTGTTCCAGTCCATTGATTTTCTGGATTTTCTCTGCAATTTTCTGGGCTCGATCTGTATATCTTGCAACATATTGAACGAGTGAGATGATCATTCCAGGTTCTACTCTTGTAAAAGTCATGATATCTGAAGGTTGAATGGATTTAGAAATACTTGAAAGTTAGAGAAGAAGTTTGATAAAGGGATTGTGCAAGAACTGAGTGTAAAGAATTAATGTGGAAAATACGAAGGTATTTGTAGATGGTAGATGAGGCAGTTAGAAATATTTGAGTAGGTCTTAAAACATCTTGTCATAAGTCACATCTGGCATTGGGATTGTGAAAAAGGTGGTGAGTGGAGAAGATGGACTGTTGAGATTAATCTAGGTCATCTCTTTTCTGTCATCCGTAGATTGTATCAGTAAATACAGTAGATACGGTGTATCTCCAGCTGTAAAGGTCTTGCTTTGATATTATCCAAAACTTGAATCAGTTGTCCTTTTGATCAGTTCCAAAACTTAGTTGAAAATATGACTCAGTTTTGAGAATTACTGGTTCTCAGTTTTCTCAGCTTTTGATTTTCTCCTGCAAAACAAATTGAGAAATTTTTGGTACCCATATCTGTTTGGGTCCTATTTGATTAGTTTTTGGTTTTCTAGAGTTCTTTGATAATGGCTTGTTGATCTTAGCCTTAAACTCCAATTTATTTGTATGCTTTTCTTGATATTTTGACTAAGTAAGGTCAGTTTTCCCAAAATTTTGCTTTTTCGACTCGAACATCTTTTTCTTGAAAATTTTGTGTGACTGAGTGATCATTGGTCCATTCCAGTCTTCATCAGTGGGAGTCTTCCTTTCCCCCTGAATATGGTGTTCCATGAATGATTACCATTCTTTGACGGATATGACTTGAATGTCCTTTTAACTGATCTCTGATAAGTTCTGCCCTTTCTAGCCTTCTGATTCTTTCTGTAGAATCTGTTAGTTTGTGAATTGTCTCCAACTGATTTTTACAGTTTTTTAAGTTTTTGTTCGAGGCAGTGCTGAGTTTTTGTCGGCTCTAACAATTTTATCAGTTTTCTGAGTTCCTGACTTTTATGCAGCACCAAACTTAGGTGCAGCTTAACTAGGTCTGAACTTAGAATTCTGTTGATTGTCAAACCCTAAACCTGTTCTGTCTCCAAATGGTTTTCTTGGTTTGAACTGAACACTTGGAATCGGAACAACTGATGATTCTGTGATGTTTATTACCTCTGTTAATTCATCAGTTGAGCAATTCTCCTTGGTTCCATTGTTAGCCTTGATAAAATGGATCTCAGCATTCAATCTTAGAATATCAGCTTTCAACAATTCTCTTTCCTTTTTCATATTCTCATAATTCTTTTAAATTTCCTCAAATTCCTTTATGAGTATATCCAAGGTTTCATTGAAATCTGTATTTCTGTGATTGTTTATGGCAGTGTGACAATTTGATGTAGAAGCATTTACCTCTAAAGGATCAATCAATAAATTTTCAGTTGTAGCTTCTTTATATTCCATTAGCTCCTTGCCTTTATTTGATCCAGCAGTGTTGCTCCTCATATTACTTCCAAAAAGTATGATTTCTTCATCACTTCACCATGATCATTTCCTTCAAAGCTTATGGGTAGTATTTCAGCATTTACTTCATTGTTTGTAATGGATGTATCTTTAGTGAATGTATCAATCAACTTTTCTTGAGTATCAGCAACAAGAGCCTGCAGTTTTGAAAGTCTTTGTGAAAATAGATATTTGAAAAAGATTTCTAACAGAGATTCAGCTTCTAATACTGATGCTTAGTTATTTCAAACTGATAAACTCAATCGGAGATCTCTTCAGAGTAGAAGATTTGCTACGATACCAATGTTGGTCCCTTGGAAAGGCTGATACAAGTTTAGAAGGGGTGAATAAACTTGTCCCCAAAAACTGAATCTTGAACCAGATTGAGTACAACTTTAAACTTATGCAGAGTTAAGCTAACTTAGTTAAGTATAAGCCAAGACTAACTTATGCTGAACTGAGTTAACCGGCAGTGGATTATTAAGCCTTTGTATGAAACATGACTTTATCAATTTTTTTTGATTAAATGCAATGTTGTGCTGACTCAGTTTCTTATGTTTGCTTAGTGTAATCAAGCGCAATATAAATTTAGATACAATAATTAAATGTGTAAAGTAAGTAAGTAAATAAGGCATAAATTATAGAGGTTTCAGGTGGTGTAATCCCGTCAGTTATCTCTTCCCCTAGGATGTAGGAGGCCAAATTAACTATGTTCTTGAGGCTTACAGTTACAAGACTCAAAGAAAATTTAAACACTAATTGTCCTTCACTAATCCCTAGCTTCACAATCATCCAGCTTCAGTCTTCAACATATGAGATTGTGTTTAAACTAAGCTTTCTCCACTGGTCCTTGTTGCCTCTTCACCAGCTCATCACAAACACAGTTTTCCTGACTACACTCAACTGTCCTTCACACATTCTTGGTGTTTCACAGCCTAAACCTTTGATAAAATCAAAGTTGGGAGTTGAATTAATAACTATGATTCAACTTTGTGATTCGAGCTCTTCTTCTAGATGTATATAATATGCACAGGCTCTGTTTTTCTTCAAATGTTTGATCTTCATCTTTCTTTAAATGCCTATGAACACTTGAAGATTACTTGATCTTGCAATAAAGTATTTAGCAGGAATTCTTTTGATTTGCTTTCCCCTTTGTAGAATCTTTCTTGACTAGATCAATTCTTAGAATTCTGCACTTCTTTTTGTGATAAAAGTAATCTATTTATAGGGGCTTCTGTAATGGTTAGATGAATTTGAACGTTTGCATTTGAGCCCTTGTATCCGTTGGTGGTCCTGCTCAATTTGATTAATGTTAGTGTCCTTTATGACATTTCTATGCAACCGATAAAATTGCCTGCTTTATTACGGTCAAATCTTCTTCAGTTTTTCTTGACCTCGGCATGAAAACTGGTCTTATTGAATTAGTCAGTTTTCAGCTTAAGATCATTAACTGATTTTTTGCTCCTCTTCAAATCTCAGTACTCTATTTTTTCATCTGATCATTGTTATGTATCTTAGATCTTCTTTCAAGATCCATAAAGTCAGTTCACGCCATCACAGTCTTACCTGAATTCTGACTTTACAGTCTCGGATTTTAATCTTCATAACTGAGTTTGAACGCTCGGTTCTTCAGTTTCCAATAGCTGAGTCTGGGTCCCTCAGTTCTTCATCCATTGATTTTTTTCCCACAGCCTTCTGCTCCTAGATAAGTAAACCGAGTCTATGTCCCTCAGCGAACCTTCTTCATCTCTTCAATTGGTGTGCTCTGAGTCAGTTTTCCAAACTGATTTATCTTCAGTTGTAAACTCAGTTCTTTTAAAGTCATCAAGTCAGTTTCTCATTTTCTCAGTTCTGGCCCTAGAATTATTACAGTGCTTGTCGTATTTACTTATACAATTGTCAGACACTAATAAATCCTATATATCGATTTCTAGACACCTTTTTTCTTTTCACTATAACAGCTAGTTATGACACTTCATCAATGGGGTTAAAAACAATAATTAAAATAACTGATGAATCATCTTCAAAACATTAATTTTATTTCCAACAGTTATTTTCGTCTCTAATTGATGAAATGGAAGAACATGAAACCAAGAAACACAACTAGAAACAACACAGAATCTCAAATAAAGTTATTAAACTGTTGGTCCCGTGAAAAGGCTGACACAATTTTAGAGGGGGTGAATAAACTTGTCAACAAAATTGGAACTTAAAACAAATCAGGTTCAGTTTTAAACTTGTGTGGAGTTGAGCTGACTAAGCTGAGTATAAGTGAAACTGTCCTATGCTGAAACTGAGTCAACCGGTAGCGGATATTAGTTTTAGCCTTTAACTGATCTTGTAGTATCTTTGAAATAGCTGATTATGCAAAACTGAATTCTGGTGAATGTCAGTTTGTGAACTGTGTGTGTATATAACAATTAGGTTCTGTATGCTTGATCAAACTGTATAAAAACAATCACAAATACTAAAAACTAAATAACAATAAGTAAATGCATAAAATAAAGTGAGCAAGAATTATAGAGGTTACAGGTGGTGTAATCCTGTCAGTCCTCTCTTCCCTTGTGATGCGGACGAAAATTCCACTAGAACCCTTTGAGGTATCCGGTTACAAAAAGCCCTAAAATAATAGTCCTTGACTGATCCTAGCTTCACTATCTAAGCAATCAAAGAACAGGTCCGATTGCTGCTCTCCAACTGCTTGCACACTGGTCCTTAGAGGGTTGTATTGCCTCTTCTCCAGCTACCACCACAAACACAGTCTACCCTGACTGCAAATACAACTGTCCTGGGCAAATCCTTTACCGGATTGCTTCACAGTCTAAAACTTTGATAAAAATCAAAGTTGGTATGAGAATAAAAAATTTGATTCTTGCTTGTGGTTCTTCAAAGTGTTGTAATCTTGATGTATTCTTTGAAGTTTGAACACTTGGAAGAAATCTTGATCGTTCTTGGTGAGCACAAACTTGATAGCAATTCAGATGAACAGAGCTTGGTCTTAAAATGCTTGCAAACTTGTATTCAATTTGGTGTTCTGTGTGTTTGATCCTTGATGCCAAGTCCTCTATTTATAGTGTGAGGTCCAACGTTCATCTTGTCTGAAATTTGAATCCTTTATCTATCAAACGGTTGTATGTCAGATGTCAGTGAGTGTTCTGACATGACAGCCCTTCATTCAATGAGAATGCTTGATTTGTAACGTTATGATTCTCATTCTGCTTTCTTTACTTTACTTCAACTTGAAACTGAGTTAACTGGGATTTGTCAATTTCTAGTTGAATGTTTCAGTTTAAGAGCGTTAACTGAGTTTTTACTCTTCTTCAAAACATAGGTCTCTTATTATCATCTGATATAATTGACTTAATCAGAGTACACCATTTCTAATAAATCATATAAGATATCATTATAGGATCTTCATTTTGCTGAACTGGTTCTTCATAAAATTCAGCTTCTGGAATCTGATATGCTTGAGCTTGATTTTCTTGAGCTGGATCAATTTCATGTTGTTCAACTATAGCTTCTACTATTGAAAACTGAGACTGATCTTAATCTAAAGATTCTGATAATCTTAACCTTCCCATATCAACAAAAATTGATTCTACAGATTTCTATGACTGAGACTGAGAAACTAGTTCTTCTTTGTCTTCAATTGTATCCCTAGTGAAGTTTGGTTCATCAAAAACCACATGTATTGATTCTTCATGCTTGAGTGTTCTTTTGTTTAACACTCTAAATGTGTTACTAACACTTGAATATCCTAAGAATATTCCTTCATCAGTTTTAGGTTGAAAAGTCTTGAGCTGATCCTTTCCATTATTGTGTATGTAGCATTTGCTTCAAAAGGCATGAAAATATGAGACATTTGGTTTCCTACCATTCCATATCTCATAAGGTGTTTTCTCCAACCTTTTGTTCATAAGGGCTCTATTCTGAGTGTAGAAAGTTGTATTCACTGCTTCTGCCCAATATCTTTCAGATAGCTTAGATTCATAGATCATTGTTCTTCCTGCTTCCATGAGCGTTCTATTTCTACTTTCAGCTACTCCATTCTGCTGAGGTGTTGTTGTAGCTGAAAGTTGATGTAATACTCCATTTTCTTCACAGTATTCAATGATCACATTGTTAAGAAATTCAGTTCCTTTGTCAGATCTTATATATCCTGATAACTGTGACACTTTTCTGATTATGAAGTTTCTTTAGCATTTCTGTAAGTTTTTGCTTGGTCTCACTTTTCTTTGTCAATAAAATTATCCATGTGTGCCTTGAGGAATCATCAACCACCACCAATATATATTTCTTTCCACTGACACAAATAGGTGTAACTGGTCCAAAAATTCCATATGCAAAAGTTCTAGGACCCTTGTTGTTGAGTGTTGAGACTTGGTCTTGAAACTTTCTTTTACTTGCTTCCCTTTTTGACAAGCATCACATAGGCTGTCCTTTTTGTATGAAATTTATGGTAGTCCAATCACTAATTCTTTCTTGACCAGTAGATTGATGTCATCAAAGTTGAGATGACTCAGTTTCTTGTGCCATAGCCAGCTGATTTCTGATTTGGTATGCACAAGTAAGCAGGTCTCTGAGACTGCTGTTGTCCAATCCACAATATACAGATTGTCTTTTCTTCTTCCTGCAAGAACTACTTGATATGCTGTTTCACTAACAACAATGCAAAACTCTTTGTCAAAAGTAACTTTGTATCCCATGTCACAAAATTGACTAGTGCTGAGAAAATTGTAGTGAAGTCCTTCAACATATCATACATTCTTGATTGTGAGTCCATTTTTGATCAACTTCCCATATCCACTTGTATATCCAGGGCTTTCCTTACTTCCAAAGTTTACTTTAGGTCCATCTTTGGCAACAAAATCAATCAGACAGTCTTTGCTCCTTGTCATGTGTCTTGAGCAACCACTGTCAAAGTACCATATTTCCTGCAAGACAGATTAATGAGTTTAGGTGCCCAAATCTTTTTGGGTCCATAAGGGTCAGTTGTGAGTACAACATTTGGGATATTTCCATAGGGACTCATTCGGAAATATTTGCACTTGCTCTCATATATATAAGCCATATTCCCATAGTATCTATTTTTGGATTGTGTCCTATTTATATGCTCTCTCAAGATTTTTGGTCTAAACTGACTTCCATGTTGCTTTATTGTTGAAAGATGAGTAGTAACCATCATTCTATTTGTACTAATGTCTGGACCGACTTCTGTATAGAGCTTTCTACTGAGACTTTAGGAAGTTCTCTGTTGATTTCTTGACTGAGACTTGTAGTTAGTCTTCTGTCTTGAAAGATTGCTCTCTTCAGTTTTAGCAATAGGTTCAGAGAAGTTCCAATCATCATCAGTGGGAAATAATTTGCCTTTCCCCTTGAATTTTGATAATCTTTGAATGATTAACATTCTTGGATACTTTGATTGAAATTTTTCTGGTTCTTGGCATGGTTGGTTTATGTAGATCTGGCATATGATCTATCATCTTTATTTCTTTGAGGTACAGCTGATCTACCTTTAGATTTACCTTTGTTATTTGGTGCAGCTGACTTCTTAGAAAACTGATGTTGAAACTGAGTTGATTCATGTTAAGTTGATATAACTAGTTCATCATGCTCCTCAGTTTAAGGAATTTCTTCAGCCATAAACTTAATGCCAGTTCTGACATTAGGTTCACTAGCTTTACTAGTTCCTTCCTTTGATGTTTTTTGTGTATCAAATCCTAAGCCAGTTCTATCATAGTAGGGCTTTCTTGATTTGAATCCAGTTGCAGAACTTGACTGAGCTAAAGATTCAGCTGTTGCTACTGATGTAGTAGGCTGATGCTAATTCATTGCCTTGTCAGTTCTTGTCAGCTTTAACATGTTCAGTTCCATTTTTAATCTTTCGACTTCCAAAATTAAAGATTCTTTCTCTGCTTTGATTGACTCATAACCAGCTTGTATTGCTACTAGCTGATTCATCGATTCATCAAGAGTTTCCTCTAATTCAGGATTTCTAGGATTAGAACCAGTTGTTGAAGAACAAGAATTTCCTATGGAAATATGTGCTGAAGTATACTTAGAATTGGATTTACATACCTCATTTGAATCTTCCATGTGAGCCATTAAAGCCGTGTCATCTGAGAGTCTTTCAGTGCCTGCTTCATAGTCTGACTCATCACCAACTAATAATGCTCTTCTTCCAGTTCTTCTTTGCTGAGTTCTTTTGTTGGTCAATTCTAGACATTTAGCCTTGTAATGTCCAGGCTTTTTGCAGTTGAAAGACAAATACTCATCATCTTTCTTTCTTTCAGGAGTTTTCTTGATGTGTTTTTGAGTTACTAGTTGGCCACTCTTCATTCTTCTAATTTAGTTCATCAATAGTGCCATCTATTCCTCCATTTCATCCAGTTGTTGAAGATTGTTGTTTGATATTTCTAGGTTATCATTAGCTGCTGCAAGAGTTAAGGTCTTTGGATCTTCAAGTTCTTTTATTGCTGTTGAGACAACTGTGACATCTTGACTAAAATCATTGGCTTTAAAATCTGAGAAGGTCTTGAATATGTCTTCTTCATCAAGTATTCATGATTCTTCCATGGCTGTTACCTTCATTTTCCAGCATGAGGGTAAAGCTTTGAGAATCATTGTATTGACTTTCTTCTTGGTGTATTCTATCTTGAGTAGTGCCAGTTCATCCATTATTGCACTGAATCTTGTCTTCATTTGTTCAATGGTTTCTCCAGGTTTCATTTTGAAATCATGAAACTTTTGTTTTGCAACTGAGATTTTGTTCTCCTTGATAGAATCAGTTCCTTCACACACCAGCTATAGTTTCTCCCATATTTCTTTGGCAGTTGTGCATTCTTTGACTTTCAGGTACATGTTACTATCCAAGGTTCTGAGGATAATGTCTGTGGCAACATTGTTGAGATTGTTCCTCTTCCTATCATCATTATTCCATTCACTTTTAGGCTTGGGAACTTTAACTTGAGCACCTCCTTCAACTGTTTCCATGTGAGTGAGCTGAATTGGTCTATCAGTAAGCACATCCATCATCTCATCGTGTGTAGCAGCAAGAAAGGCCTGCAACCGACGTCTATACTCATCAAAATGATCCATGTTGCACATAAGCATTTGTTTAGCATATTGATTGTTGTCCATGATGCAAGATTGTGAAAGCTGAGTTATGAAAAGACTAAAAACCGGGAAACTGAGCTTTCTCAGAAGATCAACTAGAGGAATTATCAGAACAAGTTCTTGTTCAAAACACTGCTCCGATACCAATTGTTGATTGGTATCGGAAATAACTGAATACCAGTTATTTGAACTGATAAGCTGGAATAGAAACTGTGCTCCGATACCAATTGTTGGTCCCGTGAAAAGACTGACACAAGTTTAGAGGGGGTGAATAAACTTGTTACCAAAAACTGGATCTTAAAACAAATCAAGTTCAATTTTAAACTTTTGTGGGGTTGATCTGACTAAGCTGAGTATAAGTCAAACTGACTTATGTGGTAACTAAGTCAACCGGCAGCGGATATAAGTTTTAGGTCTTTAACGGATGTTGTTGTATCTTTGAAAAGCTGATTATGCAAAACTCAATTCTGGTGAATGTCAGTTTGTGAACTGTGTTTGTATATAACAATCAGATTCTGTATGCTTGAATAGACTGTATAAAAACAATCACAAAGACTCAAAACTAAATAACAGTAAGTAAATGCGTAAAATAATGTGAGCAAAAATTATAGAGGTTCCAGGTGGTGTAATCCTATCAGTCCTCTCTTCCCCTGTGATGCGGAGGAAAATTCCACTAGAACTATTTGAGGTATCCAGTTACAAAAAGTCCTAAACTGATAGTCCTTGACTGATCCTAGCTTCACTATCTAATCAATCAAAGAACAGGTCGGATTGCTGCTCTCAAACTACTTGCACACTGGTCCTTAGAGGGTTGTATTGCCTCTTCTCCATCTACCACCACAAACACAGTCTACCCTGACTACAAATACAACTGTCCTTGGAAAATCCTTGACTAGATTGCTTCACAGTCTAAACCTTTGATAAAAATCAAAGTTGGGCTGAGAATCAAAAATTTGATTCTTGCTTGTGGTTCATCAAAGTGTTGTATTCTTTGAAGTTTGAAAACTTGGAAGAAATCTTGATCATTCTTTGTGAGCACAAAGTTGATAGCAATTGAGATGAACAGAGCTTGGTCTTAAAATGCTTGCAAACTTGTATTCAATTAGGTGTTCTGTGTGTTTGATCCTTGATGCCAAGTCTTTATAGAGTGAGGTCCAACGTTCATCTTGTTTGAATTTTGAATCCTTTAACTATCAAACGGTTGTATGTCAGATGTCAGTAACCGTTCTGACATGACAGTCCTTCATCCAATGAGAATGCTTGATTTGCAACGTTCTGATTCTCATTCAACTATCTTTACTTTACTTAGGCTTGAAACTGAGTTAACTGGGATTTGTCAGTTTCCAGCTGAGTGTTTCAGTTTAAGAGCGTTAACTAAGTTTTTACTCTTCTTCAAAACTTATTACTCTTACTCCCATCTGATTATAATTGACTTAATCAGAGTACATCATTTATTATAAATCATCTAAGATATCATTGTCCTTATGCATCTTAGGCCTTGATACAAGATCCATAAAGTCAGTTCAGGTCATCACAGTCTTGCCTGAATTCTAACTTTACAGTCTCGGCTTTGAATCTTCATAAACTGAGTTTGAACCCATAGTTCTTCATTCTTCATTAACTCAGTTTTTTCCCTCAGCCTTCAACTTCTAGATAAGCCAGCTGAGGTTATGTCCCTCAGCGAACTTTCCTTCTTCAGTTCTGAGTAAATCTCAGTTCTTGGCTCTGAGTAACACTTTCAGTTTTGTACTCTCAGTTTGTGTGATATTCAGTTATCAAAATGATTTCCAGTTCTCAGTTTTATGACTCTCAAACTATTACAGTGTTTTTCTAATTCAACCTATACATAGATCAGACTCTAATAAATCATATACATTCTTTCCTAAACATCTTTTAGCTCTGCACTATAAAAGCTAGTTTCAGCACTTCATCAATGGGTTGTAAATAAACAATTAAACAAATAAAGATGAATCATCATCAAAACTCAAATTTTATTTCTAACACAAACGTATGATTTTTGTCCTTCAATGTATCCGAAATCTACAATTTTCACCTCAGTGTTTGTTGAAAAAAAAAAATTTAAATGATGCTTTTGCTTAATTTTTTCTCCGAACGTAGGTGCTTTCCATAACGTGAAAAACAAAAGTGCATAACCAATTACATTAAAGAGATTCTCGTCCTCCGGGGCAGGGTGTTATTGGTTTGACCAGCATTTTCTGCCGCAACTGCAATTTCCCTCATCACAACCCCTCATTGTCTTTGATTCTCAACCGCCTGCACCTTGCACCGACAAAATGAACAGGCCTTATCGTCATGCTCGTCAATAATTAACGGATACGAGGCGGTCCCTCGGATCGTTTCCGTTTGCAATAGCGGCACCTCCGATATGATTTAACTATGTGAAAAGGGTACTTGATAATGTTGTATGTTGGGTGTGTAAAAGATCAACAATGTCTTGAATTCCTACAAACTTAGAAGATATTTGGAACCTCACAGTTTCACAAAAAACGCTGTCCTTCTTAAATTATTCGACCCTTATACCTTGTCCCGAGTTTCACGAATAATTATGTGAGATACAAAACTGAGAGAACAACCTTTATCTCTGGACAAAGAGATTAAAGAGTACTTAGAAGTTTTAAGATGTATATAATTGACAAACAAGGATGCTTACATTTGTTGTTATATATTTAACAATGTAAACTTGATTATATATAGCACTTGGATCTGAAAGAGAGCAAAGGAAATCGTTCCTTAAGTGATAGACACCAAATTAAAAGGTTCCATTTGGTTGTACCCACTTAAAATGACCAAGAGACACCAATAATTCAGTTTTCGGGCCACATGCGGGTGCCTATGAGTGACAGGTGGGCGCCTAAGAGAACCAGAAAACTGAACATGAACCTGTCCAACATTTTGCCTAGGCAAAACACCACAGGTGGCCGCCTATTGTCACAGGCTGGCGCCTGTGACACTGATTTTCCAAAAGCGAATTTCCGTTTGTTTTACGAATTCCACTTGCTCATTATACATCCATACACTTGTAAACACTTATATAAGCGTGCACTCCGCACCTCCGTACTTATAATATAGCGTTACGAGCATAACCATCCTTGCACTAAACCCCGATAACCTCAATGGCTTGTGATTATACTTAGATCACCAACATTCCTCCCCCATTTAAGTGTAATCCTTGGTTTAGTAAAAAACAACAGTCATAATATAAACCAACTCATGCTTCAATAAAAATATCACAAAGATTGAATTTCCACCTAGTACTATTACATGCAAATATTCGAGTATTGGGGTGTGTCTAAGCATTGAACCTCTTTACACATTTTGAATACATGTACATAACAATACACATGAATTGAGACTAATCCAAAGTATTATTCTTGACACCATTTATTGAAATCCGGCCTTGTGTCCATATCCATTCTTGACCATATAGAAAGCTAACCCAACTTTCCTTGAAGCGGCCATACCTCATACTCATATAGGTGAATCTTTAATTTACCGTGCACCTGCATTAGCACTTTCAAAAGACTCATTAAGAAGGTAAAACTTCAACCTAACCTCAAAGGTTTATAGCACATACCTTCGGGATTAATACATGTGCTCAAGTTCTCAATAACAGGCCTACCACATTGAATTTAGCATAAGGCCTTGTACCAAAGGGAAATTGGGCGTCCTATTATCAGAAACTTATACGGGTTGTAGACCCATCCCGACAACCAATTTTTGTAATAAGTCCTTAGCTAATCCTTCATCAAATGATCAGCTAAATTCCTTTGAGATCTCACATAAACAACCGATGTCACCCCGTGAGAGATCAACTCACGTACCGCGCTATGTCTAACACCTAAATGTCGTGACTTACCATTATACACATGACTATAAGCTTTAGACAGTGTAGAGGAGCTATCACAATGGATAGATATCGGTGATATTGGTTTAGGCCATAAAGGAATTTCATGAATCAAATTCTAAGCCATTCTCGCTTTTCTTTATCGTCACGCTAAGGCAATAAACTCCGACTCCATAGTCGAGCTAGATATACGTGTTTGTTTCTTAGAAGCCCAAGAAATAGCACCTTCACCTAAAACAAACACCCATCCACAAGTAGAAGAATGATCTTCTACATTAGATATCCAACTAGCATCCGAATATCCTTCAATCAACGAAGGATATGCAACATAAGTCAAACCAAAGTCTTTGGTAGACTTAAGTTATCTCAATACACGAACAACCGCTCTACAATGACAATTACCTGGGTTACTCGTATATCTACTTAGTTTCCCAACCGCATAAGAAATATCCGGTTGTCTACTAGTCATTGCATACATCAAACAACCAATGACTCGTGAATATTCAAGTTGCTTCACGGTTTCACCTTTATTAGGTCCAAGTTTCTCATGAGGCTCCATGGGAGAATTTTCCAGTGTACAATTTTCACAATTAAATTTCTTCAACACCTTTATTAGTCTGTGTTATCACAGATACGGAATCCATTCCTTCCATTTATGGAAGTAGATAGACAGTTCCCTTATTTGTTAATCCTAGAAACTGATCGATCGTACGAGTTCATATTACACTGATTAGCTACCAGTGAGTTGTATGAATTAATTGATCACTAGGGGTTAATGGTAAATAAGGATAAGAGGTTCTATAAGGGTTAACGGTAACTTCCTGATTTAGAATGAACAGTCTATGGAGGATTATTATCAATGGACGCTTATTATCATTCTCGTGAGGATATAAATATAATCTCATACTCGGAGGAGTGCAGTCACGGGATTATGGTGGCATATTCCTGTGATTTATTTATCGAATATAATTATTCTATTCGTAAGATAATTATTTATTTGATTTATCGTAGCCGCTGATTATTAGTCCATTGTCCCCGACGTGCCTCCAATATAGCATAGCTATTCTCGGACGTCGAATCCTAATAATATTAATTTAGTTCTTATTAGAATTTAATTAAAACGATATGTGAATTAATTGTTTAGTGGACTATTAAATTAGTTCGGCTAAATAATTAAATATGTGAAAAAGACATTTTTCATAATCTTGGCCCAATTTGTGTGTCATGGCCGAAATCTCAAACCCTAGGAGGGAAGGAGAATTTTCGGCCTCCAAGGCTTGTCTTAGTGAACAAAAAATTGTTTTCTTATGGATTAATAAGACATGTACACAAAATATTTATTGCATAAATATTTTATGGTAAAAATAAAGATAATTATTATTCTAGATTTGTTCTAGAATATTCAAGGATTATCTTTTATTTATTGGATTTATTTATTTGGCAAAATAAAATCCTTGGAGGACAAGAAGAGCTCTCATGTATAAAGAGGCTTTTCCCAACTCATAAAACACAACACAAATTTCGACTTCTATCTCTTAGAGAGAGGAAGGAAAAATTTGTGTTGTGTTTTCCGTTGCGGATGGTATTACTAACAGTGGTATCAGTCGCCTCGTGATCTATATTTATACGTATAAAATATTAGATCTAGGTGTTGAAAACATGTAGTTTTTGTGTCCCAATTTTTTATTCATTGGGGCCGATGCATTTTTATATTTTTTTATGTTGCGATTGTTGTGGTTTGAAGAGATGGATTGGGGTTGGTACTGTTTACTCGTTAGATCTATTGTAAGCTCTCTCAATTTAGATCATTTGAGCATAGGATTGATGTAAAAGTTATTGTTTTTTTTATTCTTCTTTTTCGGCTATTTTTTATTTTTTTTGTAATTCCGGAAAAAGCGACGAAGAACGATGATGAACACGAGATGAAGACGGAACTCGAGGTATTAATTATTTTTCTGGAATAAAAATATGCTGTTTTTAAAATTAAAAAAAAATTATTTTATTTTAAAAATAAAGGCCCCTTCTCCTTTCGGGTTCGCGGTTCGTGGTTCAAGGCTCGAAAATCGAAGACATGAAGACAACAAGATTGTAATTTATTTTTTTCCTTGGATAGATTAGATACGGGGGTACCAACGATCCATCTCGGTGTTTAAATTTTCCGCAATTTATTTTTTATGTGTTTGATCATAAAATAGATATAAAATCGGAATTGCCATGACATGCATCATATCATAAATCCACTCCATGCATACATGTAGAATTTTAATTTTGGTAATTAAAATAGGCATGTATACAAACTCGCGTAATTAGTTGAAATTTAATTAATACGTGGTAATTAATTAATTTAGTAACTAATTAAAGATCCGATGACGGGTTATAAAATCGTTAAGCCTTTTCGGTGTGTGTTCTCGGTGAACCGCCTTAAAAGCCCAAACGAGATCACGTTTTCGATTCGTAGTGTCTACGAGATTGAATGATGGTAAAAGAACAATAAATCTTGGATAAAAACGGTTCGCCTATAGGTTGGGTGGTCAACTGAGCTTCGGTCGACCGACTTTACCCTCCTAGTGTGATGTATGCACGGGGGTCCGGCAAGACTAACCGGCAAGCGGAGGGGTGATTCCTTCTTATCTCAATGGGGCTTTCTTGACCCGATTTCGTCCGATTGTCACATATGTTCCAACGAATAGGACGGGTAGGCTTGCCTATGTTACCGACACCATTCGGAATCCTTGATGTGCTTTTTTGTTAACATCAAAAAAGACGTGGTTAGTTAACCCACAACCACTTCCAAAATATTGAGTGGGAGCGGGGGAGGCGACAACCAACCCCACGGCCTCTACTATAGATACAAGTAAGTGAGAGAAGGGTGACGCCTCGCGGCGCTTTGATTTCATCCCCTACGGATGGTGTTCACCCCTATCAACATTCATGGCTTGGTCTCCGAAAGGATAGGATTTCCGGTACTCGCCGGGTCACCGACCTATCCTACGACGGCACACTCGGGCGCACTTAAGAGATCCGATATAGTAGGTCACACTCATCAAGGGGTATTCTTGATAATACCTAGGCTAAAAGGAAGGTAGTCAATGAATAAAGGGATGTTCGATTCTCGTGGGATGTTCGATTCTCACAAGTTATTCATTGATGAGATTGTCTCGATTTAACCGTCATCTCTTTGACCTACCCTACGGCAGCACTGAGATGTGATGTTAAAACCTTGGAATGGTAGGCTTAATTTTAGTTTACAATTCCTAAAGTAAATTTATATAGTAGTGTTAAACTTGAATTAATATATATCATTTTATTTTCAGCAAAATATCTGCTCAAATTTCTGCTTTACTGTCTGAAAAATTATCGGGAAACAACTTTAAGAAATGGAAGAGTAATCTAAACGTGTTACTCGCATACGAGAATGTGCAATATGTACTCACTTCTGAATGCCCTAAGGTGGCGATCCAAAAACCTGGAAAAGCTGAGATCGAGCAGCATAATCGCTGGATCGAGTCAGATAACCAGGCTCGTGGAATCATCCTGGCGGCAGTGTCAGAGGTTATTAGGACCCAGATTGAAAAGTTTGAGACTGCACGAGAAATCATGCAGAAACTTACTTCGATGTTTGGATAACCTAGCAACCAAGCAAGACACGATGCCATCAGGATGGCTATTAACATGAGATTGAAGAAAGGTCAAGCAGTGAATGGTCATGTTCTAAATATGATCAGTTACTTCAATGACGCCGGTATTCATAGATCGATGTTCGATGAAGCAACTCAAGTGTCGATGATTTTGGAATCGTTGACTCGAGTTTATCCCGCTCAAAACTCGAGATCTCGATGGGCAAACATGAGTTGACCATGACACGATGCTTAATGAATCGACTATCTACGAGGGCCTACTATCGAAAGATAAGGTCCAAGTAGGGGATAAGAAAGCTGAAGCCAATATGGCTGAAGCTAAGCCATCAAACAAACCTATGGCCAAACCAAAGAAGAAGGGTAGTGTTGCACCTGTGCCCAAGCAAATAAAGAAAAAGAAAGCCAAGAAAGTTGATTTGCGGCCAAGCCCAAGGGCAAATGCTTTTCTCAGAAGGAGGTAGGACATTGGAAACGCCATTGTCCGGATTATCTTCGTGATGTAAAAGATGGCAAAGCCAAGGTCATTCTCGGGAAAGATAAGAAAGGTAATTCGAATTTCAATTCTTGGAATCTTTTAATGTAGCTAAAGATGTGTCCACTTGGATACTTGATAATCGAGCTACTAACCATGTATGTTCTTCATTGCGATTCTTAGTTCGCATTTATGAGTCGGGAAGAGGGTTCTCAAGTGATGCGAGTAGGCACTTGGGAGCTCATTTCGCTAAAGCAAAGGGGGCGCGGTGGACTTACATTTTAATAATAGAATTTTACATTTAGAGAATGTTTATTTTATTCCGAATTTTGGGAGAAATTTAATTTCTCATTCTGCCTTAGTTGAACAATCATTTTCTGTTTCAAATTTGAATGGTGAATTTGTTATTTCGAAGAATGGCTTTGAGTTGTGTTCAACTACGAATGAAAATGGTTTATATTTTGTAAGACCACATAAAGCTCCCTACTTAATAATCGAAATGTTTAAAATCGCTCATCAAAGATCTGCTAAAAGGCAGAAAGTTTCTCAAGTAAAAGAAGATAAAACATACTTGTGGCATCCGAGGCTCGGCCATATTTCCTTGGAAAGACTCAAAAGACTAGAAAGGTCCATGCCTTAGGTGAGTCATCTGCTGACACACCGCTCTGCTCATGCGAGTGTTTCTGGAGGGAAAATGACTAAGAGTCCCTTCTCATCAAAGGGTAATAGGGCCACAAGAACTCTAGACTTAGTGCATTCAGACCTTTGTGGTCCGATGAACGTACAAGCTAGAGGCGGATACGAGTACTTTGTGACTTTCATTGATGACTACTCAAGATTCGGTTATGTTTATCTCGCCGCATAGAAATCCGAGGCTTTTGGTAAGTTCAAGGAGTTTCAAGCGAAGCGAAGGCAACTAGGCAAGTCATTGAAATGCCTTCGCTCGGATCGTGGAGGTGAGTATTTAGATACTGAGTTCATTGACTACTTGGCTGAAAAAGGAATTTGTTTCCAACATTCAGCGCCTAGGTCACCTCAGCAAAACGGAGTTGCTGACAGGAGAAACAGGACATTGATTAACATGGTTAGATCAATGATGAGCTACGCCTCACTACCTATATCCTTTTGGGGTTATGCTATAGAAGCAGCGGTCTACAATATGAATGCAGTACCATCAAAGTCTGTCGAATAGACACCCGTAGAGATGTGGTCCGGACGTCGCGAAAGCATTCGTCACTTCCGCATATGGGGTTGTCCTGCACATGTGCTGATGGACAAGACTACCAAGCTACAATCACGTACGAAAGTGTGTTTGTTTGTAGGCTATCCAAAAGGTACATGTGGTGGTCTATTTTACGATCCGGAAGATAACAATGTGCTAGTCTCGACTAATGCTACGTTTTTGGAGGAAAGTTATATGAAAGACCACAGACCTCGAAGTAAAATTGTACTAGAGGAATTACTCTCCGATGACGTCAGGCCTATTGTTGCTGTTGATGTTCCTGTAAACAACACTAATAATACAACAGTCACTTCCGACATTCTTGTTCCACCTAGACGTACTGCGAGAGTGGTTCGGCCACCGGCTCGGTACGGCATGGATTTAGAGACGAACGTAGTCGCCTCTGATGGGGTGGAAGATGATCCTCCGACCTATAAGAAGGCCTTATTGGATCACGATAAGGATAAATGGATTGACGCAATGAATCAAGAGATGGAGTCTATGTACTCTAACTCGACCTGAAACTTGTAGAACTTCTTCGGGTGAAAGGCCCATTGGATGTAAATGGCTCTACAAGCGAAAGAGAGGAATAGATGGGAAGGTCGAAACCTTCAAAGCACGGCTGGTAGCCAAAGGTTACACACAGCGATAGGGTATAGACTACGAGGAAACCTTCTCACCTGTGGCCATGATGAAAACCATCCGCATCCTCCTTTCGATTCTTTGCATGTCCGGATTATGAAATCGGCAAATGGATGTTAAGACAATAGCGTTTAAATGGCTTTCGATGAGGAAATCTATATGCAAAGAACCGTAAGGATTCATTGAAGAAGGCCGAGAGCACATGGTGTGCAAGTTGCTCGGATCCATTTATGGGTTGAAGCAAGCATCTCGCTCTGGTATCATAGATTCGATCACACGATCAACTCTTATGATTTCAACAACACTTTGTGAATCTTATGTGTACAAGAAGGTTATCAAAGATAGTATTGTATTTCTAGTGTTGTACGTTGATGACATACTCCTAATTGGCAACGATAAGGGGATGATGTTGGTTGACCACGCAATTCCAAATGAAGGATTTGGGAGAAGCGAGTTATGTTCTAGGGATCCAAATTATAAGGGATCGCAAGAACAGGATGTTAGCTCTGTCCAAAGCAACTTATATAGATAAGGTGCTGGCACGCTTCAGTATGGAGAACGCCAAGAAGGGTTTTCTACCAACCCGTCACGGTGTTTACCTCTCTAAGACTCAGGGGCCTCAAACTCCTGAAGAGACTGAAGCTATGGGAAGAGTGACATATGCCTCGGCGGTTGGTAGTCTTTTGTATGCTATGAGGTGTACGAGACCTGATATTTGTTAAGGCGTTGGATTAGTCAGCCGTTTTTAGTCAAATCCAGGGCAACCGCACTGGACAGCAGTAAAGAATCTCATCAAATATTTGAAGAGAACCAGAAATTATATGCTCGTCTATTCGAGTGGGTGTTTGGAGTTAGCGGGGTACACCGATTCTGACTTTCAGTCAGACAGAGATGATTCTAAATCAACCTCTGGTTCAGTGTTTACGCTTGGTGGCGGTGCAATAGAATGGAGAAGCCAAAAGCAATCCAGCACAGCCGATTCAACAATGGAAGCAGAATTCATAGCGGCCTCCGAGGCAACTAAGGAAGCAGTTTGGTTAAGAAAGTTCATCAGCGGATTAGGTGTTGTCCCGAATGCTGAAGATCCTATTACTCTCTATTGTGATAATAATGGGGCCATTGCCAACTCTAGGGAACCTTGAAAGCACAGTAAGTCGAAGCATATAGAGAGGAAATACTGGGTGATCAACGATTTTATCGATATTTCCGTCCGAAAAATCACCTCCGCCGATAATCCTGCTGATCCATTCACCAAGACACTGTCGATTGTAGCTTTTAGTCAACACTTGGAGACTATAGGTATTAGAGACATGTCTCGTTTGCTTTAGAGCAAGTGGGAGTGATAGTTTGCTGTATTTTAAATAATAGGGTGTGCTCTAAAACAATTAATCACATGCTTTCGTGCAAGTGGGAGATTGTTAGGTGTAATGTCCGAAAGACAATTTTGTAATTGTTTTATTTAATAAATGAAATGATATTATTATTCACATTTATTATTCTCATATTCACCGATGTGACAATAGTATTTACACTACAGAAAACCCTAAAGTATATCGTTTATGTAATCACTTAACTCAGTGTATGGGATATACACGGGAGGATTGAGTTAGTGAAGATATACTTAAAATACAATTTTCCTGTAGTGAAGTTAATCGAGAGTATCGGGTCTCTCCTTTAACGTGCTATTAATGCACCCAGAACACAATAGGTGTGATTAATATTGTCTTATCCGGACTTTCGGTTAAGAGAACCTAGTGGGGCATTTATATATGATAGATATATCATATAGGGCTGGACCGATTTGATTAGAATTCATGATATAATTTCATAATCGAGAAGTCTTATCGAATCAATCGATGATCATATTTATGGATATATCTTAATCCTGATGAGATCACAGTCAACTGCTTGAATCGGTATAAAGTTTGACTTGACGGTTAAGGATTACACTGAGTCTGTGATCTAAATTACCCCATCTTGGCATTGTACTGGATTGAGTGAGTAGTCTGTGTTATCGCAGATACGGAATCCATTCCTTCCATTTATGGAAGTAGATAGACAGTTCCCTTATTTGTTAATCCTAGAAACTGATCGATCGTATGAGTTCATATTACACTGATTAGCTACCAGTGAGTTGTATGAATTAATTGATCACTGGGGTTAATGATAAATAAGGATAAGAGGTTCTAAAAGGGTTAACGGTAACTTCCGATTTAGAATGAATAATGGCATGGAGGATTATTCCGTAGGTAATAATTATATCAATGGACGCTTATTATCATTCTCGTGAGGAGACAAATATAATCTCATAATCGGAGGAGTCTTTGTCACGGGATTATGGTGGCATATTCTCGTGATTGATTTATCGAATATAATTATTCTGTTTCGTAAGATAATTATTTATTTGATTTATCGGAGCCACGATTATTAGTCCATGGTCCCCGACGCGTGCTCCAATATAAGCATAGCTATTCTCGGACATCGAATCCTAATAATATTAATTTAGTTCTTATTAGAATTTAATTAAAACGATATGTGAATTAATTGTTTAGTGGACTATTAAATTAGTTGGGCTAAATAATTAAATATCTGAAAAGACATTTTTCATAATCTCTACTTAATTTGTGTGTCATGGCCGAAATCTCAAACCCTAGGAGGGAAGGAGAATTTTCGTCCTCCAAGGCTTGTCTTAGTAAACAAAAAATTGTTTTCTTGTGGATTAATAAGACATGTGCACAAAATATTTATCGGATAAATAATTTATGGTAAAAATAAAGATTATTATTATTCTAGATTTGTTCTAGAATATTCAAGAATTATCTTTTATTTATTGGATTTATTTATTTGGCAAAATAAAATCCTTTAGACAAGAAGAAATTTCTCCTATATAAAGAGGCTTTTCCCAACTCATAAAACACAACACAAATTTCGACTTCTATCTCTTAGAGAGAGGAAGGAAAAATTCGGCCAAGGGGTGAGAGAGGAAGATCTTGGAGGTTTTCCGGGTAGCATATCGGGAGGATTCGAGACGATGATTTCCTTCCACCGAGAGTTGCTCGGATCACACGTGCGGAAGATCGTGGTGCTCTTCACACCATCCTTTGTTCTTCCTATTGCGGTTCTTCTACTTGGATTTTGAGATCCAAGAGGTATGATCTACAACCCCCTTGTAGAGTAGATATAGTTATTTTGTTACGTGTAATTTATAGATCTAGATCCTTAAATCGCTTCCGTTACGGATGGTATTACTAACAAATTCGTGATTCGAAAAGCATAACTAAGCTAACCGTACCGTCAAATCAAACATCACCATGAAAATGCATGAGTTTGTAAGCATATCAGGATTAAAGTTTAATCCATAAATTGTCATCTAATAATCTAGTTAGATTCTCTCGTAAATGGCAAAGTATGAGATGATTATATTGACTCGATCCAGTCCCATGTGATTTCATCACATATAATGGTCTCCAACAACGATGGCCCGCATAAGGCAGTCACACTCTATTTGTTCAGAGGCACTAATGGATGTTTGATTGAAAAATCCCAAACATCAATCAATTTCACCACGGACTCTATTTAAAGTAGTTCTCTACAAATTAATTCCTATCGTAAATAATTCATATGCACCGTGTTTTTTTGTTTACAAAATGAATTCTTAGGATTTTCTTGCAGTGTTTATATAGATGCACACTATACGCAAGTAAAATAATCAATAATAAATATTACTTTTTTTAAATTCAAACAATACATTATTGTTTTTTGGATTTATTGTGGAAAAGGGCATTCTAGCAATAGAAATATGTATTCAATCCAGTGGAATTTTTTTTTTATGATGATAAGGACAAAAATATATTCCACTAAACATTTCTACCCTTCCATTCTTTTAACCGATATTATTACGATGTCTTGATTTAAGGGATATGCTTTTCCGTTTTAAATGATCCGATTTCCTTCTAACCGCATAAAGTATATTTTTTGTGAAAATCGGCTTGTCTACTTCTCTCTCTGCTTATCATCTTCTCCAAGTGAGCTTTCAATTTCTTTTAGTCTGCTTCTCAATTTTTTTTTTGTTAATCATCAAATTCATACACAGTGGAATCCATACATAGTGAAATACCTTAACAATGGAAGAAAAATTGTGGAATTTAAAAACATTGGCATACAAACAGTGGAATTAGAAAAAAAAATTGGCATAAATCAGTGGAATACGAATTTCACTAGACAAAAATAGTTTATCTACAAATTTCCATATGCAGTTAGAAGGAAAATGATCTATAAATTTCTATTCTTTCTCTGCAAATCAAATTCCCCTTTTTAATCTTCTTCTTCCTCCTTTAATTATTCCTAAGGATCAACAAATTTCAAAACCCAAATTATTGCTCCTTTCCGAAATTGGGTAACCTTGAACTGTGACATGCGTGGACTACAGAGAAAATATTCATGGAGTTTTTACCTGATTTTGGGGAATATGTTTTTTATTTTATTTTATGGAAGTGGAATTAAATGCGCGCACGTGTTCTCTCCGGGAAATGGTTGACCATGACGTCGCGTTGGAGAAACGTACTAATAGGGGTATTTTGGAGAATGAAGAAGTAAAATGTCCTTATAGCCTATTTTTTCTTATCGATGTCCTATTTATTATTTTTATTTATTTGTTGTCATTTATTACCACTGCCCCTTGCTTTTTCAAATGATGCTAGTCTTAACAATATATGTGCAAGTGTGCACACGCGTGTGAACTTGACTTATCAATTTCTCTACACTAATGAGTTTTCCAAATTGGATGTACAAACATTTGTAGAAGAGGAAAAAATCTACCAAATTCCCGAACCCTAGCCCACAATTACTTTCGCCGCTCCTATGTATAAGGTGCATATATATGAATACCCAGATTTTCAAGATTTCTCGCAGCGGTCTATTTCTTTCATTTTTTTAAGCTTTTGCAAGGCAAATGAAAACAATTCCTTTTTTTTTTTAAAGATTCCGGACGAAGAGCTTTCTTTAAAAAATCATGTATTAGATAGATCGTTGATCTTGACATATCATTTCATTTATCAAGTGTTGTGGGTGGATGCATGGCATTGGCAATTAAACCCGGTGGATAGGTACTCTTTCAATATTTTTTTTATCATTTTATTTAATGTATTATTCCTTCCCAGATTTCTCTTGACATGGATGAACACTAATACATTCAGTTATCTAATTTTGTCGTTAAATGTTTCATTTTTGCATTAGGTATCTAATAACGTCACACCATGAGCATTAGTTATTTCTTTGTGCAGGGATATCCAAATGGCTTCAATAAAAAAAATAATAATAATAAACAGAAAGGATGTTGAAGAAGTTTTATTTATTTATAAAATGCGACATTCCAAAAGATTTCGGTATGTTAGGAAATCAAGAACATGTCTAATGAGGGTTAAATATAGGTATAGGTGATAAAGGCAGGGCCAGGATACGGCTTTGTATGAACTTTTTCTTTTTCTTTTAATAAAAGGCTTTGTTCATTAAAAAAAAGGTATATGTGTGTTAAATTTTGAAACGTAAATAAAAATATTTCATTCTAAAAAAATGCGGTAATTTTCGGTACCATCTTTCTAAGCCACTGATTTCTTTTGTTTCGCGCCTGTTGCTGATGACAGAAATCAGAATATGATGAGGCAGCAAGATGGTGGAGGTCATAGTCATTCTACAACCACCTTGAGGCTCAACCGGGCATAGCTTGTCCGATCCGAGCTCGCGGCGGCGCTCTGATTCGGAACATATGAGAGAAGCTGGAAACCATGTTCATTTGCCGCTTAGCTTGTCGGCTCCGGGATAAGGCTCGCGGCACTCTGATGAAGGAACTCCATCACGGGCAAGGATTTCAAGGGGTATGCTTTCTTTGAAGCAGCGGCGCTGTATGAGTGAAGCATTGCATCACCACATTGAGAAAGCACGTATTTTAAGAAAGCACGTATTGCCTAAATTTGCTAGACCAGCACCCTACAATTTTAAGATTGAAACCAGAATATAAGACAAAAGGCCAAAATCATACAAACAAACCAAACATTATACACATCATGGATAAACAGTCCAACATTATACAGTCCTACAAGTCTTTAATTTTATTGTTTTTCCTGTCCTCTTCCAAGCGGCCATCCATACTGCATCCTTTTCAACTGTTTATTTATTTATTAATAAAAAAAAACTACGGAAAAGAACTGTAAATGTGGAGGTGTGAGGGTTCGTTTAGATTATTGCAACGAACCCCCATCCAGCCGACTTTTTTTGAAAGATTGACAAGAACACAATAAAAATATTAATTGAATCGCTCTAGTACCATGTAGAAAATATAAATTCAAACTCCTATAAGAGGTGGGACATCCTTATCTTTAAAATCTAGGTTGTGTTGCGAGGGAAAATCCATCTCTTAGTATGAAGGGTGAGATCGATAGTTACAAATGACTATAGTTAGAACATGGATTTGGACTATTTGGATGCATATAAATGACTTTATTTTCAAAGCAAAGCTTCTGGATTGTGTAGAAAGAAAAAAAAAAAGAAAAAAACAAAACAAAACAAAAAACAAAAAAACTCTTGACGTTTTAAGTTTAATACAATTGGACTATAATTTCTTTTGATTGCATAGAGAAGCTATAAACCCCATGCAAGAAACCGAATTCTTGTTAAGGATGCTTTTACCTATCGGTCTCTTATCCCTTTTCCCACACAAAAAGAATCTTCGGTCGATATCCTCTAAGTGTGTGTGTGTGTAAGTGCTAGAACATGAATCCAACACAAAATATAAACCAATTCAAATAAGGAGAGTTAACATACACAAGGTTCTAACGACTAGTTCAATCATTCCCAATCAAACTAGCTAATAGAGATAAAAGCTATCACAAATGCATAATCTTGGATAGATAAAAGAAGTAGCCACTCATGGTTATAAAATCCACAATGTCACTTAAGGATTTCATAGCTATGAACACAATTAAATAACAAGTATACGCTAAGGATTTACACAACCAAAAGCTATTAATTATAAGAAGAGAAACGTTCATTCAATATCAAAGTAGCTTCCATGGAGTTTACACCAAAAGATGGTAACTTGTTCCACTAAGTATACCATGATCAAAGCAAGAATTCATAATGTTTACAAGTTGAATTAGACGATAAACTAAGGTAGATTTTTGTTAGAGAAGCTTTGGAAATGGAAGTGTCTCCAAGCTTAGGTTTTTGGGTGTTAGATGGAATGCTGGTGAAAATTGAATGTTTTGGCTTAAATTCCTGCATCCGCCTCTATTAGCTGGCGCCATTAGTAAGTTGGCGGGCGCCAACACTACACGTTAGGTGGGGTAGCTAACAATCATTTAATGCATGGCAGTAGATCCGATCACAAGGCTTGGCAGGCGACAACTAGTGTAAATATGCAATTTCTGAGCTCCAAGTGAGGGTGGCTGACGCCACAAGCAGTTGGAGGATACTAACAACTTTAAATTTTGAATTCCCACTCTTTTTCACATCGAATAGAATTGCGATTGAATCCACGGCTTGACATTTCCACGAACCAGACTTCCGAGCTCGATAATTTGTGCTACAAAAAAACACAAGGCTACCACGGTAAATTCGAAAACAAAATTTGGCCATTAGGGCTTAGATAATTAACAAAACTATGACTTTTATAATATATATATATATATATATATATATATATATATATATATATATATATATACATACATATATATACTATTTTTACAATTTGATCAAAATGATACAATAGTACCAACAAATGCATAGAAAAGATAATACACCATGAAATGTGTCGTTGAGTTGACTTACATCACCCACCCCACCATCCAACCTCCACCCCTCGGTATGTCCTAGAATTTTTTTTCCACAAAACTTCTGAAATATGCATTTCCTAACCAAAAAAAAACAAACTCTCATGGAGGCCACCCACCCCATACCTCAGGAATTTTAGGATTTTTGTTTAAAATGACAATTTGAACATATAAATATACAAAAGGGACAGTGGAATATTTGTTTGGGTAAAAAGGATATGTTCTTATTATACTGTGATATAAATTCTTTCGTATTCAACTACCAAAACGAATATACCTTTTGATCTGATTGTCGAAAGATGGTAATTCTTTTATCACATTTTTCCTTTTTTTTTCCTATTTATTTAGACATCTAATTTGATATATTTTCAATGTTATTTTTGAGGTCATTTTTGTTAAAAAAAACACATAAACAATGGAGTAGTGAAACATTGAATTTGAGGTCAATTTCATTGCAGCAAACAGTGGATTTGGGATAATGAATAGTGAATTTATTCTTATCACCCATTTTTTTATTTCCACTGTCCGGATTCCTAATCCCCCCCTTTTTTATCCTTTTATACCAGTCCCCCAGAATTTTAAGGTCATAACTTTTGAAATTTTTTTTTTCTAAATTCCACGCACCCTCTAGATATTTTTTGTTCAATTTTTTTTCCAAAATAAAAAAATTCAACCCCTGCTCTCCAATTGTTTGAAACACTGGTCCTTGAAGGGTTATGTATGGCTCTTCACCAGCTGCCACCACAAACACAGTATACCTGACGGCTGATACAACTGTCCTGGGCAAATCCATCACCGGATTGCTTCACAGTCTTAACCTTTGATTAAGAATCAAAGTTGGACTGAGAATCAATAAATTGATTCTTGCTTGTGGTTCTTCAAAGTTGGGCTGAGAATCACAGTCTTAAATTGATTCTTGCTTGTGGTTCTTCAAAGTGTCTAATTCTGGATAAATTATGTGTAGCTTGAACACTTGAAGAAATTCTTGATTGATCTTGTCAGTGCAAGTGATAGAGATTCAGATAAACTAGACTTTTGGCACAATAAAGATTGTAATCATAAATTTGGTTGGTGTTTAATCCTTGATGACAAGTCCTCTATTTATAGTGTAAGGTCCAACGTTCATCTCGTTCAAATTTGAATCCATCAATGTTTATCTTGTAACGGCTATATTTAGTGACCGTTCTGACTTGTCAGTATTTCATCTAATAGAGTTGATTTCTTTATAACGTTCAAATGTACTTTTAGTTTGTTGGATGACTGACTATAAAACTGAGTATCCTGATCAGTTTCATGCTGAGTTTGTCAGTTGTCAGTTTCTTAACTGACTTAGCGCATTAACTTAGATTTTACTCTTCTTAAAAAATCAGTACTATAATTTTTCATCTGATTATAATTGACTTAACCAGAGTACACCATAAGCGTATATCATCTAAAAGTTCATTGTCCTTATGACTCTTAGGTCTTCATACAAGATCCATAAAGTCAGTTCAGGTCACCACAGACATGCCTGAATTCTAACTTTACAGTTTCAGCTTTCAAAACTAAGTCTGAACCCTAAGTTTTTCAATCTTCAATAACTGAGTCCATGTCCCTCCGTTTTTCTATCTTCTAGATAAGACAACTGAGTTTGTGTCCCTCAGCAAACTTACATTCTTCTGTTCTGAATTGTTGTAGTCTGAATCAGTTTGTCAGCTTGAATGACTTGTCAGTTATCTAAATGATTTCCAGTTATTTAGATTATTTCCAATTTCTTAGATGATTTCCAGTCTTTCAGTCTTACTATTCTCTAACTATTACAATGCTTGTCTGATTTAACCTATACAAATATCAGCCTCCAGTAAATCCTATACATTCAGTTCTAGACATCTTTTAGCCTTTCACTATAATAGCTATCTTTAGCATTTCATCAACGTGGGTTCAGATAATAAATGAGTAACTACGATGAATCATTATCAAAACACAAATTTTATTTCCAACATTTGCCTTGAATAATTTGGGTACATCAAATTCTGAGGAGAAGCCCCTTATTTATAGCTACCTAAACCGACTTAGAAACACCTTCTACCCCTCGTCCAAGAAAACGCGTTTCGAAAGGATCTCGAGCCTCATTAAGTCGGCACCGACTCTCGGTTTACCGAGGGTAATTTTGTCTTTTTTCTTCAGCCGACTTAACTTGGAATGTTCTGGAATATCCTAGGCCCAATCCTTTCATTCAGTTCACTCCAGATTCGTCCATCATGCTCAGCCCAATATTTCGTATCTTAAAAATAATCAAATAATGCACGAAATAATATTGAAACAGGGAAAATAAACGCTAAGTGCATATTTCTCGACTCACGAACCCGACATATGATATTCAACTCAAATGGTTCATATTATAGGTCGAAAAACTATTTTTAGCTCATAATGGATAGAATGTTGATGCTGTAGGATAGACTATTTCAACCGTCATCAGTTGCTCCAGTGACTTGTAGGAGGGTTTTGAGCCGCTTTCCTGAGTAGTCGATAATCTCATCCAAATGGTGAATTTGTTGTGTATGAGCATTCAAAGTATTTACCGAGGGTTTGAGATTTCAATCAATTTTGTTTGCTAGGAATTCAAGATTTGTTTGGACATGGTAGGGGATTAGATGCTGTAGGTTGCATAGTAGATTGCCTTGCCTCTCCATTACCTCATCTTGAACTTTGATGTGGCTGATGAGAGCTTCAAACTTGTGATGGATAGATGTTTTATCACACCTTAGGGCAGTTTTGAGATTTTTCCTGCTTAGATACTGCCTCTCCATGCACAATCAGGGGTTGAATATCCAGATTGAATATTCTATCTGGATCTTCCTCTGCTGGTGCAGATGCCTCAGCCTGCTCTTCTTCTTCTTCTTCTTCTTCTTCATTTTCTTCTTTGTTTTCAGTTTCTTCAATCTCATTATCAGATAGAGATTGATGAAAGTCACTTGATGTTTCAAGTCCTTGGAAGGACTGCTCTGTATCTCTGAGTGCTGGAGTTTCAACTTTCTCTGCTTATATTCCTCTTTGATCAATGCTGGGAGTGTTGACGTGTTCAGAAGAGTGAGTTTGATCAGCTGGCTCACTCGGCTATTTGTCAACTTTGCTGCTTCTGAGAATTAACTCTTGGATCATCATGTCATCATCAGATAAGTCCATCTGTTCTTGATCATCCTCAAGATGATCTCCTTCCTATTTTTTTTCTTTTTCTTTTTTCCTTCTCATCCTCATTAGTTTCTTCCTTATCTTCAACCTCTTTGTCTTCAGATGGTGTAAGGTAGTACCCTTCCTCACCTTCTTGCAGATAGGTGACTTCTTCTTGTTTCTCTTCAATATCATCAACAATTTCAATGGGGCTTTCCTTTTTACTGGTTGACTCCCTTGTTGTCCTTGAGCTGTTTGAGATCAGGTTCTCCTCCCAATTCCTGATCTGCTGCTGTCCTTGTGGTTTCTGAGAGGCCTCGACATAGGTAACATCACCTTGGCCCTGTGCAGTGGATGCACATAGATGGGCTTCACTTTCATTTGGTCGAATAGATGTTGCTGGGGAATCCTATATGATTTCCTTTCCTAGAAATCACCATTATTTTGCAGGTTCATTTGGTCGAATAGATGTTGCAGGGGAAATCACCATTTGAATTTGAGCTTTCAATCTGTTGAAGATAAACTATGACCAGTTAAAGGGAATATCTTGATAGATAATAGCCATTAGTTTGACCCTGAGCTCGGTCATGTTCTCTATGGAACCCTTCTTCCCTTCAATGTTCCTTGTTATCACAGGAGCAAATTCAGCAAATAGGGCGTTTAAGTGCTGATCTAGGGAAGTTGTATTTCTTGCTATGCTTTCTAGGGTTGTTGGCTATTTCTGTCCAGAATGTGTTGATGTCGATCTGCATCTTCTTCACATCGACCGGACCAGCGTTGGAGAGATTTAGGAATCTATTGAGAAGACCAGCGGTGATAACCACTTTTTTCCAAGCATTGTACTAACAATACAATCTGGGTCACTTTTCTTCTTGCTGGGCACATATTTTTCTTTTTTTCAGAATGCAATCAAGGTCTCATAGCATATTCCTGTGATTGGTGGGTTCAGGAATGTCATCAGTCCCAGATTTCTGCAGCCATCAGCTAATCTTTGAGCCTGTGTATCATGTTCACAAAACGGTAGATAGTGCTCAGGTTTGTAAAATGATCCTGTGATGATCGACTTTTCATAGTATTTCTCAGTTGGGGAGATTGAGGAAGATGATGCCATTGTTTTGAAGTGTTTGAGAATTGGGAAAAGCTTCAATTTTTCAGAGAGGTAGGGTTTACGAATTGTAATAGCGTAGAAATTTTCTGAAAAACTCAAAGTGTTGTTTATATAGGAGGATTTTGAGTAATGTGAGTGCATTTGAATATGGAAGGATTTGGTGAAGTAGTGGTGTGATTTTGTGTATATAAATCATGGTATTTGAGTGTAGTGGGAGAGTGGATTGAGGTATGTAATGATACATTCCGGTAATCGGGGCGTTGCTATCATTGTAATTCAAAAAATAAAATAGTTACCTCCATGATTATAAAATAATCTCCACGTGGGTGATCCTCCATATAATTATTCTCCATTAATTTCCCGATTTTCCACATGTGTAAATCTGATTTTTTTACACTTCACTTTGCTGTTGTCTCATAGATATTTATCGGTGGAGTAACTTGGCTGGTCATTAGTCCGGTGTAGTGACTCCTTATTGAGCTATTGCAAAAAAAAAACTGTTCCCAAAAATCAGTGAAGTTGACTTCGCTGGATACCAGTGCCTTACCTATCAGGTGCGCTCACTCGAAATGGCAAAGGTTCAGTCAGCTGGTGAAGTCACTTAGCTGATTACTCCAGTTAGCTGCTTTTTGACACTTAATCGATTTCAATCATTCCCAACACAGTTCTCAATTTACATAATCTTTCATGACTGAGTGGTTTAGTGAAAATATCATCCAATTGATCTTCAGTTGGTATGTATCTTGGAATAACATCTCCTTCTTCAACATGATCTCTGATAAAGTGATGTCTTACATCAATATGCTTTGTTCTTGAGTGCAGTACTGGATTTTCAGTAATAGATATTGCACTTGTGTTATCACACATAATTGGAATTGTCTTCTCCTCCATTCCATAGTCCTGTAGCTGTTGTATGATCCATAACACTTGTGCGTAGCAGCTGCCTGCTGCTATATATTCTGCTTCAGTTGTTGATGTGGATATAGAATTTTGTTTTTTGCTAAACCATGATACTAGTCTGCTGCCTAGCATTTGACAAGTCCCAGATGTGCTTTTTCTATCAATTTTGGATACAACATAGTCTGATTCTGAATATGATATTAGTTTGAATCCTCCATTTTTTGGATACCAAATTCCTACATTGATTGTTTGTTTCAAGTATTTGATGATCCTTTGGCTTCTAGTAAGTGAGATACCTTAGGTTGAGCTTGTAATCTTGCACATACTCCAACTGCAAATGCTATATCAGGTCTGCTTGCACTTACATATAGTAGAGATCCAATGATCCTTTTATACACCTTTTTATCAACATCTTTTCCTGTTTCTTCTTTCCCAAGAATAACTCTTGCCCACATTGGTGTATCTGATGTGCCACTTGTATACATACCATATTTGTGTATTAAGTCTTTTGTATACTTGGCTTGATTGATAAAAATGCCATCCTTCAGTTGTTTCACTTGTAGACCAAGAAAGTAATTGAGCTCTCCTATCATAGTCATTGAAATTTGCTCTTCATCAAATTTGCAAATTTCTCACACATCTTCTCATCTTCTGATCCAAAGATGATGTCATCAACATAGATCTGAACTAACAATGTGCTTGTACCTTCTTCTATCTTGAAGAGAGTTTGTCAATGGTCCCTTTGCTGAATCCATTGTTAAGTAAGAATTGTGACAGTGTCTCATACCAGGCTCTGGGTGCATGTTTGAGTCCATAAAGTTCCTTTTTGAGCTTGTACACTTTATCTTCATTCCCTTTGAGTTGGAAACTAGGAGGTTTTTCCACATAAACTTCTTCCAAAAGTCCATTCAGAAATGCACTCTTGACATCCATTTGATAAACTTTGAAGTCTTTATGTGCTGCAAAAGCTAGAAAGAGTCCGATTGCTTCCAATCTTGCTACTGGTGCAAATGTTTCATCATAATCTATTCCTTCTGCTTGATAGTAGCCTTTTGCAACTAGCCTTACTTTGTTTCTGACAATTTTCCCTTTCTCATCCATCTTGTTTCTGAATACCCATTTTGTTCCAATGATTTTGGCCATGTCTGGTCTGTCAACAAGTTCCCAGACCTCATTTTTCTCAAATTCATTTAGTTCTTCTTGCATGGCTATAATCCAATCATCATCTAGAATTGCATCATCTAATGTTTTGGGTGATAGAAACGAAGTGAGCATATTCTCCAATTGTCTTCTGGTTCTAACTCTTGTGTTAACATCTCCAACGACTTGTTCTACAGGATGATCTCTTAGCCAATTCAAATCAGGTTGAAGTTTCTCTTGCATCAGCTCCTTGATCTTGTGTTGGTGCCTCTTGTGTTGTATTGACTGGTGCATCATCTTGATTGCCAAAGTGTGATCAAAGATTGTAGCAGGTACTGTTGTATTCATGTAGACTTGCCTTGTACAGCTTCTGTTTCTTTATGATTGTGTAAGCTTTCACCATTTGTATTTGGTTCATCAAATACTATATGAATTGATTCTTCAATCAACAAAGTTTTTTGTTGAGCACTCTAAAAGCTTTGTTGGTGTCTGAGTATCCCATAAAACTTGTTTCATCAGCTTTTTCATCAAAAGTATGTAACTGATTCCTATTCAAAAAACATTTAGATCAAAACATATGTAAATGTGAAATGTTAGGTTTTCTTCCATTCCAAATTTCATATTGTGTTTTTCCATGATGTTTGTTGATGATTGATCAGTTTTGAGTATAGCATGATGTGTTTGCTGGTTCAACACAAAATCTCTTTGGCAAGCATGCTTCTGCAATCATTGTCCTGACTGCTTCTTTAAGTGTCCTGCTTTTCTTTCTGCAACACCAATTTGTTGTGGAGTGCCTGCCGCTGATAGTTGATGTAGTACTCCATTCTCTTCACAATATGTGCTGATAATTTCATTTAGGAACTTTGTGCCTCTGTCTGTCGTATCTTAATGATCTTCAGTTCTTTTTCATTTTGAATTCTTCTTAGCAAATCTGGTAGCTTTTTGAGTGTCTCTCTTTTCTTGTTCATGAATATTGTCCAGGTGTATTTGGAAAAGTCATCCACCACCACTAGAGTTTACTTCTTTCCACTAACACTTACTGGTGTTACTGGTCCAAAAAGATCCCTATGCAATAGGTGTAAGATCCTTGTTGTAGATTTATAGGGATTTGACTTGAAGGAGCTTTTGATCTGCTTCCTTTTTTGACATGCATCACATAGACTTTCCTTTTTGAATGTAATCTCTAGAAGGCCTTCAACTATTTTGCTCTTTGACAATTTGTTGATGGTCTTGAAGTTGAAATAGTTCAGTCTTCTATGCCAAATCCAGTTGGTTGATTGCTTATTCTTTACTAACTGACAAGTTTCTGCCTTTGCTATCTTTCAATCCACCCCATACATGTTGTCTTCTCTTTTTCCTGCAAGTACAACTGTGCTGGTTTGACTGTGAATCACTTTGCATCCTTCTTTATTGAAATGCACATAGTAGCCTTGGGCACAGAATTGACTGATGCTTAGAAGTTTGAATTTCAATTCTTTAACATAAGCCACATTCTGAATCTTCAGGTTGTTCTTGAGCATTGTGCCTTCCCCCTTAATTTTACCGGGGTTTTCTTTGCCTCCAAATGTAACTTTGGGTCCATCAAAAGCTTTAAAGTAGTCAACCATCCTTTATTCCCTGTGATTTGTCTGGAACATCCATTGTCTATTACTAGACATCATACAAAACAAGTTGACCAATTTTAGGTTCCCAACACTGTTTGGGTCTATATCTGTTAGCTGTCATACCTCCTACTCCAAGTGTAATCTGAAAGATTTTCTTCTTGGATAATTGAATTCATCAACTTTATATAAGGCATGGCAGAATAACTTCTAATAATTCTACTAAAGGTATTCTGATACTTTTCTCTACTTTTTTTTATGCATTTGCACCCTTTTTCACTCTCCAATATGCAAGAGGAAATTTCTTTTCATGTTGCCTCTTGTGTCTAAGAACATGCCTTGGTTGGCTTTTCCTAAACACATGTTGCATAGTATGAAATGGTTTCTTCTTGTATTTTGGGGGTGCAACATTCCAATCATCCTCTGGAGGTTAAAGTCTTCCCTTACCTTTCAGTAGGCTTTTGCCTTTAATTGGCTGGTTTGATGATTTACTCTGCTAATTCACTACACTTGGTTTTGACTTCACCGGTGCATGATAAGTAGTTGAAACCATGGTCTGTCTTTTTATGAATTTAGGTCCAATTTTGGTCCTTGATTCAGAATTATGTTGTCCATTGTTTCCTTTCTCATCTTGACTGTTGTAGCCAAGACCAGATCTGGATCCAAAACTTTTTGGGGGTTTGTAAGCTGGTGCATTGAATGGTGTAGTGGTGTTCCTAACTGGTAGGGATATTTTCTCAACTGATCTTTCAACATCAGATGAGTAATCATCTGCTGCTTGTTGATAAGTTGAGTGAACTTCCTTACTGGTTGGTTCAGCTTTCAGTCCATCCAGTTCTTTATTTAATCTTTTATTCTCTTCTCTTAGATTCTCACATTCTTGTTCTAGAATTTCATGATTTGTTTGAGTCTCTTCAAATTTACTCATGAGATTTTGAATTAGGCTTGCAGAATCCAAAGGGACAGTATAAGATTGTGCAGTGTCAGATGTGGATGCACTTGATGAGTATGAACTAGATATTACCTCTGTTTTATCAATTTCCTTAGCCATAAGGCATTGATATGCTTTGTCATTGTCTGAGCTGTTAGATTCATCATCATCTGAATCAGTATCAGATGATTCTTCAGCCTTTCCACTGCTGGTTTCAGATTTGAGTGCCTTCATGCTCTTTCTTTTTTTCAGTTGTTTTGTACTTCTTCTTCTCCTCATCTTTATTTTTTTATTCAGGGCAATCTGCCTTGAAGTGAAGTTTCTTCTTGCAATTGAAGCATCTGTATTCATCATCATTTTCTTCATGTCTTTGCTTGAGCTTGACTTCTTGTTTTATGATGAACTTCCTTTGAATTGATTCTTTTCGCTAAACCTGTCAAAATATTTAATTAGTAAAGCAATATACTCTTTTAGCTCCTGTGTCTTTGTGCTGCTTGTATCAGCCATTTTTCTTTGTTGGGGTGCAACCAGTGCACTAGCCTTGTGTGCCTCTGTTGGTGCACTGTCTTCACCGTTCAACTCAAATTCATGAGCCTTTAATTGAGACATCAAAGTTAAAGTATCAGTATTTGCAAGATTTATTGTTCCTCTGAGTATTGCTGTGATGATCTTCCATCTTTCAGGTAGACCTCTCAAGATTTTCAGACAAACTTCTTTCTGTGGGTATGTATGTCCAAGTTGTTGTAGTTCACTGATGGTGCTTGAAAATCTATTATCCATTTGATCAATGGATTCACCGGTCTTCATTTTAAAGTTCTCAAATTTCTGTTTTGCAATAGACAATTTGTTTTCCTTGACTACTTCTGATCCTTCATTGATCAGTGCTAATTTATCCCACATCTCATTTGCTGTTTTGCAGTCCTTGATCCTCATGAATATATTACTATCCAGAGTCTTCAAAATCATATCTTATGCAACAAAGTCGAGATTATCTCTTCTTCTATCATCCTTTGTCCAATCTTTCTTGGGTTTGTCTATTTCCTTCCCTTGATATGCTCCTATGGCTATCACAGTCATGATCTTGATTGGACCATCATTGATTACACCCAACATCTCCTCATGAGTTGCTGCAAGGTGAGACAACATCCTTATTTTATATTCATTAAAATTATTAACATTGAATATAGGTAATTTAGACATGAAACTACATGAATCCATAAGTACAAATAAGAGATAAATTAGAAAGCACAGATTTGAAAACTACTTTGAAAATATGTGATCTCCTTGTTACCAGAAATCAGATCTAAACAAGTTCTGATACTACGAACACTGCTCTGATACCAATTGTTGGTCCCAAAGAAGGGTAAAAATATAGTCAGAGGGGGGGGGGAATGACTATACTGGAGTTTTAAAAACTTTTTCTCAATGTAAAAGCTTTTGGGCAGCGGATGTCCCTTCTTAAAATGTTAATTCAAAGTAGGATATGCAGTCACAGATATAATATGCAATAAAGTAAGTGCATTTAAATAAATTGCTGAAAGTAAAATAGACACAAAGGTTTATAGTGGTTCAGGGTGGTGTAATCCCTTAATCCACTCTTCTCTTGTGATGATTGGATAAATTCACTATTGGTTTCACAGATACAATAGCACGATTGTCGTTGGCTACACAAGCTTCACAATCTTCGAGACTATCACTCCCTGGCTTCAAAAGCTTCAGTGACTCAGTCTTCAACACTGCTCATTGGAAAAAAAATCCTTCAGCAGCTATCACAAACACAACTTCTTCTTAGATTGCGCTAATTCAGTTGCTTGACTGGTGTGAATTTGATTCACAGATTAAGTTGATCAATCTTAGTGCTTGATGTGGAATTTGAGTTATGATTGCTGAGTTGATCTCTAGATTATTCCCTTTAGTTCAGATATAAGGTTTTTCAAATTGACAGAGTTTCTGCTTGTTCTTTTCAGATTCAATCGTTATCTTCCTGTCTGTCAATGCCTTCTTTTTAAAGCCCTGAGAATCCTTGATTTGAATTTTTGTCCATTGGCTATTTAATGTGGGGAATGATCCTTGATTTAATTCTTGATTCCCCCTTAATAATATTCTCCGTGATTTCAGTGATCCGGATTTTCTCCAAACGTCTATCATAAAATCCGTCTATAATTGATTATGATTTAATGCTTGATCCTCTGAATCTTCCTTGATATCTCACACTTTGAATAAGGTGTAAATGATATACCCTACTCAGCTGTTCCTTTACTTGACTATTGCTTGAACGGTTGAGTGTTTTTGCTGACTTAGCTGTTTAGATTTTCCTTTACTGCTTCTTCTTTACTCAGCCGGTAGACAGTTTACTTTGCCGGTTTACAGCTTTCTTGATTTCTTTGAGTTTACAAGATTCCTTGTACTTCACTGATCCTTGATTTAGGTGAGATCAGTGTACACCATTTTTAACATTGAATTTCCTCACTTGAATATATCTTAGACTTATCCAAGGACATCACAGACTTCCTTGGTTATAAGTCAGAGCATATGTGTTCATATTTCTCTGCTGGTACTTGGCTGCTTTTACTCTGCCGGATTTCTGTTTTACTTATCCATCCTACCAACTAGTACAATACTTGTCTGACTCAACTTATACAACATGTCTTACTCTAAGTAAAGACTTATACAGAGATTTCTAACTTATTTCAGGCTTGCTATAACTGCTAGTATGGCCATCATCAAAACATAATAAATTGTTCCTAACACAAATTTCCCTAACCTTAAATTCTTGTAGCCTCGCTCCTAAGTATTAAGTGGATATGTAACGCCCATTCCCGGACACCGAGTCCTTATCCAAAAAAGGAACGTTCGACACATATAATATAAAATAAATCTCATATTACACATCAGCCTCTACTACGTCGTATCGACTTAAGAAAAACGGAAGTGATGGCCTAAAACTGGGTGTCCAATTTTACCGGCAGTGTACCGGGTCAATTGTAGTCCAGTCTGGTGAATCAAGGTCGTCTCCTCAGGGAATACGATGTAATTCAAAGTGTGGCTAAACACCAATTAGTTATTATTATCTTGATCTAAGTCGTAGTTTAAACATAAAAATGATAGTTACGTTACTAATAAAATTAACGATTAATGATAAAGGAACTAGCCAAGCCAATTTCATCGAACTATAGTCTCTTCCAGTTTCAAGGATGTGATTAATTCAGTCTATTAAGGGTATTCAATTGTGTGAAACGGTGCACTCCGTATTCTTACAATTTCCCCTAATACGAGTGTATGAAATTGTTCTATGCCTCCTCCTTGGTTTAAGAGCCCTAAACCTAATGATTTGACATGATAAACTTTCGAGTACAACTAATCTTTCCCCGGATAAGAAATAGGATTCCGTCAGACGGCCAATTTTACCTTCCGGTTTTTCTACCTCGTTCTCACACATAAAATCTCCGTTCGGTATCAGTTATGTGTGTGTGTGTCAATATTGGTTAATTACTCCAACACGAGCTAACAATCAATTTAAGTAGAAAAAGATTCAACACAATTGAAATTAAATTTACATTACATAATCATCATCCGTTCAACCAAAGGAGACCAAAATAATTCAATTACATTGTCATGGCTAGTTATAAGTTTAGTTACTCATTATTACAAATACTAAAATGTTCAATTTTAGCATTCATAATAATCAGTTTATCAATACAAAATAATAATAAACTTAATTATTTATGGCTTAAAAGCCTAAGTGAAATGAGGTTTATAAGGGAGTAAGATAATATATATATGTGTGTATATATATATATTGGTGCGATTTTTTTTTACATCAACTGGCTGGCTATTTATAGGCAATCGTCCCCTGAAAAGAATCTTTTCCGGCGCACGCCGGCTCTTTTACCGGTTTGCGCCGGATTATCAGCATGTGGGAACCTGTCAGAGCATTTAATGCGCCTTAACTGCATAATATTCCCCCAAATCTTCACTTCCGGCGTAGACCGGTATTTACCCGGTCTGCGCCGGGTCTTGTCAGATTTTGTTGGATTTTATTCGATTTTTGTCAGGGAAATGATTTGATTTTGTAAATCCTCTTTGCCGCATTTAACGCTATGTCTTTAAGATTTTATCATGGTGTATCTGCACAAAACAAGAAAAACACCGGAAAATAAATTAATTTTATTGAAATTTAAATATTATACTTATTATGATATTTATAAATTTTGAGGAAATTTTATATAACTATAATTTTTATCAGTATTGAAATATTACTAAAATCTTAAAAATGGGTTTTAAAATGGAATAAAATGTAATATATAGTAGACATATATCAACTACCCCCTGCTTAGCTTTTGATCGTCCTCGAGCAAAGTAAGCGATAATTTATTAGAACACGAGGGAGGTAATGTAATTGTCTAGATTACGATTCTAATACAGTAACGTACTCAGTCAACATCATGATTATATGATAATTTTGTCTTTTTAAGAAATTAATAGGAGAAAGAGTGTATAACTATCAAATTAGTTATCAAATATTATTTAAATGAAATTCTACATGCATTACTTACTAGATATAGTTAAGGTCTTAGAAATACTTTTAATCGCCACTCATAAATATCCGGAATCAAAGACTAAGTCAAGTAGTTGGCAAAGTGGCTTGTAACATTCAGGTTCAGGGTGTTGGCTAATCGAAAGGATAAAAGGAAAAATCAATAGAGAAAAGCAAGTCGTACATACTTCGATTAGTAACATTCTGATACTGTCTAATAAGCTTGCAAAATTGCCTCCAATAACTCTTATTTCACACACATATATACAAATGGTTCCTAGTTTATTGGTTGGAACCAATTTATTACTAAAACAACATTTAATGAACAATTTTTGGGTTTTTTTTTTCAACATTAAAAGATATAATTTTGCTAAATGACCTCAAAATAATAATGTACCCATCTCAACTCGTGCCATTTTAATGCATCGATTCTTAGTTCCGATGTCGTCGCCGCTATCCATAAGTACATACTAAACTTGCGGGATGCCAAGGGAATGTAGACCAAATCAGGCTAAGGGTCGGTTATAATGCGGTTAAATACGATGGCTAGTTCGAGTGGGGTCTCGCCACTCTACAAGGCTGAGATGGGGACAAAAATGAGAATTATGTTCGGGTAGGCCATTTGGCTATGGTCGAGTCAAAGTTATGCCAAAAATTGTCATCCCTAGTCCGATTCCAGAATCACGATTCGTCTTGAAAGAAAGCATTTCTAAAAGTTAACTAAAAATGTAAGTATGCTTGTCTAATTTCATAAATAAAATATTTAAATAATAATTATTTATTTATACATACTCAAAAATCATATTAAAATCAAAGATAGACAAGTATTATATCGTCATAATGCATCGTGTTTACTTACTTTATTAAAAACTTATTCTTTCAAATACACTACATCAAGTGTGTTATTTATATTTTATCATGCTTAGAATGCCTAAGGATAATTAAAAACGAAGTGTTTTTCTAATATTTTATGGTGTTTCCGGTTTGTTGACTAACTACAGCTCTACTCCCCACTTACGAGTTGACATCGGCCTGATGGCGAGTGAGTAATAAAGAAGTTGTTAGAAAATAAGGCGGAATTTTTTTTATAGCGCAAAATTAGCAGAATTGAAAAGGTAGGTAGAGAGGTTCGTAATAAAGTGCAGAATAATAATTTGAACAATTATACAAATACATAATAGCAGCCTTGATTTATTTATTGCATATAGATATTATACAATGTAGATGAAAGAAAGTCATAACACGCTCGGAGCATTATTAGTTATCTTACAAACTGAAAAGGAACAGCCAAACTTAAATAACACAATATCATAGAAATCACCCACTTGGCCAACCATAAAACCACTAGATCAACTTCAAGGCATGATAACAAAGAAACCAGCTTAATTAGTATCCCCTGCCTCAGCAGAAAATGAGCCACCGGGAATGTCTACAAGTAACAAAGCAACTTGGGAATGACGACAGGGAAAAACCTCATCAGTCCCAAACATTTGGACACCAGCAACATGATTACAAAGTCGAGAAATTAGCCAAGGAAATGGTAAGGGCTGACGAAAGTTTCTACGAGCTAGTGCAAAATTGACAGCAGTGCGGTGAATGAGAATTCCCCAATCAATTATGGCACCAACAGAAATGGCATAGAGTAAAAGTATTTCATCATCATTGATTTCAGAAAAGTCATTGGTGGGGAAAACTCTGGAGTTAATAAAGTGTTTGCATGCACGTAAGTGAGGTAACAAGGCAGAAGTGGACAAATTACGATCGAGATCATAATTAGGAAACAACACTTGGAATGCTTCAGTGCATTTGTTAATGATACCCGTAACTGTATCCAACTGCCATTCCACTTCATAATGCTGGTGAGGAGTGGTTTTACCTAGGGAATTGAAAAGACTTGGTTGATAATAGTTGGAGTAAAAGGAACTGCAATACCACGAATGCGGACAGTATTAGTGGTTTCAACCGAAGAGGTTTCAGAGAGGACGGCGTAAAATTCACGAACCATGGTTATATTAATTTGACCACAGGGGGTACGAATAAAACGATCCCATCCTCCTAGAAGTATACATATATCTCCCTACTCGTTGAGTTTGCGTAAGTTTAAACCTTTCTCGACTGTTTCAGTAGGAGAATGACAAAAATTAGAAAAGTAACGATCCCTGACTGTTTCAGTAGCGTAATTGACGATGGTGGGAGTATCAAAGTGGACATCGTAAATGGGAACAACGGAATCAGGGGAATAAGGAGGTGAAGTGGAGGTTATCGAAGGTGTTGATGGGGAAGACATGCTGGTTAGAAAATTTAAAGGCAAGGAAAAGTTGGTGTAATTTACTAAATAAATACATGGCTATATATAGAATTGAGGAATTTGCTTGGTCGGCCCAGAATTAGCCAGTCCGGTGCAAACCGGATAAATCTGGCGCACTCCGGACTGAATATATTCTCTGTCACGTAGAGAATATAGGGAGTCAGGTCGGTAGATTTTTAATGGGCCGGCGTAGACCGGGAAAATCCGGCGCAAACCGGTTAAACCGGCGCACGCCGGATAGACACGATTCACATACAGAGTCGAAATTTGCCTTTGAAATCAAATTCTTAGAGAAGCCACACAGATATAAATTTTTAACAACTAAAAATAAAATTTTAAAATTGTGCACTACCCAGAGTGCATCAACCAAAATAAAAATAGTGATGGAATCAACATACTGTTAACATTTTTTTTAAACAACATAATAACTGCAATTAAAAGGAAATAGTTCTTAAGATATTGTTACTCGTCTGATTCTGTCTCAGATTCTTCAAATTCGTGTCTAAAAGGTCCCGGAAAGTTAGGCATAGCCATCGTCCCCGTTGGTGCAAAGCCCATCGAACTCATAAAACCTGTGCCTTGATGATGTGTTGGATTCATAATGTTCAAGAACTAGAGCGGATCTGAGAAGGCAGCAGCGGATGCTAAAGTATCCAAACGAGCACCTGCAGTACCAGTAGACATGACCACTGATCCTTCTAAACCTATGCTCCCCAAGCCAGCAGTGATGGTTGAGATTGAAGATGGGACACCAAATCCATAAGAAGAAAAATCTGCAGTGGTACCTGTAGACATAAAGCCAGCCATACCACCAGGGGCCAAAGTAGTCCTGGGAAAAGTCTGGTAGGAGGTAGGGGTAGGTGCCCGAGAGATCCAAGTAGGTAAAGTATATGGATTTGCTTGACACTGGGCTGATGATTAGAAATCTGCTCATACTCCGGATTTAAGGATCTTAGAAAAGCTCGTTGACCCCTGAGACCAACACAGATATCGTCAGCCCAACTTCAAACTCTCTCAAAGCCCGCGGCCATATTAGCATCGGTTCTAGCTTGACCCCTTAAAATGGTAGCTAGAGTAGAGTCTATAAAATCAAACCGAGCTTCCTGAGCAAGGTTCTAAATAGGAAGAATGCTTGGAGAAGAAAACAAAGGTGGGACAGACGTCTAAGAAGACCTGGGAGGTAATCCTTGAGTTCGGGCAGGATTGTTGTAATCTAAACGGCCAGCTGGAAGTGCAGCCAAGCAAAGTCCAATCTTAGGAGTAGAAGGGGATACAATTCTGTCAGATGGGAGGACATGGACTTGGGCTCGAAGGCAGAGTGCAGAGATTAAATTAGGAAAAGGCATATTACCACTCCTAAAACGACTGTTAGCAAAATCCAGAGTTTTAGCGAAAATAAGACGTCCTAAGTTCACTGGTATGTCTAGAACAATTGCCCAAGCAATGCAAACATCATCAGAACTAAAAGCACTAAGGTGTCTAGAATGACTCACATTATGGCCTAGAAAATGTTTTAGGGCTCGGACATCCTTGATACATCCACCAAACTGAAACCTACGCTCAACCGAAGTGGCAGAGGAGTCGAATGCGTGCTGAGCCTCGAGAGATTTAATGAGCAAATTACTTGGCTCATCAAGGTTCCAAACTGCAATATAATCTTGCTCGACAGGAATCTCAGGTATGCTATAAAATGCATTAATAACTACAGAAGTAAAAGGAATGGTGGGCCACGGATTGAGACTGAGGTGAGTGGTCCATTTTCAACAGGTTCATAGGCTGAAATGAATGAGTAAAATTCGGCTACCATAGTGGCATTAACATTTTCAGTGCGTTCTTTGGCAATTTCTAACCAGTTACGTGTCTCAAAAATTTGTCTAAATTCAGTGCTTAGAGACCCAAATTCTATACCACGCTCAAGCAGAATACTACAATTACGAAAATACGTGTCATAGGCTTGGATGGCAGCGGACTAGCTGTTCTACGAAAAGAAATTGCCTCCTCTTCGGCTGTGAGAGGTCGGGGCTCATGGACTGGGACTACAACAACAGGGGTATCAGTTTTTCGTTTTTTACCGGGATTTTTCCTATGATGGTTGGATGATTCGGCCATCTATGTTGGTGATATGAACAATACACAATTAATTAAAAATTGCAGAATTTAAATCTTACAAAATTAAAATGAGTAAAGCAAAATTAAATTAAAAGTTGATTAAATAAAATTGTTACCTTGTCCTTATGTGTATTTTTGGTGTTGACTAAAAGAGGAGAGTGGCCGGAAATAATGGAGCTTTGCCGGAAAGAATGGAGCCGCCCCCTTTTAAAAGTACAATGGAGTGGTGTTGTGCTCTTCCTTTTTGATTAATTGGAGAAGAAGAAGAACAAATTTGTGAAGAGAAAAATTTAAGAGAAGAAGAAGAAGAATGAAGAAGAAGAAGAAAATGGGGTTTAGTGGTGGAGGTTGGAAAGTTATGGGGAAGAAGAAAAGAGGGGCCGAAAATTGAGGGAGGGAGTTAAGGAGGAGAGAGGAAAAGAAAATTGAAACCGTCTGATTTTTTATCTGAGCAATCCGGCGCAGACCGGTCCTTACACACGGCGTACGCCGGATAAATCTGGACGATTTTTTAATCAATTACTACTACTTATCTATTAAGTTTTATAAAAAATTATGTAATATTTTCATTGTTATTTTTATTTTTATATATAGATAGATTTATAATCATCTTTTTATTATTAATTTATATTTTATAAGTATATCTTTATATTCATTTTTTATAAATTTATGTAAGTAGATTAAATTTTTACTCTATATTTTATAAAATATTCATATTTTTACGGGCAGTCTTCCGGTAGCCTTTTTTTTTTTTTTTTTTTTGTTTAACGTCTTTTGCTCGACATATATATCACATCAGTTTAATGTGTGTGTATGCTGAATGAAAATAATAAAAATGAAAACATTACAAAGAGACCTCATCGCACCTCGAAAGCAAAAACCCAGGAAATACGCTCTAGGGTTTAGTAGTAGTATGGAGTACAGGAGAGGCAATTTGGTAGAGGTTTCCAGCAATGACGAAGGATTCGTGGGATCATACTATGAAGCAACAATAGTAACAAAACTAGCAAGTGACGAATACATTGTCACGTACACGAGACCATTAAGAGAAGTGGTACCCGGTAACCAAATACGGCCAGCACCACCTGAGGTTCCGGTAACTGGGTTTAATTTGGATGACAAAGTTGATGCTTTTCATAATGATGGGTGGTGGGCTGGTAAAATTACTGGGAGAATTGGGGAATTGCTTACCGTTTTCTTTGACTATTCTGGGAAAGAAGCGGCTTACAGGGTTAATAGGATTCGGCTTCATCTGGATTGGGTTCATGGAAAGTGGATTTCTTCTCAGAAAGAGTCTCTTTCCGGTAATTATTCTTTTTGTCTTCTCATTTACCTATTTTTATTTGATTTTTCATCTGTTTGCGACGGAAGAAGGGGCAAGTGAATTCTTTTCTAAATAAGATCAATCCAATCCCCACTTCTTACCCCATTGCATAGATTCTGTCTTTTAACAAAGATAGTTGTTCTTTTTCCCAGGATAAGTGACACCTATATATTTCAGTATTTTTCACATATAAAAAGAAACTCAAAACAATATATATTTAAATAAATTCTGTAAACCTACCCTTTTTGGCTTCGACATGTTTTTATTATTATCAGATGATGGTTAGCAAAATCACAGATTCTTGAGGGCAACTTTATTGCCGACAGGCACAACCCTAAATCCTAATGTGGATGAGGTTGCTCGACACTAACAAAATTATTTACTAAAGCATGTAACGATTAAATATACGAACCAACCAGAAATAAATGCTTAAGAAGTAACAGGAAGGACAGTACCCATGATTGCTAATTTTATAGTCTATAGCTAGACTGTCTTGTGTTTTAATTTTCCGGGGGGGTCAACAAGGGACATCACCTCTCGAGTTGGAGGGATTCCTTCCTCTTCGACATATACCTTCACTCTGTGACCGTTGGCTATGAAAGTCGTTTTTCCATCCGTCAATTCCACTGCTCCAGATGCATACATGACGGGACCTTTTCTAGGCTATACAGATCCTAACCGGCAGTGTACCAGGTCAAATCATAGTGCTAGTGTGGTGAGTCAGAGTGTCGAATCCTCAGGGAAAACGTGGTAATTCTTTTAAGTGTGGTTAAACACCAAAGAGCTGTTATTAACTCGATCTAAACCGCAATTTTATAACACAGATTACTACTAATCTACTTAACATAAAATAAATGCGTAATTTAAAAGTTATTCTAATATAATATATATAGATATATAAATATATATAGATGTACATGGATTGCAAAATATATATATATAGATATAAATATATAGATACCAATATATAGTTTATAATAATAGACAAATAGAACTAGCCAAAGTTTATATAATTGATTTATACGATCTTTCTCAAAAAAACGGAATGTGCTCGATCTTTCCTTTTATATTAGGTCCAATCGAGTAAATGAAACGGTGCACTCCTCGAGGTTAACAATTCCTCCTCACACGAGCGTATGAGATTGTCATATGTCAAATTGTCATCGCTTTAATCTCCACAACTGCCCCATGCTAATCTTAGTTAGTCTGAACAGGTACCGAGTACAAATCTACCCCGGATAAAAGAGGTTATTCCGTTTGTCAGACGGCCGATGTTATTCAAAAGGCTCCGGTTGTTAGGCGGATCGATTTAACTTTCAGGTGTTAGTTTCAATTAAACCGTTGATTTTAACATTATTACGATCTTGAGCACAAATTTAATAAGATTCATCTTTCCCAAGACAAATCGCCTGTGGTAGGAAATAGGATTCCGTTGTCACGCTTTCGCGACGGTCAATTTTACCCTCCGGTTTTTCTATCTTTTATCTCATATCCTAACTTCTCTGGTCAGTTCATCGTTAGGTTATATGTTGCGATTCATCTTGGTTAATTACGTCAATCCGAATATTATCAATACGTTACAAAATAGAAAAAGATTCAATTAACTCAATTTTAGTAAAATTTTACTTAGACAGCATTCCTTTACCAAAAAGATCGAAATAAAACGATTACATAACTTTGGCTAGTTATTTAGACTTAGCTTAAAAACATTATAACAACTAAAAAGATAAAAACAAACATAAATACTTTAGAAATTTTACCCGATTACAAATCTTTCGAATCGTAGTCGTATTCTTCCGGATATTACAACGACTTCAACAACACCGAACTTCCAATAATTTCCCGAGCATTACAACAATACTACGATATTATTATTTTTGGCATAAGGCCTATTTACAAACTACTAAAATAAAAGAAAAGTTATAGATAATATATATATAGATATTATATATATATATATATATATATATATATATATATATATATATATATATATATATATATTTGGTACAAACGTTAAGCTTCTGCATCTGATCTCCTAAATATAGAAAATGATCCAAGGCCGGATCGGGCCTTGATATGGCCGGACTGGGCCGGTATAATGATTAGGTCCATCCCCTTAATTCAGATCATGTGCAGCGTATAATTTTATATATATATATATATATATATATATATATATATATATATATATATATATATAAATTATTAAACTTCTAAAATTCATATCTCGAGTTCCCCGATCTCCAAACAACATGATTCAAGATCCATTGGAAAGCTCTTCGAATAATCTACAACTTCCATGAAGGACTCTTCTTCAGAAAATGTCGTTTTGATGAGCCATTCGTTTGTCGAAGATATTTCTCGATTACCACTTAATCAAATCGATTAGCCACTTGACCACTTCGATTGACCACTTGACCACTTAAGCTCGTGACATCCTCTAAATCCTTCCAAAGATATGATTATACTTCACAATGTCGATTCTCGGGATCTTGGCTTATAAATCTGCAATAAAATACCACAAATACCCACGTAAATCTGACACGACATTCCGATTTACTAAATCGGTACAAAATGATAACTTTTTACTATTATTACTAACTTTTACTACTAACTACTCTAAACTATAAAGATTAACATTTCATACTATTTATATCATAATTTCATATATTTTATATAGAATTCGTTGATAAAACATAATAATATAACGTATATTTAATCATATAAAAGTAGTATATCAACTACTCCCCACTTAGCTTTTGATCGCCTCTCTGCAAAAATAAGCGTAAATAAAAGATAATATAATTGATCAGATTACAATTTTTAATGTAATTTATATTGTCAATATTATAAATATATTACTTATTCTAATTTAAAATTATAAGAAGACAAAAAGTGTATATAACTTAAATAACTTAAACATCAAATATTATTTAGATGAAATTGTACATTTAATACTTAATAAGTATAAATAAAATATTAGAATGATTTTTAATCGCAACTATTATGAAATCCTGGAATCGTAAACTTGGTCAGATAGTTGACAAAATGGCTTATAAAGTTTAGGCTCAAGATGTTGGTTAATCGAAAGACAAAATCAAAAAGAGAAAGAGGCAATTCGTACGTACCTACAACTTCATATTTTTGATCAAAAACAATCTTGATTAATAGCATCCTTTTTAATTCCCTCTATTTTTCAGATTTTCTCTCTTTTTTTTCATTTTTTTTTTCAATCAAGAACTAAAAGCGTGAGTGTGTGTAGAAAATCAAACTTACAAGCATTGCTTCATGACGATTGATCGGAGTACTACTCTTTCGATCGAAAATTACAAGTCCGATTTCCTTAAACTTGTAATCATTCTTGAGATCTTATGATTCGACTCTTTCTTTTTCATTCTATGCCTTCATTCCCAGCAATAGGACATTTCGAGATAATACCCTAGCCGACTACTATCATCAGCAATCGGAGCTTTTAAACCTCATAGTGATATATGACGTTTCGTGATAACACCCTACTGCACTCAAATCATTGGTAGCTACAACCGATATGTACTTTTTATTTTTAAGTTGTCGATCATAGATAAGGAAGATACCTGGTATTTGATTAATTCTGTGTAGACATGGTGCTTCGTTCATAATTCTTTTATAGAATATTAACATATCCGAACTTATTACCAAAATCGACTATCTTGCAAGTGTCATGAGGTAAGATCGAATATACTAATACTTATCTAATTTTTCCAATCTCAGCATACACCAGAACTTAGCTTATATGTCTTCATCTCTTTTCATAAGTACGTACAAACTTGAGGAATTTTCAAGGAAATGTAGACCAAAATTAGCTAAAGGTTGGTTACTTCCAATTAATCAAAAATGGCAATTTCGAGTGAGGTCTTGATCACTCTAATCAAGGCTGACGTAGGAACAAAAATTGGAAATTTATTTAGGTAGGCTATTTGTCTATAGTTATATTTTTGTGGTGTCAAAAATCGTCATCCCTAGTCCAATTCCAAATTCATAATTCATTTTTGAAAAGAAAATGATTCTAAAAATTTGACTTATAAATATCAACATACTTATATAATTTCATGAAAACAATATTCAACATTAATTACTCAATTATATAAACTTAAAATCTCGTTAAATCTAAATTAGACATAAAATATAATTATAATATATCTAATTTACTTTACTTAAAAACTTATTCTTTCAAATTATATCATTTTTTATTCATATTTATATATTAACTACTTAATTTATAATAAGTAATAAAAATTTGATAATTTTAATAATTTATAACTTTTTTTTTTCGAAAATTTTAATGAATTTTCTAACCTAACTCTACTCCCCACTTACGAAGTGGCATCGTCCCGATGTTCAATGAGTAGTAAAAAGTAGGTTTGAAAATAAAATTAAAATTATATATTATCGTTATTATTTTGATTTTTTACTTAACGTATACTAATATATTATAACAACTCAAACATATATATTAAATATGATAAAAACTATTACAAACTTAAAAAACATAAACTTATTACTACTAACTTAACTTAAGTTAACTTATTAAAAACTTAAACCATCATAAACTAACAACCAACAAACCATCTAAATTGTTGACGAACAACCCGGTGTATCAACCGGTAACAAGCCAACTCTATTATCTCTAGACGGAAAAATTTCATCCATCTCAAGCTCACCCACTCCATTCATCTGAACACACAATCTTGAAATCATCGACGAAGAAGGCATAGGCTTCCCCCTACTGCCCCTCGTTATTGCAAATTCCAACACTGTCCTCTGAATTAAAATACCCCAATCTACAAATTCACCAAATGTCAAAGCATATAGCGTAGCATTTCATTCTCGGCAAGGCTTGCAAAATCCTAGGTGGGATATACTCTAGAATTAATAAAATGCTTTCACGCCTTTAGGTGTGGAAGTAAAGCACGTGTAGACATATCGTGATTTGTGTCGAAAAGTGGAAACAGACATTGGAAAGACTCATGCACTTTATTCAAATGATTATATGGATTTTGTAGTCCCCATTTCATCTCGAAATGTTGCAGCGTAACAGGCGGAATTTCTAAAAGTTGGTTTATAATAGATGAAGAGAAGGGAACAGCCACTCCTCTTACTGAGACAATTCGAGTTATTTCAATCATAGGCGTCGTCATTAAGGCAGAATAAAATTCTCGAACAATCGAGATATTTATTCTTCCTCTTGGCGCACTTACAAACTTCTTCCAACCGAATCCTCTAATAACAGTTTTACCCCAGCGATCGAGTTTATCGAAATTCGAACCTTTTTCCAACTGGATTGGAGAATTAGCAAAACGAGGGTGTAAAAGTATATTATCGTTTGAAGCTCGTGATTCTGGAGCCATAGCTACCGGTGTATTTGGCTCATATGAATTAACAGAGGGCGAGGAATGGTTTGACATTTTAAAACAGATGAAAAATTTAAAACAGATGAAAGTAAAAATATAAATAATAGAAAGTGAAAGGAATGGCAAAGTTTACTTCATGGCTTCCTTTCCTTTAATAGATAGTAAATAAAACATACGTGGCTGCATTAGACGAACTCTAAAATGACTCATCCCTCTTTTCTTCACGGCTCGGGCCGAGAATAGGCCGGATCGGTCCGGCCTCAATATCATTTCACCGAGTACAGAGGTAAAAGTCAAGTTGTGTTTTGTTTTTACTTCTCACATGTGTAACAATACATACACTTGCTTTGAAGATATTTTATAAAGCCTGAATTAAATTCATCTAACTTGATACGGACTGATAAAACGACACATTATATTTTAAAAATGACTTAGTAATGATACAAAATTATTTTTGGGTTTTTATAGTTTATAAAAATTAAAACGATTTAGAATGAAAACCATATTTCGATAAAACGATTATAAAATGAAAATAAACGAAAACGAAAACAAACCAATATCTAAATGAAAATGTCGAAAAATAAAACGCGTCAAGAAAATGTTTAATCAAACATAGTCATGAAATTCAATCTTCTTCAAAATCTTCCTCAGATCAACATGAAAGCTTGAACTCGAAACGATCGAGAAGTCGGGCGGCCGAATCAGTAGTCGTGGTCCTGATCGAACTATCAAGACCCATAGAACTCATGCCAAGAGTGATATGTGCAAACTCAATGTGAATCCTCCCCAACTAGACATCGCGGTCTCTCGAATACTGGCTTAAAATACACCTGTACCACTCGATTGGCTTCCAAAAGGATATGACATTGGATGAAAGCTCAAGGTGGTGGAATAGGTGCTACCCACTCTGTAAGGTATATGGATCGGATCGACAAGGTGGATAGGCAGATCATCAAAAGTAGGATTACGGGCAAATCGCTGTTCCTCCTTAAACCTCTACGAATATCGCCACACCACGCTTATTACTTTCAAAGATACAAAGCCATGTTGGCTTGACCACGTGCAACGTCCAAACTAAAGATTGAAACATGTCATAAGTGATATTGTTGGAGAAAGGAGTTTGTTGAGGCTGACTAGAAAAAGATGGAAAAGAAGAAGATGTGGAAACTGGTGGAGCTGGTCGAGGTTGACGGTTTCTGATCAAAGAGCTTATTCTACCATCTGGAAGCCTAGTCAAACTTGGTCCAATCAGAGGTGCATCTGCCAGAGCTAACTTGTCATTAGGCAGGAATTGTACTCCCGACCTACGACATAAATCCGAAATAAAGCAAGGGAAGTACAGATGACTCCCTGGTCTGGCGATGACAATGCTCTCGAAAACTCTTTTAATTATTACCTTTCCAACGTCCACTTTTACATCATTTACCATTGCCCAAGCGATACACACATCTTCTTTTCCATATGCCATATGCTTACTCGAAGGATAGAGATTATGGCTAATAAACCTTTTAATCGCCCTTAAACCTCTAAAACACTTCCCGTAGTTAAACCTATTTTCAACCCACACAGCGGTTGAATCAAAAGCATTCTGAGCTCTCAAGGCAGTCTGCTCAAATGTTGCAGGATCATCTAAATTCCAAACTACCCTGTAATCTTCATCATCTGGAAAGACTTCAACTCCCAAAATCGCATTTATAATGGCAGGGTTAAAAGGAACATTTCTAGCTCTTAGGGGTACAGTTTGCGACTTAGTAAGATCATCTTGTGACAATGTAGACAAAACTGAATAAAACTCAGCTACTAAAGTCGTATTTATTTCCCCTTCTCTTCTGGCTGCTAATTCTAACCACTGACGTCTCGTAAAAATATTCTTAACTTCATCACCTAAGTCATCAAAATCTAATCCTCTTTCAACCAAAACATCACATTTACTATAAATTCTTTGATACGCATTCTTAGCTTCTTGTGATGCTGTTTTATTGAAGCTTACGGTTTCTTCTTCAGGTGATAAAATTATCGTGCCTAATACCGGAGTTGATATAGGAATGTTTGATTTCCGCTTCTTAGAGGCTTTTCTACTCGACTCAGCCATTCTACGATATTTGGTAAAGCCAATCATCAACACAACAACAAAAAATAAACAACAAAAAATAAAAATGTCACAACACACTCAAAAATCAAAACAGTTGAAATTAATCTAAAAAATTATGAAAAATACGAAATTGATAACTAAATAAACTAAATAATACCTTATAATGTTGAAAACGTTGAAAAATAGGCCGGAAAAGTTGTTAAGTCGCCAGAAAAGAATGAAGCTTGTTTTTGATCCTTTTTTATTTTTGTAACTTTTGTGGAAGAGAGGAGATAAAATGATGAAGAAATCAAGTAGTGTATTAGTGTGAGAGGTGAATTTTTGTGGAAGGAATTGAAAAAAATTCGAGTGGTGGGGTTTTGGTGTGGGGGCGGCTGTTGTGTAGAAAATTAGGGAAGAAGAAGAAGAAAAGGGAGTCCCCGTTTTTTTATGCACTTTAACCCCCGGATCGGTCCGGGTTAAAGACCGGATCGGTCCGTGAACAAATTTTTTACTTTTTCCGATTTTCTTACTTTTTATGATTTTTATTTAAAAACTTATAAAAAACTCTAATAAAACTTAATTAAAACTTAATTAAAATCTTAAAAATAAAATTTGAAAGAAATCTTATAATTTTATAACAATTTCTAAAAATCTAATAAAATCTTTATAACACTTAATAAAAAGCTTATAAAAATTTAATAAATTTATATTAACTCTTATAAAATATCTAAATTAAAACTAAAAAAAAACTTTTATAAAACTCCTCAAATTTCATAAAGATCCATTTTTATAAAATTTTCAGAAGTTATGCGAAAATTTCATAAAATAAAACATAAGAAAAGACTCGAAACTTAAGGGGTTCCTGATTCTTCGATTTCTAAATCTTCCAGTAGTTCGATATAACGCTCAATCAACCTAACTCCTAAAAATGAAGCATTTGAATTATCTCTTGGAATTCCATCGATTTTTCGGATAACCACCTAATCGCTCCTTTCTAACAATATTCAAACACTCATTCTCGGGATTTGGTTGTGTTTTTTCCACAAACATTCAACATGTTCACTTTTTCCACATATTCTCGCATCTCATCGTAAATTTTGCCCTTCTTTTATTGCACTTCTTGATTTTCCATTACAAACTTCTCTCAATCTAATCTCTCTCAACAATTTCTTGTTTTGTTCAAAAACTAAAGCTTCTATAGTAAACGCGACATCTTTATCAAGGCCTAATTTCAAAAGTAAAACAAAACTCCTAATCTATCTAAAAGGCATCCAGCTTTTTTACGCCTATCCGTAAAAGACGAAAAAGAGTTTAAACATAAATAAAAATACGTAAAAGTAGAGTAAAGATAGATAGCACCTGTATATTCGGCCGATTTCGCTCTCGCTTTTCGCTTTTCATTTTTTCGCTTTTTCAATTTGTTGGGGATCAATCAAGAGCATTATTTCTTCTTCAAAGGTGTGATTCCTTCTCCTCCACAAATAACTTCACTGCGGGCCATTGGCTATAAAAGTCGATTTCCATCGCTTAGTTCAACAACTCCAGATTTGTAAACCCGTGTTACTTTAAATGGACTCTCGCCCATCTTGATTTAAGCTTACCTCGAAACAACTTTAAACGTGAATTGTACAAGAGCACTCGATCACCTACATGGAACTCACGTTTAAAGATTCTCTTATCATGGAAAGATTTCGTGCGTTCCTTGTAGATTCGAGCATTTTCATAAGAATCGAGACGAAATTCTTCTAGTTCTGTTAATTGAAGCAATCTATGATCACCGACAGCCTTAGGATCAAAATTCAAAAATCTAATAGCCCAGAAGGCTCGGTGTTCTAACTCAACTGGGAGATGACAAGACTTACCAAAGACTAGCTTATAGGGAGAACAACCAATTGGTGTTTTAAAAGCTGTTCTGTACGCCCATAATGCATCATCTAATTTAACTGCCCAGTTTTTACGATTTGATTCCACTGTTTTCTCCATGATTCTTTTGATTTCTCTATTTGACACCTCTACCTCGCCCACCGGGTTTATGGATGATAGTATGTTCCTAACTATGCGTTACACCATATTTTTCAACTATCTTAGTAAATGGTTTATTACAAAAGTGTGACCTCTATCACTAATGACAGGCCTCGGAATGCCATATCTGGTAAATATATTCTTTTTAAGGAATCGTATGACAACTTTGGTATCATTAGTGGGAAGAGCTTCAACTTCTACCCATTTCGAGACATAATCTACCATTACAAGAATAAATCTTTTTCCAAAAGATATAGGGAAAGGTCCCATGAAATCTATACCCCAAACATCAAATAACTCACATTCTAAAATAGGTTGCATAGGCATTTCATGTTTTTAGATATATTTTCCCATTTTTGACATGATTCACAAGATTTAACATACTTATAAGCATCTCTATATAGTGTAGGCCAATAAAAACCACATTGTAAAACTTTAAAAGCAGTTTTCCAACCTCCATGATGACCTGCTGCCTCACGATCATGGCAAAACGATAAAACACTTAAAATTTCATTATCGTGCACACATTTTCTCGATTATCCCATCCTAACATTTACGGAAAAGGTTTGGTTCCTCCCAAGAATAAAATTTTAAGTCATAAAAGAACTTTTTTCACGCCAAGTCCAATGAGACGGAATATAATCACAAAGTTAAGTAATTAATGATATCTCCAAACCAAGGTGACATTTCCTTAGAAGGAATTCTATTCTTTAATAACTGCATGGTTGAAGGAGTATCTATTCTAAATAGTTGTTCATCAGGAAATGAATCTTTAATTTCATTTCCTATTTCTTCATCATTTTTCCATTCTACTTAGATGATCTGCTACTACATTCTCACTTCCTTTTTTATCTTTAATTTCAATATCGAATTCTTGAAGTAAGAGAATCCATCTAAGAAGACGAGGTTTAGCATCTTTCTTACTCAAGAATATTTCAAAGGTTGAATGGTCTCAGATAAATTATTACCTTAGAACCAACAATATACGATCTCTAAACTTATCTAAGGCAAAAATCACAACCAACAGCTTCTTTTCTCAGTTGCATAATTTAGTTGAGCGTTGTTTAATGTGTGAGATGCATAGTAAATAGCTTTGAGAATTTTGTTATATCTTTGACCTAAAACAGCTCCTGCAGCTAAATCACTTGCATCACACATAATCTCAAACGGCAAATTCCAATCTGGTGCTACTAGCACTGGTGCAGTAGTTATCCTCGCTTTTAGGGTCTGAAAAGCTTCCATACATTTACTATCAAAGTTAAAAGGTACTTCTTTTTCAAGCAAATGACTTAGAGGCTTTGCTATTTTTGAAAAATCTGCAATGAATCTTCTATAAAATGCTGCATGTCCCAGAAATCCTCTTAAGGTTCTTAAATTAACTGGTGGAGGTAATTTTTCAATTACTTCGACTTTAGCTTTATCAACTTCAATACCTTCTTTAGAGATTCTATGACCTAAAACAATTCCTTCTGATACCATTAGATGACATTTTTCCCAGTTTAGTACTAGATTGGTATCTTCACAAAGCGTTGTAACACTCGTTCTAAGTGTAACAAACAAACATTAAATGAGTCTCCGTAAACACTAAAGTCATCCATAAAAATTTCTAAGAATTTCTCAACCATATCAAAGAAATATAGCCATCATACACCTTTGAAACGTGGCTGGTGCATTACATAAACCAAACGGCATTCTTTTATAAGCAAAAGTTCCATAAGGACAAGTGAAAGTAGTTTTTCTCTATCTCCTCGCTGCGCAATGAATATCTCAGAATATCCTGAATAACCATCTAAGAAACAAGAATACTTATGTCCACTTAAACGTTCCAACATCTGAACTATGAATGGAAGTGGATGATGATCTTTCTTAGTATGATCATTTATTTTTCTAAAATCAATGCACATTCGATAACCTGTAATCTCTCTTGTCGGAATCCATTCATTCTCTTTCACTGTGAAACCTCCTTTCTTTGGTACAACTTGATTTGGACTTACCCATTCACTATCCGATATGGGAAAATTTATCCCCATTTCTAATAGCTTAATGACCTCTTTCTTAACAATTAACTGCAAATTTGGGTTGAGGCGGCGTTATGTTGAATACAAGGTTTAGCATCTTCCTTCGTAATTATCTAATGAACGCAAATCTCAGGGCAAATACCTCGAATATCGGCAATCGCCCATCCAAAAGCTTTCTTATGCTTTTTCAACATTCTAAGTAATTGATCTTTTTGTTGCTCGCTTAGAGATGATGAAATAATAACCGTAATAGATTATTAATTTCAAGAAAAGCATACTTCATTTAAAGGTAACGGTTTCAATTCCAGATTCGAGGTGGATCTTCCAGTGATGGTTTAAGAACCGGTCCTTCTAGTTCTAATTCCAAATACTTATGCCATGATGGTTTAAAAGTAAAACTTCCTTTATCTAGAGAAAGTATTATCTCTTTCATTTATTTCGTGTCTTTCTCATCTTCCTTATAGATAGACAGAGTTAAGCATTCTTCTAATCTGCCTTCAAAAGTTGGTAATCAGATATCATAGATGTAATGAATATCTTCTATAAAAGAACATGATTCTCGTGATCTGTAAGGATGGTTCATAGCTTTGAAAATATTGAAAGCAACTTCATCTTCATTGACTCTCGTAATTAACTCTCCTTTCTCGACATCTATTAAAGTTCTTCCTCGTAGCAAGAAATGGTCGACCTAAGATAAGTGGCGCCAATATCCTTCTTCCATTTCCATAACTACAAAGTCTACTGGAAAATAGAACTTGTCTACTTTAACCAATACGCCCTCAATAATTCCTTTAGGGTATTTAATCGATCTATCTCGCCATCCGCAGAGTCATTTCGATCTTAAATAAGCTTTCCTATGCCTAGCTTTCTATAATCCTCATAAGACATGAGATTTATACTAGCTCCAAGATCACATAAGACCTTCTTAAATGTAAATCCTCCAATTTCACATGGGATGGTAAAACTTCAAGGATCTTTCAGTTTAGGTGGTAACTTATGCCGCAAAACTCATGACATTTCTTCATTTAGGAATATATTCTCATATTCCTCTAATTTTTCTTGTTTGATAGTATATCTTTCTAAAACTTTCTATAAGCGGCATACTAATTAGAGCTTCGATAATGTGGATATTAACATGAATATGACTAAAAGTATCAAGGAAACGAGCATACTTCGATCGCTTTTAATCTTTTAATTTGATCTTTAGGTGGGTAAGGTAAAGATTCCAAATCTATAACCTTTGGTTCCGAAGTCATTTTATCTTTTCCTTTCTCCTTAAACTTTTGAGTATTACTTGATCGCCAAGTATCATGATCTTGAGTTTTTTCTTTTAAAACATTCCCTGAATCAATCTCTACTTCAGATTCCTTCAGTTCTTCCTGTTTTTCATCCTTGTTTTCATTATCTTCTATTCTAACATGTTCCTTGAATAAAGTCCTTAAATCTTCATCTATGGGATCTTTCAAAATCCTAGGGATTTTTACCCATTTTTCACCTTCATTCTCAGGTTCCAAACTTCTATTCCTTTTCAAGAAATTCCCTATAATTTCTTCCTCCTCATCAGTGAATTCAAGTTCATCTTTAGTTTCATCCTTTTTTTCATCTAAATCATTTTCTACTTCATTATTTCCGAAGTTTTCTACTCCATTACTACCACAGAGTTTTCTACTTCTCGTAACTACAACATTTACCTCTCTTGGGTTTCTTTCAAGATTTGCTTGGTAATCCTCCGTGAGGTCTCATCATATTACGCTCACCTTCCCTACTCCAATGATCTTCCATATTCCTTAATGAGGCTTCTATCGTTCTCATTCTCGGTATCATGTCCATTCATAGATGTTTTCATCGAACTCGATCCTCATTAGAGTCGTACTTACATAGAAGTCATCATTGTTTCCATATTCTTAGTTTGAGTAGATACTACACCCATCATATTTTCCATTAGTTTTTCCCATTTTTCAACTCCTTCTGCAGGTTGAGTTGAACTTTGAGTTACTGGTATACTTTGAGTGGTATGTTGAGGATAGGATCTAGGTAATGATTGTAATTTCTGATTAGATGTATTTTCTTGATAAACTTGATTATTATTCATATTCCTATACTGAACTGGATATGGCGGTTGTCCTTGCTTACTAGGGTTTTCAGACTATCGAAAAGTAGGATGATCTCTTCTAATAGCATTAAACGAGTTTGAATATGCATTGTTCAAATTCCTATGCTGCTGAAGAAAACTCACCTCCTCTCTTGAATATCCTGTTGGTTCTTCGATCCCTATTGACATATTATCCTGATTTGAGTATTCAGGTTGGTGTACTATTTTACGAACTTTGGTTTTGTTCGATTGTAGGCCATCAAATTTCCTACTCAAATTTTCTAAATGTGCTAGAACTTCCGTATTAGATGTATATTCTCCTCGCAAAAGCTACTTTTCCGGTGCTAGAACCGGTTTCCCACATTCTCATTATATTTGGAAATATTTTCTATAGCATCGTAAACTATTTGAGCTTCACTCATCATTAAAGAACCACCACATGCATGATCTACATCACAGCACGTGAATCTTTTCTTAATTTACTGACGTAAAAGTTGAATTTTCATATCTAAGGAATAACCATGATCGACAGGCTCTTAACAATTTTTTAAATCTTTCCTGCATTCCCAAGCGCTTCTTCGATCCTTGTCTAAAGTTAGCAACCTCGACTTTTAATTCCAAATTTCGTCCCGGAGTAAAATATTGTTTCAGAAATTCAGTTTAAATATCCTCCCAACTTGTAAGTGAATGATGTGGAAGAGACATAAACCAATCTCGGCTCGCCCTTTTAAAGAAAAAGGAAACATAGTCATCCTCGTTAATTCCTTATGAGCACCTTGACTTTTGGTCAGTATTGCACAGTTCTTCAAAAAGATAGAGATGATGATGTGGATCTTCATCATCCTCTCATAGAAATTGGGCTCTTGCGTCAATTAAACCAAAAATATGAGATTTAATTTTGAAATTATTCGCTCCTTCATTGGGTAAAAGTATGGGATTATTAGTCTTGTTTCTTCTTATGGTTTGATCACAGATAGGTCTCGGGTTTGGTGGGTTATTACGATTATTCTGGTTCCGATCTTGATTATTTCTATTATTATGATTATTATTAGGGTTAACAGGGTTTCTTCCATGCCCTGGAGCATGATCTAGCCTCTGTTCATTCGTTTCATCACTTAGTTCAGCCATTTCTTTATTTTGATTAGAAGATGATTCCGTTGGAGATTTTCCAAGGAGTCCTAAGCTGGTTTGACCAAGTTTACTCTCTATTCGTAACTGCCTTTCGTAAGCATTTATGTCAGGCTTATAAGGAGTAAGTGAGGCTTTACCGCTTCTGGTCATCAACTAACGAAAATAGAAAAATGCTCGAGTTTTATAGAAGAAGAAAATTGGTACTAAAAGAAAGTAGATACCAACGAAAAATAAAATAGAAATGACATAAGAAAAGTGTTGATTTATTCTCGAGAATTTTGAGCTAATACAAGTAGTAACCATAGACACAAAGAAAGAAATTAGCGACGTGACTCCCCGGCAACGGCGCCAGAAAGCTGACGGGACCTTTTCTAGGCTATACAGATCCTAACCGGCAGTGTACCGGGTCAAATCATAGTGCTAGTGTGGTGAGTCAGAGTGTCGAATCCTCAGGGAAAACGTGGTAATTCTTTTAAGTGTGGTTAAACACCAAAGAGCTATTATTAACTCGATCTAAACCGCAATTTTATAACACAGATTACTACTATTCTACTTAACATAAAATAAATGCGTAATTTAAAAGTTATTCTAATATAATATATATAGATATATAAATATATATAGATGTACATGGATTGCAAAATATATATATAGATATAAATATATAGATACCAATATATAGTTTATAATAATAGACAAATAGAACTAGCCAAAGTTTATATAATTGATTTATACGATCTTTCTCAGTAAACGGAATGTGCTCGATCTTTCCTTTTATATTAGGTCCAACTGAGTAAATGAAACGGTGCACTCCTGAGGTTAACAATTCCTCCTCACACGAGCGTATGAAATTGTCATATGTCAAATTGTCATCAGCTTAATCTCCACAACTGCCCCATGCTAATCTCAGTTAGTCTGAACAGGTACCGAGTACAAATCTACCCCGGATAAAAGATGTTATTCCGCTTTGTCGACGGCCGATGTTATTCAAAAGGCTCCGGTTGTCGCGGATCGATTTAACTTTCCGGTGTTAGTTTCAATTAAACCGTTGATTTTAACATTATTACGATCTTGAGCACAAATTTAATAAGATTCATCTTTCCCAAGACAAATCGCCTCGGGGTAGGAAATAGGATTCCGCTTGTCACGCTTTCATGACGGTCAATTTTACCCTCCGGTTTTTCTATCTTTTATCTCATATCCTAACTTCTCTCCAGTCGGTTCATCGTTAGGTTATATGTTGCGATTCATCTTGGTTAATTACGTCAATCCGAATATTATCAATACGTTACAAAATAGAAAAAGATTCAATTAACTCAATTTTAGTAAAATTTTACTTAGACATCATTCCTTTACCAAAAATATCGAAATAAAACGATTACATAACTTTGGCTAGTTATTTAGACTTAGCTTAAAAACATTATAACAACTAAAAAGATAAAAACAAACATAAATACTTTAGAAATTTTACCCGATTACAAATGCTGAATCAGAGTCGTATTCTTCCGGATATTACAACGACTTCAACAACACCGAACTTCCGATAATTTCCCGAGCATTACAACAATACTACGATATTATTATTTTTGGCATAAGGCCTATTTACAAACTACGAAAATAAAAGAAAAGATATAGATAATATATATATAGGATATTATATATATATATATTGGTACAAACGTTCGCTCTGCATCTGATCTCCTATATATAGAAAATGATCCAAGGCCGGACCGGGCCTTGATATGGCCGGACTGGGCCGGTATAATGATTAGGTCCATCCCCCTTAATTCAGATCATGTGCAGCGTATAATTAAATATATAATTATATATATATATATATATATATATATATATATATATATATATAATTATTAAACTTCTAAAATTCATATCTCGAGTTCCCGATCTCCAAACAACATGATTCAAGATCCATTGGAAAGCTCTTCGAATAATCTACAACTTCCATGAAGGACTCTTCTTCAGAAAATGTCGTTTTGATGAGCCATTCGTTTGTCGAAGATATTTCTCGATTACGACTTAATCAAATCGATTAGCCACTTGATCACTTCGATTGACCACTTGACCACATAAGCTCGTGACATCCTCTAAATCCTTCCAAAGATATGATTATACTTCACAATGTCGATTCTCGGGATCTTGGCTTATAAATCTGCAATAAAATACCACAAATACCCACGTAAATCTGACACGACATTCCGATTTACTAAAATCGGTACAAAATGATAACTTTTTACTATTATTACTAACTTTTACTACTAACTACTCTAAACTATAAAGATTAACATTTCATACTATTTATATCATAATTTCATATATTTTATATAGAATTCGTTGATAAAACATAATAATATAACGTATATTTAATAATATAAAAGTAGTATATCAATACACCTTAGTTACAAAAAATGGACCTGTCCACCTAGACTTAAGCTTACCTGGAAACATTTTTAACCGTGAGTTGTATAAGAGCACTCGATCACCCACATGGAACTCACGATGAAAGAGTCTCTTATCATGGAAAGATTTCGTGCGTTCTTTGTAGATCCGAGCGTTTTCATAAGCATCAAGGCGAAACTCCTCAAGTTCTATGAGTTGGTGTAATCGATGGTCACCCACGGCCTTAGGATCAAAGTTAAAAAATTTAATAGCCCAAAAGGCTCGATGTTCTAGCTCAACCGGAAGATGACAAAACTTGCCAAAAACAAGTCTATAGGGAGAACAACCAATCGGTTTTCTAAAAGCTGTTCGGTATGCCCAAAGTGCATCATCTAATTTTTCTGCCCAATTTCTTCGGTTGGAATCGACAGTTTTTTCAATGATTCTTTTTATTTATCTGTTAGATACCTCGACTTGGCCACTAGTTTGCGGATGGTATGACATTCCATGCTTGTGTTTTACACCACATTTCTCAATTAACTTCGTAAATGGTCGGTTACAGAAATGTGACCCTCTGTCACTAATGATAGCCCTAGGAGTACCAAATCTCGTAAATATATTCTTTTTAAGGAATTTTAACACTACCATGGTATCATTAGTTGGAAGAGCTTGGGCTTCGACCCATTTAGATACATAATCGACCATTACTAAGATAAATTTCTTACCAAATGATGGAGGAAAAGGGCCCATAAATCAATGCCCCAAACATCAAACAATTCACACTCCAATATAGGCTGGAGAGGCATTTCGTGCTTTTTAGAAATGTTTCCCCATTTTTGGCATGACTCATAAGATCTTGCATAGTGGTGTGCATCTTTATACAGTGTAGGCCAGTAAAAACCACATTGCAAAACTTTGTAGGCGGTTTTCCACCCTCCATGGTGGCCTCCAGCCTCATGATCATGCAAAAGGATAAGATACTTAAAATTTCATTATCGGGCACACACTTCCTAATTATGCCATCCGAACACTTTTGAAAAAGATCCGGTTTTTCCCAATAATAAAATTTCAAATCATAAAAGAACTTCTTTTTCTGTTGCCATGTCCAATGAGATGGAATATATTCACAAGTAAAGTAATTAAAAATAATACCGAACCATGGCGAGCTCTCCTTTGGTATATTACCCGCTTTAATGAACTATATTGTTGGAGGAGCATCGACCATGAGGAGTTGTTCATCTGGAAATGAATCTTTGATCTCCTGTCTCTTTCCTTTTTCTTCTGTAGACTCCATACGACACAAATGGTCTGCTACTACGTTTTCACTACCCTTTTTATCTTTAATTTCAATGTCAAACTCTTGAAGTAACAGAATCCATCTAAGAAGACGAGGCTTCGCATTCTTCTTACTTAACAAGTACTTTAACGCTGAATGATCGGTATAAACAATGACTTTAGAACCGACGAGATAAGATCGAAATTTATCCAAAGCAAAGATTACAGCGAGTAGCTCCTTTTCTGTGGTGGCATAGTTAAGCTGGGCTGCGTTTAGTGTGTGGGATGCATAATAGATTGCCTTAAGTACTTTGTTATGGCGTTGACCTAGAACACCCCCAACCGCCAGATCACTTGCATCACACATAAGTTCAAATGGTAGATCCCAATCTGGTGCTACTAGCACTGGTGCAGTTATCAACCGTGCCTTTAAAGTCCTGAATGCCTCCATACATTTGTCATCAAACTTGAACGGCACTTCTTTCTCCAGAAAATGACTGAGAGGTTTGGCTATACGTGAAAAATCGGCGATAAACCGCCTATAGAAACCAGCATGTCCAAGAAATTCTCTCAGAGTTTTCAAATTTACTGGTGGTGGTAACTTTTCAATTACTTCGACTTTGGCTTTGTCTACCTCAACACCCTCTTCATAAATTCTATGACCTAGAACAATACCATCTGATACCATTATATGGCATTTTTCCCAATTTAGAACTAAGTTGGTGTCTTCACAGCGTTTCAGAACACGTTCTAAGTGTGAGAGACATTCTCCGAAAGAGTCTCCAAAAACGCTGAAATCATCCATAAAAATTTCCAAAATTATTTCTACCATGTCTGAAAATATTGCCATCATGCATCGTTGAAAGGTAGCTGGTGCATTGCATAATCCAAAAGGCATTCTTTTATATGCAAAGGTTCCACACGGACAAGTAAACGTCGTTTTTTCTCTATCCCCTGCTGCAATAAATATCTGCAAATAGCCTGAATAACCATCCAAGAAACAATAAAATTTATGTCCACTTAGCCGTTCCAACATCTGAACTATGAACGGAAGTGGATGGTGGTCATTCTTAGTGTGCTATTTCAGTTTACGAAAATCAATGCACATTCGATATCCTGTGACTTCTCTTGTCGGAATCCATTCATGTTTTTCATTCTCTTTTACCGTGAATCCGCCCTTCTTTGGCACTACTTGGGTGGGACTTACCCATTCACTGTTTGATATGGGAAAAATTATCCCCATCTCTAATAGTTTAATAACCCCTTTCTTGACCACTTTTTGCATGTTTCGGTTGAGGCGGCGTTCAGGTTGGATACATGGCTTAGCTCCTTCATTCAAAATGATTTTATGTACACAAATCTCGGGACTTATTCCTTGAATATCTGCCACTGTCCATCCAAACGCTTTCTTATGTTGCCTTAACATCCTGAACAATTGATCTTACTGTAAACTAATCAGTGAAGATGAAATAATAACTGGAAGTAAATTATCAGCTTCAAGAAAGGCATATTTAAGATTTGAAGGGAGAGGTTTCAATTCTAGATTCCTTGGTGGCTCCTCCACCGAAGGTTTCAATACTGGGCCATCCAGTTCTAAGTCCAAATAACGATGCCATGGTCTTATTACAAAAGAACTACCTGTGTTTAGGTGAAAGATGACTTCTTCCATTTCCTGGTCATCGTCATCTCCTTCATAGATGGATAAGGTTAGACATTCTTCCAGCTTATCTTCAAAAATTGTAATTCGTCATGATTCATACAAATAGAAGATATAGTATCTATGAATAAGCATGATTCCTGTGAGTTGTATGGGTGTTTGTTGGTCCCTTGGAAAGGCTAACACAAGTTTAGAGGGGGGGGTGAATAAACTTGTCACCAAAAACTAATCCTAAGTGGAAAAGCCCCAGAAGGCGAGTTTCTTCAAACACAAACCGATCTTGATTCGGTTTTGTTCTGTCCCTTAACTTGTCGGGAGTTCGATTAGCTTCAATCGAATATAAGTCAATGCTGACTTATATTTAGTCTTGTTAACTGGCAGTGGATAAAACTAGCCTTTAGTGCAATAGATGTGTGAAAAGAAATCTGGACCTTCTATGTATCGCCTCGATCTTGACTCGAGTGTCAAGTATTTGCAGAGTGATAACGCAATAAACAAAAAAAATGCATAAAGTAAATCAACACAAGATTTGTTTATGGAAGTTCCGGGTGGTGTAATCCCGTACGTCTCCCCTTCTACTATGGCGTAGGAGGTATCACTAGAATAATGAGATAACCGTTACAAAATCCTAGCACTATGACAGTCCTTCACGACACCCTAGTTTAACTGTCTACACAAAATGAAGATTGGTGAGATTGCTCCCTTCATCCTGCACACTGATCTTTCGGAGGTGGAATTGCTCCTTCACCACTCACCACTAACACCAACACACAGATCCTCGATCGCACTGTGATTGTGGCAACCAAGTTGCAATCTGTATGAAGAAAGGTAAATTGCTCTCTTCAAACTATGCACAACCAACCCTTTTCACAAAGGTTAGGTTTAGAATTAATCAAGGATTAATTCAAAGAAGTCGTCTGATTCTTCTAGATCCGACTCTGTAGCTCCAAGATGCCTTCTTTCCCCTTAATGGGTTCTTGGATCTTTCTTTGAAGTCTTCAAGGCAATTCCGTTGGCTTCCCCTTTTCTAGATATAAATGATCTGATTTTATGGATCTGGATTTGGATCTTTGAATATATGCTTGTAAAGCTCTTTTTCTGATCCTCCTCTCCCTCTTCTTTGAGTGATTCTCTTGTGTATTTATAGGGGTGATGTAATGGTCACTAGCTCTTGTAGCCGTTACACTTGTCATTTAGCCAACGTTCACATGTACGATCTTTGTCGTATTGTCAGTTTAAATTCAACAAGGCCTTAACTCAGTTTTCTACTCTTCTTCAAAACTGAGTACCTTGTATACTTAATATCTGACTTCAATTGACTAAGTCAGAGTACACCAATCAGTTTCTTCTTATCCAGGTAACTAATAATCTTTGTCCTTAAGATTATTCAGTTTTACATGATCTATAACTCAGTTTCAGGTCACTACAGACTTGCTCGAATCTGATTTATAGTCACGACTTAATCGGCTTCTAACTGAGTTTGCCACCTCGCTTCTTGATCTTCTTTAATCGAGTCTGTGTCCTCGCCTCTTGATCTTCTAGATAAGCCAACTGAGTCTGTGTCCCTCAACGAACTCATCTTCTTCAGTAGCATAACTGAGTTTGAACCCTCAGTTCTTCAAGTACATATTCAGTTTTCTTGCTATAACTCAGTTTTCTTGTTGTGACTCAGCTGTTTGCCTAGTTCCTATTCTATTACAATGCTTGTCTGAAACAACCTATACAAAGTTCAGACTCTAGATAGAACTTATACATTTAATTCTAGACCATTTCTTGCTTCTTCTTTCATTAAGCACTATAACGATTGAGTTACGACTTCATCATCATGGGTTGTAAGTGATTTGTCTAATTTAAATGACGAATCATCATCAAAACATAAATAATATTTCCAACAATTTCCCCCTTTTCTGATGATGTATCATAACCCTCCCTAAAAGCAATAATAAAAGAATAGTGCAAGAAATCATAACAAAACAAATTAAGATAGCAAACTAGAACAGCCAAGTTTATTACAAGATTCAAAAACAAACTGAGTTAAAATATGAATAGATTACATCTTCTCTTTTTCAAGAGCCAATATCTTTTCACCAAGAAAGATGCTCTTTTTTGTTTCCATACGCCTCCTTTCTTTCTCTTCTTCAACTGATTCGCCATCTCTAGGCTTGATCTCCAGATCTTCACTGATCAACCGATTAGCCTCTTCATTGTCCTTGTTGTTGAGCTTGATCAGAATTTCCTTGATTTCCTCTTCCATCAGTTTCTCTTCTTCATCCAAAATGAGATTAAGTTTTTCTTTTTCAGTGTTTCTTTCTGGTTCCTTTTCATCTTCCCTTTCTGGTTCAGCTTCCCCCTTAGTTTTTGTCCAACTATCTTTTGCTACTATTAGATTTTCCTTCAGTCTGATACAGATTGCAATTTTCTTTCTTATATTGAGCACAACTTTGACTGCGGCTTCTTCATCTTCCGCAGTCCTTGTTTCTATGAAGATATCTTCTACAGTTAATTCCTCAATCAGAATGTCAATCGCTCATTCAATCTTTTGAATAGACAGAAGATCAATGGTCTGTAGATCAGTGTCTATTTGTTCATCTTGTTCTTCGATCAAACGTTTGGCATAGGCCTCTTCAGTATTGACAACATCACCTTCAACTTCATCTTCAGCTTTATTTTTAACTTCATCACTAGCTTTATCTTCCCCCTTATTTGAAGATAAGCTATAGAAATCTTCAAATATCGTACGGAGGGTGATGAGGTTAGAGTATTCGAATAGACTCGAGAAATGTGATCTTCCAATGAAGTCATTTAGGTCGAAAAGCTTCTGCTGTAGAGTCTGCATTACACTTTCAATGATCGCCTTCAAATTTTCAAGTTTTTCTTCAGTTGTCTCAGTTGGCTGTTGCTGAGATGATTCAGCTGCATGCTACAGGGGCCTGAGATGAGGTGATGGCCTCAGGATAATAAAAATGAACATCAGGAACTGCCAGTTCCTTTTCATACTCAGCCTGGCAGAATTCTGCATCTTCCACGGCTTCTCTTTTCTCTTTAGTGTATTCCCCATACATGGTAGTGGGAAATTCACTCCCTTTAGATTCTTCAGACTTGCTTTCTTCATATTCTTCAATCTCTCTTTCAGTTTCTTCATCAGTTTCAGTTTTATCTGCCTTGCTTCCTTCATTTTCTTCACATCCTTCTGATTCTTCAACATCATCAGTTTCAACATCACTTTCATCAATATCAATTACCACTCCAGGTTCGGTTTTCATCGCCTGAAGTTTGTTCCACAACCTTTTCTGTCTTCTTACAGTTCTATCATCCTGCCTTATGGTCTCGCTTGAACTAGAGTCAGAGATTTCGCTTTCTTCCTCAATGATTTTCCTCTTCTCAGCTCTGGCGGACACAGGTTTTTGTATGACTTCGGTTGAAGTTGATTTGGGGATAGAAAAGTGATCTAGTATTCTTTGGACTGGATAGGTTAATCCATTTTTCAGTAGAAACATTTTTCCAGTAACTTCCTTCCTTTCTTTGATTCTCTCCTTTTCGTCTGAGATTTGCTTTATCAACTGATTGAGAACAAACTTGTTCCAATCAAATCTTTCCTCGAACTAGATGGCATATAACAGCTTCATCTTCTCCGTCGACAGTGAGTAGAAATTCTGAGCATGACCAATGATATTTCTTGTCAAGAGAATCGTCAAAAATGCAAATTCTCGTTTCTGCTGATAGATAGATCCACTAAGATTCTTCTCATTCTTGTTGATTGCAGTGATGTTCCAAAGTTTGCTCTTTTCTTCATTTCTGAATGTGAAGGATGAAGAATCTCCAATTATGTCTAGACCAAACACCAGGGAAAGTAATTGTACATCAACGGTGAAGCTTTTATCTTGAACAGTTGTCCTAAAGTTTTTTCCCTCGTTGGTGATTACTGCATTCTTGTAAAAGTCTCTGATGGTTTCTGGGCATAACGTATCCACCTTTGTGTCGAACAGGTTTTCGAGTCCCCGAATCTTTTTGATTTTGCTAACAATTCGAGTTGATAGCTTGGAGTTTGAAAATTTTTGACAGAAATTTTCCAGGCTGGTGGTGATTCCATCGTCAATGTTGTATTGCTCCATTTGAGTTAGAGATCCTTGAATGCTTGATTTTGGGTAAGCAGGATTTCGTCAAGATTTTGTCTTGCAATCGTTTTCAAATAAGAGTCGTGTCATAATCAATGGGATTATGTAGGGATGTACATCTATTTTTTCTCCCAGATTGACACGTGGCTTCGAGTGATTTGCCATGTCAGCCCAAACGTCAGATGGTAGCTGGAAAGTTTACTTCTTTTGACCAATTTGTCCTTCATCAGCCTTTGCCTTCTCAATTTTGTATAGAAGTCAGTTTTCTGAGGATTTTGCAATGTGAACTGACTTTTCCTGCAAAACAGTTTAAGTTTTCTTCAGTACCCATACCTTTTTGGGTCCGGCTGAGTTAGTTACTGAAGCATTACTTTCATTTATTTGTTGAGAGAATTAAACCTTCTTAACTCTTTTCTGGATAAACCATTACGCTCAATCTTAGTTGATTTTACAAGGATTCTTTTAGATTTAACATTTTTAGTTTCCTTGTGTAATCCACTAGATCTTCCAGTATCTTGATTTCTAAAGTTTATACTTTTTGAAGTCTCAAGACTGGGTAGAGGGGGAGGATTATCATTGCTTTTGTCAAATTTACTAGACATTAATCTATCATTAGATTTGACACCTCGCCTTCAAGAAACTCATTCCAATCTTTTGCTTTGTCAAGTTCTCTCCTTTTTTATTTTAGTTCCAACGTAAGTTTTTCGATTAACTTGACAAGATCAAAGTTTCTCGATGAGTTCGACAAATGATAAGCGATTTGAAGAATGTACCTTTCCTTGATGATTTGATGCGCTTTTAGGATTCGAATGTACACTCTTTTGTTGCTGTGATGAATCTTCTATATCAACAACCACTTGCAACAACTCCTTTCCTTCTTCATTTGAGAGGTCTCTTAGTGATGGAACTCCTCTGGATTCGTTAATATGAACATTGAAGTTTGTATCCACATCATCACTGAGTTGAGGTTCTGGATTTGTATACAAATTTGTCGCACTGAACCTTTCGATCATTTGATCCTGAAAATTAGATACATTTTGCAAGAAATTAGTCAGGGGGTGAATAAGACAACTTCTAGCTCTAGATGTAGACATTGAAACTAAGTGAACTGACACAGTGAGGGGTCTTCAACAACTGGTTTAAAGAAGGTATCCTTGGATCTCTTCCAAATGAAAGAACTGCTCCGATACCAATTGTTGGTATCGGAAGCAACTGAACCTTGAAGCGGTAAATGATTTGGATCACCTTCAAAAGAAGGAACCGCTCCGATACCAATTTTTGGTCCCTTGGAAAGGCTAACACAAGTTTAGAGAGGGGGGTGAATAAACTTGTCACCAAAAACTTATCCTAAGCTGGAAAAGCCCCAGGAACTGAGTTTCTCTGAAACTCAAACTGATCTTCAGTTCAGTTTTGTTCATGTCCCTTAACTTGTGCGGAGTTCAGTTAGCTCAATTGAATATAAGTCAATGTTGTCTTATATTTAGTCTTGTTAACTGGCAGTGGATAAAACTAGCCTTTAGTGCAATAGATGTGTGAAAAGAAATCTGGACCTTCTATGTATCAGTTCAGTGCTGACTCAGTGTCAAGTATTTGCAGAGTGATAACGCAATAAATAAAACAAATGCATAAAGTAAATCAACACAAGATTTGTTTATGGAAGTTCCGGGTGGTGTAATCCCGTACGTCTCCCCTTCTCCTGTGGCGTAGGAGGTATCAATAGAATAATGAGATAACCGTTACAAAATCCTAGCACTATGACAGTCCTTCACGACACCCTAGTTTCACTGTCTACACAAAATGAAGAAAGGTGAGATTGCTCCCTTCATCCTGCACACTGATCTTTCAGAGGTGGAATTGCTCCTTCACCAGCTCACCACTAACACCAACACACAATCCTCGATCGCACTAATACCGTGGCAACAAGTTGCAATCAGTATGAAGAAAGGTAGAATTGCTCTCTTCAAACTATGCACAGCCAACCCTTTTTCACAAAGGTTAGGTTTAGAATTAATCAAGGATTAATTCAGTGAGCTGTCTGATTCTTCTAGATCTGACTCTGTAGCTCCAAGATGCCTTCTTTCCCCCTTAATGGGTTACTGGATCTTTCTTTGAAGACTTCAAGGCAATTCCGTTGGCTTCCCCTTTTCTAGATATAAATGATCTGATTTTATGGATCTGGATTTGGATCTTTGAATATATGCTTGTAAAGCTCTTTTTCTGATCCTCCTCTCTCTCTTCTTTGAGTGATTCTCTTGTGTATTTATAGGGCTGATGTAACGGTCACTAGCTCTTGTAGCCATTACACTTGTCATTTAGCCAACGTTCACATGTATGCGATCTTCGTCGTATTGTCGCTTTAAATTCAACAAGGCCTTAACTCGATTTTCTACTTTCTTCAAAATCGAGTACCTTGTATACTTAATATCGACTTCAATTGACCAAGTCGAGTACACCAATCGATTTCTTCTTATCCGTATCTATTAATCTTTGTCCTTAAGATTATTCGATTTTACATGATCTATAACTCGGCCAGTCACCACAGACTTGCACGAATCCTCGATTTATAGTCACGACTTAATCGACTTCTAACCGAGTTTGCCACCTCGCTTCTTGATCTCTCATGAATCGAGTCATGTCCTCGCTTCTTGATCTTCTAGATAAGCCAACTGAGTCTGTGTCCTCAAATAACTTATCTTCTTCAGTTCTAGCATAACTGAGTTTGAACCCTCAGTTCTTCAAGTACATATTAAGTTTTCTTGCTATAACTCAGTTTTCTTGTTGTGACTCAGCTGTTTGCCTAGTTCCTATTCTATTACAATGCTTGTCTGAAACAACCTGTATAAAGTTCAGACTCTAGATAGAACTTATAGATTTAATTCTAGACCATTTCTTGCTTCTTCTTTCAATAAGCACTATAACAGTTAGTTACGACTTCATCATCATGGGTTGTAAGTGATTTGTTTAATTTCGTGACAAATCATCATCAAAACATAAATAATATTTCCAACAGTGTTTCATGGCTTTGAAGATATTGAAGGTGACTTCATCTTCATTGACCCTTAAAATTAACTCACCTTTTTGAACATCGATAAGAGTTCTTCCCGTAGCTAGAAATGGACGACCAAGAATGAGGGGTGCTGAAAATCCTTCTTCCATTTCCATGACTACAAAGTCAACTGGGAAGTAAAACCTATCTATCTCAACCAACACATCTTCAATGACTCCTTTAGGACGTTTAATAGACCTATCTGCCATCTAGAGAGTCGTCTCAGTGTTTTTGAGCTTTCCTATTCTGAGTTTCCTATAATCCTCGTAAGACGTGAGATTAATGCTGGCTCCGAGATCGCAGAGCACCTTCTTAAACAAAAAACCCCCAATCTCACATGGAATGGTAAAACTACCGGGGTCCTTTAGTTTAGGTGGGAGCTTGTGCTGCAATACTGCGGAGCATTCTTCTTTAAGGAAAATATTCTCATACTCTTCTAAATGTTTTTTGTTCGAGAGGATATCCTTGAGAAACTTTCCATATGTGGGCATATTGATTAGTGCTTCAATGATAGGGATATTGACATTAAGGTGACGGAACGTGTCAAGGAAACGTGTGTACTTTTTATCCGTTTTCAACTTTTTAATTTGATCTCTGGGTGGGTAAGGTAAAGACTGAAGATCAATAATTTTAGGGTTTGAAGTTATGCCTTTCTTACCTTTCTCCTTAGATGGTGACGCTTCCTTAAACGTTTGAGCATTTGGTGGTCGCCATGTGTCATGATCCTGCACTACTTTCTTTGAAATTTGCCCTGAATTCCTTTTCACTTGTTCAGTTGCTTGAGTGTTGCTACTTCCCACTTGGACTTTACTATCAGTAACCTCGTCCTTTCTGACATGCTCATTGAATAAGGTCTGTAGATCGCTAGCCCTTGGATTCTTCAGTATTCTCGGGACTTTGATCCATTCCTCATCTTCGATTTCTACTTCTACATATCTATCACGTCTTAAGAAATCATCAATGATTTCTTCTTCTTCTTTACTGAATTCTAGTTCTTCCTTATTTTCCAATTCTTCTTCAAATTTATCATCCAAATCATCTTCAACTTCATTGTTTCCGGAGTTCTCTACTCCATTTCTTCCACATACCCTTCCACTTCGGGTAATCACTGCGTTCACCTCTCTCGGGTTTCTTTCGGTATTACTAGGTAATCCTCCCGGAGGTCTACTGTTCTTTCATTCTCCTTTTCTACTCAAGTGATCTTCCATATTTCATACAGATGCTTCTATGGTTCTCATCCTCGTGTCATGTCCACTCATGGATGTTTGTAAAGTACTCATATCCTTAGTAACTATGCCTATAGAAGTCATCATGGTTTCCATATTCTGAGCTTGCGTAGACATCACACCCATCATATTTTCCATTAATTTTTCCCACTTATCAACTCCTTCCACGGGCTGAGTTGAGCTTTGAGTAACAGGTATACTTTGAGTGGTGTGTTGTGGGTATGATTTGGGTGGTGATTGATGGTTTTGGTTCGAGGTATTTCCTTGGTAACCTTGGGTTTGAGTATTCACATTGTACGAGCTCTTGTACTGAGTTGGATAGGGTGGTTGTCCTTGCTTAATTGGGTTCTCAGACCATCGAAAAGTAGGGTGATCTCTCCTAATGGCATTGAATGAGTTTGAGTAAGCGTTATTCAAATTCCTATGCTGTTTCATAAAACTCACTTCTTCCCTCGAATATCCTTCGGATTCCTCTAATCCTAGTGACACATTGTCATCATTTCTCATACCATCATTCGCATATTCATTCGATAACTTTCCTTCCGAGCTAAGATTCTTGCTTCCTTGCAAGCCATCAAACATTCTACTCAGATTCTCCAAATGTGCTAAAACTTCTGCGTTTGATATAGATTCTCCTACAAATGCTACTTTTCTCGTGCTAGAACCGGTTTCTCACATCCTATTGTTCTTAGAAATTTTCTCGATAGCATCATAAACAACTTGTTCTTCAATCATCATTAAAGAACCACCACATGCATGATCAATATCAGCACGTGAGTCCTTTCTCAATTTTCTACAGAAAAGTTGAATTTGCATGTCAAGAGAGTAACCATGATCGGGACAAGCTCTTAACAATTTCTTAAATCTTTCCCACGCATTTCCAAGTGTTTCCTCGGATCCTTGTCTAAAATTAGCAATTTCGACCTTCAACTCCAAATTCCTACCCGGAGTGAAATATTGTTTTAAAAACTCAGTTTGAATGTCCTGCCAGCTTGTCAATGAATGATGTGGGAGTGACATAAACCAATCTCGTGCCCTTCCTTATAGAGAAAAAGGGAACATTGACATTCTTGTCAATTCACGATGAACACCTTGGCTTTTGGCCGTGTTACACAGTTCTTCAAAAAGATATAGGTGATGATTCGGGTCCTCATCATCCTCACCTAGAAATTGGGCTCTAGTGTCAATTAGACCAAAAAGATGGGATTTTATTTCAAAGTTATTTGCTCCATCGTTGGGTAAACGAATTGGATTGTTGGTCTCATTCCTTCTTAAGGTCTGATCACAGATAGGTCTTGGGTTTGGTGGGTTATTATTTCGGTTATTTTGGTTTCACTTTTGGTTATTCCGATTATTGGGATTCTGGTTATTGGGAATTGGTGGTGGAGGAAGATTTTGTAATGGTGGATTCGAATTATTGAGGTTTTGTCCATGTCCTTGGGCATGAGCAAGCCCTTGTTCAGGTGGTGTTTCATCACTGGCTTCGGCCATTTCCGTACCTCGATTTGACGATTCTTGGGGAGATCTGTCTCCAAGATGTCCTTGGCTGGGTTGACCACGTCTATTCTCTACTCTCAACTGCCTTTCGTAAGTATTTATGTCGGGCTTGTATGGAGTGAGTGGGGCCTTACCGCTTCGGGTCATCAACTACAAGATGGAAACAACACGAAAACAGTAAAATACCACGTGGCTACTTACCAATGAGGTAAGTACCAAAGAAACAAAAATTAGAAATGAGATTAAGAAAAGTGTTGGCTTATTCTCAAAATTTTTGAACTAATACAAGTAGTAACCATAGACACAATAAATTGTCATGTCCCCGGCAACGGCGCCAAAAACTTGATGGCCTAAAACTGGGTGTCCAATCTTACCGGCAGTGTACCGGGTCAATTGTAGTCTAGTCTGGTGAATCAAGGTCGTCTCCTCAGGGGATACGATGTAATTCAAAGTGTGGTTAAACACCAATTAGTTATTATTATCTTGATCTAAGTCGCAGTTTAAACATAAAAATGATAGTTTTACGTTACTAATAAAATTAACAATTAATGATAAAGGTACTAGCCAAGACAATTTCATCGAACTATAGTCTCTTCCAGTTTCAAGGATGTGATTAATTCAGTCTATTAAGGGTATTCAATTGTGTGAAACGGTGCACTCCGTATTCTAACAATTTCCCCTCATACGAGTGTATGAAATTGTTCTATGCCTCCTCCTTGGTTTAAGAGCCCTAAACCTAATGATTTGACATGATAAGCTTTCGAGTACACCTAATCTTTCCCCGGATAAGAAATAGGATTCCGTCAGACGGCCAATTTTACCTTCCGGTTTTTCTACCTCGTTCTCACACTTAAAATCTCCGTTCGGTATCAGTTAAGTGTGTGTGTGTGTGTGTCAATATTGGTTAATTACTCCAACACGAGCTAACAATCAATTTAAGTAGAAAAAGATTCAACACAATTGAAATTAAAATTTACATTACATAATCATCATCCGTTCAACCAAAAGAGACCAAAATAATTCAATTACATTGTCATGGCTAGTTATAAGTTTAGTTACTCATTATTACAAATACTAAAATGTTCAATTTTTGCATTCATAATAATCAGTTTATCAATACAAAATAATAATAAACTTAATTATTTATGGCTTAAAAGCCTAAGTGAAATGAGGTTTATAAGGGAGTAAGATAATATATATATATATATATATATATATATATATATATATATATATATATATGTGTGTGTATATATATATATTGGTGCGACTTTTTTTAACATCAAATGGCTGGCTATTTATAGGCAATCGTCCCCTGAAAAGAATCTTTTCCGGCGCACGCCGGCTCTTTTTCCAGTTTGCGCCGGATTATCAACATGTGGGAACCTGTCAGAGCATTTAATGCGCCTTAACTGCATAATATTCCCCCAAATCTTCACTTCCGGCGTAGACCGGTATTTACCCTGTCTGTGCCGGGTCTTGTCAGATTTTATTGGATTTTATTCGATTTTTGTCAGGGAAATGATTTGATTTTGTAAATTCTCTTTGCCGCATTTAACGCTATGTCTTTAAGATTTTATCATGGTGTATCTGCACAAAACAAGAAAAACAACGGAAAATAAATTAATTTTATTGAAATTTAAATATTATACTTATTATGATATTTATAAATTTTGTGGAAATTTTATATAACTATAATTTTTATCAGTCTAAAAATATTACTAAAATCTTAAAAATGGGTTTTAAAATGGAATAAAATGTAATATATAGTTGACATATATCAGGAAGCAAAAGATCCGGGTATAGATTTTTTTTCAACAAATGATAAGAATAGAAACTCAAACTAAAGATGGAAAATGTAATTTTTTTACATTGGAAAACAAACAAAATCTCCAAACGTATGATAAAATAAATTACATAGTTCCCTAAGAAACATTAAGACTAATATAATAATAAACAACAGAAATTAAAATGCTTCAACATCGGCGTCCTCAAACGTCGTCATCAAAGGCTTTCTCGAACTCCGGATCTACCTGTTCATCTTCTCTCCCCCAAACACATAAAAAAACAATGCAATTGAGGTAAGTACAAAGTAATCAATAAGAGGTAGAAGCTACACATTAATTATGATTTAAGATTAAAAGATTATCTATATGAGACCGACTCAATCTAGGGTTCATTTCATGTCCATCAACAAGTCATGACTATATGTTTCTATTTTAACTTATCTTGGTTACGTCAGCATTCAAGGGCACTATGCATGGCTGTTCGAAATAAAATTTAGTTTTGATGATGATTCATCTCTTTTAAGTATAAGTTTGTTTACACCCCATTGATGAAGTGCTGAAACTAGATGTTATAGTGGAAAGCTAAAAGATGTCTAGAACTGAATGTATAAGTTTTACTAGAGTCTGATAATTGTATAGGTTATATTAGACAAGCACTGTAATAGATAGAAGTGTCGTAAAACTGAAAACTGGAAATCATCTAGATAACTGGAACTTAACACAAGACTGAAGATATACACCTAGATCTGAAGTTCACTCAGAACTGAAGAAGGTAAGTTCGCTGAGGGACACAGACTCGGTTAGCTTATCTAGAACTGAAGACTGAGGGACACAGACTCAGTTAAAAAATATTGAAGAACTGATGGTTCAAACTCAGTTATGAAGATTTTAAGCCGAGACTGTAAAGTTAGAATTCATGTAAGTCTGTGATGGCCGGAACTGACTATTCTTATATCAGGAGCTTGATCAATAAAGATGATGTGAATACGGGGGAAAGTCTGGACCTTTTAAAAGTCAATGCACTTGACATGCCAAAGTTCTTGAAAGCATTGATGAGAAACTGGTTGACCTGAAGAAAGCTCGAGGAGACATGACTGATGAAGAGATGGAGCTAATTGCAAAGTTCTTAGAACCAACTGAGAAAAGACTTGGTCTTGATTCACAGCTTAGAAACTTAGGCGAATCAAGGGAACAAACATTAGAAACTTATCCGAGCATTCAAAAGATTCTAGTGCACTACTAGCATAAACTAGGAAAATGGGAGAAAAATGATGCTCTAGACAAGGCTTCAGACAAAGTTGAAAAGATTGAACCTGAGTACGTTCAAGAATTACTGAAAACAACCACAAGCGAAAGGTAAAAGAGAATCGTATTTGTATTTTCAAGAGAAAACATATGGGCAAACGTAGCATGACAGATTCATGGAACATATGGGCAAACATTCATGGAATACAAAGTACTTCAACGAAAGCTGCTTTGAGAGAGCTTGCTAAAATCCATGACAAAAAATCTAGTGAAACTGATGAGGGAAAGGAAAAGAAACTGAAACCTAGTTTTCTTTTCATGTATTGTATTTTAATACTTTTTAACTCAGTTCATCAATAAACTCTCAGTTTCTCAGTTATTTGTGTTTACTTTTATTTTGTCCTTATCTTTTTGCATTGCTTTTAAGGAACGTATTAATATCATCAAAAAGAGGGCAATTGTTGGAGATAAAATTTATGTTTCGATGATGATTCATTTGTTATTTTAATTATCGTTTTTAACCCCATTAATGAAGTGTCATAACTAGCTGTTATAGTGCAAAGCAAAAAGAAGTCTAGAAATAGATGTATAGGATTTATTAGAGTCTGACAATTGTATAAGAAAATCAGACAAGCACGTAATAATTCTAGGGTCAGAACTGAGAAAACGAGAAACTGACTTGATGACTTTAAAAGAACTGAGTTTACAATTAAAGATAAATCAGTTTGGAAAAATGACTCAGAGCACACCATCTAAAGAACTGAAGAAGCTAAGGTCGCCCAGGGACATAGACTCGGTTGAATTATCTAGAAGTAGAAGCCTGAGGGAACAAACTCAGTGGATGAAGAACTGAGGGACTCAGACTCAGCTATCGGAAACTGAAGAACTGAGGTTCAAAATCAGTTGTGAAGATTAAAAGCCGAGACTGTAAAGTTAGAAATTAGGTAGGACTCTTGTGGCCTGAACTGACTTTATGGATCTTGAAAGAAGATATAAGATACATAAAGACAATAATATCTTAGTTGATTATGGAATGGTGTACTCTGATTAAACCAACAATGATCAGATGAAAAATAGAGTACTGAGTTTTTGAAGAAGAGTAAAAACTCAGATAATGCTCTTAAGCTGAAAACTGACTAATTCAATAAGACTAGTTTTCATTCTGAGGTCAAGAAAAACTAAAGAAGATCTGACCGTTATTAAGCAGGCTATTTTATTGGTTGCAGAGAAATGTCAGAAAGGACACTGACATTCATCAAATTGAGAAGAACTACCAATGGATACAAGGGGTCAAATTCAAACGTTCAAATTCATATAACCATTGGAGAAACCCCTATAAATAGATTACTTCTATACCAAAAACAAGTACGGAATTCTAAGAATTGATCTAGTCAAGAAAGATTCTACAAAGGGGGAAAGCAAATCAAAAGAATTCTTGCTAAATAATTTATTGCAAGATCAAGTAATCTTCAAGTGTTCATAAGCATTTAAAGAAAGATCAAGATCAAACATTTGAAGAAAACCGAGCCTGAGCATATTATATACATCTAGAAGAAGAAGCTCAAATCATAAAGTTGAATCATAGTTATTGATTCAAGTCTCAACTTTGATTTTATCAAAGGTTTAGACTGTGAAACACCAAGAAGGTGTGAAGGATAGTTGAGTGCAGTCAAAAAGACTGTGTTTGTGATGAGCTAGTGAAGAGACAATTCAACCCTTCAAGGACCAGTGGAGCAAGCTTAGTTTAAACAACAATCTCACATGTTGAAGACTGAAGCTGGATGATTGTGAAGCTAGGGATTAGTGAAAGACAATCAGTGTTTAAATTTACTTTGTGCCTTGTAACTATAAACCTCAAGAACATAGTGAATTTGGCCTCCTACATCACAAGGGAAGAGAGGACTGACAGGATTACACAACCTGCAACTTCTATAATTTATGTCTTATTTACTTACTTTACGCATTTAATTATTGCATCTAAATTTATATTGCACCTGATTACACTCAGCAAACATCAGAAACTGAGTCAGCACATCATTGCATTTTATCTAAACAAACTGATAAAGTCAAGTTTCATACAAAGGCTTAATAATTCGCTGCCGGTTAACTCAGTTCAACATAAGTCAGTCTTGACTAATACTTAACTAAGTTAGCTAACTCCGCACAAGTTTAAAGCTGAACTCAATCTGGTTCAATATTCAGTTTTTTGGTCCAAGTTTATTCAACCCCCCCCCCCTCTAAACTTGAGTCAGCCTTTCCAAGGGACCAACAATAACTAACACATAACATAAAGGAAAAAACAAATAAATAAAAATCCATCGCATAGTGCCTATAAATGGAGGTCCAGGATAATTGGTATGCCATGATCAGTGACTTGTACCTCTATCTAGTCTCCTGCCACAAGAATTTTTGAATCTAAATGAATGCTTGTTGATTCGCTTAAGACAATCTTAGGAAGAATGACCTCTAGCTAATTTTTGTGAATAATTAGGTCCTAATTTTCTCCTTTATATAGTGGGGCAGAGCTACAGAGATCTGGGGGGGGGTCTCTTTTCCCCCATTTTCGGGAATTCCTAAAATGCCCATTGCATTAGTAATATGCACAAGGAATAACCACGTATATTTTGTTGTTCCCTCATAAAGCTAGATTTTTATGTATTATGGTGGAACTGTCGCTATACTTCAATGAAGCTGGGGTTGGATTCCCCTTGGTATCATTTTTTCTTTTTCCAATCTTTCCCTTTCTTCTACAGTTTTTTTAAACTCTGTATTATTATACAAACGATAAAATCCCTTTAGTAGTCAATGCCCTTGTCATCACTCTCCTAATATTAAAAAATTATGTGCAATATCTCTTCAATATCTAAACTAACCACAACGTTCTTATTTGTATCAATAAAGGTGTTTTTTTAAAAACACATACTATTTAGCATTATACTTTGAATTGTGTCCCTCTCAACTGAAAACATGCCCCTACCACATCTTATATAGATTGTTTTGTGTGTTCCCGATTATTACGTGCATTAAATTTCTTCGATTTTTAAGTTATATTTACTATAAACATTTATCCCCATATAGAAAGGTATAAATACAGATACAAAATCAGTTTTGTTGTCATCGTTTGGACATTATAAAAAAGACATTTACTTTTATTACGCTCAATAAAAATTTATTTCAGTATATTTGGCATCAGGGCATGCCCTATAGTTAGAACACACACATTAGATCCTTTTAATGAGTACTCTATTTTACAGTTTTAAATTTATGTTTTTTTAAGTTTGCGGAATCCCTATTCAATATGAAATGCATCAGATTCTTTATTTTACGGGATACGATGGATATAAAAGAAAATTTACAGAATCTGCATGAATGCGGAAGATGTAAAGGAAAATTTACAGAATCTGTATTTCATAGTAAAATTCGAGCATACGCTGCCGTGTTATTTTAACCAACCATGGTTTCTAATGAATGTGTTGTGGGTGCAATCTCCTAAACTGGTCCCCAGTCGCTAATACCACAACCTAGTTTACCCTATATTTGGTTCAATAGTCCCCTTTATAGGATTTAATTGACCTAATATGATTAAGAACTATGAGACGCTCCGCATCGACCGAGTTCACGGCTTAGCTAGAAAAACCGTACCATTGAACAGGCTGCGAATAACTCGACTATTTCGTGCATGTCAATCCTAAAACCCTATTTCGCACACTCTCTCTCAAAATACATTTATAAAGGTCATGTGTGGGATCTATTAATGGTTAGATACTCCACTAAAGGCATTAGGTTCAAGTTTTAGGACACAACAATTCGAAAGATTCAATTTTTAAGCCCTACCCGTCCTTAGATCATCGTTTAGGCATCAATTTCGTTATTCCATCGCATAATTAAGCTATCAGGAATTTAGCTACGCATAATTGCTAGAATGAAACAAGAAATCATAAAAGAAATGGAAGAAAGCATGATAAAAGATAAGAAAAATAAATTACCAATAGTTTGGAAGCGATCCACAATGAAGAACTTGCAAAAAGAAATCAACAATCTTGAAGTAATTGGATGCAAGAAAATAATTTTTCTAAAGGGCTTTTGGAAAAGTAAACCTAAGAACTCAGTAGGAAATTAAATTCTAAAGAAGTGTGTATAAAATTCGACCTAATTGGCTTTTATATGGCCAAAATCCGACCCCGAATGGTGAAACCCCGTAAAAAACACGCGTTCCATGCGCGAGCATGGGGAGAGCATGCGCGTGCATGCAATCTCTGAATCCCCTCGTTTTCCTAGCTGAAATATCATGCATGCACATGGAATAATCATGCCTGCGCATGCATGTTTTATCCACTCCAACATTGGAACACCTTTAGTAATATTACGATAGTTTTACGTGTTGAACTCCGATTTGAGCGATTCAAGTTGCTTTGGAAAGCTTATTCAAGGGAGCTTATAAAACGCCTCTAAGGGAGCGTAAAATTCAGATTAATCCACAGAAGCATGAAAACATCAATGATTCTTGATCCATTTCAACTCTTTAGCTTCGGGTGCTTACTTTCACCTCTCAAAATCATCTTTTCATCATCAATAACTCCTCTCCCGGGATCACAATGAACGTATTCGCTAAACATACCAACAAAAATACCGCACATAACTTCCTCAAGATAAAATAGGTATGAAAATTACAATAATTCACCAAAAATAACGAGATTTCTGGACTAATTGTCTTTGACCTCAAGGTGAATTAAATGGTGAAAATCCATCATAAATCACTCAAAATACCCCAAAAGTGCATCAAATAAGTCATAAACAGGGGTAAAATCACGTATGAAATGAAGCAAAGTTGACTCTCAAAGAATCGCTTCTTCTTGCGCCACTAGTGTGGGCGATTGATGATTGACCGCCCATCTATAGGCGATTGGGTAGAGAGGAATATGGGCGCTGCCGCCCATCTTAAGATGGGGGATAGGAGTATGTTTTAAATATTGAGCGGTGTCAATCTTGCTGATATGTTCACTAAACGAGTTCCAATAAGCAAGTTTCAGTTGTGTCTAGACTTGCTGAACATCCAAAGCTGTTAATCTGTATCCGGGAGTACTCAGCTGAGGTGAGGGTTCTGCTGAGGTATTCAAGTCTAAAGAAAAAGAGGAAATCTGGCACTTGGCTATGCATCTGTTTTGGTTGGTGTGCATGGAGTTCAAGTCTAGGTGGAGATTTGTAATGTTGACTTAAACTATGTATGCTGAATTTTGTAATCTGAGTAGTGTAATCAGCCGAGTCTGTGTGGAAGCATAGTCTGGTCCATAGAGCATGGAACTGCTGCTGAGGCTGGTGTTCAACTGAAGGAAGTCAGCAGAGTTGATCAACTGCTGAGTCTGCTATGATGAGTTGGTTCTCAACATTTCCTGTGTTTGTTGGCTTATTTTCTGTTCTTTACTCACAATCATCATAACTTCCTGATCGTTCCGTCATAACATCTTCTAAACAGTTTTAGAGATTTCTGGGCATTTTTCTTGTGAAATTATAACAGACATTTCATTTTTTTCCCTTTACTAGTTATTATTTTGTTTTGTATTTCTAGAGTATCACTGTTATTGACACCATGGTCAATCTATTTTTGGGGCACCACATTGGGATTCGACCTCTCCAGAGTTGAACTTATGCACGAAACTTGACTCTGGTGAGGTCGAAAGAAAATTCCGACCTTTGCAAAGTTGAAATTTTCTGAAGTGTGGTGTCTGCATAGATCGACTACGGTGCGATTAAAAGCAATTAAAAATAGCCTTTTTAATGAATCTAATATGTGAAGTGCATTTTGAAGTCTACTTTGTCTATTAATTATCAAAACGGCCATTATTTTCACCACACTAATTCTACTAGTGCACCATTTTACTTATGCATCACAGTAGAACCGACCTTGTGAAAATTGGTTCTAGAGCAAAAAACAGACTTCTCGTGGGTATGGAGCCCAAAGTCGGTTCTTGGCTCCAGAATCGAGTTTCACAAAGTCGGTTCTACTGTGGTGCACATGTAAAATGATGCACGTGTAGATTATGTGTGTTGCAAATAGTAGCCCAAAATCAATATTAAAAATAGATTAGAAGATGTGTGTGGTTTGCTAGTTGTGCTTCTGAGTTTCTATTTTTTTATTATATATATATATATATATATATATTAATCAATACATTACATATTAGAGACAATAATAACTATTGGATTCGCACAAGGTGCATCCGTCTAGTGGTGAATTAGATTATAATTTGACATTGAGATCAGTGTTCGAACCCCGTTAGGTATAAAAAAAACTATTGCAATTCATTATGGCGAAAAATGCAATGGAAGAATACATATACATGAAAAGCCCGCGGGTATAAATGATATGCCTGATCGACGATCTGTAATCCAAGACCGAGTCGTTTCACAAGAATGCAAACCCAACTTGAGAATCAAATCCACCAACTACGTACACGAAGAAAACAATTGGGTTTTCTTCCATGCCTAGGAATCGAAGTAATTGGGTTTGAATAAAGCATAATAAATTAAACTATCTTGGGTCATCAAAAGAAGAAGACGTAAGGTCGAGGAAATTGGTTTTCCGACCAACTGATAATCCAACTCCATGGAAAGTCATTACTCTCTTTCCTCCAATAGTTTTTTCAACCTTTTGCGGTGGAGGAATTATATCATAACATAGTAATGCCATTGGATATATGTGGCCTGGAACACCATCGATGCCGCTGAATCTGAACTTCTTAGGGTATCAATTCGGAAAGAAATTCTGGGAAGAGATTCTGACACACCCGTCTAATCTTGTTGAGGACATACAGGACAAAGATTGCCCTCACAATTTCGAGGAGATTCAGAACAAGTTCAAACCCGAGTCTTCACTAAAAGAAGATGTGAAGGACATTGGACTGATTCGTACCAATTGTGAAGTCCCTTTTGTTACGAATAGGTTATTTATGGACGATTGTGCCCTTACCTAGCTTTCCCCAAAAGAAAGATGTTGTGCCTGCAGGTTCCAAAGATCAGCATTTGCCTCGTAATAATGGAGCGAATGACAAGGTTGTGGAAGTAGGTAAAGTGAAGTCTTTGAAACCGGCTTTATTTAACGAAAGAGGCGAACCTTCGTCCGCCAGTGATCCGAGTCAGGTTTTTAGCATATCACTAAATTCATTACTTCGTGAACCATCTTTGTATAACCATTTGGTCACTAAAGCATTGAAAGTCAGGGTATTAAACTCAACCTGCAGGCAAAGCAATACCAAGAACATTAGAAAATTGAAAATGAAGTTGCAAATTCATTTCAAGATGTTCACACAGTTTAAAAGGCTAGACATAATTATCAAAATTGTGACGGATTAAATAACTAGGAGGAAACATTTATCTTGAAAAAAAAATTTCCAAATTAATTTTGATTTAAACAATTAAGGCTATCATACAAATGGCTAAACAAAATAAAAAAAATTGACATAAACAATTGTCCACTCTCATGATAAATTAACACATTGGTATATATGTTGTATTAAATGACATGACACAAAATCAGAGTAATGAAAGCGATAGAAAAGTGGGTGAAAGAGAAAGAGCAATACTGATACATCAATCGACAAAATGAGAGGCCTCCTCAATCGTGTGATTTTCGGTGGACCCAGCATTTACTTTGCAAAAGACGGACAAAACAAGGGACATTCTCAAAAGAAGTGTTTTTTTGCAGAAAACACTGCCGTTATGGGAAAAAAAAACGTATTTGGGTATGCACTACATTCAAGGAAAAAAAATAGTTTTCCAATTGGATTTGTGATTCTGTGTGGTTTCTGGTTGTGTTTCTTGCCTTCACGTTCTTCCAGTTCAATAGACATAACACATAACATAAAGGAAAAAAATAAAATGAAAAGACATCGCAAAGTACCTTTACACCGAGGCCCAGGATAATTGATATGCCATGATCAACGATCTGTAGTTCTATCCAGGGTCCTTCCATAGGAATTTCTGAATCCAAATACATGGTTTGTTAATTCACGTAAAAAATTCTCAAAAATAATAACCTCCAGGATTTTTTCATGAATATTTGTGTCATGATTTGCTCCCTTATATAGAGAGGCAGAGCTAAAGAGATCTGAGTGGGGCTCGTGCCCCCATTTTTGGAAATTACAAAAATGCCCATTGCAATAGTAATATTCACAAGAAAGTACTACGTATATTTTTTTTCTCTTAAAACTAAATTTTTATGTATCGTGGTGTTACTGTCTCTAAACTTTGATGAATTTGTGGTTTGATTCCCCTAGGTATCATTTTTTCTTTTTCCGATATTTCCTTTTCTTCTATTCTTTTTTAATCTCTATATTATTCTTATACAAACTATACAATCCTTTTAGTACTCAATGTCCTTAATCATTTTATGTTCTTTTAAACAATATGCTGCCTATACCTGAAGTCCTAACAAGAATTGGGGTAAATGGTACTTTTAATTGTCTTCTCTATGTATACGAGGGCAATCTCACTCTTTTTACCAATGCAACTTTGCCAAAAGAATCTGGAATCACTTTCAAGGTCAGTTGAACCATCCTCTTGTTTCTACCTTATCATCTTACCTAAAAACATGGTGGCAACCGAACCGAGATGTTTCAGTCAAAATCGCATGTCAGCGTGTTCCCTCCTTCATTAGTTGAGAATTTTGGAAATGCCGAAAAAAGATTATTCATGACAATCATTGTCCCTCCTTCACACACATGATCCATAATATCCATCCGAACTTGAAGTTGGCACTACTACAAAAAAATATCTACAGAATTGACACTGAAGACAATTTTTTGCTCGATAATGGCCTCTTAAATCACTTTAATTTGTTCCCAAAATTACCACCATTGCCTATAGCATGGAGTAAGTCGGATCGCAATTTTTGTAAACTCAATTTTGTAAACTCCTTGTCGATGGTTCTTCGCTTGGTAATCTGGCCCCTCATGAGGTGGGTTCATCATTCGTGACGAGGATGGACGTTTACTTCTTACTACTTGAGAATATTATGGTCTTTCTACAAGAATCATCACGGAAACTAAATCTCTTTTAGCTGGCCTTCTTTTTGGTGTTGCTCAAGGTTTGATTCGTGTTCAGATCGAGACTCACTCCCAAGCTCTTGCCAAGATGATCGAAAGTTAATATGACACTCCTTGGAAAATCGCCAATGATATTACCACAATAAAAGACATGCTTTGTAAACATGGCTTAACTATCAAACATGTTTTTCCAGAAGCTAATAATGCAGCAGATTTCTTAGCCAAACATGCCTTCATGACTCCCTCATCCATTCACTATGACTATGTCGATACATTCCCTCATCAACTACGACTTATTATTCATGCAGATCAACGTGCTATACAAGGCCGGCCCTATGGCGGGCGAGATGGGCGGTCGGCCATGGCCCATGATATAAGGGGGCCCACAATTAGATCTTTTACAGTAGTTTAAGGTAATCTAGTAGATATGAAGTGATTATATACTCCTATTGATGCTAGTTCGATTCTTGATCTTGTCATATTTAGGTTTTATTTATTTATTGTAACGAATTTATCGTTAAACTCTTGTAAAGTAATGATTTATGTTGCATAGACACGGACACGAATACGTCGCATGACACGACACGGACACGGTGATATGGCTAATTCCAAAATTTAAGGACACGACATAGGTTAAATAGTGTCCTAAACCCAATCGGGTTGGACCGGATCTGAACGGGTCGGATCATTTCTACTATTTCTTTATGTTTGTACATATATTAAATGACTTTACTGTTATTATATATTTATTCGTTTAACGAACCAATTACGACATTGTTATATGATATCGTCCTTAGTGTCAAACTGTGAAAGAGAAACCATGATACAAATTATGGTTGATGAGATCTCGACTCACTTTAAAAGGTTTGAACTTAAATGTCTATAGTCGTATATACTATCAAACGGGACATTGATAGTACGATTAGACTAGCACGTATTAGATGTCTTCTATCTTATTGAAGATAGGGATAGATCTCATCTATCGAAGTGTTGAGACATATGGACTATACGTGGACATGTATTACGATATGCGTACGTTAGACTTACCCACCTACTTTATTAAGTGTCACACTATGTGGTGGTTGTGTAATTATCCAGAGACCGGAGTCTTCATGGCATCACGGTGTGGATTGTCACACTTTGACACTATCGAGGTTTCCCCTAGCCATGGGGCGATCATGTTGTAGTGATTGAGTGTGATACTGAAACATGCGTAGGATTCGTGTTGCTCGAACGGAAATCGCGTATCTTATTATTAGGAGTAAATTTCCGAAAAGGCCTTTTTATAAGGATTGTCTTACTCTCGTGAATCTTTGCAAAGGGGAGTAAATGAGTTACTTCGAGAGAGCATGATATCCAAGTTATAAGATACGGTCGTTGATGCTTAACACTCGACATACGATATTATTACAGCTGATAGGATTCTATTTAAGCGGTAACTGTCACATGAAAGGTAGTAGTCATTGCATTTGACTTTTCCGATGATTGGGGGTCACGGTGTGTTGCTAGATGCTATTCCGTGATCGTTAGGTGTGAAGGGCAATTTGTAGTTTGCTCTTTACGTCTATGGCCAAGATATTCGGAAGCCTATCGGGTCACACACATAAGAACATCTAGCCGGATTAAAATGCGGTTATAGTGATAACCAAATAAGGAATGTTTTATCTCGACTATAAAGTGTTATAGCGGTAAATTAATATGGTGGTCTTTATTTATTATGAATAAATATAATACTCCCTCCGTCCCGTAATATAAGTCTTTTTAACTCTTTTTTTGTTTCCCAAAATATAAGTCCTTCTCACATTTCAATACAAGATTAATGCATTGTTTTTACTTTCACACTAAACAATGCAATATTATAGCCCACCTCCCAAAAATAATACAATATTTTGTCTTGAAATAATAAAAAGTAACTCATTTAGGATTTTCTTAATTTGTGTGAAAAGTCCAAAAAGACTTATAATACGGGACGGAGGGAGTACAAGATATTAATTATGCTGATTAATTAAATATACACAGAATGTATATGTATATGGCGCATGTATGTGTATATTGATACACATATATTTTGCAAATTAATTAATCATAGTATTATATTAATTAAAGAATATTCCAGAAGCCAATTTATTGGCCAAAGGGGCGCAGATGACTAGTGTGTATGACACACTTGGATTGTGCAATTTTATTAATAAGATTACCATAACATTAATATTGGATATTAATTGATTTTGGAAAAATAGATTTATGGTAATAAGATATACATAGTCAATATTAGAAATTGACAAATATCTTGGAAATATTTAATATGAGATATTAAATTAAATGAGACAATTCAATCAAAAATACTTTTCATATTTTATTAGGAAAATATTTTCTCTCTCCTCATTCTATCGAAGTTTTTTCCAATCAAATTGGGAGCGATAATGGGGCATCACTTCCTCTATAAAAGAGAGGGTTGGCTAGCTCTTTTGTACATCACAATTATAATAGTTCTAATTTACTAGAAAATTGAGAGCTTCTTAGAGAGAGATTTTGAGAAAGAGAAAAGGTCGGTCTAGCAACCGAGTTTTTCTGGTAGGAATCCATGAGGGGATGCTGGCGGGCTCTTCGTGTGGATCAACGGTAGAGGCCGAACACTTGGGTGGCTCCATGCAGAAACTACAACCGTAGAAAAAGCGTCGATCTAGTTAGATCAATCAAGGTATTCTCTTGTCTACTTCTTTTCTGCTTGTTGCTTAAACGAAGTCGATCTTTGGTAAAAAGGAAATAAAATTTTCAACTCCGTTGCGTTCCCGCGTAGATTTCCTAACAGTGGTATCAGAGATAGCTTCGAGCTTAAGCAATAAGCATGTTAATTTGCGTAATTAGTTTTATCGTTTAAATCATGTACTTAAAAGATAAAAGAATTTTGATTCTCAAAACGATACATGAAAAGAAAAAAAAAAATCGGCGGCTTGGGGTGCTCGGCCGATCGGCGGCGGCACTCCACCGGAAATCGGCGGCGACACTGGTGGCTTTTGCTGTCGACGTCGGCTGTCAATATTTTGGTGGAACCCGATGCTTTTGTTTTGTGTATTTTGTAATTCAATATAGTTCATAGTAGTAATTGATAATATCTCTTTGTTTAGTCGATATCATGTGATTAACTAATGGTTCAAATAATTTGGGCAATTGGGATGTCACATTGCATTAAATAATATTGGCCTTCTCAAATTATGTTTGGGATACGCATAGGCCATTTTCAGAATATTTGATTTTGGAAAAGGCCGAGGCCTAGACCCTTTTCTAAATTTTGATTTTGGAAAGGGCCTAGGTTGGTGCCTTTTGGTTTTGGAAATCAAAGACATCCATTTTGATAAGGAATCAAAAGGAAAGAAACAAAGGAGACTTAATTTTAATTTTGATTTATTTTGAAATATTTCTAATTGATTAAAATTAAAATTGAAATCGTTTAAAATTAACCTTTAATTTTATTTTGATTAAAACCATTTAATTAAATAAATATTAATTAGTTAATTGATTGGATAAAATTATTTGATTGATTAAATGTTAATCGATTAATTAAGATGCAAGTTGGTAGTTTTAATATTTATCTTTTTCATAAGATTTTATTGTATGGATTTGATATGTTAGATATAATATGATATATAGACCTCGAATGATCATGGACTCAACCAAGAGGTTAGATGTGTGTGATTTAATTTTTCTATTTGTTTTAAAATTGTCTTAGGTCGTTATGAAGAACGTGACCTAGTTTAGTTTCTGCATTATCCAATTCCGGTAAGCTCCCTCCGTGTGCGGTGGGTGTATTTATTTTATTAGATAAAATTTATGTAACAAGAATGGAGCGGAAGATGAAGGTCAAAGAAAGACGAAAATAAAAATTCCATTGGAGAATGGTGCATTAAAGATCCTATTGGTGATTGCAGCTACATTAGATTGTGATCCGTGGTTTCCTCAGTTTGTATTCGAAAGCACACCTACGAAAAGTCAATGATCATACCGGTTAATTTACGCATTCATTTATTTTGTACTTGTATTTATTTTATATAATACGATAGATGCATGACTAGGCACGATCTAGATGAAAGTGTAAGATGTATGTCTATAGAGATAGATAAAATTTTTGAGACCGTATATAAAATTAATTAAGTGAATTAATTTTCATAAATACTCCCACGATAAAAACTAGAGTCATATTTTGCCTCTAATAAATATTGACGGTGAAGAGCCCTTATTCGGATCCAACTAATTGGCCCACGTCGGGAGTTGACATACTTTGGGTATATCGTAATTAACGAGATATAATCGTTAAGAGATCTCATGAATATTTGGGTTACGACTTGACTAAATTTTTGCGGTGATTGGCCCACGTCAGGACCATCTAACTTTAGAGACAAGGGGTTGACTATCACATTGTGACGTGAAGTGTCAAAGAGTTGACTAGTCAACCACCAAGAGTCGCATAGAGATGTGATTGGTAAAATGTTACCTACTTGTCGAATTATCTCGGTTGATCGGCCCACGTCGGGAATCGGGGTAACTAGATGAGATCTTGGCCACTAAAGAATATTTAAAAATTCTTGAAAGTTAATTGGGAGTAGTTGACTAGTGTGAGCAAAATCATAAACCATAAGACTATTTTTGATTTTGCATGTATAAACAACAACACTATTTTTTTTATGTTGTTGTTTTTTAGCAAACTTTTATTTATGTTTTTTAGTTCTCGATTAGTAAAACAAAAATTATGACTGTTACCTTTTGAGAAACGTTCTCAAGTATGGTTAAGTAATTTTAATCCTTTTAAATAAGCAATGACACGAGCAACCACATTATAATAGTTAGAGACAAATAGACTACATATTTGATGGAGGGCTCCAATACTTTAATTATTAATGACAATGGAAGCTCATGATGTGATTAAATCACTTGAAATAAATTTCAACGAATTAATCATATATTGGATACGATACAATATGATCATTCTTTCATACGATGACAATTAATTCAAACCCTGGATAAGAATGACAACATCAAATTTTGGAAATGTTGTTTTCAAAATTGTAAGATTTAAGTATCGACTTAATTCTTTAATCATTTCTTGAAGGTTGTTTAAAATGGTTCATGTTTTGAATATGATTCAAAAGGGTAGTAAAACATTTAATTGACTTTGGATTTTCTTTATGAAAGAAGATTATAGGACATAGCTCTTGTGATTTTTCTTAAGTCTTATGAAGACTGAAGTAAGAAATATTCATGAGTGCTGAAAGGATTAAAAGGAAAGTTAGGGCAAGTGCTTAAAATAAGAGATCTTATCTAAGTCTCTATTCTAGGCAAGTATGTTGTCTAAGTTCAACTCAACTCTTATATATATGATATCTTACGAGTATGATTAAATTAGAAAGATTAAAATAAAGAGTACACCAAAATATGGATAGTAAAGCAAACGTTGCGACATTTTCGGTTTTTGTATTCTGAGTCTAGTAAACTGACAAATGAACTAAATAAATGTATTGTGTTCCGGTTCTTATGAAGAACACGAGCTCAGTCGTTTGTGAGGATTTAGTAGACATCTTCAATTGTAAGGAACAAATGTTATTCCGACAAATTTGAACGGTCACTAAATCTAACATACTAGATTAATGTCACTATATAGTCGATGTAGGTGAAGAAATCTCAACCAAATGTTTGAATGGTTGTTATCCTTGATATTTGTGGCCGTCCTAGATGTCGACTCTCTGGAAGAGAAACGTGCAATCAAATGTCATTCTAATGATGTCTGAACCATGTGATTATGAATCTGGTGGATAATAAGTATCTTATCTAAATATGACTAAAATACTCTTTTATGAAAAGGTTATAAATTCTAGAAAAATTGTCTGGAGCATAAACATACCGATGTTTGTTGGCTTATGACAAGTAATAGCACAAATAATTTCTTATTAATCTCTATGAATGTTTTTGGAAATAGTTGAATGCTCTTAGTGAAGTAAAACAATTCAGAAAGCCTGAAAAGTTTGAGCTAGTACGAATATGAGATCGATGAGCTACTTAGGAGTTGATCTTCAATTGTATTGAAGTAATCAATCCCTGAGGGGAGTTTTAGAAGCTGTCTTAAATAGAATCAGATTCTTTTTTGAAGGATACCATCTTTGGGATACGTAATTAGATTGTGTTCTTAAATGGGAACAACACTTTATATGATAAAGGTGTGACGTAAGCTATGCAAAGTATCCATTACCTGTTTCGGGATAGTGCCCTTATATGATACATATACTAACCGAGTTCCAAAGAATAAAGGTTGGCTAAATTCCATAGCAGATATGGAAGACGATAATATCAAATCTATCTCAACCGATGATTTAGCATTGTCGTTCTTCTAGCAAGCATGCAATGTCTGAAAGGCTTGGAGCTTAGTATGACATGTGCAACTTTGTGGAATATCTTAGCTAGCATGCTAGATATTATTTACTTGTCCGCAGAGCAAAAAGTGTTTGTCTCTAAACATGATGTCTTCTAGAGGAAGTGTTTCTTCCAAAAGAAATAATAGGAGTAAATTAAATCTCAAAAGAGTTTGAGAACCACAAAGAGATATACAACCATTGGAACATGAGCAGACATCATATAGTGATGTGGTGCAGGACACTGCTCAGTGCACACAAGTATTCTATGAGTCTACAGATGACCACATGCCCGAAAGGGCTGCTGGTATATTCATCTTGAAGAATGAAGATCTCACGACTTATGCAGGAATGCTAGAAATACAAGATAAAGAGATATGGCTTATAGCCATATTGTCTGAAATGGATTCCATGAGCGACATAACAAGTTATGAACCTAGTCCGACTTACCTGAAAGGGAATTTCTCCGAAAGGTGTGATAGGTATTTATGAAAGACTAACGTGGAAGGGTAATAAGATTACTAGTTAAGCCAAGTTGATGGCTAAAAGGCTACGAGGCCAAAACCTTGTGATTGCCTTTATGCTACCAGCTATGCGTAATGCTATTTAGACAGTGCTAGCTGTAGCTACGTTTCATGGCTATATGTTAGGAACATTTTTATTATGTTTTTATGATGGCCATACTAGCTGTTATAGCAAGCCCAAAATAATTTAGAATTCTCTGTATAAGTCTTTACTTAGAGTCTGACATATTTTATAAGTTAAGTCAGACAAGTATTGTACTAGTTGGTAGGACGGAAAATTAAAGCAGACATTCGGCAGAGTGATGCCAGCCAAGCACCAGCAGAGAAGCAGTGAAGACTTAATGGTATGACTTATAACCAAGGAAGTCTGTGATGACCTTGGATAATTCCAAGTATATTTCAAGTGATGAAATTCAATGTTCAAATATGGTGTACACTGATCTCACCCAAATCAATGATCAGTGAAGTACAAAGATTCTCCTTAAAATTGAAGTAATGAAGGAAATAGTGAATCGGCAGAGTAAACTGACTTTCGGCAAAGTGAAGGCAAAAACAGTGAAGGAAGATCTAAACGGCAAAGTCAGATGGATCACTCGACCGTTCAAAGAACGGCGAAGTAATCCTTATCAGAACAGAATTGAAATATAATGAAGATTCAGAGATCATGCATTTAATGCACAATCAATAGAGGATCAATCAAGGATGGATTTTCTGCTATACATTTGAAGGAAAAATCCGATCACTGAAATCAAGGAGAATATAATCAAGGGGGAATCAAGAATAAAATCAAGGATTATTCCCCTCATTAATATAGCCAACGGACGGAATTTCAAATCAAGGATACTCAAGGCTATAAATAGAAGGCATTGACAGACAGATAAAAAAATGATAAGAAAAAGAAAATCAAGCAGAAACTCTATCAATTTGAAAAGCCTTCTCTCTGAACTTACAAGGATTTATCTAGAGATCAACTCAGATATCAGAACTACAATTTCATATTCAACACTGAGATTGATCAATCAAGTTTGTGAATCTCATTCATAATAAACTGAAGCAACTGAATCAGAAGTCATCTGAGAAGGAGTTGTGCTTGTGATAGCTGCTGAAGGATTTGATCTCAAGGAGTAGTGAAAGAGACTGAATCATTGAAGCTGTTGTAGTCAAGGAGTGATACTCTTGTAGATTGTGAAGCTTGGGAAGTCAAGGACAATCATACTATTGTATCTGTGAAAACAATAGTGAATTCCTCCAATCATCACAAGAGAAGAGTGGATTAAGGGATTACACCACCCTGAACCACTATAAGCCTTGTGTCATTTTACTTTCTGCAATTTACTTTACTGCATTCATTTAAGTTGCCTAGATTATAATCTATATATGTGATTGTCCAAACTACTTTGAAACAACATAGTAAGAAGAGACTTATCCGCTGCCCAAAAGCTTTTAAATACAAGAAAAGTTTTTGAAACTCCACTATAGTCATTCACCCCCCCTCCGACTATAGTTTTACTCTTCTCTGGGACCAACAATTGGTATCGGAGCGGTGTTTCTAGTATCAGAACCTGTTCAGATCTAATTTCTGGTAACAAGAAGATCACATATTTTCAATGTAGTTTTCAAATATGAGTTTTCTATTCATTCACATATAGATCTATTATCAGTACTTATGGATTCCTCAAACTTTATGTCAAAATTACCTATTTTCAATGTTAATAATTTTGATGAATATAAAATAAGAATGTTGTCTCATCTTGCAGCAACTCATGAGGAGATGCTAGATGTAATCAATGATGGACCAATCATGATCATGACTGTGGTATCCATAGGAGCAGATCAAGGAAATGAAATAGACAAACCCAAGAAAGATTGGACCAAGGATGACAGGAGAAGAGCAAATCTAGACTTTTTTTTGCAAAAGATATGATTTTGAAGACTCTAGATAGCAACATGTTCATGAGAATCAAAGATTGCAATACAGCACAGGAGATGTGGAACAAGCTAGCATTGATAAATGATGGATCTGAAGCAGTTAAAGAAAACAAATTATCTGTTGCAAAACAGAAATTTGAAAATTTCAAAATGAAGGCTGGTGAATCCATTGATCAAATGGACCACAGATTCTCAAGTATCATCAGTGAAATGCAACAGCTTGGACACACATATCCCCAAAAAGAAGTATGCTTAAAAATCTTGAGAGGCTTACCTGAAAGATGGAAGATCATAACATCAGTAATCAGAGGAACCACAAATCTTGCAAGCACTGACACTCTGACACTGATTTCCCAACTTAAAGCTCATGAATTCGAACTAAACGGTGAAGATGGTGTTCCGGCAGAGACACAAAAAGCCACTGCACTGATTGCACCCCAGTAGAGTAACTTTGCCGATTGTATCAGGAAAGAGACACATGAACTTAAAGAACATGTAGCTTTATTAGTTAACGTTTTGACAGGTTTAGCAAGAAGAAGCCATTCAAAGAAAACTCATCATCAAACAAGAGGTCAAGCTCAAACAAAGACATGAAGAAGAAAGATGATGAATACAGATGCTTCAACTGCAACAAGAAAGGTCACTTCAAGGCTGATTGTCCTGAAGAAAATGATAAAGATGATGAAAAGAAGAAATACAAAGCATCTGAAAATTGGAAAGGCAAGAAAGCACTCAAGGCTGAATCTAGCAGTGAAAAGAATGAAGAATCATCTGATAATAACTCAGATAACAGTGATGAAGAAGACAACTCAGACAATGAAAAAGCATGTCTATGCCTCATGACCAAAGAATTAGATAAAGATGAAGGTGATAGCTCAGACACTAAGCCTATGTCTAATGGCCAAAGAATTAGATGAAACTGAGGTAACATCTAGCTCTTACTCTTCATCAAATGCATCACATCTAACACTGCACAATCTTCTATTCTCCCTTTAGATCCAGCAGACCTAGTCCAAAATCTCATGACTAAATTTGATGAAATAGAAATGAATCATGGAATTCTGGAAAAGGAATGCAAGGATCTAAGAAAGGAAAATAAAAGATTAAAGAAAGAACTGGACAAAGCAAAAGCTGAACTAACTAGTAAGGAGATCTACTCAAATGATCAACAAACAGCAGAGGTTCATACATCTGTTGTTGACAGATTAGTTGAGAAAATCCCCCTACCAATTAAGACAACAAATGAACCAGTTTACAAACCCTCAAAAAGGTTTGGATCCAGATCTGGTCTTGGCTACAACAGTCAGGATGATAGTAGAAACAATGGTCAACACAATTCTAAATCCAGGATCAACATTGAACCAAAATTCAGAAAGGGACAGACCATGGTCTCAATCACTCACTACTAGAATTTCTCGGATTTGTGACGGCGGTTTTCGCCGCAAATTCGTCACAAAACAGCATTAGTGACAAATTGGCGACGAAAAGTATTTCCGTCACGGAACACCCCGTTGCAAATTTTGTGTCAAAAGTGACCTTGTCACTGCATTTTGTTACACAATTGGGACAAAAGTCATGTTTTGTCGCATAGTTGTGACAAAAATTATGATGAATCTCCGACAAAAATTATATTTTGTGATAAATGTGTGACAAAAGTTTCCGATAAATGTGTGACAAAAACCTACGACAATTTGGTAACCAAATTTATTGATGAAATAGTGACAACCATATGCTACAAATTTGATATGAATTTGTGATGAATGTGTATGATAAAAATTGTGACAAAATTTTAGTGATTATTATGTGATGAATTAAAGTGACAATTTTGCAACCAAATTTAGCGATAAGATTGTGATATTTATCACCTACAATTTTGAATTAATTTTGTTACAAAATTTTACGACAAAATTGTGACAAAGTATCTTGACAAATTTTAACTATATTTGTACCCAATTATTGTGTCAAATGTATGACCAACATATTAATAGCTTCAATGGCTGTAAAAAAAATTATATTTCGTATTTTTACTACTTTTATTATTTAAAAAAATATTCAATAATATAAATGTTCTAATAAAAAAATTCAATAGTATAATAATCAAACACTTCCAAAATCATGAAAATGAAGTAAATCATATAATTGAGTCAAATAACATTTCTAAACATGAAATCAATAGTATTCATAAATTCAAGAGACTAATGGTTTTATCACCAAAAACAACTCAATCTTGTGAACGAGCGATCATCTCTAAAAGTGTCATGATCCCACAAGATCAGCAAGATGCAACTTTGCACAAAGATATTATTCACTTGTTAACTTGTTTGCTGTCCCATTAGCCATGCAATACTTATAAACTTAATGTTACTAACAATTAACAAAGCTAGCTGAAAGGACCAGTATCTTGTAATTAAATTGTTGTAATGCAAAAAGATGAGCTACCGTAACAGTATCGGGTATACGTCCTTTGATTGTTAGTTTCCCATATGCCCACTCGTAGCCTCTGATTTGCTTCTAGATGATACATCTCGCAAGTCTCTTACCTCTTCTTTGTGAATCTGCACACGTTAGTTATATAATCCTTGCTGCAACGTAGTTTACTATCAAAACAATGCAATAGGCACATACGTCAAAAGTTTGATCCAAAAGTTAAAATTACTAGTTTGATGATCATACACAAACAAAAAAAGCATGAGCAATAGTGCAATTAAAGGCTAAATGTAAATCAAAAATAGAATTACCACAACCATGAGCAATAGTGCGAATCCAGATAACATCAATTTGGGAGGGACCTGCCTACCAAAAAACCCATGAAAAGTGAAAACATCTTTTTCCATCTATTATCGGATGTTACTTTATCGACATTGAGATGAACAAACAAAATGCCAAAAAATAATATCTTAATGGTTCAAGGATATAATGAGTTACCTTTAACCCATCTCTTAGAACAAAATGTTATTGATTGCCTCTTATACAACAACATAAGTTTTAAAAAAGTTGTGCTTAGTCTCATTACGAAACCTTTTATCAAGCTTTTTCCTTTAATAATATGTCATTTATTCATGTACATATACATATATGACATCAAAAGGAAAACATTACTAAAAAGAAGGAAACATAAAATTTAGATTGACCTGAAGCTGCATGTAAGTGTCAAGAATTGAATGCGCATAGGCCACTCACAACCCCTTGATAGAGCTGCCCTTATGATACGTCCAACACTTACTTATACATGAGACATTTTCGTCCCCGGTTGCTTCACCTATAATTCAATCCGAGGCCACTGAAAATGTCAGCACCGAGAGAACTCAACGTACATTATCAATTATGAAGTAGAGATGCACAATTCAAGCAACATTAACACATCAAACTGATCAAGCAGACTGTTGGACTCAACTTGACAGTTAGACAGAATTCAGGTCAACAGAGCACACTAAACTGACCAATACTAATAGCAGAGCACTTCACAGAACTGAAACACAAACAGACTCTGAACATAAGCAACAAACATATTACCAAAACCAATCCTACATCATCTTCAAATCCTTTATTATGTCACACATCTACCATGACATGTCACACAAAAAATTGACTTTCATATAGTCGAATGTGCACAATTAACTTTTTGAAAGTCGATTTTCAATGTATTGTTATAGTAAGCTGTTTATGGTGCCTTTAAACTATTATTTTATTCATTATACTACTTTCTCTCACTAATCATTTCTTCATCAACACAAATTTCAAAAGAAAAAACCTCAACACTCTAATCATTATTTCACTTTATATTGGGGTGCTTCAAGAACCTGTTGTTCATGATTTCTCTCTACGCATTGTCATCAATCTGTGACCCAATAAAATAAAAAAAGATATCAAATGAATATGATGTATAATAGAGTCAAAAGAGAAAAGGAAAAAGAAATGATATCGAATTGCAGCAAACTTTTGAACAACAAATAAGGACATGAACTCTTAGCATTCTTACTAGACCAAAAGAAGCAAGCAACCTGATAACATATGCTAAGAATTGATGCAAACAGATCATGTACTTAACCAACAGACATCAGGCTTGTCGAACTATTGAAGACATGACAAGAAGAACCGCTACTTCGCAATCTTACAGGCATTGATCAGTCCAAAGCACACAACTGATTGAGAGCAAAACACAACACAGAGGAGAAGACTGACTAACAGGGCATTAAACTGGAACCAAAACATGACTCATAAATACAATGTAAACTGACAATTAACCAGAACTTAAAACACTTGTAACAAACAACAGATTTTTAGCTCAGTCAAAGGCTTGGCTGAAGCATATTGAAGACCTTACACTAAACAAACAACGAAGAATATAAGGCATGTACAACACGGCTCAATCAAGACTTACCTTAGGCAAATTTTAAGGATAATTTTCAAGGTTCACTTCAAGCACTTTAGATAAAATTTAGCACAATTATGAAGATATGGGGATTTAAAGACCTCAGTAAAAGATCAAAGAACACTAAAAAAACAAGATGAGTATGTATACATATAAGCAAATCCACTTAAACTTTAAATCCACTTAAGCATAATTGCGAGAGGTGTAATATTAAATTAATAACTTTAAATCCACTTAAGCATAAAATAAATGAATCAAATGACTTGCAAATATGCATTGGTATATACATATAAGCAAATAAAAACAGCCAAATTGCTATCGGGGGTGTTATCCTTATCAAAATGGAACTCAACATATGCAGGATTTAACAGCTGCAAGAAACACAGACTGAATATATGTACTAGAATCTACACCAGTAGCATTAATAGCAGCAAAATTCAAATGATGGGCCAAATGACAGCCGAGGGAGGAAAAACGGGTGCAAAAGCATCAATAACCTGGTGGGAAGTTACCATACATCAACCTCATAGATGTAGAGGCTAGGGGAACAATGGTATCAACCAACAAAGCATTAGAGGTTTCAATTGACTGAGAAGTCGACTCAAGAGCGAGAACCAAAGAATCGAGTCATCAAAACATCGAAATTGAATTCAAAGCTGAAGAAGCCAAAATTCCGAGAACATGAACTTCATTCTCAGCTGTAGATGCCACATTAACAGCTTGGAGAGCAATAATCGGTGAAATTCCATCGGAAACTGAATAGGAACCGAGGAAGTCACTCTAGAATCCACTTGACTGATAGCTTTTCCCCGAGATTCTTCTTAATCATGAAGGATTTGTGCGACGGCTGAATAATTGACAAATTGTAACAGCAAAAACACAAAACAAAAAGATTTCAGCTAAATAAAACGAACAAAAACATTTCCTAGAAGAAAATAATCAAACAAAAAATGCGTAGCGAAGGAAGAACTAAGAAAAATATAATTTTCGATTATGCAAGTAGAGCCGGCGAAGTTATCTTCTGATTGTCGGATTTAGATACCAGTCGCTGGACCATAGAGCTCGAAGAGGCACATAAGACTGAACATAGCGGCTAGGGTTTAGGTCTTTGAACCAAAATATTTTTGTAATTACACTAAAAAACATTGATGTCACTAACGAACTCACTAACAAACCTCGGGTTTCAAATCATTGAGACATTGACTCATGCCAATCTAACTAACGAACCTTGCATTTCATATCATGAACTCAGTAACGAATCTTGAGTTTCAAATCATTAACTCAGTAACACACCTCAAGTTTCAAATCATTAACTCATGACTAACTAGCGAACCTCAGGCTTTGAATCATTAAGTCACTAACAAACCTCGAGATTCACATCATGAACTCACTAACAAACCTCGGGTTTCAACCGACTAACTAACTGATGGGAGTCAACTTTACACCATTTCGGTGTGCTTTTTACCCCTGTTTATCACTCAATTAGCATGTTTTGGGTATTTTAGGCCTTTTGTAGAGGTTTATCGTGAGAATAATGCACGGGAGTGAAAGCGACAAATGGTCGGAAACCCTTTTATCGATAATTTTGCAATATTCGGACACTTTTACCCCGGGATGTCGTTTGGTATGTTCTATGCATAATATTTCAGGGTTTAGGTGATCCGGAGACCGGAAGGTGATATTTTGTGGTGAGAAAGATCGGGGAAGGAGAAAAGGGGAGAAAAGAGAAAAAGTGTAAAATCTCAACTCCTCTGTTCTGTTCATCGGCAATTTAACCTATGATGGAGGCATTTTCAGGACCTGACTTTTGATGGAAGTTGTAGACAATTCAAAGAGCTTTCCAACGCATCTTGAATCACTCCAATCAGAGCTCGGATGAAGAAGTTATGAAGGATTTACTGCAGCCCAGAAAAACAGAGCATATGTCCGTACGGACAAGAGTTTCTGTCCGTACGGACAACTCTCTGGTTGCGAAAAAACTCAAAAAATGAAGAACTGTCCGTACGGACAACCTTCCTATCCGTACGGACAGAGGTAGTTTCAATTAGATTGACAAGAGTTCGATTTTCACCAGCCCGGTCCTTTGAGCTGCATTTTGACCCATCGAGGAAGCATTTTCTGGTCAAGTCGTCTTCATGAAAGTTGTAGGGAATTGAACGAGCTTTCCGACGCATCTTGAATCGTTCAATTCGGAGCTACACACAGGGAGATTTTAATGATTTACTGAAGACAGGTCAAACGAGCCGAGTTGGTCGGCCCACCAGCTCAAACTCGCGATTTTTGCACTATATAAGGGCTCTCTAGTTGAGAGAGCCAAATACCCTCATTTCTTTCGGCATGGACTGAGCTCGAGGCCGGCTTAGGTGCTCAACCCGGCCCGCTCCGGCGGTCATTATGCGGTTGACATCTAAATAGTCGGATCAAGGCTTGGGCCCGTGCTTGTAGTTTAGATCTTTAGTTTTGTTATGATAGTCGAGCGCGTATTCGATCGTTTGCTTGTGGATTTACGTCGTCGGAGTCACGGTTGGGATTAAAGACTGGATCTTTTGTCGATTTGGGACATGGGCTTTCGGATCTAATGTATGTCGATGTCGATCTTGTGAGTTTCCTTTGTCGATTTGCTTTCTCGATTTTGCTTTGATTGTTTCGATCTTTTGTCGATGGGATTGCTTGTTGTTGTTGGTTCATGCTTTAAATCCTTTTTAGTGCCGTAGTTTAGTATGGGCTTCGATCGTTTATCCCGTTGGTGTGCTCTTTGTTCATCGATTTTAACACAGGTTTCGTATTCGACCCAATTTCCTCGTGGGATCAACCCCGTACTCTTTGCCATTCTACTACGATCGACCCGGTGTTTGGCCGGTTAGAGAGTGGTTTCACGGTATATGAGTTTCGTGGATTATAAATATTGTTTGGGTTTTTGGATCGTGAAAAATCCTCTCATCAAAATGGCGCCGTTGCCGGGGAAATTGTTTAAAAGTCGAATTTGTGTTTGGTCGTGAAAAAAAAAATATATATATATATATATATATATATGAAAAATATGAAAAACATGTTGATAATGTTGTGCTTAGACTAGGTTTGAATGCAATTTTGGTACTTAGCTTCTTCGGAGGTTGATATCTTGTAGGTTGTCCTAGAACTTGGGCCTAAGTGTTTATCATCTTGTTTTATTTAGATTTCGATAGGAGCCATGGGATGTTGAAGTGATGTTGTCTTGAACTCGGATTGAATACGACTTTGGTACTTAGTCTCTTCGGAGGTTGATATCGTCTAAGTCGGGCTAGAACTGGGGCTCAGGACCTTGGACTATCATGACTTTTTGAGGGGTTTAAAATATCGTGTGTGTGTGTTGTGGAAAAAATTCAAAAAAAATTCAAAAAAAAAAAAATAAAAATAAAAATTTCGAAAAAAAAATAAAATTGTTTTGGGTGATGTGCTAGTTCTTTGACGTGGATAATTGCTTGTGTGCCTCTGTGGCTTTATTCTATACGTGGATGATTTGTCTTTACCCTGTTTGGTTATCTTTACATCCATTGCAATCCTTGTTGAGTACTACCGATCTGGTTTGAGTCCGTTTGTGGCATGGCTTCTATATGTGTATATCTCGTATCTATCACCATCTTTTGGCACGTGGACTTCTCCCGTGCATGTGTTTGCCTTGTTTTCGGTCTATATGGTTTTAGGTACTCGAGATGGATTCACTAGAAGATGTCACGTGAGCTTAAGTGCACCTTTCTGCCGGGTTCTACAAAACAGCTAAGTCTTTCTTTCCATCTCATTCACACACTGAGGACAGTGCTTCAATCAAGTGGGGGGTGGGGAACTTAGCCGTTTTGTAGTTGTGCTTTGATCGTTAAATGTGCCAATTTGTGTGGTATGCTTAGTCTTTGACCGTTTTCTAGTCGATTTTGGGCTATTTTTAAAAATTTTCAACGGTTTTAACACCGCAGGGTTGTGTAGTCCTCACATTCGATTGGTAAAAGTCTTAGTAGTTCATTGAATATATGCAATGCGATTCGATCTTATCTTGAAAACGGAACCTTATATGCGATTTGCTTGATTACACACAATTTGGTTGTTACACACACTCATATCTCTAACTTCGAGGCGAAATAGAAAGGTTACCTAAACCGGATACGGGATGACAGAAAAGGCGCTTCTTTGACCCGACCAGAGCCAAATAAGCTTGAGCCGAATGTTTGACCTTCGTAGCCCTCTCATTTTTGATAGAATGGTCCGACCACCATTCGCTTTATAGCCATTTTCATTACTTAGTCGAAACCTACCCTTGAGCCTTATTTTGGTCACATTCCTTCATTTGACCCTACGAGTGGACTTAGTCTCTTGTTAAACCACACTTGCCAAGGCAAGTGTGGGGTGGAGAGTGACATGTTTTGGTTGGAGTTGGTGTTTTCTGAAATTTGTGTAAAGAAGGGGAGGAGTTCGAGTGATCTTTTTATAAGGCCTTTGGTTCAAAGAAGAAAAGAAAGAAAAGTTGAAAAAGAATGCAAAAAGAAAAATGGAAAAAAAAAAGTGAAAAGAAAAGAAAAAGAAGTGAAATAAAAGTTTGAATAAAGTGAATAAGTGTTGAGTCAAAGAAAGCCTTGTGTGGACGTGTATTGTTTGTCCATATAATGTTGAGTTCGGAAGTTGTTTTGATTTGTTTGATGATCGGAGGAGTTTGGTGTTGATTTGTATGGTTGCAAGGAGGAGATACACTTGTTGATTTGGTTCACTCGTATTTTCTCTTCTCCAGGTTCCCAAATTATCCTTTCGTTAGCCCCTCCCGAGCCTAACGTCATAACCTTCAAAGTCCTACTTGACCGTGATCTAGTCCCGTAGCCTCGATTAGTGGAGATGTTATGTGGTATGATATCGTGTGTAAATGTTTGACCGGTATTCAAGGCCGGTGACCATTTTGGATGTGATTCCTGCTTCTCTACACACGTGCACTCCGTTTTGTTTATAACACTTGTCTCGAGTTGTCTACATTCACTTTACTACTTGTCGTTTACCATGAGAATGTGCTGGCTACACCGATGTTGCAAAGTTGATCCCATTGGTTTATTTTAAAACGCCCATTTTACTCGAGGACGAGCAAAGGCTAAGTGGGGGTGGTTGATGGAGTCAACTTTACACCATTTCGTGTGCTTTTACCCTGCTTATCACTCAATTAGCATGTTTTTGGGTATTTTTGGCCTTTTGTAGAGGTTTATCGTGAGAATAATGCACGGGGAGTGAAAACGACAAATGGTCGGAAAACCCCTCTTTTATCGATAATTTTGCAATATTCCGGACACTTTTACCCCCGGGATGTCGTTTGGTATGTTCTATGCATAATATTTCAGGGTTTAGGTGATCCGGAGACCCGGAAGGTGATATTTTGTGGTGAGAAAGATCAGGGGAAGGAGAAAAGGGGAGAAAAGAGAAAAAGTGTAAAATCTCAACCCCTCTGTTCTGTTCATCGGCAATTTAACCTATGATGGAGGCATTTTCAGGACCTGACTTCTTGATGGAAGTTGTAGACAATTCAAAGAGCTTTCCAACGCATCTTGAATCACTCCAATCAGAGCTCGGATGAAGAATTTATGAAGGATTTACTGCAGCCCAGAAAAACAGAGCATATGTCCGTACGGACAAGAGTTTCTGTCCGTACGGACAACTCTCTGGTTGCGAAAAAACTCAAAAAAATGAAGAACTGTCCGTACGGACAACCTTCCTATCCGTGCGGACGGAGAGGTAGTTTCAAAGTGATTGACAAGAGTTCGATTTCACCAGCCCGGTCCTTTGAGCTGCATTTTGACCCATCGAGGAAGCATTTTCTGGTCAAGTCGTCTTCATGAAAGTTGTAGGGAATTGAACGAGCTTTCCGACGCATCTTGAATCGTTCAATTCGGAGCTACACACAGGGAGATTTTAATGATTTACTGAAGACAGGTCAAACGAGCCGAGTTGGTCGGCCCACCAGCTCAAACTCGCGATTTTTGCACTATATAAGGGGCTCTCTAGTTGAGAGAGCCAAATACCCTCATTTCTTTCGGCATGGACTGAGCTCGAGGCCGGCTTAGGTGCTCAACCCAGCCGCTCCGGCGGCTGTTATGCAGGTTGACATCTAAATAGTCGGATCAAGGCTTGGGCCCGTGCTTTTAGTTTAGATCTTTAGTTTTGTTATGATAGTCGAACGCGGTATTCGATCGTTTGCTTGTGGATTTAGCGTCGCGGTCACGGTTGGGATTAAAGACTGGATCTTTTGTCGATTTGGGACATGGGCTTTGGATCTAATGTATGTCGATGTCGATCTTGTGAGTTTCCTTTGTCGATTTTCTTTCTCTCGATTTTGCTTTGATTGTTTCGATCTTTTGTCGATGGGATTGCTTGTTGTTGTTGGTTCATACTTTAAATCCCTTTTTCGTGCCGTAGTTTAGTATGGGCTTCGATCGTTTATCCCGTTGGTGTGCTCTTTGTTCATCGATTTTAACACAGGTTTCGTATTCGACCCAATTTCCTCGTGGGATCGACCCCGTACTCTTTGCCATTCTACTACGATCGACCCGGTGTTTGGCCGGTTAGAGAGTGGTTTCACGGTATATGAGTTTCGTGGATTATAAATATTGTTTGGGTTTTTGGATCGTGAAAAATCCTCTCATCACTAACAAACCCCAGGTTTGAAATTACTACTCAATAACGAACCCTAAGTTTGAATAACATCTCAATAATGAACCTCGGGTTTGAAATCTACTACTCAATAACGAACCTCAGGTTTGAAATCTACTACTCAATAATGAACCTCGGGTTTGAAATCTACTACTCAATAACGAACCTCGGGTTTGAAATCTTGAACTAACTAACGAACCTTGGGTTTGAAATCATCAACCGACTAACTAACGAACACCAAGTTTGCAATCACTACTCAATAATGATCCTTGGGTTTGAAATCATCAACCGACTAACTAAAGAACCCCGGGTTTGAAATCACTACTCAATAACGAACATCGGGTTTAAAATCTTGAATAACTAACAAACCTCGGGTTTGAAATCATCAACTGAATAATTAACAAGCCCTGGGTTGAAATCACTACTCAATAATGACTCTCGGGTTCAAAATCTTGAAATAACTAACAAACCTTGGTCTTGAAATCATCAACCGGCTAACTAAGGAACCCCGTGTTTGAAATCACTACTCAATAACGAACATCGGGTTTAAAATCTTAAAACAACTAACAAACCTCAGGTTTGAAATCATCAACCGAATAATTAACGAGCCTCGGGTTGAAATCACTACTCAATAATCTTTTTATGTTTTGTCACTAATTTGTAGCAATGATGTCACGAATTAGGGATGAACCATTTTCGTCACAAATTTTCATCACAAATCCGGGAAATTTGTAGCAATATTGTCGAAAATATGTGACAATTTTGTGATGTGGAAAGATATATCGGTTAGCGTCAGATTAGCAACGAAGTCTTTTATGACCAAACCATTTTGTCACTAGGTAAGAAACTCTTCCTATGATCTCGGTTCTGATTCGTAAAGTTTAGATCATGTTTTTGAGATGTGTAGATGCTAGAAAGATGTGCTTTTCATTGACCAAGGATCATAGGAAATCTTGGAATGTTTAGATATATTTTTCTACGTTTTTCTGTGTTTAATTCGATGTTAATTAGGTTAGAAACGGATTTGAAATCGAGTTTTGACGATTTTAGCGTTTTGGGAAAAACCCCAGGCGGACGGGCGTTTGCGTTAGGCGGACGGGCGTTCACGACCCTAGTAGCTCAAACGGGCGTTTGCACCAGGCAGACGGGCGTTTGAGGTTAGATTTTTGATTCAGGATGTAGCTGTTTTTGACGGACGGGCGTTTGGGGTTTAGTGGACGGGCGTTTGATTACGAACAGGCGTCCATAGGATGTCGAATGGGCGTTTGGCCTGTTATACCTTGTTTATACTATTTTAGCATTTCAGATTGGTTTTTGGCCTCATAATCGTTTTTTCACTATTTTAAATCCCTTATTCATGATATGTTAACATGGTATAACCTAAACAAGCCTGACTTGAACTTCTGATTCGTTCAGTTAAAACACCGAACGTACTCTTAAAGGGAGTTGAAGTTCGGATCCGTCGGAAGAGCATGATAGGCTTGTGCTTTGATTAATTAGTATTCATCAATGTCTGTGTAATTGCTAGGCTTTGTTTATGTCTAGTGGTCTAGGAGGAGAGTAGTCAAGGCGAGGGAGATTAATTGAAAACACATAGGTGGTTAGTTAATCATTCTAATAAAACACATAATTGACTAGTAAAAGATTAAACAACATGTCTCTCTTGGATAGGCACCAGTCTATATCGCGATGTGTGTGCTACCTCTGAAGGTGGAAGAGCCCGTAGGTCAAAAGTACCACAAGTTTGGGGGACTCCACTGAGGTGTGCGTACTATCGGAGCCTACCTATTCTAGCCTCCGTGGATATTGGTGTGATCCACTAATATGTTGCAATCGATATCTCCTGGTGGATATACATCAGGCGTAGTGCCCTTGAGTGCAGTTGTAACATAGATAAGTTAAGTAGAAACGTTTAATCAATTCATGTTGATGGACATGGAATGAACCCTAGATTGAGTCGGTCATCACTTAAATGACTAAACTTTTAAATCATCTTTTCTTTATGAACTATAATTGTGATCATAGCTTCTCTTTCTTATTAAGTACGTTGTACTTACCTCAAATGCATGTTTTCTATGTTTTTGGGGGTGAGAAGACGAACAGGTCGATAATGTTTACGAGGAGAAGTTCGATGATGACGTTTGAAGGCGCCTCATTGAAGACTTTACATTTATTTATTTCGTTATTCATTTATTAGACTATTCTTAGTACTGTTGACTAGACTTTTGGTCCTTCGAGACTTGTAGTATTGTTACGTTTCTTTTGAGAATATCGTACGCTCTTTTGGATTTCTTATTTTCCTTGAATGTAATAAGTTACATTTCCATCTTTAGATTTCTTATTTCTATTCTTGGATGCTTGGAATTTTTATACCCGAGTCTTTTGCTTCCGTTTGCTTATTTTTTATACAACGTAGTAGAGGCTTACGTATAAAGTGAATTTATTTTTATTTTATACGTGCCGAACGTTCCTTTTCCGGATAAGGACTCGGTGTCCGGGAACGGGACGTTACAGCTGGCTGGGAGCTTTTATATTATTTCTTTTGTGTGGCTAATCCTAGGGTAAAGTAGATTTTTTGTTAAGATTTTTGTGCTTATTGACAATAAAAAATGTTTTTGGACGGAATGACAAAGGATATAGTAAATGTTTCTTTTTGGACCCTTCTCTCAATATAAAATGTGTAATCTCTCCGTCTAATACTATGTTATAAAGTTGTCAATCTTTCTGTTTACCTTTTTGACTTTTTTTGGTCCTTTTTATCTGATCTAGCTACTGATAACTTTTGATGAGAAATTTTTTTTCGAAAAACTTAAAGCTTTCATTGATGTAATAGGCGTATAAATACTAGTAGTAGAAAACTAACCACTAAACCACTACTCATTACTGCTATAAAGGTGGAATGATGGGATCATGACTTTAAACCAACAAACTAACTACGTAATAGGAAAAACATGCTGAAAACAGGAAATAACTTGGCTAACATTGCCTTAGGTAATGTAAAATACATAATAATTAACCTAATACTTCTAACATTCCTTCTAACATTCCTTCCATTAATATGAGCTAACGGTTCAGATTACTTCACACATTCCCAGCTTGTCTCTATTTTTCGGAAATTGATCCCTCTTGAGTCCTTTAGTCATAATATCCCCCAATTGATCTTCATTGCTGCAATGTAGAAGTTCAATGATCCCTTCTTCACATATGTCCCTTAGAAAGTGATACTTCACATCTATGTTCTTGCTTCGATTGTGTAACACTGGATTCTTGGATAACGTATTGGTGTAACTATTGTCAAATTACAAAATGTTCTCAGTCTGTTGAGTTCACCCCGGAACTTCAAGCATTCTTCTTAACTAGATCAGCTGATATAAGCAATGTGCTGCTACTACAAATTCTGCTTCTGTTTTGGATAGAGTGAGTATTGATTGTTTCTTTGAGGATCAACTGATGGCACATGTTCCAAACATGTTGGAAATAAAATTTATGTTTTGATGATTATTCATCGTATTTATTCATTTACTATCTTAACCCCATTGATGAAGTGCTAAAGCTAGCTGTTATAGTGAAAGGCTAAAAGATGTCTAGAACGGGATTTATAGGATTTACTAGAGTCTGATATTTGTATAGGATACATCATACAAGCACTGTCATAGATAGAAGAGTCATAAGACTGAAAACTGGAATTCATCTAAGAAACTGGAAAGACAAGTCATACAAACTGACAAACTGACTCAGACTACACCAAACAGAACTGAAGAAGGTAAGTTCGTTGAGGGTACAAACTCAGTTGGCTTATCTAGAAGAAAGAAGAATTGAGGGACACAGACTCAGTCATTGAAGATTGAAGAACTGAGGGCTCAGACTCAGTTATGAAAGTCGAGACTGTAAAGTTAGACTTCAGGCAAGTTTGTGGTGACCTGAACTGACTTTATGGATCTTGTATGAAGACCTAAGAATCATAAAGTCAATGAACTCTTTGATGATATTTGCTCATGGTGTACTCTGGTTAAGTCAATTATAATCAAATGAAAAATTAGAGTACTGATTTTTGAAGAAGAGTAAAATCTCAGTTAATGCTCTAAGTCTGTTAAGGAATTGACAACTGACAAACTCAGCATGAAACTGATCAAGCTACTTAGTTTCACAGTCGGTCATCCAACAAACTGATTGTACATTCGAACGTTGTAAAGAAAGCAAATCTATTGGATGAAATACTGACAAGTCAGAATGGTCACAAAATATAGCCGTTACCAGATAGACGTTGATACAATTCGAATTCAAGCAAGATGAACGTTGGACCTCACACTATAAATAGAGGACTTTGCACCAAGGATCAAACCACCAAATCTGCAAGATTCCAAGCATTTTTGTGCACAAGTCTCGTTCATTCGAATTGCTATCATTATCTGCGTTAACAAGATCAATCAAGAATTTATTCTAGTGTTCAAGTTATACAGAATTTATTTAGAATCAGACACTTTGAAGAACCACATCAACTTTGAAGAATCAAAGGTTTAGATCAACAATCCGTGAAGGATTTGATTCTTAATCAAAGTGTTTGTTTGTGGTAGGTGTGAAGAGGCAATCCTTCAAGGACCAGTGTTTCAAGCATTTAAATAGCAGCAATCCAACCTGTTCTTTGACTGTTTAGATAGTGAAGCTAGGATTAGTGAAGGACTATTGTTTAGGAATTTTTCTAACAACTCACCTCAAGAAGTTCTATTAGAGTTTTTCTTCTACACCACAGGGGAAGAGAGGAATGACATGATTACACCACCTGGAACCTCTATAATTCTTGTTTCATTACTTTACGCATTTATATTCTGGTATTTACTTTTACTGTATTTATTTTTGATCATACAGCATACTGAGAACTGATTGTTACAAGCATATACAGCTCACAAACTGACATTCACCAGAATTCAGTTTAACACACTCAGCTTTCACATAGAATAACAAGATCCATTACAAGTCTAGAATTATATCCGCTGCCGGTTGACTCAGTTTTGATTAAGTCAGTTTGACTTAAACTTAGCTTTGTCAGCTCAACTCCACACAAGTTAAAATTGAACCTTAATTGTTAATTAATCTAGTTTTTGGTGACAAGTTTACTCACCCCCCTCTAAACTAGTGTTAGCCTTTCCAAGGGGCCAACAATTGGTATCGGAGAAGTGTTTCTTTAACAAGTCAGTGTTAAAAAATCATTTGCTCTATATCTCCTCTAGTTATTCTTATTAGAATGCTAAGTTTTTAGTCTTTATATAGTCAGTTTTCACTCACTCACAATTGATAACAATCAGTATGCAAGACAAATTCTGATGTGTAACATGGATAGATTTTACGAATATAAACGTTGAATGCAGGCTTTTCTGGCAGCTACCATGACTAGATGATGGATGTGCTCACTGTTGGACTAATCCAGATCACCCACATGCAAACTATTGGTGAAAATCAAGTTCGAGTTCCAAAGCCCATGGCTGAATGGACCAGTGATGATCGCAAGCAAAATTATCTCAACAACGTTGCCATGGAATTTATCCTCAAAACTCTTGATAGCAATATGTACTTGAAGGTGAAAAACTGCACAACTGCTAAGGAAATGTGGGAAAAACTTCAGTTAGTCTGTGAAGGTACTGACTCAATCAAAGAAAACAAACTCTCAGTTGCAAAGCAGAAGTTTGAGAATTTCAAGATGAAATCCGGAGAGACCATTGACCAAATGGAGACAAGACTCAGTGCTATCATGGATGAACTGGATTTGCTCAAGATTGAATACACAAAGAAAGAAATCAACACAAGAATCTTGAAGGCCTTGCCCATGTGTTGGAAGATGAATGTCACTACTATGGAAGAATCTAGAAGACTTGACATAGAGGATTGCATTAAAATCTTCTCAGATTTGAAAGATTATGAATTCAGAGAATATTTTACAAGTATAGCTGCAATAATCAAAGCTCTGGAAGAACCTAAAACCACAGCACTTGCAGCAGCATCAAATGACACTCAAGAAACATCCACAAGTAATCTTCAACAGTTGGATGAGATGGAAGAACAAATGGCTCTTATGATGAGCAGAATCAGAAGAATGAAGAATGGTAATCCAGTAACTCAAAAGTACATCAAGAAAACTCATGAGAAAATGAAGGATGGTGAGTATCTCTGTTTCAATTGCAAGAAACCTGGACATTATAAAGCAGAATGCCCATATTTGAATGCAAAGAAAACTCAACAAAGAAGAACTGGCAGAAGAGCATTGTTAGCTGGAGATGAGTCTGACTACGAAGCTGGTACAGAAAGATTATCTGACGACACAGCTTTAATGACTCGTATGGAAGATTCCAATGAGGTATGCGAATCAAATTCTAAATACAGCTCAGCTCAAATTTCCATAAAGAATGCATGTTATTCAACAGCCGATTCCAATCCAAAGAACTCATAATTGGAAGAAACTCTTGACGAATCGATGAGTCAGCTCGTCACCATACAAGTTGGTTATGAATCAATCAAAGCTAAGAAAGAAACTATAATTCTAGAGGTCAAAAGATTGAAAGATTGAACACATTAAGTCTAAGCAGAACAGATAAAGGAAAGAATCAATATCAGCCAACTGCATCCACAGCAGCAACTGAATCTTTTGCTCAATGTAGCTCAGCTACTGGATTCAAATCAGGCAAGCCATATGGAGATAGAACTGGCTTAGGATTTGATTCACAGAAAACTTCGAAGGGAGGAACGAGTAAAGCAACTGAACATAATACCAAAACTGGTGTTAAGTTCGTAGCTGAACAAAGTCCTCAAACTAAGAAGCATGCGGAACCAGTAATACAAGTTCAACATGAATCAAGTCAGTCACAGCATTAGTTTTCAAAGAAGTCAGCTGTAAACAAAAACATAGTCAATCAAAAAGGTAAATCAGTTGTACATCATGAAAATCGAAAAGGTAGTTCAACTGCTGAATCTACCAAAGTTGATCAGGCTAAGAACCAGAAAAAATTTCAGTCAAAGTAAATCCAAGAATATAAATTATTCAAAGATTCACAAAGTCAGAGGGAAAGGAAGATTATTTCCAACTGATGATGACAGGAATTTCTCTGAACCTATTATTATAACTGATAAAAACAATTCAGACAGAAAACTTATCACAAGTTTCAGTCTAAAGGTCAGTGAAGGACTCACTTCAGTCCTCAACAGAGACCTCAGTACCAAGGTCAGCACAGACCTCAGTACAAAAGAAATGATGGTTATTATTCAAGGTTCAATAATAGAAAGCAACATGGAAACCAGTTTCAGCCAAAGGATCCGAGAGATCATATAAATAAGACACAGTTCAAGCATAGATTATATGGGAGTGAGGCTTACATATATGAAAATAAGTGCAACAATATCCGATGAATACCTAATGGATATATTCTCAAGGTTGTACTGACAACTAACCCCCATGGACACAAACAGAGTTGGGTACCTAAAACTGCTTAATTTATTTTGCAGGATATATGGTACTTTGACAGTGGATGCTCAAGACACATGACCAAGAGCAAGGACTGTCTTACCAATTTTATTTCAAGGACCAAAGTTAATTTTGGAAGTAAAGATAAACCTGGATACACCAAAGGTTATGGTACTTTGATCAGAAATGGACTCACAATCAAGAATGTATCTTATGTAGAAGGATTTCATTACAATATGCTCAGCACCAGTCAATTATGTGACATGGGATACAGAGTCACGTTTGATAAAGATTTCTGCATTGTAGTCAGCGAAACAACATTTCAAGTCATTTTAGCTGGAAGCAGAAAATAGAATATTTATGTTGTAGATTGGACTACAGCAGTTGCAGAAACTTGTTTACTTGTGCATACCAAATCAGAAATCACCTGGTTATTGCACAAAAAAATGAGTCATCTTAATTTCGACGACATCAACACCCTTGTTAATAAACAGTTAGTCCTTGGACGACTTGAGATTACCTGCAAAAAGGATAGATTATATGATGCTTGTCAAAATGGAAAACAAGTGAAAGCTAGTTTCAAGACAAAATCTCAACATTCAACAATAAGAGTCCTGGAGCTACTACATTTGGACTTTTTGGACCTGTCACACCAATCAGTATCAGTTTAAAGGAGTATACATTGGTGATGGTAGATGATTATTCAAGATACACCTGGGTTATTTTCTTGACAAAGAAAAGTGAAACCAAGCAACGGCTTACAGAACTTCTCAAGAGACTTCAAAATCAGATAAGTGTATCAGTTGTGATGATAAGATCAGACAAAGGAACTGAATTCCTCAACAAAGTGATTATTGAATACTATGAATAAAATGATGTTTTACACCAACTTGCGGCAACAAGAATGCCTCAACAGAATGGTGTAGCTGAAAGGAGGAACAGAACACTCAAAGAAGTAGGAAGGACTATGATCTGTGAAGCAAATTTGCCTGAAAGATATTGGGCAGAAGCAGTTAATACAGCTTGCTATACACAGAACATAGCGCTTATGAATAAAAGGCATGAGAAGACACCTTATGAAATTTGGAATGGAAGAAAACCAAATGTTTCATACTTTCATGCATTTGGAAGCAAGTGTTTCATACACAATAATGGAAATGATCAACTTCACGTTTTTCAGCCTAATGCTGATGAAGGAATATTTCTAGAATATTCAAGTGTCAGCAAAGCATTCAGAGTACTGAACAATAGGACACTTAAGCATGAAGAATCTATACACTTAATACTTGATGAACCAACTTTCCTGGTGAAGAAATTGAAAACAGACCAAAACCAGTTTCTCAGCCTCAGTTACCAGTTTTACCAGAATCAATTTTTGTTGACATTAGATGATTAAGGATTTTAGAATCATCAGATCAGCCTCAGTTTTCAACTACTGAACAACCTACAGTTGAACAACAAGATTCTGAGCCAGTTCAAGACAATCAAGATGAAGGAATTCAAGAACAAATTCATGAAGAACCAATTCAACAGAATTTAGATCCCTTGATGCAACCTCCAGTACATCAATAGATGAGAGATCACCCAGAAGAATATGTGATTGGTGATTTTCAAGTTGGTGTTCGAACAAGACATCAACTAGATGCAATGATTGCATGTTTCCTATCTCAAACTGAACCTAAAGAGATATAAGAAGCTTTGAAAGATCCAGATTGGATATTACCTATGCAAGAAGAACTGAATGAGTTCGAAAGAAATCAAGTATGGGAACTTGTAGACAATCCAGAACATGTAAACATCAGTGGCACCAAGAAACTTGATGAAGATGGGAATATCATCAGAAACAAAGCTAGACTTGTAGCTAAAGGATATTCACAAGATGAAGGCATAGACTTTGATGAGACTTATGCACCAGTTGCAAGACTAGAAGCAATCAGACTCTTTCTTGCCTTTGCAGCTCACAAAAAGTACAAGGTATAACAAATGGTTGTCAAAAGCGCATTTTTGAATGGGATACTCGAAGAAGAAGTCTACGTTCAACAACCCCCAGGATTTGAGATCAAAGATCAAGCTGATAAAGTTTTTAAACTGAGAAAAACTCTATATTGACTGAAGCAAGCACCAAGAGCTTGGTACGAAACTCTATCTCAGTTTCTAGTAGATAATGGATTTATCAAATGAAACATAGAAAAAACATTATTTAGAATGAGAGTTGAAGAAAGTACTCTACTTGTTCAGATATATGTTGATGACATTATATTTGGATCTGAAAATGACCAACTCTGTGAGAACTTTGCAAGTTTAATGAAGAGCAAATTTCAGATGAGTATGATAGGAGAGTTAAATTACTTTCTAGGGTTACAAGTAAAACAGATGGACAATGGGATTTTCATTCACCAAACTAAGTATACAAGAGAATTGATCAAGAAGTTTGGAATGGAGAAATCAACTGGCATTTTAACACCAATTGGAACCAACATCAAATTAGATGAAGATAAAGAAGGCATGGATGTGGATCAAAAACTTTATAGAAGAATGATTGGAAGTCTACTCTAACTTACAGCAAGTAGGCCAGATATATCTTTTGTTGTTGGTGTATGTGCCAGATTTCAAACAAGACCTAAAGAAAGTCACCTTCCTATTGTCAAAAGAACTTTGAAATATATGAAAGATACTGAAGGAGTTGGGATATGGTATTCAAAAGAAAGAAAATTTAAACTGATATCCTATTCATATTCAGACTATGCAGGATGCAAAGTGTTAGGAGTAGTGCCCGAAAGACAATTATGTAATTGTTTTAGGACATGATTAATAATTCATCTTATTATATGCATTTATGTTTATAATTAAGACACTACTGAAAACCCTAAGTACCTCGTTTATGTAATCATATAACTCAGTATATGGCTATACACAAGAGGATTGAGTTAGTGAGATGTACTTAAAATTAACTTAGTCCGTAGTGTTGATTAATCTGAGTACGGGTCTCATGATTAAGATGCTAATAATGCGCCCAGAACACTTTAGGTGTGACAGTCTTATCCGGACTGTCGGTAATAGGGTACCTAGTGAGGCATTTATATATGATGATAATTTTAGGGCTGGACCGATTTGATTTGAGTTCTCGATATAATTCCGTAATCGAGAAGTCTTATCGAATCACAAGATGATCATTTATGAATTAATCTCAATCCTAAGGTGATCACAGACAACTGCTTAGACTAGGGTAGAGTTTGATGTGTTAGTAAGGATCACTTCGAAGTATGTGGTCCAACACTTCTCGTTGGCTCTATTCTGGGATGAGTGAGTAGTCTGTGCTATCACAGATATGGAATCCATTCCTTCCCTCGGGAAGTAGACAGACAGTTCCCTTATTTGTTAATCCTAGAAACTGATCGATCCGCGGAGTTCATGTTAGAATAATTACCTACTAGTCTGGTATGTGAACTAATTGATCACTAGGGGGTTAATGGTTAATAAGGATAATATGTTTCGAGAAGGGTTTACGGAAATATCCCGACTCGAAATGAACAGTCTGTGGAGGATTTATCCGTATGTAATGATTATATCAGTGGACACCTTATCAACTCATGGTTGAGTGTAAGTTATCTATATTCGACAGAGTTCAGTTTCGGGTTTATGGTGGTGTAATCCCAGAATTAATAGATTAAATATTATTGTTTGGTCTGACGGATAATATTATTTAATTTATTTTAGCTACTGACTATGGGTCCATGGTCCCCGACGTGGCTCCACATAGCATATGTTTTCGCTTCGCTTCACGTCAATTATAATTAAATAGTTGGATTGGACTATTTAATTGATATGTGGATTAATTGTTTAGTTGGACTAGATAATTAAATACACGGAAAAGAAATTTTTCGTGGACTCGGCCCAATGTGTCAAAATGCGTGTGGAACTTTATTTAATTTAAGGGGGTGCATTTATGATTATTTAATAAGAGAGAAATTAGTTTTCTTGGATAATTATTTAATGTATGATTTAATCATTTATTTGTTAAGTGATAAATCATGGAATATTAGATAATATATTTATTTATCCTAATTTGTTTCGGATATATATTATATTTATCTTTTATTTGGAAAAAAGGATTATTCTAATAATTATCTTTTAATTATTAAATCCTTAGAGGACAAGGATTACTCTCATATATAAAGAGTTCTCCCAAGCCAAATTAGACACATAATTTTTGAAATTATTGAGGAGTGTTAGGCTTGGATATTTCGGCCTAAATACTAGGGTTCGAGTTTTAGAAAACTTCGGGTTTTTTCTAAGGTAGCATATCGAGGAGGTCAAGCGGCTTGAATCCCCATCCCCTTGGTGTTGTTTGGAGATACACGCCGGAAGACGGTGGCTTCTCAATTCTTGGATCTTGGATCTCGGATTGTTCTTGGTGTTTATTCACAATAAACAGGTAAGCAATCTAAACCCCATCGTAGGTTTAGATCTATTTATTTATGTATTTTGGTTGTTAGATCTAGATCTTGTAGTTTCCGTGCGTAATCGGATGGATCTATGATCCATCCGGCGATATTACATCCTACAAGTAGTATCGGGGCCTTTGATCTATCAATCAAAGTATGTGAATTTTAGATCTAGGAGTGGAAATTGCATGTTTAGATTGCATTGTTTTTTTTTTTTTCGAAAATCATGATGATGAATGCTTTGATATGTTGTGGTTGAAGAGATGCATTGGGGTTGGTACTGTTTACTCGTTAGATCTATTTTAAACTCATATAAATTCGTTTATTTGAGTATATGAAATTTTGTAATTTTAATTTCCTAGAAGTAGATCTGTTTTTTTGTTGTTCCGTTTTTTATTTTTTCCCGGAGTTTGAGCCGTTGAGACGACAATCCCTCCGGTCAGAATGAAAAATAAAAGTTGAAGAACATACCCTCAACGGCTCTTCAAAATTTTGAGGGTATGTTCATATCGAGATTGACTGCTATATCGAAGAGTCAATCTCGATCGCTGCTATATCGAGGAGTCAATCTCGATATACTCCGGAGTCAATCTCGATATCCGATCGCTGCTATAAAGTTGCTGCTGTAACAGAAAAGCATAGCAGGCATTAAAACCCTAGATGTGAGTTCGTCGAATTTCTGGAAGAGATTAGACCGTTGAAATGAAGATCTGACCGTCCAGATCGACTACCATGGAGTTATGAACAAGCCCTAAAAATATCAGGTCGATCGGGATTTGTCTTGATGCCCGATCGTCCCCAGGAAGACACTGATGTTCCGCAATTATAAACAGATGCATCAGTTGGATCGATGGCTTGATTGGATCAATTGGACCGTCAAAACTCAGATCCAACCATCCATATTCAAGTAGGAGGAGTGAAGAACAGGTCCATAAATTTTCTTGACGATCAAAGTTCGTTTGGATGTCCGATCATTGATAAAACGCAGCAGCAGCAGATCAGAAAATTTTAAACCCTAGTTAGGGTTTGTTTGTTTTTTTAATAGGTTAGATACGGGAGTACCAACGATCCATCTCGATGTTTAATTTTTCCGTTATTTTTTCGTGTATGATCGAAATTATGTGATAGAACCGGAAAATTGCCATGACATGCATCATATCATGATTCCACTCCAATGCATACATGTAGCTAGTTTATTTCGAATAAATTAGGCATGTATAACTCGTATAATTAGTTTAAAGGCTTATTTAATTAATATGTGGTAGTTAATTAATTAAGTAACTAATTATTAAAACCGAGGAACCGGGTTTTTGTCAATCGTTACGATTTTAGTGATGGATTCTCGGTGAATCTCACTTGGATAAATCGTTGAGCTTTTCGGTGATGGCTTCTCAGTCAACCCACCTTAAACAGAAACGAGATTACGTTTTGGGTGACAATTTAGAAATCGGAGAATCTTATTACATGGGTTCGGAAATGGTCTAACCATGGTTGGGCGAGTTCAACGAAATCGAAGATGAGCTTAGCATAGATAAGCCTTCGGGCTAAACGGGACTTCTCTTGTCGGATTGGCCTGAACTGTCACATATGTTCCAACGAATAAGATGGCATAGGCTTTCCTACATAACTGACCCTGTTCGGAGTAATTTAATTTATTGTTTCCTATTGTCAAGACCGAAACCGTAATTACTAAACCCACCACTTTTTCAAAATATTGAGTGGGAGCGGGGAAGGCGACAGCCGACCCCACGGCCTCTACTATAGGTGCAAGCACGTGAGAGTAGGGTGACGCCTTGAGCCGCTTTGATTCCGGCCCCCTGCGGGTGGTGTTCACCCCTATCAAAATTCAAGGCTTGGCTTCCGAAAGGATAGGATTTCGGGTACTCGTTGAGTCACTGACCGACCCTGCAGCGGCATACTCGGGGCGTACTTTGAGATCTGATATAGTAGGTCACACTCTTTATGGATATTTTCAAAATATCTAGCCTAGAAAATGATGGTAATCAATGAGTAAGGCCCAGGATGTCTGATTCCCGAGAGATGTTCGATTCTCGAAGCTTAATCATTGAAAGAGATTGTCTCAGTTTAATCGTCACCTCTTTGACTGACCCTGCGGCGTCACTGAGGTGTGATTTTAAAATCCTTGGAATGGTAGCATAGACTTTAAACAAGTTTATTATTACTAAAATAAAAATCTAGTAGTGAAAATTTACTTTTGAATTTAATTTTCTGTCATTCTATTTACAACTAAATCTCTAGGCTGTAATTATCAAATGCAGTTAATTTTCCGGAAGAGATTTTTCCCTTGAGCCATTGAAAACTTAAGTGACATAGTATAGGTATGTCACGGGTGTCACTCGTGTTGAACGAGAGACGACCATACTTAGTTTACAAAAGATGACATAGGAGTATCATATAAAATTCATTTAGTGAATTTTAAAAGTGTAATTACACAACAAATTCTAAATTGAAAAATTGGAAAATCATATACATAAGGCGTTGCTAGTTAGACGGTATTTGGAACCGATAAACTAGTGGGAGCCTTAGTCTTATGATTTGTTGTTTTTCTGAATCATTTGAAATGTGTAATAGATGCACAGGAGTTTCTCCATTTATTGGAAAAACAAGAATAAGGCGTTACTAGTTAGACAGTATTTGGAACTGATAAACTAGTGGGAGCTTAGTTCTGGAACATCATGAACACATCATTGCTAGTTAGATAGTATTTGGAACTGATAAACTAGTGGGAGCTTAGTTCTAGGTGATGTTCTAATCTTTGAAAAATCATAAATACTAAGTGTTGCTAGTTAGACGGTATTTGGAACCGATAAACTAGTGGGAGCTTTGGTCTTATGATTTGACGATTAGAAAAATCGATAGTCCAAGCAAGTAACACTGGACATCCCACAGTTCAATAGTAGTGTCTACTCAAACGAACTGCTAGTTCAAGACTGTTTCCATCTAAGGAAAGTCGAGAATGGGAAAGAATGTTTATACGTGTTAGTCATCTAAACTAAGTAGTTTTAAGGCTAAACCGGACAATTAATAAATTGGAAATTAGAGGATAAGGAAAGTGATTTCGGATCACTGACCAATGCATCCTTAGCAATTTTCTCGAAAGCTAAGGTTCTTTGGAAGAACTAGGTAGCTTTGCATTAAAACGATAAATAAAATAGACAACATGCAGTTATTTCAGATAGACTAGTGGGAGTGATATAAGGAAATGAATCTCGGATTCAATTCTTGAGTATCACAGAAAATTCATTTTCTGTTTTCGGATTCGTTGGAACGACCGTATTTTTTTCAATTGGATAATTGGTTTGTCTTATTGACGATGAATATAACATTCGTAGCACGAACCCAAGACTCAGACTTTGTTTGATAAAGTCAGATCCACTAAGAAATGCTGAATTGGTATAGTAACACATCTTAAAATATATAAACACAAATGGTTCCCGTATTTCGATAAACGCTTCTTTCTATTCTATTAATTAGTGCATATTCCGTAAAGACAAGATCTGAAGACTGGCTTAGGGTGATTCCTACTTCCCAGTCAAAGAAACCTTGTCTCAAAGGAACAATGCCTAAGATTCCTTTCAATCGGGAAAGGGTAATAGATTTAAATAAGTTACATAGCCTGCTCATATCGACATTCGGGGTCATATGAAAGATACAAGCTAGTGGGAGCTTCTGAGTAGTGACATATAGTCTGACAACTATTCAAAACTCCGGTAAGTTTATCCAAAATATTTGGAGGAAATCTCTGATTTCACCGGAGATAGAGTATTCCATACTCGATGTAGGTTCTTCATGTAGTCTTCGGATGATGCTCACCGCCTCCCCAGGTGAAATGTTTTCACTAAAGGATACACCATAAATTTGCCTTATATAGTTATTAGTGTGCTACGATACACTGTTGAACTCATTTAAGATATTGGTTGCAAAATAACGGTTTACGTTGAAATGAAAAACCGAGAAGTCTACCTAAAAGATGCCTACGCATTTGTGGATAAAGAGTGAATTCGGTTCACCCCACTTCCGTAAATAGAGGCATTTATCACCGAGTGCTTGAAGGTAGGACTGGAAATTTTGCGTACACGTTCAGGTCGTGAAATATCCTAATGCATTGAGTAAAGGTTGGTTATAAAACTCGTAAAATCATAGAATGACGGTTATACTGTCAAACTCAGTCTGATAGAGTCTATAAATAACAACCTTGGATATTTAAGTATTTGTACTCAAGATGTTACTAACTGATCACATCCAACACCGGGAGTTGGTGGTAACACTAATAAGAACTACTAAACTAGATCAGTATATCAATCCACCCCGAACGCAGTGGGAGTATGGTTTGTCCATTACCCATTGCAGGACCTTACGGTCTATAGGGTAGATTGATGACCTATAGTCCTTCGTGGACTGTATAGGATCCTGATCATAGAGGTTGGTTTAAAAGCCATAACCCTGTGAATGGAGTTTGATACTCCAATTCTGTTGAAACTCTTGTAGAACCACCTGAGTAACTCAGGCCCAGTGGGAGTGATTGGAATTACACAGAGAAGAGTCGAATGAATTGGAAAGTTTAGCTTTCAACGCAAAGCTGAGTAAATTTAAGGGGTGATTCCCTAAAAGACAGAGAGGTAACCAGACCGTGATCTCTCTTGCCACTCAGTCTTGCTTGATTTCATCAGAAAGCGGGAAATAGGGGTGATTCCCTAAGACTTTCTTGCCGAACAACGGAATATAAATTCATTCAAAATAGAAGGGTTTTAGCTAAGAACAAATGACGGATTCGTTTCAAAGCAGAAAATAGGGGTGATTCCCTAAGACCTTTTTGCGAGACTAACGGTATCTTAATTTATTCAGAAAGAACCTTTGGCAGGATGTCTGCCATAGCTTATATCCTTTGCGGATTAAAGCAAACCACTAGGTCATTTCAAAGTCATGTATTTTAATATGTGGACTTGACCGGAATATTGATAAGTCTTTCGTAGACTGGGCATCAATATTAGTAAAGTAGTATGTAGATTAGTGTTTGTGAATGGTAACACTGAAACAGTTGGAAACAACATGGATGTGTTATCTGAAGTCAGAGTCTGACATGCCATCAGGATTAATTCTAAAGGATTTGATTCGCTCAAATTCACGAGAATCGATCATTGGCAATCCCATCCATTCACATGGTTAAGATATTCTTGCATTTATGCAACATTCAACGATGTAGTCTACCCTACCTCTCAGGAAGGGTTATCTAAACTACGGATGAATACTAAATGGGATGTTTTGTGAATCCTCAATTCTCTTCGGGAGAATGAGGAATAATATGCTAGTATATTCAGGTGCAAACTAGAATATAAGTGATAACACTGATTCTGGCTTTAGGTCAGATGAAGGATGATTGTTAAGTCAATTTCGTCCTCAGTGTTGAATCAAAGGCATATTGAAATTGTACCACCGGATTAGATGGAGAGGTGACGTTTCGATCCCAAAGATTGACCCCAGCCGCCAACCTACCTGATCAGTGTACCAAGTCACACGGTATTCGGATTCTAAATGCACGCGCGGGTCACCGACCTACCTGCGCGCGCACTCTCGGTCGTGCTTGAAAGGATGAATTACTAAAATGCGCTTGGAGGGTACATATTTGAGGGATACGTCTCACTTGTTTTGAGCAAGTGGGAGAATGTTGTAGATATAGATAAATAAGGGTGTGCTCTAAAACAATTAATCCACTAGCCTTTCGTGCATGTGGGAGATTGTTAGGAGTAGTGCCCAAAAGACAATTATGTAATTGTTTTATGACAGAATTAATAATTCATCTTATTATATGCATTTATGTTTATAATTAAGACACTACTGAAAACCCTAAGTACCTCGTTTATGTAATCACATAACTCAGTATATGGCTATACACAAGAGGATTGAGTTAGTGAGATGTACTTAAAATTAACTTAGTCTGTAGCGTTGATTAATCTGAGTGCGAGTCTCATTATTAATATGCTAATAATGCGCCCGAACACTTTAGGTGTGACGATCTTATCGGATTTGCCGGTAATAGGAGTACATAGTGGGGCATTTATATATGATGATAATCATATAGAATCGACCGATTTGATTTGAGTTCTCGATATAATTCCGTAATCGAGAAGTCTTATGGAATCACAAGATGATCATTTATGGATTAATCTCAATCCTGAGGTGATCACAGACAACTGCTTAGACTAGGGTAGAGTTTGATGTGTTAGTAAGGATCACTTCGAAGTATGTGGTCCAACACTTCTCGTTGGCTCTATTCTGGGATGAGTGAGTTGTCTATGCTATCACAATATGGAATCCATTCCTTCCCTCGGGAAGTAGACAGACAGTTCCCTTATTTGTTAATCCTAGAAACTGATCGATCCGCGGAGTTCATGTTAGACTAATTAGCTACTAGTCTGGTATGTGAACTAATTGTTCACTAGGGAGTTAATGGTTAATAAGGATAATATGTTTCGAGAAGGGTTTACGGAAATATCCCGACTTAAAAATGAACGATCTATGGAGGATTTATCCGTATATAATGATTAAATCAGTGGATACCTTATCAACTCATGGTTGAGTGTAAGTTATCTATATTCGCGAGAGTTCGATTTCGGGTTTATGGTGGTGTAATCTCGGAATTAATAGATTGAATATTATTGTTCGGTCTGACGGATAATATTATTTAATTTATTTTAGCTACTGAATATGGGTCCATGGTCCCCGACGTGGCTCCTAACATAGCATATGTTTTCTCTTCGCTTCACCTCAATTATAATTAAATAGTTGGATTGGACTATTTAATTGATATGTGGATTAATTGTTTAGTTGGACTAGATAATTAAATACACGGAAAAGAAATTTTTCGTGGACTCGGCCCAATGTGTCAAAATGCGTGTGGACCTTTATTTAATTAAAGGGGCGCATTTTATGATTATTTAATTAGAGAGAAATTAGTTTTCTTGGATAATTATTTAATGTATGATTTAATAATTTATTTGTTAAGTGATAAATCATGGAATATTAGATAATATATTTATTTTTCCTAATTTGTTTGGGATATATATTATATTTATCTTTTATTTGGAAAAAGGATTATTCTAATAGTTATCTCTTAATTATTAAATCCTTGGAGGACAAGGATTACTCTCCAATATAAAGAGAGTTCTCCCAAGCCAAATTAGACATATAATTTTCGAAATTATTGAGGAGTATTAGGCTTGGATATTTCGGCCTAAATACTAGGGTTCGAGTTTTAGAAAACTTCGAGTTTTTATAAGGTAGCATATCGAGGAGGTCAAGCGGCTTGAATCACCATCCACTTGGTGTTGCTTGGAGATACACGCCGGAAGACGGTGGCTTCTCAATTCTTGGATCTTGGATCTCGGATTATTCTTGGTGTTTATTGACAATAAACAGGTAAGCAATCTAAACTCCCTCGTAGGTTTAGATCTATTTATTTATGTATTTTGGTTGTTAAATGTAGATCTTGTAGTTTCCTCTGCGTAATCGGATGGATTTATGATCCATCCGGCGATATTACATCCTACACAAAGTGGATAGAAAAAGCACCCCCGGCACATGTAAGTTACTAGGAAATATACTTGTGTCTTGCTTCAGTAAGAAACAAAATTCTATTTCCAATACAACATCTGAAGCTAAGTACATAGCAGCTGGAAGCTGTTATGCTCAAGTTTTATGAATCAGACAACAACTGAGAGACTATGGGATAGAAGATGGACTGATTCCTATAATGTGTGATAACACAAGTGCAATTGCAATAACTGACAATCCACTTTTGCACTCAAGGACGAAACAGATTGACGTGAGACATCACTTCATAAGGGATCATGTGGAAAAGAAGGATATTACAGTTCTCTATGTCCCGACTGAAGATCAGTAGGCTGACATTTTTACCAAACCTATGGGCAAAGAAATATATTCCAAACTGAGAACTGAGTTGGGTATAATCAAAGTCAGCTAAGTCAGTTTAAGCTAAGAGATTCGTCAAGGGGATTGATATTTTTTATACTGGTGCGCTCACTTAATAGATCAGTCATTGACATCAAAAATCTCAAACTGACTAACTGAAACTGAAGACATGACCAAACTGAATTATTCTAAAACTGACCTCAAGCATCAGTTTACCTAGTCAAAGAAAGTCAAATGGTTGAAAGGATAAAACCGATAGTGGTTATATCGCATTTAATGCCGCCATTTATGTCAGAACATGTTTCTTGTACACACCCACTACTGTAAGAATAGTACAATGCTTCGGTTACACAAAACCATCATGGAATTTGAAAACGTGGTACAAAATCTTCAGAAAATCGTGAATCATTTCACGAACCGTCAGTCCACCCCACTTATATATATCCAATCCTTTACATATCCCTCCATACACACAAACAAAAATTCAAACCTTGTCTCTCAAAAAGCCAAAATTTTATCTTTCTCAAATTTACTTCAAACACAGAAATTCGTAATGGCAGCCTCCAAGAAATCACAAGAAGAAAGGCTCCTTACTGAGTTGGATACTCTATCTTTCGAAGAGTATGAAGCAGTCTGCAATAATACTCTTTTAGCAAGTCATATTTGAGAGAAGATTATGCGTCAGCCAGGATTAAAAGACATCCTAGAAGTGAAATTCAAAGAAGATCGTGATGTAGAAGGGATTTTACAGTTCTGGGAGAACATGAGAGTGGTATGGAAATCCCTAATCACAAAAGTTTGAGGAGAAAGAATTATTGTCAATTAAGAAGTAATGAAGATGCTATTCGATTTCAAGGAACCACTGGTGAAATCAATAGATTTGAGTTGTTTACCACTCAAAAGAGAAGCCTTTCTCAGAAAAATTTCCTTGTCAAAGGAACCAGCAGCAATTGACTCACATGTTGACACCCTCAAACCAGAGTTTGGACTCCTCGGCAAATGGCTCAGCATGCATGTCATTGGTTGATACAAAGGAATCACCAAGTTATCTGAAGACAGCATCTATCTGATGAACATCATTTGGGATGAACTTGAGTTCAATTGGGCAGGTTATTTGTTTAATAAAATAAGACATAAACACTTAGCTGAATTTGAAAGTATTCAAAGAGCTAAAGCTGAAGGAAGAGAAACTGTTGGCAGACTTCGACTGAGAAGACACTCAGTGGAGTCATTCAACATTATTTGGAAAGACTCAAGGAAGGGAATGCAGCCGAACAAGCTGCAGTTGGACCTACAAAGGAGAAGGAAACCTCCATGACATCCCAACCTCAAGCCAAGAAGAAAACCGTGTCTCAGCAAACAGCTGAACACAAAGGAGTCAAACGAAAAGCTGACTCAGAGAAAGTTAAGTCAGTTGGTAAATGTTTGTTCCTAGGAACTTCAACAACTGACAACTGATGTCACAAGAAAGGACAGTGTGGCTACTGAAATTGTTTCTCAGTTACAACAGCCGATCTCAGAGAATCAAGTTTCCGTCATACATGCGAAAAGAGCAATAAAGTTTAGCTTTCACAAAGAACTCAGCACATCAGTCAGCTCATATTCAGAATTGTCATATTCTTCCTTCCAGACACACCATTTTGTTGTGGTGTTTATGATGCTGTCAATTCTCATAAGTAAATGTAATAAAGTATCTATTACCTCCAGTAGATGATGGATTGATTTGGCCACACAAGTCAGAATGGACATGTTCCAACACTTGTTTTGGCCTCTAAGACTTTCCTTTTGGGAAAGGATGTATGTGTTTCCTTCCTTTAGTGCACTCTTCACATACTTGTTGGGGAGTCTGAATCTGAGGAAGCCTTTTAACCATTTCTATCTGTTGAAGAGTTTTCAGACCACCAAAGTTGATATGTCCATACCACTAGAAGAAAATCAACTTTTAGTGAGGTTAAATCCGGTAAATAAAAGTCATTTTCCCGTCCTTAAAGGCATCTAATGATGTGAAATTTACTCTCATCGCCCGTCCATACAGCTTCTCCATATAAAGGTTTGTAGTGAGAGTAAAGGGTCCCATCATTATATATGTTCCTCGTTTAGTGAAGGGTATTTTACTCTCATTAAAAATGTGATTTTAATGAGAGTAAAATACCCGTCACAAAATGATGAACATCAATGACGGGACCCTTTACTCTCACTATATACCTTTACATGGAGAAGCAGTAAGGACGGGCAGCGAGAGTAAATTTCCCATCATTAGATGACTTTAATGACGGGAAATGACTTTATTGACCGGATTTACCTTCAACAATGTTTTTTATTAATTCCATATACCCTCACTATATGTTAATCAACCCCTAACCAAATCATGATTAACGAGCACACTCAGAAATCCATATCAACACAAAGATTGACACTAATATGCATATACAAAACCGAACTACCCATTCAAAACAACATATCAAGTTATATATAACAAGAACCCTAATAATGCAGGCATAATAAGATATATCTTAACATATTGTCATAACACCGCTAAAAAGGTTATACTTTTAGTAGAACATAAACCAGTGGTAATGTCAAAAACTTCATCCAAAATACAGAGTTTACTAATGAAACTCCTATGGGTTTCGCTCAAGATGTAATAGATAGTATCAACTACATGTTCACAGGAACTAATTTAAGTTCTACTAAAACAAGAAATCTCTACACAAAAGTGAAGCAAGAAAAAGCCAGACTCAGGCTTAGGACTATGCAGATATGTGATATCTGTCAAATAGATGCTTTCATACGAGAATATGAAAGAAATCTCTACGATTTACCTCCTAGGGAATATGAAGGTCTCATTAACGAATTCCTTTCAAAAATTCCTATTGTAGGACCAACAACACTCCAACAATTCAGGGAGACTAATTCAAAAACTGGAACTACTAATTTCAGTTTTGGACTTGCCACAAAACTTATTAAAAATCAAATTAACAAGATATGTGAAACATCTGATAAACATCAACAGTTGAAGAAATTCAATAAACGTTGCTGTAAGAAAATATCAAAAAATCTACCCATTTACGGTTGTAGAGAAGAAGGTTATTCTAAAAAGCGTTATTCTAAAAAGAAGAATAAACTCAAAGAAAAGTACAAAAGAAAATACTCTTACAAAAAGAAGTATAAAAGGTTTAAACCATGAAAGTATTTCAAATCTAAAGACAAACTGATTAAGAAATCTGATAAACAAAAATTATGTCCTAAGGGAAAGAAATATTGTAGATGTTGGATCTGCAATATCGAAGGACACTATGCTAATGAATGTCCTAATAAACAACATTATCCTCATAAGATAAAACTTATTAAGGAAATGAATAATTTAGGATTTGATCCTATAGAAGATGGATATGATTCATCAATTGAAGTTTATATCTTTAAAGAAAATACCAGCAATGGCGACTTTTCTTCAGAAGGATATAATTCAGAGAATACGGAATAATCTGAATATTCCTGAAAAACCATGTGAAAACATGGATATGAACTTCGTAACAACTGATGTTACAAAACAAAGTCAATGGTTTAGAAACTCTGTAATAGCCACAACGAACGTTACAAATAATCTAGATAGCATTAAAAATTTAGATAACGATTTAGTAATGACTAACATTACAAATCCAAATTCTATTTATATCAAACGACAATTAAAGTTCAAAGGATATAAACAGATTAATCTACATTGTTATGTGGATACAGGTGCAAGTCTATGCGTGGCCAGCAGATTTGTTATACTAGACGAACATTGGGAAAATGCTCCCAATAAAATCAAGGTTAAGATTGCAAACGGGAAAGGATAACAATCTCCAAGGTTTGTAAAAATCTTAATATCAAGATTGCAGGAGAGATATTTCATATCCCTACAATCTATCAACAAGAAACTGGTGTCGACCTAATCTTAGGAAATAATTTCTGTCAGTTGTATGAACCTTTCACACAATTCACCGATAGAATTATTTTAACACTTAATAATCAACCTGTGATTATTGGCAAGATTAGAAAAGCAATGAAAATTGCACATAAGGGTTTTTTAGATTCTATGAAAAAGAATTCTAAACTCCCCATAACGCCAGCTATCAACATTTGTCCCAACAATATTCAACTTTTAGAGGGGGGAATGAAGATAATAAAAATGAGACACAAAAATGGACATCCACTTTGAGAAAAGCAAGCATCCTTACCAATACTTTTATAAAACTTAGTATAATTACCTTTACAACCAAGATGATCCTTTCTTGTCTTCTCAAGAATTCTTAAAAAATAGTATCAAATCATACAGAAGCACAAACCTTTTTCTTAAATGCTAAAGAAAAAAAATCAGTTTTAAGGCATAAATGTAGGCACATACACACATTAGTAAACACTTAACAACAGATATGATCAGCATCGATATGGTAAGCCTAACAATAAAAAAATGCTTGACACTTAACACAAGAAAGCACCATGCATAATAGGAAACACATAAAACGTTGGTCAACACTTTCTAATGCTTAATAAGTTGAACAACAACAATCTTCACAACTTTGTAAAGTATCCAAGCATGAACCGGACTGTAATAAAATCCACATTTTTAAGATAAATATATTTTATTGCAAATGTCTCACTCGTCTTGTAACTTCCCGACTTTTCGTAAAAGGGCAAAATAGTCATTGAGTGTATTTACTACGACCTAACTATTATTTGTCCCATTTATTTAATTAAAAAGGAATTAATTAAAAGGATTTAGTTATTTAATTAAGGGATTTAATTAAATATCTATAAAAGGAAATAATCCCCAAATTTATTCATTAGTTTGGAACGCTATTTCTGAAAAGAGAGGAAGAAAGAACGGCGGCAATGAAGAGACAGATGCAGAATAAGAGACGAAATAAAAGGGCGAACGTAAACTTCAACCGTGTGATCTATCCGTTAATCTGATCAAGATGCCGCAGGAGAGAAAAGTGATCAGCACGAGGAAACGCAACTTCGGAAAATAACATCTCTCAATTTCGTAAGTTTTCAGTTTAGCCCTAGTTTTTGGTATTCGTTGAGTTCGATTCTTCAAAAATTCGTATCTTTTAATCCGTAGCTCTGTTTTTCAGCCATGTGTAGTCGAAACGATCGTCTTGGAGCGTAGATTAATCTAAATTTAGTTTGACTGCAGTTAATCTAGGTAATCTGCAGTTTTATGCACGTTTTCAATGTCATTTTTAGCCAGAAAATAGGATTTTAGGGTTTTTGTTGATCAAATAGGTTTTGGGGTTTGAGGATCAACAGTTGTTGCAGTTGCTTGGCGTTTTACTCTCTGTTTTGCTGGCAATTAAGGTAAGAGGCTCTTCCTAATGAATAATTATAGTTGTATTATGTTAGGTTGAGTTTTGGAATAGATTGGTGATTAGAAATCATCCTTATGTGTAGTTGATGTCTATGTTAAGCTATGACATATTTTGAACGTGTTTCCCTGTTGGTTTTTTGGAGTTTTTTGATGGTAAACATGTTTGGTTTGGGTTAGAAATCATTAAGTGCAAAAAATCATGCTTTTAGGATTGTTGCGAGAGGAATGCATGCGCATCATCACATTCTGAGATCTCGTGGTCTTAGTTGCGGCGGGTGGAATGTGCACGCATTCATAGGAATGCGCACGCATTCGTGGTTTAGGATGGTTAAAGGTAGCTTCAGCATAGGTAATGCGCATGCATTGAGTTTTACGAGAGCAGATTAATTATTTTACCAGGATCAATGCACACGCATTGAGAACAATGCACATGCATTGTTTGAGCAGAGTGTTTCAGCAGTGTTTAGCTGTTGAATGCGCATGCATTCCATAAGTGATGCGCACGCATTGCCCTTAGTTTTTAATTAAATGTTGTTTAAGCCTTTAAAATCATATGTTAAATGTTGTTTCATGATCTAAAAATATTAGTTAAACATGAGCAAGCCTCGATTGAGTTTTAGATTCGTTCAGTTAAAACACCGAATGTACTCTTAAAGGGAGTTGAAGTTCGGATCCGTCGGAAGGACATGAAAGGGCTTGTGCTTTGATGAACTAGAGTTCATCAATGTCTATGTATTTGCTAGGACTTGTCCGTGTCTAGTGGTCTAGGAAAGGGAGTAGTGTATGTGAGGGAACTTACTTGAAAACACTTAGGTGGCTAGTTAATTCACTCTAATAATTACATACGTGTAGTAAAGTATAAAACGTCACTTATTCTCGGTTAGGCACTATTTCATATCGGCGATGTGATACGTTCATAACAGGTGAAAAACGCTGCTGGCCTATAAACGGCTGAATGGCAATGGAGGAAATTCATCAGACGTATACGCATACCGGGGAGACCCCGGAGCTAATCGGTGCTAATCACCGATAGTTAGCAAGTATATGTCCAGGCTGATGAACGCCATGCGTAGTGTCCTTGAGTGATGACGTAACCAAGATAAGCTAAGCTAGAAACGTTTAGTCATGACATGTCGATGGGCATAGATTGAACCCTAGATTGAGTCGGTCTTATAAAGAAAATTTAATAATAATAATAATAACCCTTCGCTGTATAAATTAGTTATTCATTAGCTTCTCACTTTTACTAAGTAATTTATACTTACCTCCTTTGCATTTTCTTTTGTATGCATTGTGGGGTGAGAAGACGAACAGGTTGTCCAAGCGTAGACGATGACTTTGAAGACATTGAAGTCTTGGATAAGCTTTTAGTTTATTTCCTTATAAAGGTTGTACTAGACTAGTTGTATTTCTTTTCTTAGACTTGTTGTACTTCTACTTTTAAGACTTCGTATTGTATAAGTCCTTGGGTTTTTCGTCGTTGTAATTTAACTTTCCATCTTTAGTATTGTTTTTTCTATTCTTAGTAGCATTTATGTTTTTACCCGAGTCCTTTTAGCTTCCGTTTGCTTTATTTGATACGACGACGTAGAGGCTTGCGTATAATATTAGATTTATTTAATGATGTACGCACCAAACGTTTTCTCTTCCGGATAAGGGCTCGGTATCCAGGAGCGGGGCGTTACAGTTGGTATCAGAGAGAAGCGTCCTTTCTGTTATAGGCTTATCTTCCTCTAATATAAGATTCGTACGACTAAGAATCCTTAAACCGTGGTTAGGTTGCATTAGGACCAAGTGAAGAGTCGTCTTAGACGAAGGTTAAGCCGAGTTCTCAAGTTTTGTTCCTTCTAGGATCCTTAGTAGAAACCCTCTCTTGTTCTGAAGTTTCCAAACCATAACCGGTCACATAGGCCTAAGTGTAACCCTTTTAAGTAAAGCTTCGGGATAGGAGTCTTATGCCTACATCTTAAAGTCGAGGTCCTCTTGGTGGATTTCTTTTTTGTTTATTTTTCCCTATTGAAATCTCTCCACCTTCTCTACACACGAATATCTAAGTATACTTTTATCTTGGCCTAATTTGTAGAGAATGATATTTGATTCGACTCTACAAGTCCTCCACTTTCTCTTTTCACCATCGCTTGGTCTGAGTTTATCAACATTCTTAGACCTTTGCTTTGCTTGAGATGGATTCTACATGAACTCCATGTGTAATTTTATTCCTTCCAAGTACTCTTCAGTCGTTTCAACTCATAGTGTTAAAGGTCTCCTACTTTGGCACATAGTTTCCATCATCCTCGTGTTTGGATTTATCCAACATGAGTGAATGCTTGTGTTCCCATGTTTTCCCTTTAACATAAGACTGTCTTTCCCTACTCCAAAAATTCTGCAAATTTTCAGTACAGTAGATTACTGTCTTATCTACAATTTCTCTTTTTACATAAACTCGATAATTGTTATGAATAGTCCATAAAGTTCATGTTTATGCCGGACACTCTGTCCAGAAAATCCGCAGCAGCACCTTCACTTCCTCTTCTGTTTTGAACAGGTTAAACACCCTCAAATGACCTGAATTTTTGATATGTTGCAAACAAAACTTTTATCTACAATTTTAATTTTGGAATTAAGTTCAGATTCTTTTTCGTTTGATCTCGATTTGCAATTCAACTCAGTGTTTATGAATCTGGAAATTCTGACAGCATGTGCAATTGTCAGAAATAACTGTTTTTTGACCGACCTATCTCATTCAAAAATTCCAATATTTTTATATCACCTGGAAAACTCCAGTATATAAATCTTTACTCTTTGGATCGTGCTCAATTTCATCTTTGTTTGTTCAGTACAAATTAATAATGACAGATCCGGAGTAAATATCATACACAGCAACCAAAAAGGAATTTTCACCTCTTTGACTTAGAGTTTAGGCTAAGAGGGTAGTAAGTTATGATTGTCCTGTTTAGGAGTTCCTCGAAGTTTGATCTCCTTCTGAGTTAAACCTTTTAGTAGGATACTTGTAAAGCTAACGTTATAGTTTCTTTTGCAGTTTTAAACAAGAACTAAGATTCTATCCTCCAGCATGCCATGTTTGATGTTCAGACCCTTTTCGTGCGCTTTTGTAATTATACTTTTCTGGTAACTTGTTTCTCATGTAATCCCTCACTTGAGATTTTTTTTTACTCGACAAATCATCTCCGCTTGTTGTCATGAATTACCTCAGAAACAAATTCTCTTCAAAATTCTACATTGTTGCACTCCCATCATTCATTTCAAACTCAAATTTGACTAAGCCTTCTGATGTCAGAACATTTTTCTTACTTCTGTTCATTCTCAGCTCCCCTCCTAAGGGTAGTGTCGATGTTGTAACTTTTTCACCTAATGCTGCATGTTCTTTTAAGGTATGCATATCTTCTTTTGCCTGTCAAAGTTTTAAGCCCACCACGACATTCCTTTTCAATTACTCACCCTTAACATTCTTGCAACGTATGCAAAACCAGTATCAAGTAGAAGGTAGACTTTTTCAAGATGCCTTCCGAACCTAACTAGCCAATCGACTTTTGAGTTCCTAAACTACTGATCTCCAATTCAGATTAATGTTCAGCAACCTCCTGGTTTTGATGTTAAAGATCAAGAAGATAAAGTGTACAGACTCAATAAAGCACTTTATGGTTTAAAACAAGCACCAAGAGCTATGGTATAAGACCCTATCTCAATTCTTGATGGACAATGGTTTTACCAAAGGAACCGTTGACAAGACTCTTTTCAGAATCAATGAAGGATACCGCACCCTACTGGTACAAATTTATGTTGATGACATAGATTTTGGGTCTGAAAATGAATTGCTATGTGAAAAGTTTGCTAATCTCATGAAAAGCAAGTTTCAAATGAGTATGATGGGAGAGATGAACTATTTTCTGGGATTACAAGTCAAACAATGAAAGATGGAATCTTCATTCATCAAACCAAATACACCAAGGAGTTACTGAAGAAGTTTGGCATGCAAAATAGCACTAAAGTGTCAACTCCTATGAGTATAAACATTAGACTAGATGAAGATAAAGAAGGCAAAGATGTTGATCAGAATTTATACAGAAGGATGTTAGGCAGTCTGATGTACCTCACTGCCAGCAGACCTGATATATCCTTTGCTGTGGGTGTTTGTGTAAGATTTCAATCAAAACCAAAGGAGAGTCACCAAGCTACAGTCAAAAGGATTCTCAAGTACCTAAAAGAGACTTTGGGAGTATGGATATGGTATTCAAAAGATGGAAGCTTCAAGGTTATATCCTACTCAGATTCTGATTATGCTGGATGCAAGATTTATAGAAAAAGCACCATAGGACTGTCGCTTGAGTTGATGAAAGCAATTGGTTTCTGGTTTAGCAAGAAACAGAATTCTATATCAACCTCCACTACTGAAGCTGAGTATATAGCTGCTGGAAGTTGTTGTGCACAAATACTTTGGTTAAGATAGCAGTTGAGGGATAATAGAATTGAAGAAAGAGAAATTCCTATAATGTGTGACAACACAAGTGCAATTGCAATAACAGAATTTGCACTCAAGAACCAAGCATATTGATGTGAGACATCATTTTATAAGAGATCATGTTGAAAAGAAAGATGTGGTGAAACCATTGGGAAACCATTGGTTAGTGAAAGATTTGCGAAGTTAAGGACTGAATTGGAATTCTAAAAGTTGACTCATATACCTTAATGATCAGCAATGTACTGAAATTCACCAAAGGGGATTAGTCTTTGCTATGTTGGGTGAGCTCACTTAGCAGACTAGTCATTGGTATCAACAATTCAATCTACTTATTTGTGTTTGGACAATTGAGCAAATGAAGTTGCCAAAGGGATTGGTCTTTGTCCGGTTGGGTGAGCTCACTTGACAGATCAGTCATTGGTATTAAAATTTATCTTGTATTATCAGTTGGAAAAAACAAGGATTAAAGAAGATCAAAGAGAGTTACCGTGTCGATGAGGGTCTTGAGTCATTCTTGTCAAGTAGTTTCTTTGGTCCAAGTCTATTGAAACTCAAGGCTGCTGAGTTATACGTTACAAGACAGTCAAACTTAAATGAAAGTCAACAGTAATTGGATATTATTCTTATCCTTTATAACCGCAGTTACAAATATCCAACGGTTATAACTCTCATGGAATCAATTAGTGGGACACGTGGCAACATCACATTTATTCCTACTTTATTCGAGATTAATGCAACAGTGCAGGTACAACACTTTATCTGACAGTTACCACCCACTACTTTCTCTATATATACAGATATATACACAGGGACAGTACTTACAACTTTCAGATCAATTTTCTCTGAAGATACACTGTGTGAACACAGATTTGAAAGCTTTCTTCTTCATCTTTTTCATCTCTAATGGCAGACAAGGTTGATATTCTCATTGGAACGAGCCAAAGTGTCAGAGGTTTTGTTGTTGATGCTAACAAAACCGAGTTAGCCATAAATATTGGTAGAAGAATCAGAAGATACGAAGGATTGGAAGATATTCTTAATCTGAGATTGGAAAGCATATCTTATACAAATGCTATGAATTTCTGGAGAAACATTGTGATAAGAGAAGATAGAGAGGCATTTACTACCACAGTGAATGGCCAGGAGATTGAAATTTTCTCAAACCTGCTGAGGGAAGCATTTGGTTTTGGACCTGGAAACAATGCTCCAACCAATCCTGAAGAAATGAGGCTTTCAAGATTGGATTTTGTCGATAAAATAACGACCAACAATGCCATCAAATCAACACTGAGCATCAATGTGAAGCATATAAGGATGGAGTACAATCTGCTGAGTAAGATTATAGCAAAGAACATTTTGGGATTCAGTGGAAGTCTTGACACTTTGTCAGGACCCAAAATTGATCTACTGAACATCATCTTCAAGAGTATGAAATTTGATTGGGCTGGATTCTTTGTCCAATACATGAAAAAGTTAATAACAGAGGACAGAGAAGGGACCAGGAAGTCTAAGACATTGCCTTTGGGTTTAATGATTCAGGCCCTGCTGACTCATTTGAGGGTTGCTGATGTTGCACCTGAAAAACTCAGCAAGTCTAGATATAAGAAAGTGATCAGCTATCTCATCCCTGGTTTGGATGATGATGAAGAGTTGGATACAGAAAGGACTAAGAGTTACAATGGTGGAGATGATAATGCTGGTGGTGAACAGGTTAAACAAGTTGCTAAATCTGCTGCACCTAAGAAAGTTACTGAGAAGAGAAAGGCTGCTGACATTAAAAAGATAACTGAGATGCTAAAGCCAAAGAAAATAAGAAAGCAAACAGTAGGGACTGCTGAGTCTTTTGAGGGTCTAGTTAAAGTTGAAGTTACTGACCCTTCTGATGTTGTAAAGAAGAAGGCTGCTGCTGAAATCTTGAAAGAGCAACATAAGGAAGATAAAAGAAAGAGGAAAGCTGCTGAAACTGAAGCTGAATGACCTTCAATAAGAATGTAAGAGATTGCTAAAAAGAAGAAGCATGGAAAAGGCAAAGAGTTAAGGATTCTGGAGGAACAAAGGGAAATAGTTTAAGAGGTTGTTGAGCCTATTGCTGATGCTGGTGTTGTTGTCGAACAACACATTGAAGAATCACGACACCATCTTTGCGAAACTGCCTGCACCCCTCTTGTGGAAACCACTAAGGTTGCAAATCCGAACAACAGAGTGAAGCACCGACAAACAAACCCACCAACTGAACTCATTGTGGCGATTATTGAATCTGCATCTCTAAAGGCTGTTGAACCTACTGAGGCTGGAGAATTTGTTGTTGAGCAACTTACTGAAGAACCACAGCAGACTACTAAATATACACTTGCTGTGGAAATTGATACAACTGTACAAAGACCCTGGCCATTTCTGCAATAATTCAGGGGGAAGAGCAATCTTTTGTTGACCCTACTGATGAGCATGCATGTCAGGGAGAACCCAGTGTTGACCAGATGGGGGTAGTAGGAACAAATTTGCAATCTAATAAGCCTACTGACCTGTTGGCATCTGCTGAAGAAAAACTGAATTTACTTGTTGAGACCTTTGGAGGACAACGAGGTGAACAAACAGCTCCTAGAAAGCCTTCAATGCCCTTTGAGAGGAAGGAAAAGAAAAGGAAGAAAGGGTATGTTGATCCTAAACTCAAGCTGGTTGCTGATTACTTTCAATAGAAGTTTGGCTACTATAAAAGACAAAAACCAGCTGCTGAGCCAATGACAGATTTTGAAGAATGGGTTTTTGAAAGGTTAGAAGTGGAAAATCTACTTAACTTGGTTGATACTCTTTGTTGGAAATGAGGTTGATGGAATTCATTGAAGAAGAAAAGAAAGAAGGAAGTATTATGTTCAAGGATGCTGGGATGCACCAGATAGTGATGATTCATCATCCTCTAATCCAGATGATGATCATCCTACACATCAAGGAGAAGCCAGTGGAACTGCATTGTCAACTGAACCAAGAGTAGAAACGATCTCTCATCAGTCTTGCCGGCAAATCGCTAAGGCCAAAAAGCGATCAAATGGATGAATATCTGGAAGATCTTACTATAGATGATTTGGAGGCTCTAATCAATGATGGTATATAATTTGGTGACAATAGGCTGGTTGGTATGTCTGATACTTTATTTGTTGTGGAATCTGATGAACATCCTGACAACAAACAGTCTGAAAATTTGGATGAGGAGACTGTCATTGCACCCTGACATCAGTTCTGAGGATTCAACTCAATATCAAGAGTGGATTGATACTCAGGATACTCTATCTAAAACTACTGACACACTACAGAAGATTACTGATGCTAGAGGATTGCTAGAAGATAATATGGCAATATTTCCTGCAATTCTTGTTCAGAGAGTCTTGACCACTGAGGAACAAACAGTGATAGGACAGAGATTGGAAATGGTGATGGGTTTTGAAGGATCACCCTTACTTTTTGAGGAGGTTCAGGTTGCTGAGGAACAAACAACATCTGAACAAAGGTCGGAACTGGAGGTACAGGTTGCTGAGGATCAGAAAGCACCTGGATAAAGGTTGGAACTCACAATGGGTTTGGAGGAAACCCCTGCACAAGTTGAAGAAATTGTTATAGCACAGGTTGCTGAAACACCTGTGAGTACAGTGCATGCTACTGAAGTAGAGCCTACTAGAGTAAAGGCTACTGATGGAAAGGATTGTCAATAGACTACTGTTAATGAGGATGAACAGCTGCTGGACTATGATTTTAGTCATGAGGAGTTCCAAGTGCCTGAGGAAGAACTTGTTGCTGTTGAACCTCAACAGGTATATGTACCATTATTTGAAGAAGAACCTATCTTGGAACCTCAACCAGCACAAGATCCCATTTTGGAAAATATTTTTGGTGCTATGGTTGAAGGAGGTACTGCCCCTGCTGGAATGGATAGGAGTTGGGCCATGATTGTCAGCAGACAAAGGGCACAATATAATGTTGAAGAGCCTGTTGATGATGGTGCTAGACATATGGCTGGAGGTGTGGCTGGTGCAGTACCAGCACATGTTTTGGATGAGTTGAGGGAGGTAAGAGATGACATTACACAGTTAAGAACTCAAATCAATAGACAAGAGCAAAGATTTGAAGATTTGATGAACTTGGTTGAAAATAGAGGGAGGACTACTAAAACAGTTGCTTCCAACATCACATCCACTCAGTTTTCTCTTGCTGACCTAACCAAAGATGTGAGAGGTATAAAATAAGGCAATACACTCAAAGAACAGTTCTTGAAAAAAGAGTTTGCCTCCATTCACAAGAAGCTTGACAAACTTGCTGAGGCACCCAAGTCTACTGTGCCTGACCCTGCTGGTACCACTCAACCTGCTGCATTGGATCCTAAGATCATTGAGAGGTTAACTCTAATGGAGCAAACAATTGAAGGAAGGATCACTGCAGTTGACATCAGAACTGAAATTATGGAAGGTCAACTAAATAACTTGGTGATCACACAGGAGAGTGTTCATGGTTTATTGTCCCGTTTTGTTGATGATGTCAATACGGGGGAAGAGAGCCAAGCAGGAGTAGCAAAAGAGGCTGCAAGAATTTTTCCTCAAAAGAGATGGGAGGTTGATACAAATGCATTCAGAGAACCTGCACCTGGCAGACTTTAGCTGACTGATGACCTCTTCAAAGAATATAAGAAGCTATACTACAATAAGAGGAGACCTTACCATGACAAGGGTTTCTTGACGGGTTAAATTCCTTTTTGGGACTTAAGTTCTGGGAAGCTAGAGTTAAAGCCTTAAGAGCTACACACAGAGGTGGTAGAGGTGGAAGAGGTGGAAGAAGTCTACCTACTACATCAGGAAGAGAATCATTGGAAGATTTCAAGCAATTGTACATGCGTCTAGGATTCAGAGTACACCAAATCAACCTAACTCTACCTGAGGCATGGAAATAGTGGAAGGAAGTAAATCCTCATATTGATTTTTCCCTTATTGAAAAGCAATGGATGAGGGACATGGTCAGAGATATAAGAGAGTATCAAGAGCAACAAGAAAAAGAGAGACAAGATAGAGAAATGAGGAACTAGATCAGCAGTCTTTCATATTTCGTTATCTTTTGCTGAATCTAGTTTGTAATACCGTTGAACACATATGATTATATTGAAATGACTGAATTTGTTCTGTCTTTGGTTTTATACTTTTTGCTTTGCTGTAAGGAGAGTATTGGTATCATCACCAAAAAGGGGGAAATTGTTGGACATATTTTAAGTTTTAGTGATGAGTGCCAGACTAGCTGTTATAGAGCAAAGGCAAAAAGATGACTAGATAAAATGTATAGGTTTATTAGAGTTTGATCCTTGTATAGGTTTGATCAAACAAGCATTGTAAAAGGTCAACTGACTTTCATCAGTAGACCTGTCTAGGTCAGTAAGGTACTTGAGTCAGTATACTAGTTTAGGAACCTGCTGAAGACTGAAGGCTAAGGGCTCAAACTAAGTTATTGAAGGCTAAGGGATCAAACTTAGTGTTTAAAGTCGAGGATATGGAATCAGAATTTAGGGAATTCTGTGATGACCTAAACTGATTACATATACTTTGTGTACAAGGTCTAAGTTCCATAAGTTAAGTAGTGATTGGAACTTAGTTATGTCCAAATTGGTGTAATATAACTTCATAACAAAAGGTTAGATGAAAAGAAGTCAGCTGCAGTGTTTTCTTAACACATCAAACTTGGAACAGCTGATTGACAAGTATTTCAGCAGACTTATATACACAAGAACCTGCTGGATATATATTTCAAATTAATCAACGATTACATTGGAAGATTACAAGGATAAGGACAGATAACAACTCTTGATTTTGTCAACAAATCAGTGGCTAAGATTAAAGGAATGTTGGAAAGATTCAGAGCTTTATCCAATGGATACAAGTCAAAGGTGGACGATCAGCGTCAAAAAAAGTAAATCAGCGATTATCATGTAATATGTACAAGGACAGAATGCATGTAAAGATAGGGACATATCTGAAATGGCTATGTTTGAATTTCAAACATAAGTCACAAGGATTCTCACCTATAAATAGAACACCCCTGATACAGAAACAGATGATGAATTTTTAAGAAAAACAACAATCAATCTTGAGCTATCAGATTCTTATCAAGAAATCACCCTGCTGACGTTACTGAACTTATACCTACTGATCTAGTAAATTCTTCAAGTGTAACCTGCTACCAAGTTACATCAAGTATACACACTTGAAGATTCCAAGCTGATGATCATTTCATCCTATTCAAGCTGCTGAAAGCTGAATCACTTACTTGATTCAAACTTTCTTTCACAAGAAACCTGCCGAAGACAGAGAAGCACTTAGGTGTCAAGAACTGTTGTTTGTGGTGGAGCTGGTGAAGAGGTAATTCTACCCTTCAAGGACCAGTGGAAGACTTTGGAGCAGCAATCCAACATGTTCCAAGTGTTTAGTTTGTGAATCCATAGTTATTGGTGCAGGACAGACAACTTATGGATTTTTGTAACTGCAACATCAAAGATATCTAGTGAATTACCTCCCACATCACAGGAGAAGAGTGGACTGACAGGATTATACCGCCTGGAACCACTATAAAAATTGCCTACTTACTTTCTGCACTTAGTATATTAAGCACATCATTCTACTGAAACTAGCAACTGAATCACACACCTACACTACTGAGTATCTAATACTTGGTTTCATATTTTAAAAACAAGTAATACGGCTTAACTCGAATATATTCCGCTAAAACAAATTCAGTAAAATCAATCGTCAATGAGACTATCGAAATTTGTCGGCAGACTCTTCGAGTGATCAAGCAGACTCATGAACTTGGCTTGAGTTTGTTCACTCCAAAAGTTATAAGTGTTAAGTTTATTCACACACCCCCCTCTAAACTTAACCAAAGCCTTTTCAAGGGACCAACAGTGATACAAGTGCCTCATTCTTCAGTTTTGGAACCAACCTCAATTATTTTTCCAACACGGAATCATCTTGTTTTGCTTATAACCCAAGCAACATGCCTTATTTCAAGTGCATTGTACCCTCCCTTGGCTTACCTAGTTGAAATACCACCCTGGTACTCAACTTGTCACTTTTTCAACTTCTTATATTTTCCAAGCTAACCCTAATTGGCACAAGGATTGGATCTAACCTCCAGAGAATAAGTATGGCAATGCATGTTCTCCACCCACAGTGAGTCTTAGAAACCCTATAGCCAGAATCCTTGCAGTTCTTCAGCAAGTTCGTGGTGCCATGATGGAAGTTGAGATCAAAAGAAGTCAAGTGTGCCAGAAGTGTGGTTTCGGCTGGGAAGATTCATCCTTTCGGGTATAGGTCAGCAGGAGCAAGCAAAGAGTGATGAACTGATGATTGCAAGATTTGAGGCAGTTGATGAGTTCGTGAAGAAACAAGACAAAGATCCAGTTGTTTCCGGTTACAAGTGAGTGGCGGCAGCCCAGCCAGCAATTGGTCACGAGTTAGATGAAGATAGCAACCTTCGGCATCAGAATCAGCTTTGGGTTCCGAATGCGGAAAATTAGGAAGGACAATGAAGAATGAAAACCTCAAGATGGAAATTGCAGTTCATCAGAGCGACCGAGATGTACAAGAGTTGGAACAGTATTGCTGATGATCCTTCAAGAAGAAGAAAGATAAAAGAACGCGAGTTTCTGGAATGAAGTGGAGCGGCAGCAGATTACGAGACCGAAGTTGATACAGCAACCAATGAGAAGATTGAAGTGGATCGTCGCAACCTCAAATTGGCTCAAGACAAGCAGAAGAGTTAGGAAGATGGAAGGAGAAGAAGACTGTAAGAGTTAGAAGACGAAACTCTTCGCAAAGTCCAGAGTTCAAGTACCTCTCGGTTACATTTGAGTTTCGAGGATGAAACTCCTCTTAAGGGGGAAGTAATGTAACATCCCGACTTTTTGTAAAAGGGCATAATAGTCATTGGGTGTATTTACTACGACCTAACTATTATTTGTCCCATTAATTTAATTAAGAAGGATTTAGTTATTTAATGAAGGGATTTAATTAAATAGCTATAAAAGGAAATAATCCGCAAATTTATTCATTACTTTGGAACGCTGTTTCTGAAAAGAAAGGAACAAGGAACGGGGCAATAAAGAGACAGACGCAGAATAAGAGACGAAATAAAAGGGAGAACGTAAGCTTCAACCGTGTGATCAATCCGTTCATCTGATCAAGATGCTGCAGGAGAGAAAAGTGATCAGCGCCAGGAAACGCAACTTTCGAAAATAACATCTCTCAATTTCGTAAGTTTTCAGTTTAGCCCTAGTTTTTGGTCTTCGTTGAGTTTAATTATTCAAAAATTCGTATCTTTTAATCCGTAACTCTGTTTTTCAGCCGTAAGTAGTCGAAACGATCGTCTTAGAGCGTAGATTAATCTAAATTAGTTTGACAACAGATAATCCAGGTAATATATATTTTTATGCACTTTTTGGGTTTCGTTTTTAGCAAGAAAATAGGATTTTAGGGTTTTTGTTGATCAAATAGGTTTTGGGGTTTGAAGATCAACAGTTGTTGCAGTTGCTTGGCGTTTTACTCTCTGTTTTGCTGGCAATTAAAGTAAGAGGCTCTTCCTAATGAATAATTATAGTTGTATTATGTTATGTTGAGTTTTGGAATAGATTGGTGATTAGAAATCATCCTTATGTGTAGTTGATGTCTATGTTAAGCTATGACATATTTTGAACGAGTTTCCCTGTTTGTTTTTTTGAGTTTTTTGATGGTAAAAATGTTTGGTTTGGGTTATAAATCATTAAGTGCAGAAAATCATGCTTTTAGGATTGTGGCAGAGGGAATGCGCATGCATTCACTGGAATGCGCACACATCCCTGTTACAGGATCTGTGGTCTTAGTTGCAGCAGGTGGAATGAGCACTCATTCATAGGAATACGCACACATTCATGGTTCAAGATGGTTAGAAGTAGCTTCTGCATAGGTAAATACACACGCATTCGAAAGAATGCGCACGCATTGAGTTTTACGAGAGCAGATTAATTAATTTACCAAGATCAATGCGCATGCATTGAGAACAATGTGCACGCATTGTTTGAATAGGGTGTTTTAGTAGTGTTTAGCCGTTGAATGCGCATGCATTCCATAAGGGACACGCACGCATTCCATAAATGATGCGCATGCATTGCCCCAAGTTTTTAATTAAATGTTGTTTAAGCCTTTTAATCAGATGTTAAATGTTGTTTCATGATCTAAAAATATTAATTAAGCATGAGCAAGCCTCGATTGAGTTTCTGATTCGTTCAGTTAAAACACCGAATGTACTCTTAAAGGGAGTTGAAGTTCATATCCGTCGGATGGGCATGAAAGTGCTTGTGCTTTGATGAACTAGAGTTCATCGGTGTCTGTGTATTGGCTAGGACTTGTCCGTGTCTAGTGGTCTAGGAAAGAGTGTAGTGTATGTGAGGGAGCTTACCTGAAAACACTTAGGTGGCTAGTTAATTCACAGTAATAATTACATACGTGTAGTAAACTATAAAACGTCACTTATGCTCGGTTAGGCACTATTTCATATCGGCAATGTGATACGTTCATAAAAGGTGAACAATGCTGCTGGCCTATAAACGGCTGAATGGCAGTGGAGGAAATTCATCGGACGTATACGCATACCGGGGAGACCCCGGAGCTAATCGGTGCTAATCACCGTTAGTTAGCAAGTATATCTTCAGGCTGATGAACGCCATGCGTAGTGTCCTTGAGTGATGACGTAACCAAGATAAGCTAAGCTAGAAATGTTTAGTCAAGACATGTCGATGGGCATGGATTGAACCCTAGATTGAGTCGGTCTCATAAAGAAAATTTAATAATAATAATAATAACCCTTCATTGTATAACTTAGTTATTCTTTAGCTTCTCACTTTTACTAAGTACTTTGTACTAACCTCCTTTCCATTTTCTTTTGTATGCATTGTAGGGTGAGAAGAAGAACATGTTGTCCAAGCTTAGACGATGACTTTTAAGACATTGAAGTCTTGGAGAAGCTTTTAGTTTATTTCTTTATAAAGGTTGTACTAGACTAGTTGTATTGCTTTTCTTAGACTTGTTGTACTTCTACTTTTAAGACTTCGTATTGTATAAGTCCTTGGGTTTTTCATCTTTGTAATTTAACTTTCCATCTTTAGTATTGTTTTATCTATTCTTAGTAGCATTTACGTTTTTACCCGAGTCCTTTTAGCTTCCGTTTGCTTTTATTTGATACAACGACGTAGAGGCTTGCGTATAATATTAGATTCATTTAGTGCTATACGCGCCGAACGTTTCTCTTCTGGATAAGGGCTCGATATCCGGGAGCGGGGCATTACACGTCTAACATGCTTCTGTAAATATCCTTATTCATCTAAGTAACAATGATAATATTTAATATTGTGGACTGTGCATAATATACATTAGATAACCATCACTTAACATGCTTAGCATCTGACACTTGGCAATTACGTCCCACCCCATGAAAAATAACGTTCAAAAGAAATTTATGTGTAAAACAGAAGACGAGGAGCAGCACACAAATGTGAACAATCTAACTCCGCAGAGAATATTAGACTGCAAAAGCACATGACTCCTCTCAACAACAAAAAGCACCTGATTCCCTATCGTTTTGCTGCAAAAACATACATACAAGCACCTCAACTTCTTGTTGACTTTTGATTGAAGAAGAGCATTTTTTGACAAACAATAAGGATAGAATAATCAACATAAATCAGTAAGATCGGCTGAACAACATGTTTCACTTCTCACCTTACTAAACATATATTTTCTAAAAACATACGCATATATAAAAGAAGACACCATACTAACTTTTACGGAACAAATTCCAGGATAAAGCTCGGACCAGATGTTCATCATAACTATTGTTATTTCTTGGAGTTGTTGCATTCACATGTCCGCCATCTTTTTCAACCGTCGAGTTTTCGTCTATTTCTTCTTTCACCAGCATCTTTCATTATCAGTGTAATATTTCGATTTTCGGGAAAGGGCAGACGTGTCATTTTGCGAAAACTAAATGTTATTATTTCTTTTCTTTTATTGGAGTTAAGTATGTAATATATATATATATATAATTTCGAAAATTGTATGTATATATATTTTCAGGAAATCTGATTTTATGGAAAAAAGGTAATGAAGGAAAAGCAAGGGAATTAGGTAATTACTGGGATTTTTCCTATTTAAGGAAAAATAAACCCAATCAGTTTCCAGTGTGTGAGAGCAGAATTAGGGCTGAGAGATTTTATATCAGTTGCTAAGTCGGATCTTAACGGTTTTTAGATCAGAGTAGAGCAACGGAATCATCATGAAGAGAGCGTCGATTCAACCTTAGAAAGTTGGAGTTTTCTTAAGGTATGTTTTGAGCCCTTGTTTATTCTTACCCGAGTTTAAAGGTTCTAAACTCGTAAATTCTTAGTTTCGTTGTTATAGCAGCGTGTGATCGTATCTAATTTATTTATGGATTGATCACATAGGTTTCACGCAGAAAAGGATCAAGTTTCTCTACAAGTTTTCTGAGTTCTTGGATTGGGATTAGCTTGCTAAAAGGTAAGAAACTCTTCCTACAATCTAATTATGGTTTATAGTAGTAAGATCATGTTTTTGAAGCGTTTTCATATCAAAGTTTTACCTAGATGTTGTTTATAGACTAAGGGACGTTAGGATCTAACAAAGTTGTGTTTTTAAGTTCTTTTTCTGATATAATTCATGTACAACATGTTTGGATTTGCGTAGAGATCGTTAAGGTTCGAAAATCAGGTTTTTAGGGTTTTTCTGCGTTGAAGCGCACACATTCACTGGAACGCGCACGCATACCTGTTACAGGTTGAAAGGCTTTAGTTTTTGTTTGAACAATGCACACGCATTCAGAGCACTGCGCACGCATTCATGTTTCAGGCTGTAGGAGTCTTTTAGTTTTAGGATCAATGCGCTTGCATTCACTAGAGTGCGCACGCATTGGTGGTTCAGAGTTGTGCAGAATGCTCACAGCATGAACAATTTTCACGCATTGCTCGTACAGAGAGTTTCAGCAGGTTTGAGTTAGGGAATGCGCACACATTGCCCTCAGTTTTTAAATAAATGTTGTTTAAGCCTTTCAATAAGATATTAAATGTCATAATATGCTATAATATCATTAAATAAACCTGAACAATACTCGGTTGAGTTTCTGATGCGTTTGGTTCCGGCACCGTACGTACTCTTAAAGGGAGTTGAAGTTTGGGACCGTCGGAAGGGCTAGAAAGGGCTTGTGCTTTGATGAATTGGAGTTCATCAATGTCTGTGTACTTGATAGGTTGTAATGTATAGCTGTCTAATTGAGGGAGTAGAGTTGATAAGGTGAGCTTTGCATTGAAAACACTTAGGTGGCTAGTAATACACGATAATAATTACATAAGTGCAGTTAAAGCTAAAACGTCACTTATTCACGGTTAGAAACTATTTCAAATCGCCGATGTGATACGTCCATAAAAGGTGAACAACGCTACTGGCTCAAATGGATGAAGGGTATTGGAGGAAATTCATCGGACGTATGTGCATACCGGGGAGATCCCGGGACTGTCGGTGCTAATCACCGTAGCTGGCAAGTATATCTCGTGGTGGAATTTTCATCATGCATAGTGTCCTTGAGTAATGATGTAACCAAGATAAGCTAATTTAGAAACGTATAGTCATGACATGTCGATGGGCATGAAGTGAACCCTAGATTGAGTCGGTATCACTAAGATAATCTTTTAATTGTAACCCTTAATTAAAATGTAGCTTCTACTTCTTACTTTGTACAATGTACTTACCTCAAATGCATGTTTATTTATGTATTTAGGGGAGAGAAGACAAATAAGTAATCCCGGAGCTCGAGGAGGACTTTGATGATGACGTTTGAGGATGCCGGAGTTGAAGTGCTTAATTATTTATGTTTTATTTATACTTTAGTTTTCTTTAGGAAACTTTGTAATTTACTTCTAGTACTTTTGGATATCGTTTGGTATAAATATTACATTTCTATCTTTAGATATTGAGTTTCTATTCTTGGTTATTTTGGAAAAAAATTACTCGAGTCTTTTGCTTCCGCTTGCTTTATTTTGATACAACGTAGTAGTGGCTTACGTATAATGTGAATTTATTTTATTTTATACGTTCCAAACGTTCCTTTTCCGGATAAGGACTCGGTGTCCGGGAACGGGGAGTTACAGTTGGTATCAGAGCGAAGCGTCCTTTAGGCTTCCTTCCTCAAGATAAGATCTTTTTAGACCACATAGAATCATTATGATCCTTCTTCATCCTTCAGAATGGTAGGTAACCTCAGAGATACTTGTGTTGATAAGTTTGGAATCGGAAGTTCTAGGGCCCAGCAAGAAGCTGGTGGTTTCGTTCAAGATGGGGGTCTAGTAGTTGTGGTTCATCTAGAAGATGTTGATGATCGTGTTGGAGTTTACCATTGAAAAAGAAGATGAAAAGGACCCTATAGTTTTGAATTCTATGAATCATGGTGTAATTCTTTGTATAGGTCGTCTATCCAAGAATTTTGTCTACATGGATTGTAAACATAAGAAAGTATCGTCCGGTGAGGAATGCACCGATTAGAAGTTGAATAGTGCAGTTTCAGTTGTTCAAAAATGGTTTGTTCCGTGAGATCCAAGCGGGAAGGTTGGGAAGTACACCATGGAACATGGCTGAAATGTTGAACAAGGTATTGGATTCTGAGACATTCAAGGACAAGCCTTCAGTCATTAATGGTGCTAAGAGGAATTCAAAATCAAGGAAGCGGGAAAAGCTGCGCGAGTCGGCCTGTTCGAGTTTTCTCCGTGGATGCAGAGTATGCCGAACCGGATGATAATGTTATCTCTGGTATGATAATAGTAGAAAACTTAGCAGTTATGGCCTTGTTTGATACGGGAGGGTCTAACACCTTTGTGTCAACTAAGATAGCTAAGGAGCTTAACTTACCGGTGGAAACTTTAAGAAACACTTTGGAAATAACAACCCCATTAGGAAAAGTGACTAAGGTAGCCAAGTTGATGCCTCATGTAGACGTTCGAGTTGGATCTTATCGATGTAAGAGTGAATTTACGGTTTTGGATTTTTCGGACTTCGATGTAATTCTTGGAATAGATTGGCTATCCGAGAATTATGTTCACTTGGATTGTAGAGAAAAGAGAGTGACCTTTAAAGTACCAGGGAAATCAGCTAAGACTTAACAAGGTAATGTTTACAAGCCTAGTAAGAAGCGTCATCCGATCATTTCAGAGGTTAAGGCTCTAAGAGCTTTTCAGAAGGGTTGTGAAGGCTACTTGTTATACGCAGTGGATGTGGAACAAGTGAAACCTAAGCTAGAAGAAACCCCTATAGTAAAAGAATACCCTGAAGTGTTTCTGGAAGAGTTATCGGGAAACATGCCGGATAGAGAGATAGAGTTTGAGATCAAGTTGATACCAGGAGCGGCACCAGTTGCTAAGGCACCCTATAGAATGACACCGGCTGAATGAAGGAGTTGAAAGCTCAACTTATGGACATGCTTGAGAGAAACATAGACTACAGAGCGCTGACTAATCTTACCATCAAGAATATGTACCCTTTGCCAAGAATTGATGATTTGTTTAATCAGTTTTAAGGCAATAGAGCATTTTCTAAGATTGATCTTAGGTCAGGTTTTCATCAGTTGAAAATCAATGTAGCAGACATACCAAAGACAGCTTTCAGTACGAGGTATGGACATTATGAGTTCCTAGTCATGCCTTTTGGACTCACTAATGCTCCATATGTATTTATGGATTTAATGCAACGTGTTTTCATGCCATACTTGGACAAATTTGTGATAGTTTTCATAGATGACATCTTAGTATACTCAAAGTATGAGAAGGAACATGAAGAACACCTGAGGGTAGTGTTGAATACCTTGAAGAAGAACCAGTTGTATGCTAAGTTCTCGAAGTGTGACTTTTGGTTGGATCAAGTGAGTTTCTTGGGTCATGTCTTGGTTGGATCAAGTGGCATTAAAGTTGATCCGGCAAAGATATAAGCAGTTGAGAAGTGGTCCAGACCGACTACAGTTTCTGAGGTTAGAAGTTTTCTCGGTTTGGCTGGCTATTATAGGAAGTTTGTACAAGACTTCTCAAAGATAGCTACACCACTTACTCGGCTCACTCAAAAGAATGTGAAGTTTGAGTGGACAAGTGAGTGTGAAGATGATTTTCAGGCGTTGAAGAAAAAGTTTACTACAACCCCAGTTTTGGCAGTTCCGGAGATCTTTGATAACTACGACGTCTATAATGATGCTTCGGGACAAGGTTTAGGTTGTGTGTTGATGCAAAGAGGAAAAGTAATTTCTTATGCATCTAGACATTTGAAAGTGAATGAAAATAATTATCCAACACATGACTTAGAGTTGGCAGCAGTAGTGTTCGACTTAAAGATTTGGAGGCACTACTTGTATGGAGTTAAGGCTAGGAACTTCACCGACCATAAGAGTTTGAAATATTTCTTTACCCAAGAGAATCTGAATATGATGCAAAGGATATGGTTAGAGTTTGTAAAGGATTATGACTTAGACATTCATTATCATCCGGGTAAAGCGAATGTAGTGGCAGATGCTTTGAGCAGAAAACCAGTGTTTGCAGTTTCAAGCGTAGAAGATGTGGCAGAGAGGTTAGATGGGCTGAAATTCCAGAGTTTTGATCAGATTGAATACCAGTAGTTCATGGCACCATTGTTAGCAAGGTCCGAGTTGATGGATGATATTCGGGAAAAACAAGATGAAGATCCAGTTTTGTTTGATTTGAAGCGTGTGGCCAAAGAGAAACCTACCGTGGGCTATGTGTTAGATAATAGTGGAAATCTTTGGTACCAGGATCGTCTATGTGTGCCTAATGTTGGTAATTTGAGGTAGAGAGTTATGGAAGAGGCACATAGGATTGCATTCACGGTTCATCTAGGAGCTATTAAAATGTACAGGGACTTAAAAGAAAAGTTTTGGTGGCCCTCGACGAAAGTGGAAATAGCTAAGTTTGTGGCAAGATTTTATATTTGCCAGAAAGTTAAGGCAGAACATAGAAGGCCAGGAGGAATGCTTAAGCCATTGGATATCCCTGAATGGAAATGGGATAAGATCACGATGGATTTCATCACTGGTTTACCTAAGACAAGCTGAGGACATGATGCGATTTGGGTGATTGTGGACAGATTGACCAAATCTGCTCATTCCTTGCCATTTAAGGTTGATAGGCCCTTAAAGAAGATGACCACACTATGCTTGGATAATATAGTGAAGTTACACGGAGTACCTATCTCTATAGTTTCAGATCAAGATAGTCGGTTCATTAGTCAATTTTGGAAAGGTTTGCATCAAGCTTTTGGTATACGGTTGGATATGAGCATGACCTTTCATCCTCAGACATATGGACAATTTGAGAGAACCTTTCAAACACTTGAAGATATGCTAAGAGCCTGTGTTTTAGACGTAGGCTGATCATGGGATGATTACCTACTCGTAGCGGAGTTTGCCTACAACAACAGTTACCATGCAAGCATAGGCATGCCACCGTTTGAAGCTTTGTACGGAAGAAGATGTAGAACGCCGTTGTTTTGGGATGAAGTCGGGGAAAGACAAGTCTCCGGGCCAAAGTTGGTTGAACAAGCGAAAAAAAGAGTTCAGTTGGTTGAGAAGAATCTGAAGGCAGCACAAGATAGACAGAAGAGCTGGGCAGATGTTAGAAGAATACCTCTTGAGTTTGAAGTTGGTGAAAGAGTTTATCTACGAGCTTCATGTTGACGGTCAAATTGGTACCATTATTTACCATCAATTTACCCCGGATTTGTGTTCTCAATGGGTATAATATGTATGAAATCATGGGTTAATTAGCAAAATGTCATTAAGCCACATACGGGATGACGAAATTGGTATTTTGCGTATTAACAGGGTATTTTATGCGTTATTTGCTAGAAATAGAAGCTACTATGTGTGCTATGATTTTATTGACAGATGGATGAGTGTTTGAAGCATCATTTGGGCTGAATATAGGAGTTAATTGATAGAGAACTGAACCGAGATGAAGGTTGAAGTGTTTTGAGCGGAGATTGGACTAGAGAATCTGATTGGTGATCTTGCAACGAAGTTTCGGAAGCTTTAACAGATGAATTTGGCTTGGACTTCTTCATGAAAGTTGTAGGACCTGAAACAAGGATTCCAACACACTTTGAATCACCCAAATCATATTTACACAGGCAATGTTGTGGTTCAAATACCGAAGATGGACCTAGGGTATTCCCAGTTAAGTCGGTAGCAGGAAAAAGACGAGCATACCCTCGGTAACCCGGTAGGTACCGCCGACTTACCGAGGCCCAAAATCTTCCAAAAACGTGTTTTCTTGTCCCCCAAGCATTGGGTTTTCCCCTAAGTCGGTTTATACACCTATATAAAGCCATTAGAGCTGCGAATTCTGTATTCCTTCATTCATTCATAGATATATTCATAAATTAGATACAATGTAGTCTTTTGGGAATAAAGTCTTCTTTTATTTTCTTCTTTTCTTTCTTTCAAATAAGTCATGAGTCTTTCATTATTGAATTGTGCTTGGTTTACGATCTTCATGGATCGATTCGAATCGCCGGAGGGAGAGAGAATAGAAGAGTAGATATGTTCTTCGTCATGGGTAAGATCTATTCCAATGTTTTATTTCTTTTCTTAGATTCATGATTGTTCTTATGTAAGATCTAGATTATGCTTGCATCAAATCATCGATGAATTAACTAAACGAACCTAAATCTTTATTCGATTCGTTAATATGAAACGCGGAATTATGGGTTGCGCTCTTCAGATCTGCGACGGTCTTTATCGCTAGATCTGAATACCTAGTAAATCCTCATTCTGTGGTTCGGCGTCAGCTACATTGATCGGCAAGAATAATTAAAATGAGTAATAGGTTTGGCCAATCTTTTATTCGTAATTCGTAAATTAACATGAAGGACCGCAAGTGAAGTGTTAATTAGGACATCGTCTTGATGGACCCTAGGAACGTGCTTGTGAGTGTCGACAGCTGTCTAGGCGGGTTAACGGTATGAGGTAACGCTCAATATCGGCAGTTCTAGTTCTTTATGTGTATGGATATTACGGACCAATTAATGAGCGTAGCTTGCGAATAGATTGTCTACTGCCATTGTCGGAGTAGATAGGGTTAAGAATTGCACACGTAGCTTAATTAAAATTATGGATCCGATGAGGATTAAGGGGAGATTAGTTATGAATGGTTTGGTTAATGCGTTTTCGATACATGATTGATGATTGGTTTATTTGCATCCCTTTTATTTACTGTTCCTTTATGCTGGTCAATGACCACCCTTATCCGGTTGGCCTTTGAATTGTGGTTGTGTTTAGAATTATTAAATAATAGTCTCCGTGGGATCGACCTTGACTCGCCCTTGCTATACTACGATTGATCTAGTACTCTTGCTAGTACGTCGTGTGTATTAGTGAATTACACACACGATCACTTCACCAATGAAAGGAGTTAAACGTTTTGGACACACGGGAAAGCTAAGCCCGAGATATGTTGGACCTTTTGAGATTCTAGAAAGAGTTGGACCGTTGGCTTATAAGCTTAATTTACCGGAATCGATGTCAAGAGTCCATCATGTGTTCTATGTATCGATGTTGAAGAAGTGTTTGACGAAGAGTGATGTTGAAACCACAGTTGACCCAGAGGTTTTTCAAGATAATCTTACTTACGAAGGAAATGATGGTTAAGAGACGGCTGATTCCTTTGGTTTTGGTACAATGGAGAAATCATTCACCGGATGAAGCAACTTGGGAAGTCGAGGTTGACATGATCAGTGAGTTCCTAGATTTTATGGACTTACCAGGTATGTTCTAGTTTCGAGGACGAAACTCTTTTTAAGGGGGAAGGAAAGTAATATTCCCATTTTCGGGAAAGGGGAGACGTGTCATTTTATAAAACGAAATGTTATTCTTTCTCTTCTTTTATTGGAGTTAAGTATGTGATATATATATATATATATATATATATATATATATATATATATATATATATATATAATTTCAAAATTGTATGCATATATATTTTCAGGAAATCTGATTTTAAGGAAAAAGGGTAATTAAGGAAAAGCAAAGGGATTAGGTAATTATTGGGATTTTTCCTATTTAATGAAAAATAAATCCAATCAGTTTCCCAAACCTTTTGAATCAGATTTCCCACCTCCTAAATTTTATTTCCTGCATGTGAGAGTAAGAATTAGGGCTGAGAGATTTTATATCAGTTGCTAAGTCAGATCTTAAGGGTTTTCAGATCAGAGTTGAGCAATGGAATCATCGTGAAGAGAGCGTCGATTCAACCCCAGAAAATTGGATTTTTCTTAAGGTATGTTTCGAGCCCTAGTTTATTCTTTCCCCAGTTTAAAGGTTCTAAAATCATAAATTCTTAGTTTCGTTCTTATAGAAGCATGTGATCGTATCTAATTTATTTATGGATTGATCACATAGGTTTCTGCAGAAAAGGATCAAGTTTTGCTACAGGTTTTCTGAGTTCTTGGATTGGGATTAGCTTGCTAAAAGTGTTGGAAATAAAATTTATGTTTTGATGATAATTCATCATATTTGTTTAAAGTATTATCTTAACCCCATTGATGAAGTGCTGAAGCCAGCTGTTATAGTGAAAAGCTAAAAGATGTATAGAACTAAATGTATAGGTTTTATTAGAGTCTGATATTTGTATAAGTTACATCAGACAAGCACTGTAATAATTAGTGTGTCGTAAAACTGAAAAACTGGAAGTCATCTAGAAAACTGGAAATCACTAAGGTAGAAACTGACTCAGAATACACCAGCATCAATCTGAAGAAAATAAGTTCGCTGAGGGATACAGACTCTGTTGGCTTATATAGAAGACTGAAGAACTGAGGGACACAGACTCAGTTATTGAAGATTGAAGTACTGAGGGTTCAACCTCAGTTATGAATATTACAAGTCGAGACAGTAAAGTTTGACTTCAGGCAAGATTGTGTTGACCTGAACTGACTTTATGGATCTTGTATGAAGACCTAAGAATCATAAGGATAATGAATTCTTAGATGATAAAGAGTCATGGTGAACTCTTATTAAGTCAATTATAATCAGAGGAAAACTGGAGTACTGATATTTGAAGAAGAGTAAAATCTCAGTTGATGCTCCAAGTCAGTCAGGAAACTGACAAACAATAAACTCAATAAAAAACTGATAAGGAAACTCAGTTTTATAAGTCAGGCATCCAACAAACTGATCGTACAGTCGAACGTTATAAAGGAAGCAATTTCATTGGATGAGTTACCGACACAATGAGACGGTCGAGAAAATATAGCCGTTACAAGAGAGAGACGCGATACAATTCGAAGTGAAGCCAGATGAACGTTGGACCTCACACTATAAATAGAAGACTTTGCACCAAGGATAAAAAACAACGAATTTACAAGTATCATCAAGCAATTTTGTGCATTAGACGTCTTATTCGAATTACTATCATCTCTACGCTATAACAAGATCATATCTAGAAATTCTTCAAGTGTTCAAGCCACACAGATTTTATCAAGAATCAAACACTTTGAAGAACCACAAACAAGAATCAATTTATTGATTCTCAGCCCGACTTTGATTCTACATCAAAGGTTCTAGACTGTGAAGTAAACCGGGAAGGTTTAGCCAAGGACAGTTGTGACAAGCAGTCGGGTAGACTGTGTTTGTGGTGGTAGTTGGTGAAGAGGCAATTCAACCCTCCAAGGATCAGTGTTCAAGCAATTGAAGAACAACAAGTCTACCTATTCTACAACTGTTTAGATAGTGAAGCTAGGGATTAGCCAAGGACTATTGTTTAGGACTTTTTGTAACAGTCCACCTCAAGAAGTTTTAGTGGAATTTTCCTCCGCACCACAGGGGGAGAGAGGACGTACATGATTACACCACCTGGAACCTCTATAATACTTGCCTTATTTACTTTACGCACTTACTTATTCAACATTTATTTACAGCACTTTGATAATTGATTGTTATACACCTCACAGTTCACAAACTGACATTCAGTGAAATTCGATTTACTACATTCGATTTTCTGAGAGAATAACAAGATAAAGAATAAGGCTAAAACTTAATCCGCTGCCGGTTGACTCAGTTTCAAGCTTAAGTCAGCTTGACTTAAACTCAGCTTAGTCAGCTTAACTCCACACAAGTTTAACTGAACCAACAATTTTAGGGACAAGTTTATTCACCCCCCCATCTAAACTTGTGTTAGCCTTTCCAAGGGACCAACAATTGGTATCAGAGCGAGGTTTCTTTGATAAGTTATCAATTGCTCTATATCTCCTCTAGTTGTTCTCATTTGAAAGCTTAGTTTCCAGTTGTTAAACAATCAATCTTCACTCGCCCACTATGGATAACAATCAATATGCAAGACAGATGCTTATGTGCAATATGGAAGATTTGATGAATACAAGCGTCGTATGCAGGCCTTTCTAGCAGCTACTCATGATGAGATGATGGACGTACTCACTGATGGACCAATTCAGATCACTCATATGCAACCTGTTGGTGGAGAGCAAGTTCGAGTTGCAAAGCCCAAATCTGAATGGACCAGTGATGATCGCAAGCGAAACAATCTCAACAATGTTGCTATGGATTTTATTCTTAGAACTCTTGACAGCAACATGTAATTAAAGGTGAAAGAATGCACAACTACCAAGGAAATGTGGGACAAACTACAACCTGTTTGTGAAGGAACAGATTCAATCAAGGAAAACAAGATCTCTGTTACAAAACAAAAGTTTGAAAATTTCAAGATGAAATCTGGAGAGACCATTGATCAAATGGAAACAAGATTCAGTGCTATCATGGATGAATTAGACCTACTCAAAATTGAGTACTCTAAGAAAGTTATCAACACAAGAATCTTGAAGGCACTACCAATGTGCTGGAAAATGAAGGTCACTGCTATGGAAGAATCTAGAAGACTAGACATAGAGGATTCATTGAAAACCTTCTCAGATCTAAAAGCTTATGAATTCAGTGAAGATTTTACAAGTACAGCTGCAATAATCAAAGCTCTGAAAGAACCAAAAACCACAGCACTTGCAGCAGCATCAAATGACATTCAAGAAAACTCATCCAACAATCTTCATGAATTGGATGAAATGGAAGAACAAATGGCTCTAATGATGAACAGAATTCGAAGAATGAAGAGTGGACATCCAGTCACTCAGAAGGACTTCTGAGAAAAGAAAAGACGATGAATATATCTGTATCAACTGCAAGAAACCTGGACATTATAAAGCTGAATGTCTAGAACTAACCAAGAAGATGCCACTAAGAAGAGTTGGTAGAAGAGCACTCATTGCTGGAGATGAATCAGATTATGAAGCTGGTACTGAAAGACTATCGGATGACACAGCTTTAATGGCACACATGGAAGATACAAATGAGGTATGTGAATCAAACTTAAATATTCCTCAGCTCAGATTTCCATGCAAAATGCATGTTCTTCGACTGCTGACTCCAATCCAAAAAATCAAGAATTAGAAGAAACACTTGATGAATTGATGAATCAGCTAGTAATTATTCAAGCTGGTTATGGATCAATTAAAGCTGAGAAGGAAAGTCTAATTCTTGAAGTTCAAAGATTGAAGTCTGAATTAAAAATATTGAAACTGACTAAAACTGATAAAGAAAAGATTAAGCATCAGTCTACTGCATCAACAGCAGCAACTGAATCATTTGCTCAATCAAGCTCAATTACTGGATTCAAATCAGGAAAACCATATGGATACAAAACTGGTTTAGGATTTGATACACAGTAATTTTCTATGGATACAACCAGCAAAGCTGTCAAACCTAGTACCAAAACTGGTATCAAGTTTGTAGCTGAGAAACTTCCACAAACTGAGAAAATTGTTGAACTAGTAAAGCCAGTATCACATAGGACAAATCGCTTTTCAAGAAATCAACCGATTTACCAACAAAGGGAAACCAAATGGTAAATCACCAGTATCTCAAGAAAAACCGAACTGGGAAATCAACTACCAGGTCCACAAAAACCAATCAAGTCAAGAACCAAAAAAATTACAATCAAAGTAAATCCAAGAATGTCAATCATTCAAAGATTCACACATTCAGGGGGAAAGGAAGACTATATCCCACTGATGATGATTGGAATTTTACGAAATCTATTAGTAAAAACGATAATAACAATCATTCCGAGACGAAAACATCTCAAAGGTTTCAGTCAAGACTCAAGCAGAGGACTAATCTCGATTCTCGACAAAAAGTCCCAGCATGCAAGGTCGATTCGGACCTCAGTACAAAAGGAATGACGGTTATCATTCTATCTTTAATAATAGAAAGCAACATGGAAATAAGTTTCACTATAAGATCGAGAGATCATATAAATAAGACACAGTCCAAACATAGATACTATGGGAGTGTGGCTTGCATATATGAAAACAAGTGCAACAATATCCGAAGAATCCCAAAGGATATATTCCCGAGTTGTCTTGACAAGCGACTTCCCCATGGACCCAAACTGAATTGGGTACCTAAAAATTTCTAATTTTTATTGCAGGATATATGGTACTTTGACAGTGGTTGCTCTAGACACATGACAAAGAGTAAAGACTGTCTAAGTAATTTTGTTGCAAAGGATAGACCAAAGGTTAATTTTGGAAGTAAAGACAAACCTGGATACACCAGAGGTTATGGCACCTTAATCAGGAATGGACTTACAATCAAGAATGTATCTTATGTAGAAGGACTACACTACAATCTACTCAGCACCAGTCAATTCTGTGATATGGGATACAAAGTTAATTTTGACAAAGAATTCTGTGTTGTCGTCAGTGAATCAGCTTATCAAGTTGTCCTAGCCCGAAGAAGAAAAGAAAATATGTACGTAGTAGATTGGACAACAGCCGTTGCTGAAACTTGTTTGCTTGTGCATACAAAATCAGAAATCAGTTGGCTATGGCACAAGTAAGTGAGTCATCTTAACTTTTATGACATCAACACACTTGTTAAGAAGCAGTTAGTCATTGGACTACCAGAAATATCATATAAGAAGGACAGCTTATGTGATGCTTGTCAACAAGGAAAGCAAACAAAAGCAAGTTTCAATTCCAAATAAATCCATCTGGAGTTGCCACACAAGGATTTATTTGGACCTAATACACCAATTAGTATCAGTGGAAAGAAGTATACATTGGTGGTAGTAGATGATTTTTCAAGGTACACTTGGGTAATCTTTTTAACCAATAAAAGTGAAACCAAGCAAAGACTCACAGAACTACTCAAGAGACTTCAGAATCAGAAAGGAGTTTCAGTTGTGAAGATAAGATCAGATAAAGGAACTGAATTCCTCAACAGTGTGATTATTGAATATTGTGAAGAAAATTGTGTTTTACACCAACTTGCTGCCACATGAACACCTCAACAGAATGGTGTAGCTGGAAGAAGAAACAGAACGCTCAAAGAAACTGGGAGGACTATGATCTGTGAAGCTAAACTACCTGAAATATATTGGGCAGAAGCAGTTAACACAGCTTGTTACACTCAGAACAGAGCTCTCAAGAACAAAAGGCATGAGAAGACTTCTTATGAAATTTGGAATGGAAGAAAACCAAATGTTTCATACTTTCATGCTTTTGGAAGCAAATGTTTCATACACAATAATGGGAAAGATCAACTTCATTTTTTTCAGCCCAAGGCTGATGAAGGAATTTTTCTACGATATTCAAGTGTCAGCAAAGCTTTTACAGTACTAAACAAAAGGTCACTCAAGCATGAAGAATCAATACATGTAGTATTCGATGAACCAAACTTCCCTGGTGAAACAACTTAAGACCGACAAGAACTAGTTTCTCAGTCTCAATTACCAGTCATGCCAGAACCAGTTTCAGTTGACATTGAAAGACTACAAATTTCAGAATGTTCAGATCAAGATCAGTCTCAGTTTCCAAATACTCAACAAACCACACCTGAACTACATGTTCCTGATCCAACTGAGGAAATTCAAGAACCAGTTCTTGAAGAACCAGTCGAACAAGATATAAATTCTTTGATGCAAACACCAACATATCAATGGATGAGAGATCACCATGAAGAACAAGTAATTGGTGATACTCAAACTGGCGTTCGAACAAGACATCAATTAGATGCAATGACTGCGTGTTTTCTATCTCAATCAGTACCTAAAGAAATTGAAGAAGCTTTGAAAGATCCAGACTGGATATTAGCTATGCAAGAAGAACTCAATGAATTCAATAGAAATCAAGTATGGGAATTGGTAGATAGACCAGTTCATGTCAATATCATTGGAACCAAATGGGTTTTCAGAAATAAACTTGATGAAGATGGGAATATCATCAGAAACAAAGCTAGACTTGTAGCTAAATGATACTCTCAAGCTGAAGGCATAGACTTTGATGAAACCTATGCACCAGTTGCAAGATTAGAAGCAATCAGATTATTTCTTGCCTTTGTAGCTCACAAGAAATTCAAGGTTTATCAAATGGATGTTAAAAGTGCATTTCTGAATGGAATTCTTGATGAAGAAGTATACGTTCAACAACCACCTGGATTCGAAATCAAAGATCAAGCAGATAAAGTTTTCAAGCTAAGGAAAGCTCTTTATGGACTTAAACAAGCACCAAGAGCTTGGTACGAAACTCTATCTCAAGTTCTGGTGGATAATGGATTTATCAAAGGAACAATCTACAAAACTTTATTCAGGATGAAGAATGGAGAAGATACTCTACTTATCAAATTTATGTTGATGATATCATTTTTAGATCAGAAAATGAACAGCAATGTGAGAAATTTGCAAGTTTGATGAAAAGCAAATTTCAGATGAGTATGATGGGAGAATTGAATTACTTCCTTGGTTTACAAGTTAAACAGTTAGATGATGGAATTTTCATTCACCAAACAAAGTATACAAGAGCACTTATCAAAAAGTTTGGTATGGAAAAATCTACTGGAATTTCTACACCAATGGGGACCAACATCAGGCTAGACGAAGACAAAGAAGGCAAAGATGTTGATCAAACACTCTATAGAAGGATGATTGGAAGCTTACTCTATCTTACAGCAAGTAGGCGGACATATATTTTTTTTGTCGGTGTATGTGCAAGAATTCAGGCCAAACCAAAGGAAAGTCATCTCACAGTTATGAAAAGGACATTGAAATATTTGAAAGACACAGATGGAGTTGGAATATGGTATTCAAATGAAGGAGAATTCAAGTTGATTTCTTATTCAGACTCAGATTATGCTAGATGCAAAGTGTATAGAAAAAGCACATCAGGCACATGTCAGTTACTAGGAAACAGACTTGTGTCATGGTTTAGCAAGAAGCAAAACTCAATTTCAACTTCAACTGCAGAAGTAGAGTATATAGCATCTGGAAGTTGTTGTGCTCAAGTTTTATGGATCAGACAACAATTAAGAGATTATGGTATAGAAGAAGCATATGAATCAGCATATCTATGTGTTAGAAACTCAGCTTAAGGAGGTACTTGCTTCTCAGCGACAGATCTCACCAGATCAACAAGCAACCCATGCCCAGGTAGATCAGTTATATGATGCCAAAAAGGAGGAAGCTGAAGAAGAAAAGCTGAAGTTACTTGGTGAAATGAAGCGACTTGAAGATGAATTGCAAAGATACAAATCAGATCCTAAGTTCATAAGGAAAGAACTAACTGACGATCAACTCATTGCAAAATACAGTCAACCTGGAGACAGAAGAGTTGCTCTAACAAAGGATCTATGGATAAAGTTTACCAACGATCACAATCCTATCAAAGCTAAGTACAGGGACAGGACAACTGAAGAATCCTTGAACTACTTTTTATCTAATTTATTTTCAAAGCAGAAAATGACACAATATAAGAAGAATCAGAGGATTGATGATAAACTGAAGATTAAAGACAAGACTGAACAAATGAAAGCAGATGTAGTAGAATTTGAAAATTACTACTTGAAAGAATAGACTTACCAAAGCTAATTCAATGGAGAAGATGGAAAGAAGGAAGTCAAGTTGACTACAACAAGACTTTTTCAAAGATAGACTCCAAGCTAGAAGATGATTTTTGTATGTATGACAAAGCAAGAAAATTTGATTCAGTCATGCAAAAAGCACAAAAGAGAACTTAGTATCTAGTTACACTATTTTGAACAAAAATGTAACTATTCCAGTTTTTGCTCATTTTAATGAAATCCAGTTTCCAGTTTTACATTGTTTTACATTGTTTTGATCTTTAAGATTTTCTTTTAGGGAGAGTTTGGCATCATCAAAAAGGGGGAAATTGTTGGAAATAAAATTTATGTTTTGATGATAATTCATCATATTTGTTTAAAGTATTATCTTAACCCCATTGATGAAGTCTTTGAAGCCAATTTGTTATAGTGAAAAGCTAAAAGATGTCTAGAAATCGAATGTATAGGTTTTATTAGAGTCTGATACTTGTATAAGTTACATCAGACAAGCACTGTAATAATTAGTGTGTCGTAAAAGCGAAAAAGCGAAGTCATCTAGAAAACTCGAAATCACTAAGACAGAAACCGACTCGAAATACACCAAAGATCAATCAAGAAAATAAGTTCACCGAGGACACACACTCGGTTGGCTTATATAGAAGACTGAAGAACCGAGGACACTGACTCGATTATTGAAGATTGAAGAACTGAGGGTTCAAACTCAGTTATGAAGATTACAAGTCGAGACTGTAAAGTTAGACTTCAGGCAAGATTGTGGTGACCTGAACTGATTTTATGGATCTTGTATGAAGACCTAAGAATCATAAGGACAATGAATTCTTGGATGATAATGAGTCATGGTGTACTCTGATTAAGTCAATTATAATCAGATGAAAACTGGAGTACTGATATTTGAAGAAGAGTAAAATCTCAGTTAACTCTCCAAGTCAGTTAGGAAACTGACAAACAATAAAATCGGTATAAAACTGATAAGGAAACTCAGTTTTATAAGTCAGCCATCCAACAAACTGATCGTACAGTCGAACGTTATAAAGGAAGCAATTTCAATGGATGAGTTATTGACACAGCAGAACGGTCAGAAAATATAGCCGTTACAAAAGAGACGTTGATACAATTCGAAGTGAAGCCAGATGAACGTTGGACCTCACACTATAAATAGAAGACTTTGCACCAAGGATAAAAACAACGAATTTACAAGTATCATCAAGCAATTTTGTGCATTAGTCGTCTTATTCGAATTACTATCATCTCTACGCTATAACAAGATCATATCTAGAAATTCTTCAAGTGTTCAAGCCACACAGATTTTATCAAGAATCAAACACTTTGAAGAACCACAAACAAGAATCAATTTATTGATTCTCAGCCCAACTTTGATTCTACATCAAAGGTTCTAGACTGTGAAGCAAACCGGGAAGGTTTAGCCAAGGACAGTTGTGACAAGCAGTCGGGTAGACTGTGTTTGTGGTGGTAGCTGGTGAAGAGGCAATTCAACCCTCCAAGGATCAGTGTTCAAGCAATTGAAGAACATCAATTCTACCTATTCTACAACTGTTTAGATAGTGAAGCTAGGGATTAGCCAAGGACTATTGTTTAGGACTTTTTGTAACAGTTCACCTCAAGAAGTTCTAGTGGAATTTTCCTCCGCACCACAGGGGGAGAGAGGACGTACAGGATTACACCACCTGGAACCTCTATAATACTTGCCTTATTTACTTTACGCACTTACTTATTCAGCATTTATTTACCGCACTTTGATAATTGATTGTTATACACCTCACAGTTCACAAACTGACATTTAGCAGAATTCAGTTTACTACATTCAATTTTCACAGAGAATAACAAGAGCAAGAAAAAGGCTAAAACTTAATCCGCTGCCGGTTGACTCAGTTTCAAGCTTAAGTCAGTTTGACTTAAAATCAGCTTAGTCAGCTTAACTCCACACAAGTTTAACTGAACCTTAATTTGTTTTAAATCCAGTTTTAGGGACAAGTTTATTCACCCCCCCTCTTAACTTGTGTTAGCCTTTCCAAGGGACCAACAAAAAGGTAAGCATCTCTTCCTACATTCTAATTATGGTTTAGATTAGATCATGTTTTTGAAGCATTTTCATAACAATGTTTTACCTAGATGTTGTTTATAGACTAAGGGATGTTAGGATTTGAGAAAGTTGTGACTTTAATTTGTTTTTCTGATATAATTCGTGTACAACATGTTTGGATTCGAGTAGAGATCGTTAAGGGTCAAAAATAGGTTTTTAGGGTTTTTCTGCGTTGAATGCGCATGCATTCCTGTTACAGATTGCAAGGCTTTAGTTTTTGTCTGAACAATACGCACGCATTCAGAGCAATGCGCACGCATTCATGTTTCAGGCTGTAGGAGTCTTTTAGTTTCAGAATCAATACGCACGCATTCACCAGAATGCGCACGCATTGGTGGTTCAGAGTTGTGCAGGATGCTCATAGCATGAACAATGCGCACGCATTGCTCGAACAGAGAGTTTCAGGAAGTTTGAGTTAGGGTATGCGCACGTATTGCCCCCAGTATTTAAATAAATGTTGTTTATGCCTTTCAATAAGATATCAAATGTCATAATATGATCTAATAACATTAAATAAACCTGAACAAGACTCAATTGAGTTTCTGATGCGTTCTGTTCCGGCACCGGACGTACTCATAAAGGGAGTTGAAGTTCGGGACCGTCGGAAGGGAATGCAAGGGCTTGTGCTTTGATGAACTAGAGTTCATCAATGTTTGTGTACTTCATAGGTTGTAATGTATAGCTGTCTAAGTGAGGGAGTAGAGTTGATAAGGTGAGATTTGCTTTGAAAACACTTAGGTGGCTAGTAATACACGATAATAATTACATAAGTGTAGTAAAAGCTAAAACGTCACTTATTCTCGGTTAGACACTATTTCATATCGGCTATGTGATACGTCCATAAAAGGTGAACAACGCTACTGGCTCAAAAGGCTGGAGGGTAGTGGAGGAAATTCATCGGACGTATATGCATACCGGGGAGATCCTGGACTATCGGTGCTAATCACGTAGTTGGCAAGTAAATCTCGTGGTGGAATTTTCATCATGCATAGTGTCTATTGAGTAATGATGTAACCAAGAAAAGCTAAGTTAGAAACGTATATTCATGACGTGCCGATGGGCATGAAGTGAACCCTAGATTGAGTCGGTCTCACTAAGATAATCTTTTATTTGTAAACCTTATTTTAAATGTAGCTTCTACTTCTTACTTTGTAAAATATACTTACCTTAAATGCATGTTTATTTATGTATTTGGGGGAGAGAAGACGAACAGGTAATCCCGGAGTTCGAGGAGGATTTCGATGATGATGTTTGAGGACACCGGGGTTGAAGTGCTTAATTATTTATGTTTTATTTATACTTCAGTTTTCTTTGGGAAACCTTGTAATTTACTTCTAGTACTTTTGGATATCGTTTGGATTTCCGATGTAATAAATATTACATTTCTATCTTTAGATATTGAGTTTCTATTCTTGGTTATTTTGGAAACAAATTACCCAAGTCTTTTGTTGGTCCATTGGAAAGGCTAACAAAAGTTTAGAGGGGGGTGGGGGTGAATAAACTTGTCACCAAAAACTTCCCTAAACTGGATTTTAAACAAATTACGGTTTAGTTAAAACTTGTGTGGAGTTAAGCTGACTAAGCTGAGTTTAAATCAAACTGACTTAAGCTTAAAACTGAGTCAACTGGCAGCGGATATTATTTGAGCCTTTTTCTTGATCTTTTTATTCTTTTATGAAAACTAAGTGTAGTAAACTGAATTCTGATGAATGTCAGTTTGTGAACTGAGAAATGTATAACAATCACTTATCAAAATGCTGAATAAATAAATAAATGCGTAAAGTAAATAGAGTAGATATTATAGAGGTTTCAGGTGGTGTAATCATGTACATCCTGTACATCCTCTCTTCCCCTGTGGTGCGGAGAAAAATTCCACTAGAACTTCTTGAGGTGAACTGTTACAAAAAGTCCTAAACAATAGTCATTGGCTAATCCCAAGCTTCACTATCTAAACAGTTGTAGAACAGGTAGAATTGCCGTTCTTCAATTGCTTGAACACTGGTCCTTGGAGGGTTGAATTGCCTCTTCACCAGCTACCACAACAAACACAGTCTACCCGACTGCTTGTCACAACTGTCCTTGGCGAAACCTTCCCGGTTTGCTTCACAGTCTAAACCTTTGATGTAGAATCAAAGTTGGGCTGAGAATCAATAAATTGATTCTTGTTTTTGGTTCTTCAAAGTGTCAGATTCTTGATAAATTCTTTGTAGCTTAAACACTTGAAGAATTTATAGATATGATCTTGTTATAGCGCAGAGATGATAGCAATTCGAATAAAACGACTAATGCACAAAATTGGTTGATGATACTTGTATATTCGTTGTTTTTATCCTTGGTGCAAAGTCCTCTATTTATAGTGTGAGGTCCAACGTTCATCTGGCTTAAATTCGAATTGTATCAACGTCTATCTTGTAACGGCTATATTTTCTGACCGTTCTGCTGTGTCAGTAACTCATCCAATGAAATTGCTTCCTTTATAACGTTCGACTGTATGATCAGTTTGTTGGATGGCTGACTTATAAAACTGAGTTTCCTTATCAGTTTTATACTGAGTTTATTGTTTGTCAGTTTCCTAACTGACTTGGAGCGTTAACTGAGATTTTACTCTTCTTCAAATATCAGTACTCCAGTTTTTCATCTGATTATAATTGACTTAATCAGAGTACACCATAACGAATTATCTTCTAAGAATTCATTGTCCTTATGATTCTTAGGTCTTCATACAAGATCCATAAAGTCAGTTCAGGTCACCACAATCTTGCCTGAAGTCTAACTTTACAGTCTCGACTTGTAATCTTCATAACTGAGTTTGAACCCTCAGTTCTTCAATCTTCAATAACTGAGTTTGAACCCTCAGTTCTTCAATCTTCTAGATAAGTCAACTGTGTTTGTGTCCCTCAGCGAACTTATTTTCTTCAGTTTGATATAGGTGTATTCTGAGTCAGTTTCTGTCTTAGTAATTTCCAGTTTTCTAGATGACTTCCAGTTTTTTAGTTTTACGACACACAAATATCAGACTCTAGTAAAACCTATACATTCAGTTCTAGACATCTTTTAGCTTTTCACTATAACAGCTGGCTTCAGCACTTCATCAATGGGGTTAAGATAATACTTTAAACAAATATGATGAACTATCATCAAAACATAAATTTTATTTCCAACAATTTCCCTCTTTTTGATGATGCCAAAAATCTCCCTAAAAGAAAAGCTTAAAGATCAAAACAATGTAAAACTGGAAACTGGATTTCATTAGAATGAGCAAAAACTGGAATAGTTACATTTTTGTTCAAAATAGTGTAACTAGATACTAAGTTCTTTTCTGTGCTTTTTGCATGACTGAATCAAATTTTCTTGCTTTGTCATACATACGAAAATCATCTTCTAGCTTGGAGTCTATCTTTGAAAAAGTCTTGTTGTAGTCAACTTGACTTCCTTCTTTCCATCTTCTCCATTGAAATAGCTTTGGTAAGTCTGATTCTTTCAAGTAGTAATTTTCAAATTATACTACATCTGCTTTCATTTGTTCAGTCTTGTCTTTTACCTTCAGTTTATCATCAATCCTCTTATTCTTCTTACACTGTGCTATTTTCTGCTTTGAGAATAAATCAGATAAAAAGTAGTTCAAGGATTCTTCAGTTGTCCTGTCCTTGTACTTAACTTTGATAGGATTGTGATCACTGGTAAACTTCATCCATAGATCCTTTGTTAGAGCAACTCTTCTATCTCCACGTTGACTGTATTTTGCAATGAGTTGATCATCAGTTAGCTCTTTCTTTAAGAATTTAGGATCTGACTTGTATCTTTGCAATTCATCTTCAAGTCGCTTCATTTCTCCAAGTAACTTCAGCTTCCCCCTTTTTGGCATCATATAACTAATCTACCAGAGCATGGTTTGCTTTTTGATCTGCTGAGATCTGTCGCTGAGCATCAAGTACTTCTTTAAGCTGAGTTTCCAACCCGTAGATATGCTGATTCATATGCCAGTGAGCTTGGGCATGTGTTTCCCTATCTACTGCGGTTGAGTCTTCAAGTTTTTGTTTGAGTAACAAAATTTCAGAAGCAGAACTTGAACTTGACTTGTGGATCATCTCTAGTCTTGTATGAACTGAAACATCTATTCTGGTTCTATAATCGAGATATCCAGAAATATTTGATAAAAGATCATTTTGTGCATCCTTGTTACTAAGCACAATCTTCAAGTTTTCATGAACTTTTGCTAACTCATCCTTTGTTAGGATGTCAGAAGGATCATAAGTATCTTCTATTGGATCCTTAAACTGAGTATTATCATCAATAATCATCAGTTGTTGATTATCAGTTCCATCAGCTGCTTTCTGATTGTTAGTTGTCTGATCTCCAACTGGCAGTCCTTCTTGTTGAGGTACAGTTTGTGTTGCTAAAGGTTGAGGTTGAGTTTCTGTTTGCAAAACTGTAGTCTCATCAGATTCTTTTCTTGATTCATCATTTTATCATCATCTTTCTTCTTTGAACTATCTTTGGAGGTAGATGATGTGCCTGATTCTCTTCTTTTTGATAATTCAGTAAATCTGTTGAAGCAATTTTCAAGAAATTCCGAAATATGAAACAGAGAGTATAGATCTCTAACTTCCAATTTCTCCAAGAGTAGTTTTTCTTCAGTCTGTAGACTGACATCTCAAGAATCCTCTAGCTTAAGTTTCATCTTCAACAGCTTGATGATTCTATCAGCTTCAAAAACTGGTGCTGATTGCTGAACTGATTGATGCTGTCACTGAGAAGTATGGTCAGTAGTGACCTTTTCTTGTGTAACTTCAGTTGTTAGTTGTTGTTGTTATCCCTTAGTTGGTGTTTTCTCTCTTGAGATTTCTGGGTACAAACACCTTACAACTGATCTTACTTCTGCTGATTCAGCTTTTCATTTAGTCCCTTTGTGTACAAACTTCTTCCGAGAAACAGCTTTTCGACTTGCTTGAGTTGGGAAGTTGTTCCTGCGATTTCCTTTGTAGGTGCAGTTTGCCTTGCTTGCCTCCCTTCCTTGATTTTCTATAAGTAAAACTGAATGATTCCACTGAGTGTCTTCTTCAGTTGGAATGTTGCCTTTTAAACTCATTGACAACATATCCTGCCCAATTGAATTCTATTCCATCCCAGATTATATTCATGAGATAAATATTCTCTTCTGACAGTATACTAACTCCTTTTGATTTCCTAATGACATGTTTGCTGAGCCATCTACTGAGGTGTCCAAATTCTGGCTTGATTTTGTCTATATGAATACAAGGTTCGATTGGTTCTTCAGGGGTTGGTTCTTGAATTTCTTCAGTTGGATCAGAAACATTCAGTTCAGGTATGGTTTGTTGAGTAGTTGGAAACTTAGACTGATCTGGATCTGAAGATTCTGAAATCTGTACAACAGCATAATGCGTCCAAACCATTCTTGGTGTTACAACAGCAGCGCCTACGGTTGTTGATGAGCTTTGGTAATGCGGTGATTACAGAATACACGCACACGCCAGCCACTACGGCTGTTGGACCGTATAGGCACTCGCTTATCCGGAATGAGCTACCGAGTTGGAAAGAAGCACCACTTCTTTATTGTCTTGAAACTCCGCTCTGAACCCGAATCGTAGAACTCGGACATGATAGATTTCTCATCTCAGGTTAAAAGGTGCGGAAGGAAAAGGAAACAACGGAGGGATCCGAATCAGACCTAAATGGGAATGACATGAAAAGTCTCTTTCAAAACCTAGCATTAAGGGCGTTACGACAATATACTTAGAGAGATCGCTCCCACTCACTGTAGCGTTAAGTGATCGGCCTCCTCAACTGTGTATCGATCGAAAGGCGGGGTTTAAGCCCCAAGGGGGCGCGTTACGTCCAAGATATGTCCCCTCTTATTCCCGACATGCTATGGTGCCCCGGGTGGATAGAACGGGTCGAGTCCGTGACGCCACGGAGCAACAGCCGGGCGAAAAAAAAAAAATTTCTTTCCAATGTCAACAAAAACTTGTTCTGGCGAGGCTGCAAAATCGAGGACCGAGAAACCGGTTGCAGTGCTGCCTTCGATTGTTTCACCAGGGAAGTTTGGTTCATCAAATACCACGTGAATTGATTCTTCATGCTTGAGTGTCCTTTTGTTTAGTACTCTAAAATCTTTGGTGACACTTGAATATCCTAGAAAAATTCCTTCATCTGCTTTGGGTTGAAACACATGAAGTTGATCCTTTCCATTATTGTGTATGAAACATTTGCTTCCAAAAGCATGAAAGTATGAAACATTTGGTTTTCTTCCATTCCAAATTTCATAAGGAGTCTTCTCATGTACTTTGTTCATGAGAGCTGCTGCAATGTGTAACAAGTCGTGTTAATCGCTTACGCCCAATATCTTTACGTAACTTTGCTTCACAGATCATAGTCCTCCCTGATTCTTTGAGTGTTCTGTTTCTTCTTTCAGCTACACCATTCTGTTGAGGTGTTCCTGTGGCAGCAAGTTGGTGTAAAACACCATTTTCTTCACAATATTCAATAATCACGCTGTTGAGGAATTCAGTTCCTTTATCTGATCTTATTTTCACAACTGATACTCCGTTCTGATTCTGAAGTCTTTTGAGTAATTCTGTAATTCTTTGCTTGGTTTCACTTTTCTTGGTTAAAAATATTACCCAAGTATATCTTGAAAAATCATCTACTACCACCAATGTATACTTCTTTCCACTGATACTAATTGGTGTATTAGGTCCAAATAAATCCATGTGTAGTAACTCCAGATGTCTGTTTGTTGAATGCTGAGATTTGGTCTTGAAACTTGCTTTTGTCTGCTTTCCTTGTTGACAAGCGTCACATAAACTATCCTTCTTATATGAGATCTCCGGTAGTCCAACGACTAACTGTTTCTTAACAAGTGTGTTGATGTCATCAAAATTAAGATGACTCAGTTTCTTGTGCCATAGCCAACTGACATCTGATTTGGTATGCACAAGCAAACAGGTTTCAGCAACGGCAGTTGTCCAATCTACTACATACATATTCTCTTTCCTTCTTCCGGCAAAGACAAGTTGATAAGCTGATTCGCAGACGACAACACATAAATCTGTTTCAAATGTAACCTTGTATCCCATATCACAGAATTGACTGGTGCTGAGTAGATTGTAATGCAATCCTTCTACATAAGATACATTCTTGATTGTAAGTCCAATCTTCATTAAGGTGCCATAACCTCTGGTGTATCCAGGTTTGTCTTTACTTCCAAAATTAACCTTTGGTCCATCTTTTGCAATAAAATTACTGAGACAGTCCTTGCTCTTTGTCATGTGCCTAGAGCAACCACTGTCAAAGTACCATATATCCTGCAATAATAATTAAACAATTTTAGGTACCCAACTCTGTTTGGGTCCATGGGGGTCAGTTGTCGGTACAACTCTGGGAATATATCCTTTAGGTATTCTTCGGATATTGTTGCACTTGTTTTCATATATATAAGCCACACTCCCATAGTATCTATGTTTGGACTGTGTCTTATTTATATGATCTCTCAGATCTTTTGGCTGAAATTTATTTCCAACATGCTTTCTATTATTAAAACTTGAATAGTAACCATCATTCCTTTTGTACTGAGGTCTGGACTGACCTTGGTACTGGAACTTTTGCTCAGAACTGATATTGACTCTCTGCTGACTTCTGGACTGAAACTTGTGATAATTTTTCTTTCTGGAATGATTGTTATTATCACTTTTATTAGTAGATGTAGCAAAATTCCAATCATCATCAGAGGGATATAGTCTTCCTTTTCCCCCTGAATGTGTGAATCCTTGAATGATTGACATTCTTGGATTTGTTTTGATTGTAATTTTTCTAGTTCTTGACTTGATTGTTTTTTTTGTGGATCTGGTAGTTGATTTTCCGGTTCGGTTTTCCTGAGATACAGCTGATTTACCAATAGGTTTACCCTTGTTGGTAAATACAGTTGTTTTCTTGAAAAACTGGTTTGTCCTATGTGATACTGGCTTTACTGGTTCAGCAATTTTCTCAGTTTGTGGAAGTTGCTCAGCTACAAACTTAATACCAGTTTTGGTACTAGGTTTAGCAGCTTTGCTAGTTCTATCCTTGGAAGATTGCTGTTTATCAAATCCTAAACCCGTTTTGTCTCCATACGGTTTTCCTGATTTGAATCCAGTAACTGAACATGATTGAGAAAATGATTCAGTTGCTGCTGCTGATGCAGTAGGCTGATACTGAATCATTCCTTTATCAGTTTTAGTCTGTTTCAACATTTTTATTTCTGACTTCAATCTTTCAACTTCAAGAATTAGATTCTTTTTTTCAGCTTTGAATGATTCATAACCAGCTTGAATAGTTACTAACTGATTCATCAATTCATCAAGTGTTTCTTATAATTCTAGATTTTTTGGATTGGAGTCAGCAGTGGAAGAACATGATTTTTTCATGGAAATCTGAGCTGAAGAGTATTTAGAGTTGGATACACATAACTCATTTAAGTCTTCCATGTGCGCCATTAAAGCCGTGTCATCTGATAGTCTTTCAGTACCAGCTTCATAATCTGATTCATCTCCAGCAAGGAGTGCTCTTCTACCAATTCTTCTTGGTGGGGTCTTCTTGGTCAGTTCTGGACATTCAGCCTTGTAGTGTCCAGGTTTCTTGCAGTTGTAACAGAGATATTCATCATCTTTTCTTTTCTCAGGGGTTCTCTTGATGAAATTTTGAGTGACTGGGTGTCCACTCTTCATTCTTCAAATTCTGCTCATCATTAGTGCCATTTGTTCTTCCATCTCATCCAATTCATGAAGATTGCTCGATGAGTTCTCTTGATTGTCATTTGGTGTTGCTGCAAGTGCTGTGGTCTTACGTTCCTCCAGGGCTTTGATTATTGCAGCTGTACTTGTAAAATCTTCACTGAACTCATAAGCTTTCTGTTGGAAATAAAATTTATGTTTTGGATAATTCATCATATTTGTTTAAAGTTTTATCTTAACCCCATTGATGAAGTGCTGAAGCCAGCAGTTATAGTGAAAAGCTAAAAGATGTCTAGAACTTAATCTATAGGCTTTATTAGAGTCTAATATTTGTATAAGTTACATCAGAAAAGCACTGTATTAATTAGTGTGTCGTAAAACTGAAAAACTGGAAGTCATCTAGGAAACTGGAAATCACTAAGACATAAACTGACTCAGAATAAACCAGCATCAAACTGAAGAAGATAAGTTCACTGAGAGTTACAAACTCGGTTGGCTTATCTAAGAAGACTGAAGAACTGAGGGTCACAGACTCGATTACTGAAGATTGAAGAACTGAGGGGTCAAACTCAGTTATGAAGACTAAGTCGAGACTGTAAAGTTAGACTTCAGGCAAGATTGTGGTAACCTGAACTGACTTTATGGATCTTGTATAAAGACCTAAGAATCATAAGGACAATGAATTCTTAGATGATAATGAGTCATGGTGTACTCTGATTAAGTCAATTATAATCAGATGAAAACTGGAGTACTGATACTTGAAGAAGAGTAAAATCTCAGTTAACGCTCCAAGTCAGTCAAGAAATTGACGAGTGATAAACTCAGTATAAAACTGATAAGGAAACTCAGTTTTATAAGTTAGTCGTCCAAAAAACTGATCGTACAGTCGAACGTTATAAAGGAAGCAATTTCATTGGATGAGTTACTAACACTGCAGAACGGTCAGAAAATATAGCCGTTACAAGAGAGACGTTGATACAATTCAAATTAAAGCCAGATGAACGTTGGACCTCACACTATAAATAGAAGACTTTGCACCAATGATAAAAACAAGAAATTAACAAGTATTATCAAGCAATTTTGTGCATTAGTCGTTTTATTCGAATTACCATCATCTCAGCGCTATAACAAGATCATATCTAGAAATTCTTCAAGTGTTCAAGCTACACAGATTTTATCAAGAATCATACACTTTGAAGAACCACAAACAAGAATCAATTTATTGATTCTCAGCACAACTTTGATTCTACGTCAAAGGTTTTAGACTGTGACGCAAACCGGGAAGGTTTCGCCAAGGACAGTTATGACAAGCAGTCGGGTAGACTGTGTTTGTGGTGGTAGCTGGTGAAGAGGCAATTCAACCCTCCAAGGATCGTTGTTCAAGCAATTGAAGGACATCAATTCTACCTGTTCTACAACCTGCTTAGATAGTGACGCTAGTGGATTAGCCAAGGACTATAGTTTAGGACTTTTTGTAACAGTTAACCTCAAGAAGTTCTAGTGGAATTTTCCTCCGCACCACAGGGGAAGAGAGGACGTACATAATTACACCACCTGGAACCTCTATAATACTTGTCTTATTTACTTTACGCACTTACTTACTTATTCAGCATTTTGATAATTGATTGTTATACACCTCACAGTTCACAAACAGACATTTATCGGAATTCATTTTAATACACTCAGTTTTCACAAAGAATAACAAGATCATGAAAAAGGCTAAAAATTAATCCACTGCCGGTTGACTCAGTTTCAAGCTTAAGTCAGTTTTACTTAAACTCAGCTCAGTCAGCTTAACTCCACACAAGTTTAACTGAACCTTAATTTGTTTTAAATCCAGTTTTAGGGACATGTTTATTCACCCCCCCTAAACTTGTGTTACCCTTTCCAAGTGACCAAGAATTGGTATCGGAGAAATGTTTCTTTGATAAGATATCAATTTCTCTGTATTTCCTCTAGTTGTTCTCATTTGAAAGCTCAGTTTTCAGTTGTTAAAAAATCAATTTTAACTCACTCACTATGGATGACAATCAATATGCAAGACATATGCTTATGTGCAATATGGACAGATTTGACGAATACAAATGTCGTATGCAGGCCTTTCTAGCAGCTACTCATCATGAAATGATGGATGTACTGTCACGGATTTATCTAACAAACCAAACAAGTAATAAAATTTATAAATCCGGTATTCCCAAGTGTAGGGATCGTAGTATAGCGATTAATCTTTGGTCGATCTTACGGGGAATCGGAGGTTGTTAACTCTAGTTTTTATTCTAACTAATCTAAGGGTGTCACGATTACTAACCTAAACAAAGAAATAAAACTAAACGAGAGACTAAAGTAAAAATAACACGAATGTAAAACTCGACAAGAATGAATCTAAAGCCAGGAAGATACGGGTTATGAACAATTTAAACTACAACTAAACCTAAGATGCAATAAGAAGATTTAACTAAACTAAACAACTAAAGTTTTAAGGGATTAAATTCCAATTATAACGACAACAAGCGAAATGATTGATCCACCTATCCTAACAAGTATCAACTCAAATCTTGATTATATTGTGTTTTCTAACCAAGTTGTGATTTCACCTTGTCTAAAACATGAACCCTAATTTCATAGATAGTTCACCTATTAATCTGTATCTTTCGATTTAAAGATTAACGACTTTACTAATTAAAGGTGTAAACTTTAACGTTTGTAACCTAGAAATCTAACATATTAACTCTCGTTATATAGATTAAACACCTATTCCTTATCACGATGATCTAACGTTTATATGACTTTCATCAACATAAAACAATCAAACATGCACATCTTTCGATACAGTTGCAATGAACAATATGAAACATGATAAAGGAAACAACTTTAGATAAAAACTCACAATATAATCAAAGAAAAGGAATCAAAACGTGTTGGATAGGTTTCACAATGCTCGTTTGATGAAGGCCTAGCCTCTGAACATCCTCTGGAAACATGAAATTGCTGAATAAAATAACATAGAACTACCTAATTTAATCTAGAATTTACTTGCATAAAAACTGGAATAAAGGAGTAAAAACGCAGCCTAAAGCCGCCCCTAGGTTTAGGGTTTTGAGTATTGTGTAATGATATCTCCCTAGGGTTGAAAATAGCGCTGGTATTTATAGAAAATAAAGTCGGCTGTGCTGAGGCGGTGGAAGGACGCCCGTCCAGCTATCCGGACGCTCGTCCGGTCTTCAACAAAAACTTCGAGTCGGGCTGAGTCTTCATCAGACGCCCGTCCACTTCAGCGTCCAAACTCTCTGAATCAACTTCCTCCCTTGGACGCCCGTTCACTATTCTAGACGCTCGTCCATCCTAGACGGGACTTGGACGCCAGTTCAGCTGGATCAACAACTTGATTTCTTCATCTTTATCCTTTCCTTCCTTCTCTATCTTTTATCAAATTCCAACTTTATCTCCTCTCTATCATATAATTCGAACTTGATCTTCATTTGATCATTCTTTGGGTTGAGAATATGCATCTACATGACATCAAAAACATCGCAAAATGTAATAATATCCAAATAAACATGGAATCAACAATAAAACGCATAATTCAACTAATTTTGCGAATAAACCATTTAAAACCTCACTTTCTCAATAAACCAATTAAACGCTCATTTTCTATGCAAATTATACAAATATGGAGGAAATCATTATAAAATATAACGGAATAAATCGTATAAAATCACCCTTAACAACTCCCCCACACTTATCTTTTGCTCGTCCCGAGCAAAACAAAACGAAAATTAAGGCTCGAAACGAAAACAGACATCTCAGACAATATAGCATAGATCCAATAAATCAGAAGTTCACCACTGTGTGTGTGCAAAGCCATAGCAAACTTCCACTAAATCCAAACTTGAGAAACTCAAAGCAAAACTAGCTAATACCCCCTCGTAGACTAGCAATAAATGACACTCATAAGATGTACCCTACAAACGTAAAATATCCCGAAAAGGATGATCGAATATATCTAGGGCCTTTCTGAAATACTCAGAGGATAATCCCTACAGCATATCTATCAGTTTCTACTGGGATAAGATAGACGATAAATTAGTCTTCTATTCATTTCATACCACTTCCTTTTGCAAGTTGATCTAATTATTTCACTTTTAAACGCACATCAGAATGAGCTGTTGCCCTGTCATAGCAGAATAGGATATTCGAGATATACCCTACCTTACTCAAATCATAAGGCAGCTTTTTCTGACTGTCGTGAGCTTTTGGTCATCATAGTGGTATAGGACAATCGAGTTATGCCCTACCGCACTCAAATCATTGACCAGCTTCCGACATACCCAATTACTTCATTATAAACTCAAATTTTTCATTTGACAATAAGTTACGTGTTACTTATCACATTCAAACCTTAGATATTCACAGTATATCATACTTTGGCTATAAATACAAACTATCATAGATCTCAAGATATGTACGTAGCACTAAGCACATGACTTATAAGAAAATCAGAAATCACTCGTCAAAAAGGGGTATAACTTTATAAATTAGCTCATCGTTCACTATGGCTCATGAAAAATAGATCTCAGGTGAAACAACTAACTTATCAAACATATGATATATAGCTTGGATGACTATAAAAATAACGAACATTGAATTGAATTGCCTACTCGGGACAAAACAAAAAACAAAATGTCGAAATTTTTTGAAAATTCTAGCTCATTTTGCATAGACTCGTAACGAATTAAGCAAATGTATAGATACATATCAAATCATTCCCCTCCCCCACACTTAAAGATCAACATGTCCTCATGTTGTGCAGAATTTAAGAAAAGAGAAAGGACTTAGCTGAATTCAATGGATACTCGAATCGTTGGTCAGGCCGGAGCCTACGTAGCGACAATTAGAACTCGTAACCATATGATATAAAAGCGAGCTCGACAATACCGCTAAAAAAATATACCTGCAATACTCGACAAACATGGAAAAATCTCGGGGAAAACGGGGAATTATACCAAAGTGAAAGGATATAGCAAAATTGAGTAATATCAAAAGATGAAACATTCAATACATCCAAAATTTAAACAGAGTAGAATCAAATGAAAGTACGGATGCCTTATGGCTTACATGATTCATTTGGAAAAATAAACAGTAGCAATATAAAAAGTACAACGAATCAAGTAAGGAAAAGTAGCAAGATTATACAACCATCGTATTCATGACAAATCAAAAGCTAAAATCGGAAAAATAAGATCAGGGCTGGCCCGGCGCCGCAGAATCATCAGCCGGAGGTGCTCCACCCGAAGGAGAGTCAGGCTGCTCCTCATCAGAAGACGACTCAGACTCGTTCAGAACATCTGCAATGGCGAGCTCAATCTCGTCAGAATAGACATAATCTATGATGCTCGGGTCGAAGACTCTGTCGTCCCTCGGCTTCCGGCCCTCACTGATGCACCGTAGAATAGACAAGATATTATTCTGTGAAGTCCGAATATCCTCCATCCAGTTCCGTACATTGTTGGCCATACTCAACCTCATCCGGACTGAGGGAGATAAAGTAGGAAGGGAGGATGCTCAAGGCGGTGCCGAAGATGAACCGGGCTCATGTGGTGCCTCCGCCTCAGAACGTCCCAAGACTTAACCTTTTCTCTCAGATATAGGTCTCGGGTTCTTCGGTTTGTGATCCGATCCATACTCGAGCACACCGGCATCAATACACAAACTATGAATCAAGTGGGGACAATCAAGCTACGCGTGTAAACCTTCTCGATTGATAGCTATCTCGCATCGTATAACGCTTGTCCAACATTCACATTCAATCCAAAGGTCAAAGCGTACAACATCCCTAAGTCACCGATATGAAAATGCGTCGATTGTTCTTTGGCAACAACCGACTCAGTATGAACCTACACTGACTCTCAATCCTCCGTCCGGTAGTGGTGACCAACTCCTTCCGGTCTCCACCGGTCTCAACGTCCATGCTACATCCGGGCAAACCTTTAACCTTAACTCCTCCAATGATCTCTTGCCCCACCTTCGCTTATGAACGATTTCCTCCTTATAGTCCCGACCTCAAAAGATGCCAAGTTATACTTCGATTTATCACATCAGCGTAAAGGAACTTTCACCCCGAACCATGACTACTCCCGCCTCCAAATCGCCTCCGAGCAATTTGCATAAAATTCCCGAACTAGGAGTCGTTGGTAGGTACCCGGATAGTCATCAAGGCATCCCATTTCCGGTCCTTTAACAACTTGACGAACCCCGGATCTACCTTAGCCTCCATCGTAGCCCTCTCGATCAACGTAGTCCTAGAGAAATAATGTTTGGTAAAGGCATCGTGAGCTCTGGGATTCACAAATCTACGAGGCAAAGGCATAGGGGCTACGGTCTTCGCTCTTTTCCTAGGTTGTTCAGCCCTAGGCTCAGCCGGTTCCTTCTCCCGAGTAGCATCCACAGCTTCCTCAACCCTAGACGACTCTCCACCTCGGTAAACCCTAGGCATCCTCATCAATAGTACATCATCATCAGTCTCAGAACTAGATGTATACTCATCTCTTAACGGGGCCCTAGACTGAGCTTGTGTAGACCTAGGAGGGTTGTGTCTATCCCCGATCCGAACCCCTTGAGTTGGAGGCACTACAGTAGGATCAACAACCTTCTGTTTCTTACTAGGGTCATGAGCCACACCCTTACCATGCCTCTTAACCACTGCTTTACGAACCATTGTTGAAGCTTAGTCTAAATCAATGAACATCCCAAACCAAATCAAACAAACCACCCATTTATCGTCCAAACGGGATTTCAAATCAATAAACCAACACCAACTTAATCACAAACCACCCATGCATCAACCACCATCATCACCACAACAACAACACATCAAGAAACAAGAAAAAAAACAGAAAAAAAACAAATAAGGTACAACTCACATAAAAAAGTCGAGCCGAAGATCAAACTCCAAAAACGTGAACTAATCCTTGAAAAGTTACTAGAAACTTACCAATGATGATGAAAAGACGATGATGATGCTGGAAAGGATCCCTAACAATGCAAATTCGAGCCCAAAATCAATTTTTTTTGGAAAAAGTCGGACCAATATAGGGCTCTGATTCATCAAAATGGTTGTTGATTGAGGAATAAATTTTAGAAAAGTGAAAAGAGGGGACCAAAAGCGTTCTATAGCAACTGAAATCGCTCAATTTAGTGTAATATTGAGGGATTGAGGTGAAGAGGAGGGCAGAAGTCGGGTTCTTCGATTTGAATTTCTGAAAAATGAGGGTTCATGGACTAAGGGGGGTATTTATAGGCAGGGTATGGACGCTCGTCCAATTCTATGGACGGGCGTTAAGTAGAGAACCATATGAACTGGACGGGCGTCCAGTGTATCCGACGCTCGTCCAAACTTTCAAATTAGATACAGGATTGGAGGGAACATTTCAGACGGGCGTCATGTTGGTCCCTTGAAAAGGCTTTGGTTAAGTTTAGAGGTGGGGGGGGGGGGTGAATAAACTTTGGAGTTAAGAAATTCTGCAACTTCAAAGCACTGGCTTGATACTTCATGAGTCTGCTTGAGACCTCGATAGCCTCTTGATAAATGATGAGTCTCATCGACATTCGATTTGCTGAATTTGTGCAGCGGAATAATATCAAAATTAAGCCTTGTTACTTGTTGTTAAACATGATACTAAGTATTAGATACTCAGTAGTGTATGTGTGTGATTTCAGTTGCTAGATTCAGTAGATTGAAGTGTAAAATAAACTAAGTGCAGAATGTAAATGCTGAAAGTAAATAGGCAGATTTTATAGTTGTTACAGGTGGTGTAATCCTGTCAGTCCACTCTTCTCCTGTGATGTTGGAGGAAATTCACTAGAGATCTTTGATGTAGCTTATACAAAGATTCCTAAGGTTGCTTGTCCTTCACCAATAACTATGGCTTCACAAATCGCCAGGGGAACAGTAGGATTGCTACTCCTTAGTCTTCCACTGGTCCTTGAAGGGTAGGATTGCCTCTTCACCAGCTCCACCACAAACAACAGTCTTTCACACCCAACAGATGCTTCACTGTCTTCAGCAGGTTCTTTATAAAATAAAGATTGAATCAAATAAATGATTCAGTTGCAGCAGCTTGATTAGGATGATATAATCAGCAGCTTGCAGGCTTCAAGTGTATATGCTTGATATAGTTTGAATGTAGAATACACTTGAAGAATTTCTCTGGATCAGTAGCTTAAAGTTCAGTAAGTTCAGCAGGGTGTTTTTCAGCTCAGTAATATCTCTTCAAAGTTTGTTAATTTTCATCATCTAGTTTCTGAGTTGAAAGTCTTCTATTTATAGGCAGGAATGCACGTGACTTGTATTTGAAATTCAAATGTAACCGTTCCTTTTTTTGTCCCATCTAATATGCATTCTGTCACTATTCATAGGATCGATGATGTCGTAATTCTTTTTGATGCGATCTGTCCACCCTTTGACTTATATCCAATGGATAAAAATATGAATCATCCCAACGTTCTTTTAATCTCAGCCTTTGATTCCTTTGATAAGTCAGAGGTAGTTGGCTGTCCTTATCCATGTAATCTTCCAGTATAATCTTGATTTAATCGAGGTATTATATCAGCAGGTTCATCAGTCTGCTGAAATACCAATCAGTCTGCTGAACTCCAATTTGCTGTGTATAAAATACAATGCAGCTGATTTCTTTTATCTAACTTTTATTTGTGAAGTTAGATTACACCTTTTTGAATATAACCAAGTTCCAAACATCATCCAACTTATGGAACCTAGACCTTCTTCACAAGGCATATGCAATCAGTTTAGGTCATCACAGACTTGCCTAAATTCTGATTCCATATCCTTGAATTAAATTACTAAGTTTGATCCCTTAGCCTTCAGAATCGAGTTTGAGCCTCACTTTTCAGCCTTCAAGAAAGTTCAAGACTAGTCTACTGACCTATCTACCCTACTGACCTAGACCAGTCTGCTGAAACAAGTCAGCAGAAATTACAGTGCTTATTTGATCAAACCTATTAATAAATCAAACTCTAATAAACCTATACATTTGATCTACACATCTTTTTGCCTTTGCACTATAACAGCTAGTATGGCACTCATCATCAAAACACAGAAATAAGTCCAACAATTTCCCCCTTTTTGGTGATGATGCCACTACCCTCACCTAACAGCAAAGCAAAAAGATAAAAACAAAAACAGAACAAATAGTCATCTTTCATTAAAAAACATTTGTTCAAAGCTATTACAGTCTAGAATCAGTAAAAACATAATGCAGTTAAAAATATGCTGATCTACTGTCTTCTTTCTCTTTCTTGTCTGGCCTTCTCCACTTGTTCTTGATAGGTCCTGATCTCTTCTATCATATCCCTCATCCATTCATTTTCAATCAGTGTAAAATCAATGTATGGATTAACTTGTTTCCACCAGTTCCATGCTTCTGGCAGGATAAGATTTATCTGATTCACTGTGAATCCAACTTCATGTATAGTTCCTTAAACTCTTCAAGTGAATCCTTTGCTTTTGTGATAGGCAAGTTCCTATCACCTCTGCCACTTCTTCCACCTCTTCAACCTCTATTGCTTGCCCTTAAGGCTTTAATCCTTGCCTCCCAAAATTTCAATCCCAAGAAAGAGTTCAGACCTTCATGAAACCCTTTGTCTTGATAAGGTTTCCTCCTGTTGTAATACTCTTTCTTGTATTGTCTAAAAGATCATCATGAAGTTGCAATCACCAGTGCAAAGTTGCAAAAAGCATTGGTATCATCTTGCCATCTCTTATGTGCAAAAAGTCTTGCACCTCTTTTTGCTTTGCAAATTGCTTTAGCCCTCTTCCCCCTTAGTGACATCATTAACAAAACAGGACATTAGGCCATGAACACTCTCCTGTGAAATAACCAGATTATTCAGTTGCCCTTCCATAATTTCAGTTCTGGTGTCAACTATAGTAATCCTGGATTGCAAAGTTTGTTCCAGTAGATTGATCCTCTCAGTAACCTTAGGATCCAATCCAGTAGGTTGAGATGTTCCAGCAGCCTCAGCAGGCTTAGGTGTAGCAGCAAGGTTGTCAAGTTTCTGATGGATGGAAATGAGTTGGTCTTTCAGAAACTTCTCTTTGGCAGTATTTCCAACCTTGATTCCTCTCACATTTAGTATCAGATCATTCACAGCATTTTGAGTAGATGTGAAGTTTGAAAACAACTGTGGCGATGGATTGTCTGCTTTTCATTTACCATTTTCATCAGTTCTTCAAATCTTTCTTCCTGTCTATCCAGTTGAGTTCTTAACTGTTGCATATCATGCCTTACAGTCCTCAACTCATTCAACACTTCAACTGGCACTTCACTGGTCATCCTTCCACCAGTAGCTTCATCAGCAGGCTCCTCAACATTGTACTGTGGCCTCTGGATTGCTCACAACCATTGCCCAACTCCTATCTAGACCAGAGGGGTTAGGTCCTTGATATTCTTCCAAGATAGGATCAATGGCAGGTTCTTCAAAAACAGGTACAAATGCCTGAGGGGGATCAACATCAATATTTTCTTCTTCAGGCATCTGAAATTCCTCATCACTGAAGTCATAGTCCAAAGAAATGCTCATTCTCATTAACAAAGCATCCTCTGTGACCATCTTTCCTTCAAAGTGGTCTTGTCTCCAGAGGGCTCCACTACAAGACCTCTTCTTCAAAGAATGGGGTTTCCTCCAAACCCAAAGTTTGTTCCAACCTTTGTCTAGTGTCTTTGCTCGAGACTCAAGCACTGTACCTCTTGTTCCAACCTTTGTGCAAGTGTTGTGTGTAGCCCAGCAGCCTGTACCTCCTCTTCAACTCTCTGTGGATTGAATATAGCCTCATTATCCACTTGGAATCCTTCATGACCAATCTTGTGCGTGATGATGGCGAGCTTTAGTAAGAATGCCCTCAAAGTCAAATCCATCTTGATATTCAATAGATTCTTCTGAGCTGACACTAGGTTCATTGAAGTCTGTAACTATTTCTCCATCCAAATCCTCACTCTGTTCAACTTCAGTTTGTGCAGTAGGCTCTACCACATGGAATGTAGAAGATTCATTAGCTAGCCTACCAGCACTCAAATTAATTCCTTCATTGATCAAAGCTTCTAGATCATCCATGGTGAGATCCTGTAGATCCTCATCCATCTCTCCAGTCTGCTGGCCCTCAGCAGACTTACCAGTATCAGTGGGCTGTTGTACAGGTGGTTCCTTCAACATTGCAGTCCCACTGGTTCCTCCTGGTCCAGAGGGAAAATCTCCTCTTGAATCTGATGATGAGGATGAGTCATCAGTTCCATCTCTTGGATCCCTAAACTTGATACCCTCCTCCTTCTGTTGCTCATCAAATAAGTCCATCAATCTGGATTGCAGCAGAGTGGTATCAATGAGGTCCAACAAATTCTCTGCTCCCAACTTGTTAAAAGCCCATTCTTCAAAATCTGTCATAGGTTCAGCAGCTGGCTTTTGTCTCTTGTAGAAACCAAACTTCCATTGGAAATATTCAGCAATTTGCTGAAGTTTGGGATCTACATACTCTTCTGTTTTCTTCCTTTCTTTCACATGCCTTTCAAAGGGCATGAAAGATCTCCTGGGAGTAACTCCAGTACCTTGTTGACCTCCAAAGGTTCCAACAAGTAGGTTCATGGTTTCTTCAAAAGATGTTTGAAAGTCAGTAGGTTGCTGAGATTGTAAATTTGTGCCTACTACTTCCATCTGTACAACACTTGGTTCCCCATGACTTACACGCTCATCAAGCGAGTTAAGAAGCGATCGCTTCTTCCCCGAGTTCTTGCAACAATTGCAGGGGTCTTCAACCATTTCTTCAACTACCACAAAGAGTTCAGTTCGCTTGTTTGTTGTGGGTCTTCGTGATACTACAAAGCAGCCTCGGGTCGTGAGGACGATGTATATCTCCAATAGATTGCTCAACAACAACCTGTTCAGCTTCAGTAGACTTGACAACCTCTTCAGGTGAGGAGTCAGTAATTTCCACAGGCTTGATAATGGTTAAGGGCTCAGCCTCAACAGCCTCTTCTTCCTCTTCTACTGATGCTTCCTCTTGGATTCTTTGAGCTTCCAAGTTTTTCAGTTCTTTCCCCTTTCCATGTTTCTTCTTTTTGGCAATCTCCTTCATTCTCTTGGAGAGGGGTTCATCATCATCATTTCCAGTAGATTTTCTCTTTCTACTAGCTTCCTTCTGTTGTTCCCTCAAGATTTCTACAACAGTTCTTCTTGCAAAGAATAAAGCAGGTCAAGAACCTCCATCAAACCCTCAAAGAGACTCAAAGATGCTTTGTTTGCTTGCTTCTTTGTCTTTTTAGGCTTCAAGATTTCTGTAATCTTTCTAACATCAGCAGCCTTTCTTTTTTCAACAGCTTCTTTGGTGCAGCAGGTTTAAGAGATACCTTCTTAGTATGCTGGACCTGCTCACCACCAGCATCACCATCATCTCCACCATTATCATCATCAGCAGCATCTCCAGCAACCTCTTCATCATCATCTAGACCAGGAATAGCATAATCAATTTCCTTCTTGTATCTAAACCGATTGATCTTTTCAGATGCTACATCAGGGATTTCCAAATGATTCAGCAGGGTCTGAACCATCAATCCTAAGGGCAAGGCCTTGGATTTCCTTTTTCCATCTTTTTCTTCCTTGGCTACCTTCTTCATGTAATGAATGAAATAGCCAGCCCAATCAAATTTCATACTCCTGCAAATGATTATCATCAACTCTATCTTGGGTCCTGATAGAGTATCCATGCTTCCAACCAGTCCAAGTATGTTTTTAGCAATGAGTTTGCTCAGCAGGTTGTACTCATACCCAATATGTCTGTAGTTGATGCCTGGAACAGATTTGGTGGCTTCATTTGTTTTGATTTGATCAACAAACGCCATCTTGTCCAATCCCATTGCTTCGGGATTGATTGAACCATCCACCACTTCATCAAATCCAAAAACTTCCCTCAGCAGACTTGAGGAAATTTCTATTTCTTGTCCATTCACAACCATTTTAAATGCTTGATTCATTCCTCAGATTTGAATGTTTCTCCGTAAACCGACAACATTTGTATATGAGATTGTCTCCAGTCTTATATTCAAAGACATTCTCCGACAAAGATATCTCCTTATTCTTCGACAAATGTTAATGGCCAATTCAGTTCTGTTTGCATCCACAACAAAGCCTCTAACACTTTGGCTTGACTCAATCTGAACATCAACCTTTTCCACCATTGTTATGTGAAAATAAGATGAAGAAGATAGTTTCTCAAATCTGTGTTCACACAGTGTAAAAACAGAGAGTATTAATCTGAGATTTTGCAAGTAGAAAATCTGCTGTGTGATAGGCCTGAATATATAGACAGGAGGTGGTTGTAACTGTCAGTGCACGTACATCCATGTCAACCACGATTAATCTGAATAAATGCTGACTTGACACGTGTTCCATTACGCCTGATAACCGTTAGATCGTGTTAACTGTGGTAATAAGGATAAAATAAATATCCCGCCAATCTGCTTTTTGACTTTAATAACTTTGACTGAGTAACGTTCCATTCAAAGGGGTGGTCTCGGCAGGTGGGCACACGGCAGATCTGCATATAAAGCTTCAAAGACTGGCGATAAAGTGACTCTGCTGATCCTTAGTTTCTTCTTGTTTTGTACAATTGATAATACAAGATGAGGTTTAATACCAATGATTGATCTGTCAAGTGAGCTCACCCATCATGACAAAGACCAATCCCCTTGGCAACCTCATTTGCTCAATTGTCCAAACATAAGTACATGGAATTGTTGATACCAATGACTAATCTGCTAAGTGAGCTCACCCAACATAGCAAAGACTAATCCCTTGGTGAATTCCCAAAGACAATCTTGATCATCACCAACTTTTATAATTCCAAGTTCGGTCCTTAATTTGGCAAATCTTTCACTATCAAGTGGTTTAGTGAAAATATCGCAAGTTGATTTTCAAGAGGATATATAGAACCACAACATCTTTCTTTTCAACATGATCTCTTATAAAATGATGTCTCACATCAATATGCTTGGTTCTTGAGTGCAAAACAGATTTTCTCGTGATTGCAATTGCACTTGTGTTGTCACACATAATTGGAATTTCCTTTTCTTCAATTCCATAATCCCTTAATTGTTGTCTTAGCCATAGTACTTGTGCACGAAAAAATTCCAAAGAAGAATGTATTCACTTTCAAAGAAGGGAAGTTGATATTGAATTCTGTTTCTTTCTAAACCAGGAGACCAGTCTATTTCCCATTAATTGACAGGTTCCTGTAGTGCTTTTTCGATCAATCTTGCATCCAGCATAATCAGAATCTGAGTAGGATATAACTTTGAAGCATCCATCCTTGGACTACCATATTCCTACTCCCAAAGTTTCTTTTAGGTACTTGAGAACTCTTTTGACTGCACCTAAATGACTTTCTTTAGGTTTAGATTGAAATCTTGCACAAACACCTACAGCAAAGGATATATCAGGTCTGCTGGCAGTTAGATACAGCAGACTGCCTATCATCCTTCTATATAAAGTCTGATCAACATCATTGCCTTCTTTATCTTCATCCAATCTAATGTTTGTACTCATTGAAGTTGATATCTTAGTGCTGTTTTCCATACCAAACTTCTTCAGCAACTCCTTGGTATACTTGGTTTGATGAATGAAGATTCCATCTTTCATCTGCTTTGTACTCATTGAAGTTGATATCTTAGTGTTGTTTTCCATACCAAACTTCTTCAGCAACTCCTTGGTATACTTGGTTTGATGAATGAAGATTCCATCTTTCATCTGCTTGACTTGCAATCCCAAAAAGTAGTTCATTTCTCCCATCATACTCATTTGGAACTTACTCTTCATTAGATTAGCAAACTTTTCACAAAGTAGATCGTTTTCAGAACCAAAAATTATGTCATCCACATAAATCTACATCACAGGTGTCGTTCCTTTCACTCGATTCTCGAATAGTGTCTTGTCAATGGTGCCTTTTATAAAACCATTATCCATCAAGAATTGAGATAGAGTCTCATACCAAGCTCTTGGTGCTTGTTTTAGTCCATAAAGTGCTTTGTTGAGTCTATACACTTTATCTTCTTGATCTTTAACTTCAAATCCAGGAGGTTGTTTGTACATACACTTCCTCCTCTAGAATGCCATTCAGAAATGCACTTTTGACATCCATCCGATATACTTTGAAGTTCTTATATGCAAAGATGTGCCAAGAATAACTGATAGCTTCCAATCTTGCAACAGTGCATAAGTTTCATCAAAATCTATTCCTTCTCGCTTGAGAATAGCCTTTAGCAACCTGGCCCGGCCTTATTCCTTACAATGGTACCATATTCATCAAGTTTATTTCTGTATACCCACTTAGTACCAATGATGTTTGCATGACTTGGCCTTTCAACTAGTGTCCAAACTTGATTTCTTTCAAATTCATTTAATTCTTCTTGCATAGCAATTATCCAATCTGGATCTGAAATTGCTTCTTCAACAACTTCAGGTTCCATTTGAGATAGAAAACAAGTAAACATAGCTTCCAGTTGTCTTCTAGTCCTCACACCTTCCTGTACATTGCCAATAACTTGTTCAGCAGGGTGATTCCTTAACCATTGTGGATTCTGGTTATTTTTATTATTAGGAACCTCATCTTCAGTAGGGTCTGCTGTAGCTTCTTCTACAGGGGGGTCGGCAGATCCTTGAACTGCTTCAGTTGTTGCATCAGTAACATTACCAGCAGGGTGTTCAGCAGGGGCAGTATCAGAAACTTTTAAGTCATTGAATCCTTCCAAAATTTCAAGACAATCTGGATCAGTGACTTGTTGATTCTCAGCAGGTTCACAATCTTCATCTTCCATACCAGTAAACTTAGGTTCATCAAATACAACATGGATTGTTTCTTCATGTTTCAGTGACCTCTTGTTCAGTACCCTGAATGCCTTGCTGACTGAAGAGTATCCCAAGAAAATCCCTTCATCTGACTTTGGTTGAAAAGTCTTCAAATGAACCTTGTGATTTAGGATAAAACATTTACTTCCAAATGGATGGAAATAGGATATATTTGGTTTTCTTCCATTCCAAACCTCATAAGGTGTCTTCAGCAGCTTCTTGTTCACTGATGTTCTGTTTTGTGTATAGCATGCTGTATTGACTGCTTCAGCCTAATACCTTTCAGGTAGCAATGCTTCACAAATCATTGTCCTTCCTGCTTCCTTTAAAGTCCTGCTTTCTTCTTTCAAATGACCCCATTTTGTTTGAGGTGTACCAAAGAAAGAGTTGAAGTTGATGTAGTACACCATTCTGTTCACAATATTCTCTTATAACTTTGTTGAGAAATTCAATACCCAGATCTGATCTTATCTTTGTTACTGTTAAACTTTTCTCATTCTGTAATCTCCTCAAAAGATCAGGCATGTTTTTGAGTGTTTCACTTTTCTTGTTCATAAATATCACCCAAGTGTACCTTGAATAATCATCCACAACCACTAAGGTGTATTTCTTTCCTGTCACACTTGTTGGCGTTATTGGTCCAAAAAGATCCATATGCATCAGCTCCAACACTCTATTGGTTGATTGTTTAGTTTTTGACTTGAAACTTGACTTTATTTGTTTACCTTGCTGACATGCATCACATATAGCATCCTTTTTGAATGTGATCTCAGGTTAAACCAATCACCAACTTCTTCTTCACCAACTGATTTATATCATCAAAATTTAGATGATTCAACTTCTTGTGCCATAACCAATTGAGTTCTGATTTGGTATGCACAATTAGGCAGGTTTCTGGAACTGCAGTAGACCAATCTACAACATACATGTTCTGTTGTCTTCTACCAGCAAGTACAACTTGATCACTTCTTTCACTAATGACAATACAGTTGTTTTTGTCAAAAGTGACCTTGTATCCCATGTCACGAATTGTCCAAAGGCTCGACAAGTTGTAGTCCAAATTCCTTCCACATATGCAACATTCTTGATTGTAAGTCCATTCCTTACAAGTGTGACATATCCTCTTGTGTATCCAGGTGTATTCTTGTTGCCAAAACTCACCCTTGGACCATCTTTTGCCACAAAATTTGACAAACAGTGCTTATTCTTTGTCATATGTCTGGAACATCCACTATCAAAGTACCAGACACCCTACAAAACAAAATTAATGCATTTTAGGTACCCAAACCTGTTTGGGTCCATAATGATCAGTGGTAAGCATGACCTTTGGTATGTTTCCATAAGGTCTTCTCCGGAATGTGTCATACTTTGGTTCATACTTTGGTTCATACATGTATTCCACACATCCATAAGTTCTAACAGTAGGTTGTGTAGGAATCACATATGTTTTCTGGCCTTTTGGTTTATAATGCTGTTTGAAATGATTCTTGGTGTTAGAAACATTAGTATAACCATTTGTTTGCTGTCTGTTAGGAACAACCCTGTAATATGGAGTCTGCTGAGGTCCCTGCTGAGGCCTTTTATATGTCCTCTGCTGAGTCCTTTGCTGATTCCATTGCTTAGGTTTTACCTTAGCAAAGATGGTTGTACTTGGTTGTTTCTATCAAAGAGTACAGAAATATTCCAATCATCATCATGTAGGGGAATAGTCTACCTTTCCCCGAGATAAGTATCCCTTGAATGATTAACATTTTTGGGTTTTGGATTCTTATCCTTGGAATATTTCTGTTTCTTACCTTTCGTGGTCCAAAGAGACTTGGTAGCAGTCTTCTATCAAAGCAGGGCTTAGAAGGCACAAGAAAGCTCCTATTTTTAGATTTACTCTTTTTATTAGAGTCGTTGACTTCTTTGACTTCTGGATTTTGCTTCCTTGAAGCATTCTCATTGGGTTTTATTGCCTTAGCAACCTTACTGGGAGTTGGATCTAGTGCAGGTACAAACTTAGGACCAATTCCGGTACTAGGTTCAGTGACCTTACTGGATCCACTCTTGTTAGATTGCTGAGTTCCAAATCCAAGCCCTGTTCTATCCCCATAAGGCTTTCCTGATTTGTATGTAGTAGTGGAACAAGATGGTTCAAATGATTCAGAGGTCACTGGATGTTCAAAGAGACTTACACCGATTCTGTCCAACATCTTTTCCTTACCTTTGAGAACCCTTAATTCAGCTTTCAATCTTCCAACTTCCAATTCAAGAGCTTCTTTTTCAGCCTTCACAATCTCATAACCAGAGTGTATTATCCTCAGTTGATTAAGGATGGCATCCAAAGTCTCATTGTTGTCAGAATTTCTAGGATTTGAACAACAAGTTGATTCACAATCACTTCCAGCAGGAGTATTGATAGATATAGTGTTGTATACCTCCTCGCCATCATCCATATTGGCCATCAAGGCATAATCTTCCATGTCGAAGAACTGATCTTTGTCATCATCTGATTCATTTCCTTTTTGATTCCACTTCATACCCTCGATTCATCTTCAAAAACCATAGCCTTCTTGCCATGTCTTCTTTGTTGACTCTTGGTCTTCGTGAGTGCCGACAATCAGTCTAAAATGTCCAGCTTCTTACGCTTGAAGCAAAGATAATCGTGTTCCTTGCCTTGTTTTAACTCAGGAGATACCAGTTTTGAAGTGTCCTGGTTTCTTGCAATGAAAGCACAGATAGTCATTATCTTTCTTTGATTCTTCTTTCCTTCTTTCAATAGGCCTCTTTGTGAAATTTCTTGAAGGGACCTTTCCAGTCTTCATCATCCTGATTTTCTTGCTCAAGAGGGCAATCACTCCTCAGATCTCATCCAGCAGATCATCTTGTCCTCCTCGATGTTTCTTCTTGATGTGAAGCAGCCAATGCAGTGGTCTTTGGCTCTTCCTTTTCAGTCTCAGGTACAAGCTTTTTTCTAAATTCATAAGCCTTGAGATCTGAAAACAGCTTGAAGGTGTCTTCTTTATGCAACTTTCTCATTTCTTCTATTGCAGTCACCTTCATTTTCCAAACATCTTTTGCAGGTAGAGCCTCAAAGATTTTGGTGTTTATTTCTTCTTTTGAATAACTTACACTCAAATAGGTAAGTTCATCCAGATTGCATTGAATCTTGATTCCATTTGCTCAATGGTTTCATTTAAGCGACATTTTGAACTTTTGGAACCTCTTTCGGCCACACCGATTTTATTCTTCTTTATTGCATCGCCTTTCACAGATCGATGTATCTTGTCCCAAAGTTCCTTTGCGCCTTTGCAATCTTTAACCTTCATGTACATATTGCTATCCAAGGTTCTCGTAAATGATGTCAATAGCAATATTGTTGAGGTAGTAATATCTCTTCAAAGTTTGTTAATTTTCATCATCTTGTTTCTGAGTTGAAAGTCTTCTATTTATAGGCAGGAATGCACGTGACTTGTATTTGAAATTCAAATGTAACCGTTCCTTGTTTTTGTCCCATCTGATCTGCATTCTATCACTATTCATAGGATCGACATCGCCGAATTCCTTTTGACAATGGCGATCCACCCTTTGACTTATATCCAATGGATAAAAATATGAATCATCCCAACGTTCTTTTAATCTCAGCCTTTGATTCCGTTGATAAGTCAGAGGTAGTTGGCTGTCCTTATCCATGTAATCTTCCAATATAATCTTGATTTAATCAAGGTATTATATCAAAGAGTTCATCATCTGTTTGAAATACCAATCAGTCTGCTGAACTCCAATTTGCTGTGTATAAAATACAATGCAGCTGATTTCTTTTATCTAACTTTTATTTGTGAAGTTAGATTACACCTTTTTGAATATAACCAAGTTCCAAACATCATCCAACTTATGGAACCTAGACCTTCTTCACAAGGCATATGTAATCAGTTTAGGTCATCACAAACTTGCCTAAATTCTGATTCCATATCCTTGACTTAAATTACTAAGTTTGATCCCTTAGCCTTCAGAATCGAGTTTGAGCCCTCACCTTCGGGCCTTCAACAGGTTCAAGACTAGTCTCATCGACCTATCTACCCTATCGACTAGACCAACAATAAAACAAGTCACCGACCATTACAAAGGCTTGTTTGATCAAACCTATTCATAAATCAAACTCTAATAAACCTATACATTTGATCTAGACATATTTTTGCCTTTGCACTATAACAGCTAGTATGCCACTCATCATCAAAACACAGAAATAAGTCCAACACATCCAGTTATAATGGACAGGCGTCCAAGAAATGCATAGGGTAGACGGGCGTCCAAATCTCTGGACGGGCGTCCAATGCAGAGATTATGCAAAAATTATAAAATTTCACACAATTCAAATTCAAATTTGCATTTTCTCATTAAACATAAATAAAACCTCAAAAATTCAAATGAAAAACGATGAATTACATAAAATCACTAGAAAATATGTAAAAACAATAGAAAATAGTGGGTTGCCTCCCACCGAGCGCTTTTGTTTTACGTCGTTTGCTCGACGAAACAACCTAACATCGCTAGTCATCGTAAATTTCCGCCCAATCCACCACCCGGATAAGACGACAGAGCATGTAAATCGCCGGAGGGAAATCATACTCGTCCTGCAAAGCCCAGTCCTCACCAGCTACATCGACACCCGAAAATGCTCACTTGCAAAGACTAACGCTAAATCACAAGATCGGATCATTCAGATTGTGTATGGACGTCCTAGAGCTGCTCAGAACTCCTCTCAGTACTAAAGTCTCCACCTCCCGAAACTCGGGAACAATAAGAACATAGGTGATACCCCGATGCGGGTACCAATATCAAAGTCTACGTGCAAAAAAACGATAGTCCCTCCCGGTCCGTCATCTACAATAGAATAAGTGGGATCCTCCTAAGGAAAGGTAACTCCTCCGGTAGAACTCCGAAATCCATATCTAAAACACAACTCACCGATGAGATACAACAAAAGAAAAACTTAGTATACTAACTTAAATAACTAAAACAACAAAAAAAAACAAAAACAACTAAAAACGACGATATCTAGGATGCCCCCTAGTGGCGCTTTTGGTTAATGTCGTTAGCTCAACACTGTTTAAGCTCAGCCTGGATCAGGCCATTTGGCTTTTCTGCCAGCCACTACCTCGCAAGGCTTTGATCAAGAGTGTGGAGTGCGAAAAAAAGATCTAACACATGGGGTGAAATCTTTGATAGCTTTCCAAATACGTTGAAACTGCCCCATGGTCGACTTCTTCTTCTTCTGAGTATTCTGATGACGTTTCAGCTGACACTCCCTCTCAAACTCTTCCATATCCCAACTACCTGCTAGAACTTCTTCAAATCGACCACTACCGTCATCCTCTGAAAACAGGTCGGGTGAAAACTCGTCAAATTCTTCGACCTCTTTAGTACCACACCCGAGGATATCGAGGAAACGAACAATCAAAGGCTTTTCCTTGGGTTCACCAATGTAGTGCTTACACCTTTGACCATTTACTCGAAACGGTTGGTCACCATAACCTCGTAGTTCTAAAACGCCTCCAGGAATAATTTAGAGAATCTCAAAAGGACCGGACCATCGTGTCCTTAACTTTCCAGGAAACATATGTAACCTGGAATTATACAGAAGAACGTGTTCCCCGACTTGAAATTCTCTCTTCTTAATGTTGGCGTCATGGAGGAGTTTCATCTTATCTTTGCTGATCCTCGGCGCTTTCAGAGGCCTTGAGTCCGAATTCGCCCAACTCATGCAATCATTGCGATGATGCTTACCACAAGATTGGGAATCAAAGTTCGAAACTTTGTAGCCCAATAAGCTCTATGCTCTAACTCGATCGGCGGATGACATGGCTTACCATAAACCATTTGATATGGAGATGTACCCATAGAGTCTTATAGGCGGTCCTGTATGCCCATAGTACATCATCCAATTTCAAACTCCGCCTTTTCTATGATCATTGACCGCTTTTTCCAGAGATTTTCTTAATGCTTTGGTTGTTTCTTTCAACCTCGACCACTAGTCATAGGATGGTACGGTGTACCGCCTTGTGACGAAAACCATACTTTTCAAGCACTTTATCTAAAGGTCGGTTGCAAAAATGTGCCCTTCATCACTAATCAAGGCGCGTGGACACCCGAACCTCACAAAGATGTTTTTCTTTAAGAACTTAATGACCGTCTTATGATCATTGTGAGTCGTGGCTTGAGCCTCCACCCATTTCGATACGTAATCAACGCAGACTAAGATGTACTTATTTCCACAAGATGATGGGAAGGGTCCCATAAAAGCGATGCCCCATACATCAAAGACTTCGCATTCTAATATGGGTTTCAAAGGCATGTCAAAACGCCTTGTCAGAGTACCGGTTCTTTGGCATCTATCACACGCTTTACAGAAAGCTTCTGTATCTTTAAAGATCGTAGGCCAATAGAAACCGGATTGGAAGATCTTAGCAACGGTTTTCCAAGGACCACAGTGACCTCCAGTGGGTCCACTGTGGCACTGGTCAATAATATCACGCTGCTCAGATTCTGGAACACATCGTCTAAGCAGACCATCTTTACAGATCTTAAACAGATAAGGTTCATCCCAAACGAAAGACTTCAAATTAGAGAAGAACTTTTTCTTCTCCTGATAGGACAATTCGGGAACAAGATATCGGGAATGAAGGTAATTGACAATGGAAGAATACCATGGAACATCTGGAGCGCAGCCATCGATAAGCATAATGTTTTCTAGAGGAAAGTAAAGATCTATATCATCTGGATTATCCTTTTCCTCACTTAACATTCTCGAGACATGATCCGCCACTACGTTTTCACTGCCCTTTTTGTCTTTGATCTGGACGTCAAACTCTTGTAGGGTGTGTATCCAACGCAGTAGGCGCGGTTTGGCCTCTTTCTTCGTCATCAGATATCGCAAAGTAGCGTGATCAGTCCACACAATCACTTGAGCTCCCAACAAGTAACTACGAAACTTTTCCATAGCAAAAACTACGGCCAATAATTCCTTTTCAGTAGTAGTATAGTTAACTTGAGAAGGATTCAATGTGTGACTGGCGTAATAGATCGGCTGGAATTTCCCTTTGATTCTTTCTCCTAAAACAACACCAACTGCATAGTTTGATGCGTCGCACATAAGCTCAAAAGGTAGATTCCAGTCAGGTGATATAAGAATTGGAGCAGAGATTAAACGGTTCTTAAGCTCCTCAAACGCCTGCTTGCAACTCTCATCAAAATCGAACTCAACGTCTTCCTTAAGTAAAGTAGACAGGGGCTTGGCTATCTTGGAGAAGTCTTGAATGAATCTTCTGTAGAAACCGACATGTCCAAGAAAGCCTCTCACTTCACGCACATTCTTCGGATAACTCATCTTTTCGATGGCTTCTACTTTGGCCCTGTCTACCTCAATACCTTTGTCGGAGATCTTGTGGCCAAGAACTATTCCCTCATCTACCATGAAATGGCATTTTTCCCAATTGACCACTAAGTTCTTTTCCACACATCTGGATAACACTTGATCTAGATTGTCAAGACAGTCGTCGAAGGACTGACCAAAGACCGAAAAATCGTCCATAAAGATTTCCATACACTTCTCTACTAGCCCGTCAAAGATAGCCAGCATACATCTTTGAAATGTAGCTGGGGCATTGCAGAGACCAAATGGCATTCGCCTGTAAGAGAATGTACCATAAGGGTAGGTGAAAGTGGTCTTTTCTTGGTCAGCTGGATCAATGGGTATCTGAAAGTATCCTGAATATCCATCCAGAAGCGTTAGAATCGTGCCTGCGCCAGGCACGCTCAAGCATCCGGTCAATGAATGGAAGGGGAAAGTGATCTTTCATCGTTACTTCATTGAGCTTTCTATAATCGATGCAGACTCTGTAACCAGTGACAAGTCTCAATGCTATTTCTTCTCCCTTCTCATTCTTCTCAATCGTAATTCCACCTTTCTTGGGAACTACCCGAGTCGGGAAACCCATTCACTATCGGCGATGGCATAAATGATTCCCATGTCCGTAAGTTTGATGATTTCTTTCTTAACCACCTCTTCCATATGAGGGTTGAGCCTCCTCTGGGGCTGTCTAACACATTTCGCACCCTCATTAGTCATGATCTTATGCATACAGATGTCAAGAGATATCCCTCTGATATCGCCTACTTGCCATCCAAAGGCTTTCTCGTTCTTTTTCAAGACGTTGATTAATTTCATTTCCTCTAAACGAGACAACTTGGCAGATATAATCAAAGGAAGCTTGTCACCTTCTCTTAGGAACACATACTTCAGATGTTTAGGCAACGGCTTCAACACCAAATCTGCAGGGGGGTCTTCTAAACTTGATTTGAGATCTCCACTTTTCAACTCAACATCAATGAGCTTACTTAGTGGTCCCACTGCCAACGCTTCTCCTTTCAACAACTTTTCCTCAAAATCAGCTTCTAAGTGATCTAGATTGACCACACCATGATTATTCAAATTATCAACCAATCGCTCATATTCAGTTGCAACAGCCATGACTTGCTTTTCCATGAAATCATTGAAGTCATCAGACGAATCCTCAATCGAAAAGCCGGTTGGCGGACCAGAAGGTACTTGAATGGACCTGGAGACATTATAGCTTACTTCTTGATCACCAACTCGTATCGTCACTCGCCCACCATTGCGATCAATGAGGGCTCTAATGTGAGATGAAAAAGGTCTTCCAAGTATCGTGGGGACATTTTCATCCTTGTCAATGTCTAAGACGTACCACTCAACGGGAAAGGTAAACCTATCAATTTGAACTAGTACGCCTTTTAAGATTCCCGCTGCTTTCTTAGAAGATCTATGAGCGAATTTCAAATTCATGGTAGTGGGTTCAAGAAGATCAATTAAACCCATCTATTTGCACCTGAGACAATGGCATGAGGCTTATAGATGCACCTGTGTCACACAAAGAGTTAGGAAGACCAGCCTCCCATTAACACCGTGTAAGTACTGAACTTTCCAGGTCACCTCTCTTGGTTGGTAAGTCTTCATAACTCGATCATTGAACAATCCTCACCAATCACCCTCTCCATGTCCGAAAACTTCCTTTTGAAGAAACAACATCCTTGATGAATTTTGTATACTTAGGCATTTCAACCAAGACCTCGATAATGGAAGATCCAAATTGAGTATTTTTCAAGAGATTCAGCACCTTTTCATACTTCTTATCTTCACTCAAAGGGATGTTGCTCTTTCTTGGTGGAAATGGAAGCTTTTTCAGATCACTCTCAGAAAAGAATTTCTTCGAAGATGCACTGACAGTTTTGTCTTCCAGATCCTTCCACCGAATAGCTTTTTAAATCCTTTTATTAGTCGTGGATCGACCTCGACTTCCACTTGATTCTTCACTCCTCGTGGATCACCACCGAGGACTTCCAAATTTTTCACCTCTCGTGGATCACCACCGACTTTTCTCTTTCGGCCAAGGGAGTGTAGGTGCTCACTTCCCCTCCCGCCTTATCACTGGCGAGAGGGGCTGAGTGGTTTCCTGGTGGGAAGGACCACTAACTTGAGTACCGCTTCTTAAATTCATCGTGACCGCCTCTTCTCTACCGTATGGGATTGATGGTACGAGGTCAAGACATTGGCCATTGTTCAAATCGGTTTGAGCAACTTGACCGCCCTTTGGATTTTTCTCAGTGAAATCGGGCGCTTGCCAGAGGGGTATTGAAGCTAACTGCTCAGCCAGTTGCCCAATTTGTCTCTCAAGGTTCTTATTTGTACTCATCAAGAGTTGGATACTTTTATTTTGCTCCTCCAATTTAGCTTCAAGATTGTTAGATTGGGAAGGGCCTTGAGAGTTTTGGAAATTTTGAGAATAAAATTGGTCAAATGACTTTGGACAGCAGGATTAGAATTTGAGGGCCAATTCTGATTGAACCTTTGATTAGAATTGGAAAAATTGGAATTCTGGTTCTGAGGAAAACCAGGGTTTCTATTGAAGTTTTGATTCTGTTTGAAATTAGAATTTAGATTGAAACTTGAAGATTGATTGAACCCTTGGTTTTGGAGATTATTCTGGCCAGAAAATTGATTAAACCTTTGATTGTTCTGGCCATAGAATGCATTTACTTCAGCATTCTGTCCGTTCATAGGACAGAATCTAGATGTGTGCCCCACCTCGTCACAATTCTGACATGTTACTTGATTATACTGTCCATAATCATGAACATCATTCACTTGATAAGGTGCAGGGGGATTGAATTGACACTGGCCAATCATGTGGCGGTCGACAGCTAGCTCTCACGATCTGATGTAACTCGAGAGTTCGTGGAAAGGAAGAAGTTTGATTCATCCGATTCAAACTTGAGAAGTTGCCACCGTATCGCGGCATGGCGATCAAACTTTGCATGTTCACTTCCTCAACCTTAGGAGGAGGAGGTGCTTGAATGGCTTGATAAGAGGGGTAGTTATATTTGGCAATGTCCTCAAACAAAGGCCCCCACCCTCATCAGTGTTTTCATCAAAACGCCCCACCAGATGAACTATTGACCATGCCTTTTGTAAGCTCGGTCAATCCACTAAAGAAAGTGTTGACTTGCCTTTCCAGTGGCAAGCCATGATGGGGACACTTCTGACGATGCTGGATTTTGTCATGTATAATTTCGGGTCCATTTAATCTAGGGATGATCGAATCAAAGATGATTTTGGGGGTGATTTTAGACTGAGCCTGAGAGTCTCTCTCAAGTTGCCTACGTATCCTGTTATCTTTCAGGAATCAAGTCGGCCGTAGTTCTTGTAGTGGTTTATATAGGGAGTCTCAACCCTAATTTTGCCGTATCCTTCAAGGATTCGGGTAAGATTAGATTTGATATGATCCCCTAATTATTAGGAGATAATGCGTCTTTCACATTGAGTTCTGAATCAGAGCCTGATTAAGGTTAGGTTCATTCCCCACGCTTATCCTTACTTAATGGACACGTGCGTATACGTGCATGACCGCTCGGGCCCGCTGGCTGGATCAGTATGGTTACACTCTGCGCATATTTTATAGACCGACCGCCCTGCGGTGGTCAGGATTGTGGAGGTTGTTCGCCCTCAGGGTCTATGGTCGATCCTAGTCGGGCTTTCTCTCTCTAGTCGGGAAACTTTCCCTACCCCACTTGTGATTAGCCAATATAAAGATGACACGCGGTGAGGGCTAGTCCGACCCTCATCATAAGCCCCCCAGATCTGACTGAACTACTTGTTGTGAGGTCGGATCTGTTAGAGGTGTTGTTCGGCCAGTGTCACCTGGACTTGTAGAGTTTTACGATGGCCTTCTATATCAGGTGGCAGAGTTATTGTTATGACGTTGTCATTCGTGCCCACGTCTTTTGAGGTGGAACGGTTTTTGAGAATGTGTTTGGGGTTTTATAACCCTTGTCGAATCAGTTGTCTGATCAGCATTTGGTTGATGCCGGCTTTAAGGCCACAAAGTACGTAAGTCTCGCTCGTCTGAAAGAGTTCCCGGGAAGGGTAGACATTGTGCCTAAAATTTCTTCCCGCTGTGCTGCAGCTCCTTGATTAGTGCCTTCTATGACTGCTGCTTCTGCTTCAATTGCTCCTGCCAAGCAGCCTCAAGCCAACGCTTCTGTGGAGAATCTTACCTCTGCTACAGAGTCTGGGCAGAACTCAGCCGTTAATGCTTCTTTGCCTTTTTTACGAGCCCGACCTGCGGAGCTCAGCTCGGGTCCCTTTGGGGACTTAGGAATTTTACTTCGCAAAGTTAGTGATCCCGTTTTGTGGAGCTCGGTCAGTCTGTCTTGCAGACTTAATATTTTGGATTCTTTATTTTGTTTTGATGCTCTGCCCTTGGCAGTTTATTCTTTATGGCGCTCAGTCTCTGAGCTTGCTCTGCCTTTGGCAGTTTATTCTTATGTTGTGCTCAGTCTCTGAGCTTGCTTCTGCCTTTGGCAGTTTATTTTTATGTGGTGCTCAGTCTCTGAGCTTGCTCTGCCTTTGGCAGTTTATTTTTATGTGGTGCTCAAAATATGATGCCGAGGCCGAGCCCGATCTTATAAAAGATGATGCCGAGGCCGAGCTCGGTCTTATAAAAGATTTGCTCGAGAGAGCTCCAAAGATGATGCCGAGGCCGAGCCCGGTCTTATATAATATGATGCCGAGGCCGAGCCCGGTCTTATAAAAGATGATGCCGAGGCCGAGCCCGGCCTTATAAAAGATTTGCTCGAAAGAGCTCAAAATATGATGCCGAGGCCGAGCTCGGTCTTATAAAAGATGATGCCGAGGCCGAGCTCGGTCTTATAAAACATGATGCCGAGGCCGAGCCCGGTCTTATAAAAGATTTGCTCGAGAGAGCCGAGCTCGGTCTTATATAATATGATGCCGAGGCCGAGCTCGGTCTTATAAAAGATTTGCTCAAGAGAGCTCCAAATATGATGCCGAGGCCGAGCTCGGTCTTATATAATGTGATGCCGAGGCCGAGCCCGGTGTTATAAAAGATGATGCCGAGGCCAAGCTCGGTCTTATAAAACATGATGCCGAGGCCGAGCTCGGTCTTATAAAAGATTTGCTCGAGAGAGCTCCAAATATGATGCCGAGGCCGAGCTCGGTCTTATATAATATGATGCCGAGGCCGAGGCCGAGCCCGGTCTTATAAAAGATGATGCCGAGGCCGAGCTCGGTCTTATAAAACATGATGCCGAGGCCGAGCTCGGTCTTATAAAAGATTTGCTCGAGAGAGCTCCAAATATGATGCCGAGGCCGAGCTCGGTCTTATATAATATGATGCCGAGGCCGAGCCCGGTCTTATAAAAGATGATGCCGAGGCCGAGCTCGGTCTTATAAAACATGATGCCGAGGCCGAGCTCGGTCTTATAAAAGATTTGCTCGAGAGAGCCGAGCTCGGTCTTATATAATATGATGCCGAGGCCGAGCTCGGTCTTATAAAAGATTTGCTCAAGAGAGCTCCAAATATGATGCCGAGGCCGAGCTCGGTCTTATATAATATGATGCCGAGGCCGAGCCCGGTCTTATAAAAGATGATGCCGAGGCCGAGCTCGGTCTTATAAAACATGATGCCGAGGCCGAGCTCGGTCTTATAAAAGATTTGCTCGAGAGAGCTCCAAATATGATGCCGAGGCCGAGCTCGGTCTTATATAATATGATGCCGAGGCCGAGCCCGGTCTTATAAAGATGATGCCGAGGCCGAGCTCGGTCTTATAAAACATGATGCCGAGGCCGAGCTCGGTCTTATAAAAGATTTGCTCGAGAGAGCTCCAAATATGATGCCGAGGCCGAGCTCGGTCTTATATAATATGATGCCGAGGCCGAGCCCGGTCTTATAAAAGATGATGCCGAGGCCGAGCCCGGTCTTATAAAAGATTTGCTCGAGAGAACTCCAAATATGATGCCGAGGCCGAGCCCGATCTTATAAAAGATGATGCCGAGGCCGAGCCCGGTCTTATAAAAGATTTGCTCGAAAGAGCTCAAAATATGATGCCGAGGCCGAGCTCGGTCTTATATAATATGATGCCGAGGCCGAGCTCGGTCTTATAAAAGATTTCCTCGAAAGAGTTCCAAATATGATACCGAGGCCGAGCTCGAAAGAGCTCCAAGTATGATGCCGAGACCGAGCTCAGTCTTAGTGCAGGACGAGTCCGTAGAGCTCGAATGCCGGTGCTCGATATCTCGAGTCTTTGTGGTGCAATGTGATTGTAATAAAAAAAACATTGCATATACAATAAAGGCTTACAAAGTGTATAAGAATTTAAAATAACAATTGTAAGAACCTGGAGAGCTAACGAGCTCGGCTCGATCCTTGGAGCTTGAGAACTCGCTTCGTGGATAGCTAGATACGGTAGATGATTCGCAGCTTTCTTGGGCGCCACAGCAGTGTATTTCCGGTGGCAATCAGACCTCGAAACGGACTCCGATCGGCACGAAATTTGGAGGGATCGTTCTTCCCTCACTTTTCTTCGATGTGACCGGTGGAATTGTTTTTTCGACGGCTCAATCTCCGGGAATAAGCTGCCGATCTGGCAGCTGCTATCCAGAATCCTGCTGCTTTTTTGCTGCCCTGCAGCAACTTCTTTGTCACGATCGGGAAATCAAAAGAACTCCGATTGGCCTAAAATTTTGAGGACTTGTTCGGTCCTCATAATTCTTGAATCTGACCGGTGGAATTGTTGTTCCAACGGCTCAATTTGCGGAAAAAGGTTTCCGACTTTTCTGCTGACAATTAGGGTTCTGCTATGTCTTTGCGATATAGCAGCAAATGTTTGGCGACGATCAGGCACTCAAACTAACTCCGATCGGGATGAAATTTGGAGGGCTTGTTCGTCCCTCATTACACTCGAATCTTAACGGTGGAAATATTTTTCCCACGGTTGAAACTCCTGTAATAAGTCTCAGATCTGACCACGTTTTTTGGGCTGTTGAGTTCTAGTGTTACAACAGCTACTTTCTGGCAACGATCGGGCATGCAAACAGAATCCGATCGGCATGAAACTTGGAGGGTTTGTTCTTCCTTCCATATTCTTCAATCGGAACGGTGGAAATCTTGTTCCACCGGTTTAAACTCCGGAAATAATCCGTCGATCGGACTGCATTTTTGGTGGCTACTGCGTTTTGGTGATACAGCAGATACTTTCCGGCTTCAATCGGGCATCTAAACGGGCTCCGATCGTCACGAAATTTGGAGAGCTTGTTCGTCCTTCCTTATCCTTGAATCTGAACGGTGGAAATCATGTTTCAACGGTTCAATTTCTGGCAATCAACCACCGATCAGACTGCGTTTTTGGCATTAAATTGATCACGAACCACCACCCCTTGATCCATCACCGATAGAAACCCTCCTTCTAGCGCCAATGACGATGCTGGATTTTGTCATGTATAATTTCGGGTCCATTTAATCTAGGGATGATCGAATCAAAGATGATTTTGGGGGTGATTTTAGACTGAGCCTGAGAGTCTCTCTCAAGTTGCCTACGTATCCTGTTATCTTTCAGGAATCAAGTCGGCCGTAGTTCTTGTAGTGGTTTATATAGGGAGTCTCAACCCTAATTTTGCCGTATCCTTCAAGGATTCGGGTAAGATTAGATTTGATATGATCCCCTAATTATTAGGAGATAATGCGTCTTTCACATTGAGTTCTGAATCAGAGCCTGATTAAGGCTAGGTTCATTCCCCACGCTTATCCTTACTTAATGGACACGTCGTGATACGTGCATGACCGCCGGGCCCCCGGGTGGATCAAGATGGTTACGCTCACAAGATATTTTATAGACCGACCGCCCTGCGGTGGTCAGGATTGTGGAGGTTGTTCGCCCTCAGGGTCTATGGTCGATCCTAGTCGGGCTTCCTCTCTCTGGTCGGGAAACTTTCCCTACCCCACTTGTGATTAGCCAATATAAAGATGACACGCGGTGAGGGCTAGTCCGACCCTCATCAACTTCCTAAGCAGAGACTTGAATCTTTTCCAACACTCGAAAAAAGATTCATTCTCTTTCTGGAAGAAAGTGAATATCTCATTTAAACATTGAGCCGTTTTTTAAGGTGGGAAGTATTGACTCAAGAACTCTTTTTCGAATTCAGCCCAAGTATTTATAGATTCGGCAGGGAGAGAGCTATACCACTCCTTAGCTTCTCCCTTCAATGAAAAAGGAAAGAGTTTTAGTTTAATGGCGTCCTCACTTACTCCTTTGATGCGTGTGGTGCCGCATATCTCCAAGAATGTATGCAAGTGAGTGTGTGGATTTTCGGATCGAAACCAGTGGAAAATTGATGCATCTTTGCATCATCTCAGATGAGGCCAGGCTTTAGCTCGAAGGTCCGAGCATTAATGGCGGTAGGATGATAGCCGGGTTGACTATGATCACGCCAGGCATAGCATAGTCTCACCAATGTACGCCTATCATTAGCGACCATTATTACAAAATCGATGATTTCCTCGCTAATCGATCCTCAAGATCTTGCTCGCTCGCATCGCGAACCGCAGAACGGAAAATCCGCTGCTTGGCCGCACTACGGTTCGCTTCGGGTCGTGGTATATAGCAATGGCCCCTTTTGACTTCGAGTTTGCATAAACCGAACCAAAATCGGGTGGTTGAAACCTAAAAAACTAAGAATTAAAGCCTAAGAAAAGAAAAAGAAATAAAATTAGTTAAGACAGGGGAACAGATGGACGCCCGAGAAATCGGGCGGGCGCCTGCGCTAGAAATTGAGCTGAGACGGGCGCCTGGAAGTCCAAAGGCTCGCCTCGATCAATGAAAAAGCGGGGCGGACGTCCAAATTGGATGGACGCCGTCCGACAAGTTAAAAACGATTCGTAGTCGAAATTTAGAATAGACGGTCGCCCACTGGTCTAGACGCCCGCTTTGAAGCGTAAAAGCGAAGCAAGAACAGAGAAAACATCGGGAAAAAGATGGGGAGAAAAAGCGAAAAGACGTAAATGAGATAGAAAGAAAGTCTAATCCTAAGGGGATTGGAGAACTATAAAAGAAAAACTACGAAAACCCTAATAAGCTAAACTATAACTAACTAAAAAAAAATAAAAACAAGGAAAATAAAAACTAAAGCAACCGTCCGGTTCCCCGGCAACGGCGTCAAAAACTTGTCACGGATTTATCTAACAAAACAAAAAAGTAATAAAATTTATAAATCCGGTATTCCCCAAGTGTAGGGATCGTAGTATAGCGATTAATACCGGGTCGATCTTACGGGGAATCGGAGGTTGTTAACTCTAGTTTTTATTCTAACTAATCTAAGGGTGTCACGATTACTAACCTAAACAGCAAATAAAACTAAACGAGACTGAAAGTAAAAATAACACGAATGTAAAACTGGACAGAAGAATGAATCTAAAGCCAGGGAAGATACGGGTTGCGAACAATTTAAACTACAACTAAACCTAAGATGCAATAAGAAGATTTAACTAAACTAAACAACTCAAGTTTTAAGGGATTAAATTCCAATTATAACGAACAAACGAGCGATTGATCCACCTATCCTAACAAGTATCAACTCCTATCTCGATTATATTGTGTTTTCTAACCAAGTTGTGATTTCACCTTGTCTAAAACATGAACCCTAATTTCTTAGATAGTTCACCTATTAATCTATATCTTTCGATTTAAAGATTAACGACTTTACTAATTAAAGGTGTAAACTTTAACGTTTGTAACCTAGAAATCTAACCTATTAACTCTCGTTATATAGATTAAACACCTATTCCTTATCACGATGATCTAACGTTTATATGACTTTCATCAACAAAAAACAATCAAACATGCACATCTTTTGATACAGTTGCAATGAACAATATAAAACATGATAAAGGAAACAACTTTAGATAAAAACTCACAATATAATCGAAGAAACGGAATCAAAACGTGTTGGATAGGCTTCACAATGCTCGTTTGATGAAGGCCTAGCCTCTGAACATCCTCTGGAAACTTGAAATTGCTGAATAAACTAACATAGAACTACCTAATTTAATCTAGAATTTACATGCATAAAAACTAGAATAAAGGAGTAAAAACGCAGCCTAAAGCCGCCCCTAGGTTTAGGGTTTTGAGTATTGTGTAATGATATCTCCCTAGGGTTGAAAATAGCACTGGTATTTATAGAAAATAAAGTCGGCCGTGGCTTGAGCCGGCGGAAGGACGCCTGTCCAAATTATCCGGACGCTTCGTCCGGTCTTCAACAAAAACTTAGTCGGGCCGAGTCTTCATCGACGCGCCCGTCCACTTCAAATGTCCCAAACTCTCGAATCAACTTCCTCCCTTGGACGCCCGTTCACTATTCTAGACGCTCGTCCATCCTGGACGGGACTTGGACGCCAGTTCAACTGGATCAACAACTTGATTTCTTCATCTTTATCCTTTCCTTCCTTCTCTATCTTTTATCAAATTCCAAATTTATCTCCTCTCTATCATATAATTCGAACTTGATCTTCATTTGATCATTCTTTGGGTCGAGAATATGCATCTACATGACATCAAAAACATCACAAAATGTAATAATATCCAAATAAACATGGAATCAACAATAAAACGCATAATTCAACTAATTTTGCGAATAAACCATTTAAAACCTCACTTGCTCAATAAACCAATTAAACGCTCATTTTCTATGCAAATTATACAAATATGGAGGAAATCATTATAAAATATAACGGAATAAATCGTATAAAATCACCCTTAACATGTACTCACTGATGGACCAATCCAGATCACTCACATGCAAAATGATGGTGAGATACAAATTCGAGTTCTAAAGCCCAAATCTGAATGGACCAGTGACGATCGCAAGCGAAAAAATCTCAACAATGTTGCTATGGACTTTATTCTTAGAACTCTTGACAGCAACATGTACTTAAAGGTGAAAGAATGCACAACTGCCAAGGAAATGTGGGACAAACTACAAATTGTTTGTGAAGGAACAGATTCAATCAAGGAAAACAAGATCTCTGTTGCAAAACAAAAGTTTGAAAATTTCAAAATGAAATGTGGAGAGACCATTGATCAAATGGAGACAAGATTCAGTGCTATTATGGATGAATCAGACCTACTCAAAATTGAGTACTCTAAGAAAGTTATCAACACAAGAATCTTGAAGGCATTACCAATGTGCTGGAAGATGAAGGTCATCACTATGGAAGAATCTAGAAGACTTGACATAGAGGACTCATTCAAAATCTTCTCGATCTCAAAGCTTATGAATTCAAGTGAAGATTTTACAAATACAAATTGCAATAATCAAAGCTCTAGAAGAACCAAAAACCACAGCACTTGCAGCAACATCAAATGACATTCAAGAAAACTCATCTAGGAATCTTCATGAATTGGACGAAATGGAAGAACAAATGGCTCTAATGATGAACAGAATTCAAGAATGAAGAGTGGACATCCAAATACCGTAAGTTTATCAAAAGGACTCTGAGAAAATAAAAGACGATGAATATCTCCGTTTCAATCAAGAAACAAACCTGGACATCATAAAGTGAATGTCCGAACTAACCAAGAAAGACGCCACCACCAAGAAGAGTTGGTAGAAGAGCACTCCTTGCTGTAGATGAATCAGATTATGAAGCTGGTACTGAAAGACTATCAGATGACACAGCTTTAATGGCACATATGGAAGATGCAAATGAGGTATGCGAGTCTAACTCTTAATATTCCTCAGCTCAGATTTCCATGCAAAATTCATGTTCTTCGACTGCTGACTCTAATCAAAAAACCAAGAATTAGAAGAAACACTGATGAATTGATGAATCAGCTAGTAACTATTCAAGCTGTTTATGGATCAATTAAAGCTGAGAAGGAAAGTCTAATTCTTGAAGTTGAAAGATTGAAGTCTGAATTAAAAGTGTTGAAACTGACTAGAATTGATAAAGAAAAGATTCAAAGATCGACCTCTTCAGACGCTAGCAGAAAGAATCGAATCATTTGCTCAATCAAGTATGGTTACCGGATTCAAATCTGGAAAACCATATGGAGACAAAAGCGGTTTAGGATTTCATACACAAAGAATCTTCTAAGGATGGAACCAAAGAAAGTCACAAATCTAGTACCAAAATCGGTATCAAGTTTGTAGCCGAGAAACTTCCACAAACCGAGAAAATTGTTGAACCAAGAAATCGAAAGATGACACAGACAAATCGCTTTTCCAAGAAAACAACCAGATTACCAACAAAGGGAAACCAAATGGTAAATCGGTCAGATCTCAAGAAAACCGAATCGGGAAATCAACTACCAGGTCCACAAAACCAATCAAGTCAAGAACCAGAAATTACAATCAAAGTAAATCCAAGAATGTCAATCATTCAAAGATTCACGCATTCGGGGAAAAGAAGACTATATCCCACTCATGATGATTGGAATTTTATCGCATCTATTAGTAAGATTGAGAATAACAATCATTCCGCATGCAAAACCTATCAATGGTTTCACCCAAGACTCAAGTGAGGACTAATTTCGCTTCTCGACAAAGTTCCATGCATCAAGGTCGATTCGGACCTCAAGACAAAAGGAATGACGGTTATCACTCTAGCTTTAATAATAGAAATCAACATGGAAATACGTTTCAGTCAAAAGACCTGAAAGATCATATAAATAAGACACAGTCCAAACATAGATACTATAGGAGTGTGGCTTACATATATGAAAACAAGTGCAACAATATCCGAAGAATCCCAAAAGGATATATTCCCAGAGTTGTACTGACAACTAACCCCCATGGACCCAAACTGAATTGGGTACCTAAAAACATCTAATTTTTATTGCAGGATATATTGTACTTTGATAGTGGTTGCTCTAGACGCATGACAAAGAGTAAAGACTGTCTCAGTAATTTTATTGCAAAGGATGGACCAAAGGTTAATTTTGGAAGTAAAGACAAACCTGGATACACCAGAGGTTTTGGCACCTTAATCAGGAATGGACTTACAATCAAGATTGTATCTTATGTAGAAGGACTACACAACAATCAATCTACTCAGCACCAGTCAATTTTGTGATATGGGATACAAAGTTACTTTCGACAAAGAATTCTGCGTTGTCGTCAGCGAATCAGCTTATCAAGATGTCCTAGCCGGAAGAAGAAAAGAAATATGTATGTAGTAGATTGGACAACAGCCGTTGCTGAAACCTGTTTGCTTGTGCATACAAAATCAGGAATCAGTTGGCTATGGCACAAGAAACTGAGTCATCTTAATTTTGATGACATCAACACACTTGTTAAGAAGCAATTAGTCATTGGACTACCAGAAATATCATATAAGAAAAACAGGTTATGTGATGTTTGTCAACAAAGAAAGCAAACAAAAGCAAGTTTCATGACCAAATCTCAACATTCAACAACCATACATCTAGAATTACTACACATGGATTTATTTGGACCTATTACACCAATTAGTATCAGTGGAAAGAAGTATACATTGGTGGTAGTAGATGATTTTTCAAGGTACACTTGGGTAATCTTTTTAACCAAGAAAAGTGAAACCTGAAGGATGCAGGTTCTTAGATCTAAACGAATTAGATCTACGCGCAGCGGATGGATCACGATTTATATATCAAAACACATAATTAAAGGACTTAAACTACTACAAGGGGGTTTAAGATCATGTTACCAATAACGGGAAGAGAAGCCTTGATCTTCCGAAGTGTTCTCCAAACGGCGGTTGGTGGACATCCTTCTTGATACACGAACCTCCTTGATATGCAACACCAAGAAAAACTCAAAGTTTTTCTTCTTCCAAAAACCCTAGGCAAGAAGAAACTAATTTTTCCAATCCTTTTTCAAGTGGTGGTCGAAATTATTCCCTTGTAATTTCCCTTGGAATAACTCTCCTTTTATAGGAGAGTAAATCCTTGGCCTCCAAGTATTAATTAATTAAATAAATAATTAATTAAACAAAATAAAAAGATATTTTCCTTAATGACTAATTGTGACATGTATTGACCAATAGGAAATCAAATTACAAGTCATCCAAACAATCATGTAACAAGAATATCTTTTATTTTCCACATCACAAAAATTAATTCTTGTGATAATTAAATGATAAGAGGCGCCACTTTTAGGGTTAAAAGCCCACATAAAATGTCTTTTATGTGTATTATATTATTTAGCCCAACTAAATAATATTCATGCATATCAATTAATTAGCCCAGCCAATTAATTATCACTGAGGCCCAAATAACAAGAATATCATTCCGACTGAAGCCACATCGGGACCATGGACCTATAACCATGCTCCAATAATTAATTATTCATCGAACAGAATAAGTACATTAATTATTAATTCCGGGATTACGCCACCATAAACCCGAAACTGAACTCTACCGATTATAGATGTATACTTATACTCAACCCATAGAGTGAATAAGCGTCCATTGATATAATCACTACATACGGATTAACCCTCCATAGATCGTCCATTCTCGAGGGGAAGTCTCCGTGAACCCGACTTTAAATATCTTATTCTTATTTACCATTAACCCCTCGATGATCAATTAGCACACATATCCGACTAGTAGCTAATTAGTCAAATGTGAACTCCCGGGATCGATCACTTTCTTAGGGCTAACAAATAAGGGATCGCCTCTCTACTTCCCTTGAGGAAGGAATGGATTCCATGTCTGTGAAAAATCGAACTACTCACTCATCCGAAATAGTGCCAATGAGAAGTGGCTTGGAACACATATTAAAGTGAACCGTAACTAACACATCAAACACTACCCCGGGACAAGCAAAGATCCCGTGATCACCTCAGATTAAGGTTGATCCATATATGATCATCTAATGATTTAATAAGATTCCTCGATTACGGAATTATACCAAGAAATTCAGATTAAATCGGTCCAAATTTCTATATGAATGCCATCATATATAAATGCCCCACATAGGTACCCTCTACCGACAAACCGATAAGACTATCACACCCTAAGGTGTTCTCATGCATTATTGGTGTTTTAATCAAGAGACCCTAAACTCGATTAAGTTCACCACGGACTATCAGCTTTAAGTATATCACCACTAACTCAATCCTCACGTGCATGCCATACACTGAGTTAAGCGGTTACATACTGATATACTTAGGGTTTGCATTAGTGTATTATTTACAAGCACAAAGCAAGTAATAAGGTGAGATAAAATCTGTCATCCATTGTTAAAAAGAATTACACAAATTGTCTTTCGGGCACTACACCTAACAATCTCCCACTTGCACGAAATGACAAGTAACGATTGTTTTTAGAGCACACCCTTTCTTATCTTATTCACAACACTCTCCCACTTGCTCTAAAAGCAGTTGAGATATATCCCTCAATGCCGTACCCTCCAAGCACTGGACTTGGTACACTGATCAGTTAGGTTGTCGGGTCGAAACGATCTTTAGGATCGAAACGTCGCCGGTCCATCTAATCAGGCGGTACTCTCTCTCAATATGCTTTTGACCTCTAGTGACTGAGAAGATCCTTCTAAGCCATCTCTTCACTGTTTTCATGATGAAGTGATATCGGCTTATCAGACTTGGAATTACTCCCAGACCAAAAAGGAAATTCTAAGCACTATAAGTAAACACTGAGCCCGAGATCAACTTAATGATCATCCTTAATCTGACTACAAGTCAGAATCAGTGTAGTCAACCATATTCAAGTTTGCACCTGAATATACAAGCATATTGCTCCTCGTTCTCTAAAGATACTTGAGTACGTACTAAACCGCTACTTATTGCTCAAATCCAAGATTCGATTGCAATTGACTCGTGTTAAGCTGACTTGCCCTTATCCCAGAGAGACTCTATCCCATTTTCAATTAATCCGAAGATTTGGAGAATCATTCCTGAGAGGTAGGGTAGGACTACTCTCGTTGAATGTTGCATCCGTATATGCAAGATTATCTTAACCAATAAGACGGATGGGATAGCCAATGACTCATTCTCGTGAATTTGACCAAATCAGATTCTTAGAATATAGTCCAATTCTCTCATCCAGAGAATCTTGGCGTGTCAGTTTTCGACTTCAGATAACACTCATGGTGTTTCCAACTGTTTCATTGTTACCTTTCGCGAACACTAATACTACTATTTTACCAATACTGACACCAAGTCTACAAAAGACTTATCAATATTCTGGTCAAGTCCACATATTTTAAAACATGCGACTTTTAATGACCAAGAGGGTCTCTTACATCCACAAAGGACATAAGTCCCGGCAGTCAACCTACCATTTGTTCTAACCAAGACCCTTCTGTTCCGAATGAATCCAGACTCCGTTATACGGCAAGAAAGTCTCAGGGAATCACCCCTATTTTCTGCTTTCTAATGAAATCTATCAAGACTGAGTGGTGAGAGAGTTCAAGGTCTGGTTAACTCTCTAATTTTTAGGGAATCACCCCTAGACCACTCAGCTTTATGCTGAAAGTTAAACTTTCCTATTCATTCGACTCTTTTCGGCGTGGATCCAATTACTCCCACTGGGCCTGAGACACTCAGGTGGTTCTACAAGAGGCTGAACAGAACTGGAGTACCAAAACTCCATTCACAGGGTTAAGGCTTTCAAACCAACCTCTATGATCAGAATCCTATACAGCCCACCAAGAGCCATAGGTTATCAATCACCCCAGCAGACTGTAAAGTCCACAAAACCACAATGGTTCAACGGTTAAACCATACTCCCACTGCGTTTTAGGTGGATTGATGTTCTGATCTAGTAGTATTTATCAGTGTAATCACCAACAACCGATGTTGGACGTGGTCTGATTAAATCAGATAGTAACTACCTTTGGGTAACCGTACTCCAAGGTTTAAGGCTTTTACATATAGATTCTACCAGAAGCCTTGTGACAGTTGAACTGTCACATTCTGATCTCAAGAATCTTATAACCAACCTTCACTCGTCTCATTAAGGCATTTCACGAACAGTCAAAATCTGAACGTATGTGCAAAATCTCCAGTCCTACCTTCAAGCATTAAATGCTAAATGCCTACACTTACGGAAGTGGTGTGAACCGAAGTCACTCCTTATCCATAAATTCACTAGCATCTTCTTGGTAGACTTCTCGGTTTACATAATAATGTTAACCGTTATTTTGCAACCAATTATCTTAATCGAGTTTAGCAGTGTAGTGTAGTACATCAATAGCTATGCAAGGCGAGACTACGGTTTCTTCCTCAGTGAAAATCACTCCACTTGAAGGTCGGCCGAGCATCAGTCCAAAGACTATGCGATAGCCTATTTCTGAGTATGGAATACTCTATGCTCTGCTAAAATCAGAGACTCCTCCTCGTATTCTTTCGATAAACTAACCAGCGTTTTGAGTAGTTATCAGACAAAATGTCACCATTCAAAATCTCCCACTACCTTGTATCTCTCACTAGACCCCGAAGGTCACTGTGAACAAGCTATGTTACCCCTTCAAATCTATTACCCTCTCCCGATTGAAAGGAAACTTAGTCATTGTTCCTTTGAGATAGTGTTCTTAGACTGGGAGATAGGAATCACCCTTAGCCAGTCGTCAGCTATTATCTCTAGGATATATGCACTAATTAATAGATATTGAAGGGTCATTTATCTGAATACGGAAACCTTTTACCTTTAATAGTTTTAGATGTGTTACACATACCTATTCAAATTTTTCTTAGTGGTTCTGTCTTTATCAAACAAAAGTCCGAGCCACAGATTAAATACTTACAAATGTCATCTTCACTTTGTTTGAGGCAAATCAGAGTATCGAGATGAAAGTGAATCCATTTGTTTCAACGAATCAGAAACAGAAAGATAAATTTTTCTCGTGATATTCAAGGATAGAATCCAAATTCATTTCCTTATATCACTCCCACTATTATAGCCAAATAATCGCCCGTTGTCTACTTTATTAATTGTTAATGCACAGCCTTCCTTGTTCTTCCAAAGAACTAAGCTACCGAGTCAAGTTACTCGGTTTAAGAAAGTCGCTAAGGATTCATTGGTTAAGTGATCCGAAATCACTTTCCTTATCCTATACTTTCTGTAATTAATTTTTCGGTTTAGCCTCAAAACTTTAGTTAAGATGATTAACACTTATAGACATTCTTTCCCATTCTCAACTTTCCTTATAAGGAAATAGTCTTGAACTAGCGATTCAATTGAGTAGACACTACTCGTGAACTGTGGGATGTCTAATGAAAGCGTTACCCAGTGGGACTATTTTTCTAATAATTAGAAAAACAACAGATAAAAGCTCCCACTAGTTTATCGGTTCCAAATACCGTCTAACTAGCGACACTTTAATTTATGATTCTCTAATTTTTCTATTAGAAAATTTCTCGTGCAGACACTACACAATTAAAATTCACTAGAAGAATTTATCGTCCCAATCATCTTTCAAACTAACTCACGGTTGTCTCTCGCTCACGACGAGTGAGTGGCGAAGTGACATACTTATTTACGCCACTCAAGTCTTGAAGGCTCAAGAGAAATATCTCTTCCAAAAAATTAATGGCATGTTAGATTAATAAATACAACGTTCTAGTTACTTACCACTTTTTAACGAAGTCATTACTAGTCAATTTTACACTAGCGCCTAGTACCATAGAGAGATATGTATAATAGTTGTAAACAAAATTGATGAGAATAAATCCAAACATACACTACTAATAAATTTTAGAACATAAACTAAGTACTTATAGTCTATCCTACTGCTCCAAGGATTTAATCTCTCACCTCAGTGCCGCCTTAGGGTAGGTCAAAGAGGTCTCGATTAATATTGAAGATCAACTTGAGAATCGAACATCTCATTTGTGATCGTCAATCACCATTCCTTTTTCAGCCAAGGTATTACCAAAATACCCTTTATGAGTGTGACCTATCTTGTTTGAGATCTTTAGATAGACCCCCAGTGTGCCGCCTTAGGGTCGGTCGGTGACTCAATGAGTACCCAAAATCCTATCCTTTCGGAGACCAAGCCTTGAATTTTGATAGCGGTGAAGGCCTTCCTTGGGGCCAAATCAAAGCCGCACGAGGCGTCACCATTCTCTCACGTTGCTTGTGTCAACAGTAGAGGCCGTGGGGTCGGCTGTTGCCTCTCCCGCTCCCACTCAATATTTTGAAAAAGTGGTGGGCTTACTGATCACGTTTTTGGACTTGATGTTACATTAAGGAACAATAAATCAAAGGCCCGAATGTTGTCGGTTATGTGGGCTAGCCCACCCGACCTATTCGTTAGAACATATGTGGCCGTCGGACGGGTCAAGGCTAGGAGAGCTCCATTGAGCCGTGGTGGCTCTTCGGATGGCTCGGTGATTGCTGCACTTCCCGCAAACGCCACACGTGGAGGGTGAAGTCGATTGAGCCGTAGCTACTTTGACCACCCAACCGTGGTTAAACCACTTTCGAACCTGTTTGCCCGTGATTATCCAATCCTTAAACATCAAACATTCTCGTAGACACTACGGAACAAAAACGTAATCTCGTCTTAGGTAAGGTGGAATTCACCGAGAATCCAACACCTTAACCACGAGGTTTCGGGATTTTACTCCTTATGCTTTCGCAGAGTGGGATTCACCGAGAATCCATCACCCAACCTCGACGATTGGAAAAACCCGTGTTCCTCGGTTTTTACCCTAATTAGTTTCTAATTAATATCAAACAATTAATTAAAACTAATCGTGTGTTTTATACATGCCTAACTAATTCCTCGAATTAATTTCTACATGTATGCATATGGAGTGGAATACATGATATGATGCATGTCATGGCAATTTTCCGGTTCTACTCATACAATCTACACATGTATACTAGGGCGGAAAATAAACACCGATATGGACCGTTGGCACCCCCGTAACTAATCTATTCGAAAATAAATTAAAACCCTAATCTGCAGCTGTTAAGAATCTTCGACGATCGGCATATCAAAAGAACTTGGATCGGGACGAGACTTTCCAGATCTGATCTTCATTCTTCTGACTTCACGATGGACGGTCGGATCGGAGCTTTGACTTGTCAATCTTCCTCAGTGAGCCGCCCAACTTGCTGCTGAAACAGACTCTTACAGCAGCGCATCATTTACTTCCCGAAGCCGATCGGGGATCAAGATGAATCCCGATCGTACTCAAAATTTTTTCTCACGTCCAAAACTCAATGATTATTGATCTGACCGGTCGGATATTCGGTTCAACGGTCCAATACGTTCCAGCAAATCGAGGAAGTCACAGTTAGGGTTTCTGTGAATCCTGCGTTTTTCTGTTACAGCTGCCTCTTCTCATCAACGAACGGACATCCAAAGGGACTCTGATCGACGCCAAATTTTTTGGGATTGTTCATCAACTTCCAATATTGATTCTGACCGGAGAGATCTTTGTTTTAACGGCTCAAACAACGAAACAATTAAAAGACTAAACAGCTAGTGTACAGATCTATTTTCTGGAAATTAAACTTGCAATAAAAATAAATTACATAATTTCCTATACTCATATGAACGAATTTTCATCGTTTATATGAGTTTACAATAGATCTAACGGGAAAACGGTGCCAACCCCAATCCATCTCTTCAACCATAGCAATTTAAAAAATTATTAACGCATAATAATAAGTAAAATATCACCTACATGCAATTCCACTCCTTTAAATCGTTTAACTACGATTATGATTATATAAATCGTGGAACCTGGCTCTACTACCACATGAAGGATGCAGGTTCTTAGATCTAAACGAATAAGATCTACGCGCAGCGGATGGATCACGATTTATATATCAAAACACATAATTAAAAGACTTAAACTACTACAAGGGGGTTTAAGATCATGTTACCAATAACGGGAAGAGAAGCCTTGATCTTCCGATGTGTTCTCCAAACGGCGGTTGGTGGACACCCTTCTTGATACACGAACCTCCTTGATATGCAACACCAAGAAAAACTCAAAGTTTTTCTTCTTCCAAAAACCCTAGGCAAGAAGAAACTAATTTTTCCTCTCCTTTTCAAGTGGTGGTCGAAATTATGCCCTTGTAATTTCCTTGAATAACTCTCCTTTTATAGGAGAGTAAATCCTTAACCTCCAAGTATTAATTAATTAAATAATTAATTAATTAAACAAAATAAAAGATATTTTCCTTAATGACTAATTGTGACATGTATTGACCAATAGGAAATCAAATAACAAGTCATCCAACCAATCATGTAACAAGAATATCTTTTATTTTCCACATCACAAAAATTAATTCTTGTGATAATTAAATGATAAGATGCGCCACTTTTAGGGTTAAAAGCCCACATAAAATGTCTTTTATGTGTATTATATTATTTAGCCCAACTAAATAATATTCATGCATATCAATTAATTAGCCCACCAATTAATTATCATCGAGGAGGCCCAAATAACAAGAATATCATTCCGAATTACGTGTTCACATCGGGGACCATGGACCTATAACCAGTAGCTCCAATAATTAATTATTCATCGAATGTAATAAGTATATTAATTATTAATTCCGGGATTACGCCACCATAAACCCGAAATCGAACTCTACCGATTATAGATGTATACTTATACTCAACCCATAGAGTGAATAAGCGTCCATTGATATAATCACTACATACGGATTAACCCTCCATGATCATCCCATTCTCGAGTGGGAAGTCTCCGTGAACCCGACTCATAATATCTTATCCTTATTTACCATTAACCCCTCGATGATCAATTAGCACACATATCGACTAGTAGCTAATTAGTCAAATGTGAACTCCCGGATCGATCACTTTCTTAGGGCTAACAAATAAGGGGTCGTCTCTACTTCCCACGAGGAAGGAATGGATTCCATGTCTCAGTGAAAATCGTAACTACTCACTCATCCGGTGATAGTGCCAATGAGAAGTGGCTTGGAACACATATTACAAAGTGAACCGTAACTAACACATCAAACACTACCCGGGACAAGCGAAGATCCTCGTGATCACCTCAGATTAAGGTTGATCCATATATGATCATCTAATGATTTAATAAGATTCCTCGATTATGGAATTATACCAAGAAATTCAGATTAAATCGGTCCAGCCCTATATGAATGCCATCATATATAAATGCCCCATGTAGGTACCCTCTACCGACAGTCCGGATAAGACTATCACACCCTAAGGTGTTCTCAAGCATTATTGGTGTTTTAATCAAGAGACCCTAAACTCGATTAAGTTCACCACGGACTAACAGTTTAAGTATATCACCACTAACTCAATCCTCATGTGCATGCCATACACTGAGTTAAGCGGTTACATACTGATATACTTAGGGTTTGCATTAGTGTATTATTTACAAGCACAAAGCAAGTAATAAGGTGAGATAAAATCTGTCATCCATTGTTAAAAACAATTACACAAATTGTCTTTCGGGCACTACACCTAACAAAACCAAGCAAAGACTCACAGAACTACTCAAGAGATTTCAAAATCAAAAAGGATTTTCAGTTGTGAAGATAAGATCAGATAAAGGAACTGAATTCCTCAACAGTGTGATTATTGAATATTGTGAAGAAAATGGTGTTTTACACCAACTTGCTGCCACATGAACACCTCAACAGAATGGTGTAGCTGAAAGATGAAATAGAACGCTCAAAGAAGCTGGGAGGACTATGATCTGTGAAGCTAAACTACCTGAAAGATATTGGGCAGAAGCAGTCAACACAGCTTGTTACACACAGAACATAGCTCTCATGAACAAAAGACATGAGAAGAGACCTTATGAAATTTGGAATGGAAGAAAACCAAATGTCTCATACTTTCATTCTTTTAGAAGCAAATGTTTCATACACAATAATGGAAAAGATCAACTTCATGTTTTTCAGCCCAAGGGTGATGAAGGAATTTTTCTAGGATATTCAAGTGTCAGCAAAGCTTTTAGAGTACTAAATAAAAGGACACTCAAGCATGAAGAATCAATACATGTGGTATTTGATGAACCAAACTTCCCTGGCGAAATAATCAAGACCGACAAGAACCGGGTCTCTCGCCTCTCGTTTTACAGTCATGCCGAACCGGTCTCGATTGACATTGGAAGACTACAAATTTGAATGTTCAGATCAAGATCGATCTCGATTTCCAACTACTCATCAAACCACACCTGAACTACATGTTCCTGATCCAACTGAAGAAATTCAAGAACCAGTTCTTGAAGAACCAGTCGAACAAGATGTAAATCCTTTGATGCAAACACCCACATATCAATGGATGAGAGATCACCCTGAAAAACAAGTAATTGGTGATACTCAAACTGGCGTTCAAACAAGACATCAATTAGATGCAATGATTGCGTGTTTTCTATCTCAATCAGAACCTAAAGAAATTGAAGAAGCTTTGAAAGATCCAGACTGGATATTAGCTATGCAAGAAGAACTCAATGAATTCAAGAGAAATCAAGTATGGGAATTGGTAGATAGACAAGTTCATGTCAATATCTTTGGAACCAAATGGGTTTTCAGAAATAAACTTGATGAAGATGGGAATATCATAAAAAACAAAGCTAGACTTGTAGCTAAAGGATACTCTCAAGCTGAAGGCATAGACTTTGATGAAACCTATGCACCAGTTGCAAGATTAGAAGCAATCGGATTATTTCTTGCCTTTGCCGCTCACAAGAAATTCAAGGTTTATCAGATGGATGTTGAAAGCACATTTCTAAATGGAATTCTTGAAGAAGAAGTATACGTTCAACAACCACCTGTATTCGAAATAAAAGATCAAGCAGATAAAGTTTTCAAGCTAAGGAAAGCTCTTTATGGACTTAAACAAGCACCAAGAGCTTGGTACGAAACTCTATCTCAGTTTCTGGTGGATAATGGATTTATCAAAGGAACAATCGACAAAACCTTGTTCAGGATGAAGAATGGAGAAGATACTCTACTTGTTCAAATTTATGTTGATGATATCATTTTTGGATCAGAAAATGAATAGCTTTGTGATAAATTTGCAAGTTTGATGAAAAGTAAATTTCAGATGAGTATGATGGGAGAATTAAATTACTTCCTTGGTTTACAAGTTAAACAGTTAGATGATGGAATTTTCATTCACCAAACAAAGTATACAAGAGAACTTATCAAAAAGTTTGGTATGGAAAAATCTACTGGAATTTCTACACCAATGGGTACCAACATCAGGCTAGACGAAGACAAAGAAGGAAAAGATGTTGATCAAACACTCTACAGAAGGATGATTGGAAGCTTACTCTATCTTACAGCAAGTAGACCAGACATATCTTTTACTGTCGGTGTATGTGCAAGATTTCAGTCCAAACCAAAGAAAAGTCATTTCACAGTTGTGAAAAAGACATTGAAATATTTGAAAGACACAGATGGAGTTGGAATATGGTATTCAAAAGAAGGAGAATTCAAGTCGATTTCTTATTCGGACTCAGTTATCTTTGGATACAAAGTGGACGTAAAAATCACATCGTGCACATGTCGGTTATTAGAAACAGACTTGTGTCATGGTTTAGCAAGAAGCAAAACTCAATTTCAACTTCAACAAATGTGAGCGAGTATATAGCAGCTGGAAGTTGTTGTGCTCAAGTTTTATGGATCAGACAGCAATTAAGAGATTATGGTATAGAAGAAGGAACAATTCTCATAATGTGTGATAACACAAGTGCAAATGCAATCATTGATAATCCAGTATTACACTCAAGAACAAAACACATTGATGTACGTCATCACTTTATAAGAGATCATGCAGGGAAAAAGGATATAACAGTTCTTTATGTACCTACTGAAGATCAGTTGGCAGACATATTTGTTAGTAATATCATCCGCAACGGAAGCGATTTAAGAATCTAGATCTATAAAATACACGTAATAAAATAACTAGATCTAAATCTACAAGGGGGTTGTAGAACATACCTCTTGGATCTAAAAATCCAAGTTGAAGAACCGCAATGGAAAGAACGAAGATGTGAAGAGCACCACGATCTTCCGTACGTGTGATCCATGCAACTCCCGGTGGAAGGAAATCCTCGTCTCGAATCCTTCCGATATGCTACCCGGAAAAACCTCCAAGATTTTTCCCCCTTATCCCCTTGGCCGAATTTTTCACTTCTTCTCTCTAAGAGGAGAAGTCGAAATTATGTGTGTGTAAGGCTTGGGAGAACTCTCTTTATATAGGAGAGTAAAACTTAGGCTCCAAGTATTTTATTTTGCAAATAAATAAATCCATCAAATAAAAATAATCCCATAATATTCTAGAACAAATCTATAATAATATTTATCTTTATTTCTTTCCATAAATATTTATCCAATAAATATTTTATGCACATGTCTTTTTAATACACAAGAAAACAATTTCTTGTTCCATAAAAAAGAGCATGGGGCGAAAATTCTAATATTGACCTAGTCAATATTAATTTTGCCATAACACAATAATTGGGCCAAGATTATGGAAAATGTCTTTTCCACATATTTAATTATTTAGCCCAACTAATTTAATAGTCCACTAAACAATTAATTCACATATCGTTTTAACAAAGTCCAACAAGAACTAAATTAATATTATTAGGATTCGACGTCCGAGAATAGCTATGCTATATTAGGAGGCACGTCGGGGACCATGGACTAATAATCAGCGGCTCCGATAAATCAAATAAATAATTATCTTACGAACAGAATAATTAAATTCCTTAAATCAATCACAGGAATATGCCACCATAATCCCGTGACTGCACTCCTCCGATTATGAGATTATATTTATCTCCTCACGAGAATAATAATAAGCGTCCATTGATATAATCATTACATATGGATATCCTCCATAGATTGTTCATTCTAAATCGGGAAGTTACCGTTAACCATTTTCAGAACATCTTATCCTTATTTACCATTAACCCCCTAGTGATCAATTAATTCATACAACTCACTGGTAGCTAATCAGTGTAATATGAACTCGTGCGATCGATCGCTTTCTAGGATTAACAAATAAGGAATCGTCTATCTACTTCCATAAATGGAAGGAATGGATTCCGTATATGTGATAACACCGACTACTCACTCAATCCAAGACAATGCCAAGATGGGGTAATTCAGACCACCAGACTCAGTGTAATCCTTAACCGTCAAGTCAAACTTCATACTGATTCAAGCAGTTGACTGTGATCACCTCAGGATTAAGATATATCCATAAATATGATCATCCATTGATTCGATAAGACTTCTCGATTACGGAATTATATCAAGAACTCTAATCAAATCGGTCCAGCCCTATATGATATATCTATCATATATAAATTCCCCACTAGGTTCTCTTAACCGAAAGTCCGGATAAGACAATCACACCTATTGTGTTATGGGCGCATTAATAGCACGTTAAAGGAGAGACCCGATACTCTCGATTAACTTCACTACGGGCTAATTGTATTTTAAGTATATCTTCACTAACTCAATCCTCCTGTGTATATCCCATACACTGAGTTAAGTAATTACATAAACAATATACTTTAGGGTTTTCTGTAGTGTAAATACTATTGTCACATCGGTGAATATGAGAATAATAAATATGAATAATAATATCATTTCATTTATTAAATAAAACAATTACAAAATTGTCTTTCGGCATTACACCTAACAATCTCCCACTTGCACGAAAGCATGTGATTAATTGTTTTAGAGCACACCCTATTATTTAAAATACAACAAACTACATCTCCCACTTTCTAAAGCAATGGAGACCCATCCGTATTCTAGTACCCATTAAGCATATCATAACCATTTCGATTCCAAAGTACACTCCGAGTATGCCGTCGTAGGATAGGTCGGTGACACGGGAGTACCTACATCTAAATGTCATGGGTCTTAATGATTAGTCAGTTGTCGGCTCGAGACGATCCGTAGAATCAAACGTTACGGTCCATGTAATCATGTGGTACTTTCCCAATATGCTTTTGACCTCTGATTTCAAAATCCTATAAGCTACCCCTTCATCGTTTGCACAATGATGTGGTATCGGCTTCCAAATCTAGAATCACTCCCGAGATATGAAAAGGAAATCTGAAGCTATATCGCCTCTAGCTACTACAAAAGCCGCTAATCACCCAACTATTTAAAGTCGAGTGGGCGTTCTGGATTCCTCCAGGCAATAGCTTCAAGACAAGAGTAAACACTGAGCCCGAGATCGACTTAACGATCATCCTCAATCTGACTTAAAGTCAAAATCAGTGTATCACACATATCCAAGTTCACACATGAATATGTCCGCATATTATTCCTCGTTTTCTTCAAGATGCTAAAGGACATACTAAACTTGCTTTGCTAACCGCCGAATCTAAGATTCGATCAAAATTGACATTCAATAACCTGACCATCTCTTACTAGAAAGAGAATCTATCCCATTTCTCTTGATCCGAAGATTTGAGAGTCATTCTGAGGCATAGGGTAGAACTTCCTTGTTGAATGTTGCATGCACAGATGCATCATCTTATCCAATAAGATGGATGGGAAACCAATGGATCGATTCTAATGAATTCAACCGAGTCAAACTCTTGTAATGTTGTCCAAATCTCATTGCAGAGAATTGTGGCATTGTCGATTCGACTTGAGATAACACACCCATGTTGATTCCAATCTGTGCAAAGTTATCCTTCACAAACACTAATATGTGTATATATTCACTACTGTACTAAAATTGATATCCAGTCTATAAAAAGACTTATCAATATTCTGGTCAAGTCCACATATTGTAGAAATATATGACTTCCAATGACCGAGAGGTTTGCTTTTTATCCACAAAGGACATAAGCCTTGACAGTCATCCATCATAAGTTCATAAGGCAATACCTTTTTGTTCCGAATGAATCCGACTCCGTTTGTTTGGCAAGAAAGTCTCAGGGAATCACCCTATTTTGTGCTTTTGAACGAAATCATGCAATACCGAACTCATTCTACTCTTTTCCGTGTAGATCCAATTACTCCCACTGGGCCTGAGACGCTCAGGTGGTTCTACAAGAGCATGAACAGAATCGAGTACCGAACTCCATTCACAGGGTTATGGCTATTAAACCAACCTATATTATCGTAATCCTATCTCGCTCACAAAAGAGCCATAGGTCATCAATCGATCCTCGGACTACAAAGTCCATGAACCCGTAATGGGTAATGGATAAACCATACTCCCAATACTTACTGGGTGGATCGAAATTCTGATCTAGTTTAGTAGTGTTTTAGTGTTATCACCAACAACCGATGTTGGATGTGGTCTGATTTTAATCAGTTAGTAACTACCTTGAGTAAACGCACTTCAAGGTTCAAGGTTTTGATGTTCATGGACTCTATCAGGAAGGATGCAACAGTATAACTGTCCCTTCCCGATTTCAAGAATCCTATATCTAACCTTTATACTCAATAGGTTAAAAGATATAGCACGAATGGTCATTGACCGAACGTATGCGCGAAATTCCCAGTCTTACCTTCAAGCACCGTGTGCTAAATGCTTATATTTACAGAAGTGGGGTGAACCGAATCCACACCTTATCCATAAATTCCAAAGCATATTCTAGGTAGACTTCTCTGTCTTACATTTCAATGTAAACCGTTATTTCGCTTCCAATATCTTTATTTGAGTTAAGCAGTGTATTGCAGCACATCTAAAACTATATAAGGCAATTTAACGGTTTCTTACTTAGTGAGAACATGTCACAATGAGGCGGTCGAGCATCGCCTCGAGGACTATGAATGGCCTATTCCGAGTATAGAATACTCTATCTCTGTTGAAAATTGAGAAACCTCAAAATATTTTGGATAAACTTACCGGAGTGTTTGAATAGTTATCGACAAGAAGTCACTACTGAACCTCCTACTAGCTTGTATCTTTCATCGGACCCGAAGGTCGCCATGAACAAGCTATGTTACTTCTTTATAACCATTATCCTTTCCTCGATTGAAAGGAAATCGAGTCATTGAACCTTTGAGACAATATAACCAGGTCGGAGAAAGGAATCACCCCGAGCCGCCTTGTCTTGTCTTTTAGGGACTATGCACTAACTATGGAATATAAGAAGCGTTTATCTAAATATAGAAACCAATTGCTTTTAATAGTTCTTAAAATGTGTTTTATATACATATTTCAGCAGTTCTAAGTGGTTTTGACTTTATCAAATAAAAGTCCGAGTCTTGGATTCGTACTACAAATGGTATATTCACTTTCTATACGACAAACAAATTATCGAATAAAAGGTAAATCCATTCGTTCCAACGAATCTTAAACAGAAAATAATTTTTCTGCGATATCCAAGGATTGAATCCGAGATTCATTTCCTTATATCACTCCCACTATTCTAGCTAAATTAACTGCTCGTTGTTTACTCTTTTAATCGTTAAATGCACCGCTACTTTGTTCTTCCAAAGAACTTAGCTCGAGAAAAATCACCAAAGATTCATAGGTTGGTGATCTGAAATCACTGTCCTTATCCTTTGATTTTCAGTTAATTAATTTTCGGTTCAGCCTTAAAGTTTTCTCAGTTCAGATGACTAACACTTTTAGACATATTCTCCCATTCTTGACTTTCCGTGAATGGAAACAATCTTGAACCAGCGGTTCGTTTGAGAAGACACTACTCTTGAACCGTAGGATGTCTATTTCGAGTGTTACTTGTCGGGACTTCTCGGATTTTTTAATATACTAGAAAAAACAACAAATCATAACATTGAAGCTCCCACTAGTTTATCGGTTCCAAATACCGTCTAACGAGCAATGCTTTATTTTTATGATTTTCCGATTTTTTCGATTAGAAAATCTTTCGTACATAGTTCCAATGTTTTCAGAAAAACAACAAATCATGGAACTCCCACTAGTTCATCGTTTCCAAATATCGTCCAACTAGCGACATTTCATGACTTTCCGGTTTTTCAATTAGAACGGTTACGCGTGTAGTCAGTTACACTTTTCTAATGTTCTAGAAAAACAACAAATCATTAAGCTCCCACTAGTTTATCGATTCCAAATATCGTCCAACTAGTAACACTTCATGATTTTCAAAATTTTCAATTAGAAAATTACTCGTGTAATTACTACAAACTCAAAATTCACTAGAAGAATTTCAAAGTCTGAAATCACCTTTGACCAAACTAAGTTTGTCTTCCGTTTGACACGAATGACACTAGAGACATACCTATATGTCACTCTGGTTTTTGAAAGGCTTAAGAGAAAATATCTCTTTCGAAAAATAATTGCATTATCGATTAACTAGTTCAACGTTCTAGTTACTTTCCACTTTTAAACGAAGTCAATACTAGTCAATTATTTATTTTTAAGCAATTTAGTAAGCGATATAATGCTGTAAATAAAATGACATACATTAATTCAAGTTTAACACTACTATATTTTATTTTAGGAATTGTAAACTAAAATTAAGTCTACTCTACCATTCCAAGGTTTTAACCTCGCATCTCAGTGCCGCCTTAGGGTAGGTCAAAGAGATGACGGTTAAATCGAGACAATCTCATCAATGAGTAACTTGTGAGAATCGAACATCCCACGAGAATCGAACATCCTTTTATTCATTGACTACCTTCCTTTTTTAGCATAGATATTATCAAAAATATCCTTTATGAGTGTGACCTACTATATCAGATCTCTTAGGTACGCCCCGAGTGTGCCGTCTTAGGATAGGTCAGTGACCCGACGAGTACCCGGAAATCCTATCCTTTCGGAGACCAAGCCATGAATGTTGATAGGGGCAAACATCATCCTTAGGGGGACGAAATTAAAGCGCCTCGAGGTGTCACCCTTCTCTCACTTACTTGTATCTATAGTAGAGGCCGTGGGGTTGGCTGTCGCCTCCCTCGCTCCCACTCAATATTTTGGAAGTGGTGGTGGGTTAACCAACCACGTCTTTTTGATGTTAACATAAAAGCTCATCAAATGATTCCGAATGGTGTCGGTAACGTAGGCAAGCCTACCCGTCCTATTCGTTGGAACATATGTGACTGTCGGACGAAGTCGGGTCAAGTGAGCCCCAGTGAGATAAGAATGAATCACCCCTCCGCTCGTCGGTGTAGCTTAGTCTTGCCAGACCCCCGTGCATACATCACACTAGGAGGGTTAATTCGGTCGAGCCGAGCTCAGTTGACCACCCATCCTATAAGCGGACCGTTTTTTATCCAAGATTTATTGTTCTTTTACAATCATTCAATCTCGTAGACACTACGAATTGAAAACGTGATCTCGTTTGGGCTTTAAGGAGGTTCACCGAGAACACACACCAAAAGGCTTAACGATTTCATAACCCGTCCTCGGATCTTTAATTAGTTACTAAATTAATTAATTACCACGTATTAATTAAATTTCAACTAATTACACGAGTTTGTATACATGCCTATTTTAATTACCAAAATTAAAATTCTACATGTATGCAAGGAGTGGATTTATGATATGATGCATGTCATGGCAATTCCGATTTTATATCTATTTTATGACCAAATACATAAAAAATAAATTGCGGAAAATTTAAACACCGAGATGGATTGTTGGTACCCCCGTATCTAATCTATCCTCGCAAAGCAGTAAATTACATAATCTATGTCTTCGAGTCTTGATCTTCGAATCTTGAACTCGAACCGCCGGATCACGAACCACGAACACCCGAGAGGAGAAAGGCTTTTAATTAAATAAATCCAATTTATTTGATAAATAAAACCTTTTTTTTTTGTTTGTTTTCTTTCGGCTGTTTTAAAAAAATATTACCCAATTTTTTTTTATTTTATTTTAATTATCTGCCAATCGGCAGTATGTGCTAAAAAAAATTAGGTCATAAAATTTCATACAGCCGCAAAAGAGGAACCCTAGCCGCATGCTAGTTTTATTAAATAGGACTTATAGCGACGCTTTTCAGCATCGCAGAAAGTCCTGTAGCGCAGATTTTTAATTAAAATCAGGTTTTTAGCCGTTTCTCCTCGTTCATACATTGGGTTTCGCCGTGATCTTCAATTTTCCAGCAAGATCTTCATCTTTTCCAGCCCGGATATTAAAAATTACAATAAAAGATGCTACTTTTACATATAAATTTCGAAAATTGACATAAATAAAATACAATTCCTATGCTCAATTGTTACTAAACAAAGGAGCTACAATAGATCTAACGAAAACAGTACCAACCCCAATCCATCTCTTCAACCAAGACATTCATAACATAAAAAAAAAACAAGCATGTGCATCGGCCCCTTTTTTTTTATAAAAAAATTGGGACAAAAAAATCTACATGTTTTCCACTCCTAGATCTAATATTTTATACGTATAAATATAGATCACCTTGGCGTCTTTGATACCACTATTAGTAATATCATCCGCAACGGAAGCGATTTAAGGATCTAGATCAATAAAATACACGTAATAAAATAACTAGATCTACATCTACAAGGGGGTTGTAGAACATACCTCTTGGATCTAAAAATCCAAGTTGAAGAACCGCAATGGAAAGAACGAAGATGTGAAGAGCACCACGATCTTCCGTACGTGTGATCCAAGCAACTCCCGGTGGAAGGAAATCCTCGTCTCGAATCCTTCCGATATGCTACCCGGAAAAACCTCCAAGATTTTTCCCCCTTATCCCCTTGGCCGAATTTTTCACTTCTTCTCTCTAAGAGGAGAAGTCGAAATTATGTGTGTGTAAGGCTTGGGAGAACTCTCTTTATATAGGAGAGTAAAACTTAGCCTCCAAGGATTTTATTTTGCAAATAAATAAATCCATCAAATAAAAATAATCCCATAATATTCTAGAACAAATCTAGAATAATATTTATCTTTATTTCTTTCCATAAATATTTATCCAATAAATATTTTATGCACATGTCTTATTAATACATAAGAAAACAATTTCTTGTTCCATAAAAAAGAGCATGGGGCGAAAATTCTAATATTGACCTAGTCAATATTAATTTTGCCATAACACAATAATTGGGCCAAGATTATGGAAAATGTCTTTTCCACATATTTAATTATTTAGCCAAACTAATTTAATAGTCCACTAAACAATTAATTGACATATCGTTTTAACAAAGTCCAACAAGAACAAAATTAATATTATTAGGATTCGACGTCCGAGAATAGCTATGCTATATTAGGAGGCACGTCGGGGACCATGGACTAATAAACAGCGGCTCCGATAAATCAAATAAATAATTATCTTACGGACAAAATAATTATATTCGATAAATCAATCACAGGAATATGCCACCATAATCCCGTGGCTGCACTCCTCCGATTATGAGATTATATTTATCTCCTCACGAGAATAATAATAAGCGTCCATTGATATAATCATTACATATGGATTAATCCTCCATAGACTGTTCATTCTAAATCGGGAAGTTACCGTTAACCCTTTTCAGAACATCTTATCCTTATTTACCATTAACCCCCTAGTGATCACTTAATTCACACAACTCACTGGTAGCTAATCAGTGTAATATGAACTCGCACGATCGATCAGTTTCTAGGATTAACAAATAAGGGAACTGTCTATCTACTTCCATAAATGGAAGGAATGGATTCCGTATCTGTGATAATACAGACTACTCACTCAATCCAGTACAATGCCAAGATGGGGTAATTCAAACCACAGACTTAGTGTAATCCTTAACCGTCAAGTCAAACTTCATACTGATTCAAGCAGTTGACTGTGATCACCTCAGGATTAAGATATATCCATAAATATAATCATCCATTGATTCGATAAGACTTCTCGATTACGGAATTATATCAAGAACTCTAATCAAATTGGTCCAGCCCTATATGATATATCTATCATATATAAATGCCCCACTAGGTTCTCTTAACCGAAAGTCCGGATAAGACAATCACACCTATTGTGTTATGGGCGCATTAATAGCACATTAAAGGAGAGACCCGATACTCTCGATTAACTTCACTACGGGCTAATTGTATTTTAAGTATATCTTCACTAACTCAATCCTCCTATGTATATCCCATACACTGAGTTAAGTGATTACATAAACAATATCCTTTAGGGTTTCTGTAGTGTAAATACTATTGTCACATCGGTGAATATGAGAATAATAAATATGAATAATAATATCATTTCATTTATTAAATAAAACAATTACAAAATTGTCTTTCGGGCATTACACCTAACAATATTTACAAAGCCATTGGACAAAGAAATATTTGCAAAATTAAGAACTGAGTTGGGAATAATCAAAGTCAGTTAAATCAGTTAAGCCAGAGATTTGTCAAGGGGATTAATCTTTGTTATGTTGGGTGCGATCACTTAACAGATTAGTCATTGCCATCAACAATCTCAAACTGATTAACTAAAACTGAAAATTTGATGGAACTGGACATTATTTCTAAAACTGACCTCAGCATCAGTTTCTATTCCTGTCAAATTTAGTCAAAGGTTGATATGATGAACAACGGTTATGTCGCATTAAAATACCACAGTTCCTTTTGTCAGAATTTCACGTGTACACCCCACGATTGTCAAAACAGTACATGCATCGGTTACCCAAAACCATCATGGAATTTGAAAAGTTGTACCACTCAACCGCCAGAATTTCCTACCTATTTATTCAACCTCCTTTCACATGACTTCAAATCAAAATTCAAAATCCTCATCATTTCTAGAAAACAAAATAAACCTTTCAAAATCCTCAAAAATCAATTTTTGTGTTCACACTCAAAAATGACCACTTCAGAAAAATCAAAACAGGAAAGAATAATAACAGAGTTAGATGAGCTGACATTCGAAATGTATGAAGCTCTGTGTCAAAACACTCTGTTAGCAAGCTGGATATGTGATAAAATCGAGAAACAACCAGGCTTGAGAAACATACTGGAACTTAAGTTCAAAGAAGAACGTGATACAGAAGGAATTTTGCAATTTTGGCAAAATATGCGTTTGGTACGAGACTCTCTGATGACCAAAGTTCGTGGAGATCGCATTGTTCTCAATGAAAGCGTCATAAGGACACTCTTTGGCTTTCCAAATTCAACTGTGACAACAACAGATTGGACTACTTTACCATTGAAAAGAGAAGCTTTTCTTGAGCTACTTACTTTTTCTATGGAACCAATCGAACCTGGTATTCATGAAGACAAAATCATGCCAGAATTTGGACACCTCAGCAGATGGCTCAGCAAACACGTCATTGGGAAATCCAAAGGAGTTAGTATACTATCAGAAGAAAATATTTATCTCATGAATATAATTTGGGATGGAATAGAATTCGATTGGACGGGCTATGTTGTCAATCAGTTTAAGAGACAACATTTGGCTGAATTAGACAGTGCAAGACGAGCTCAAGCCGAAGGACAAGAAACTGTTGATAGATTCCGACTGAAGAAGACACTCAGTGGAATCATTCAGTTTTACTTAGAAAGAATCAAAGAAGGGCAGCAAGCAAGGCAATCTGCACCGACAAAGGAAATCGCAGGAACAACTTCTCAACCTGAAGCAAGTCAGAAAACCGTGTCTCAGCCGGAAGCTGTACACAAAGGGACTAAGCGAAAGGCTGAATCAGCAGAAGTAAGATCAGTTGTAAGATGCATGTACCCAGAAATCTCAAGAGAGAAAGCACCAACTGAGGGGGAACGGCAACAACAACAACTGACAACTGAAGTTACACAAGAAAAGGTCACTACTGACCATACTTCTCGATTCTGACATGAATCGGTTCAAAGAATCAAGCACCAATTTTTGAAGCTGATAGAATCATCAAGCTAATGAAGAAGAAACTTAAACCCGAAGATTCTCGAGATGTCAGTCTACAGACTGAAGAAAAACTACTCTTGAAGAAATTGGAAGTTAGAGATCTATATGCTCTGTTTCCTATCTCGGAATTTCTTGACAATTGTTTCAAAAGATTCACTGAACTAGCAAAAAGAAGAGAATCAGGCACATCATCTACCTCGAAAGATACCTCAATGAAGAATGATGATGACAAAGATGATGAATCAAGAAAAGAAGCTGATGAGACCACAGTTTTGCAAACAGAAACTCAACCTCAACCTCTAGCAATGCAAATTGTATCTTAGCAAGAAGGATTACCAGTTGGAGATCAGACAACTGACAATCAGGAAGCAGCTGATGGAATAGCTAATCAACAACTGATGATTATTAAAGATAATGCTCAGTTTAAGGATCCAATAAAAGATACTTTTGATCCTTCTGACATCCTTACAAAGGATGAATTGGCAAAAGTACATGAAAATTTGAAGATTGTGCTTAGTAGCAAGGATGCACAAAATGATCTTTTATCAAATATTTCTGGATATCTCAATCATAGAACAAGAACTGATGTTTCAGTTCATGCAAGACTAGATATGATCCACAAGTCAAGTTCAAGTTCTGCTTCAGAAATTTTGTTACTCAAACAAAAATTTGAAGACTCAACCGCAGTAGATAGGGAAACACATGCCCAAGCTCACTGGCATATGAATCAACATATCTATGGGTTAGAAAATCAGCTTAAGGAGGTACTTGCTTCTCAGCGACAGATCGCAGAAGATCAAAAAGCAACCCATGCCCTGGTCGATCAGTTATATGATGCCAAAAATGGGGAAGCTGAAGAAGAAAAGTTGAAGTTACTTGGAGAAATGAAGCGACTTTAAGATGAATTGCAAAGATACAAATCAGATCCTAAGTTCTTAAGGAAAGAACTCACTGACGAACAGCTCATTGAAAAGTACAATCAACCTGGACACAGAAGAGTTACTCTAACAAAGGATCTATGGATGAAGTTTATCAACGATCACAATCCTATCAAAGATAAGTACAGGGACAGGACAACTGAAGAATCCTTGAACTACTTTTTATCTGATTTATTCTCAAAGCAGAAATGGCACAATATAAGAAGAATCAGAGGATTGATGATAAACTGAAGATTAAAGACAAGACTGAACAAATGAAAGCAGATGTAGTAGAATTTGAAAATTACTACTTGAAAGAATCAGTCTTACCAAACCTAATTCAATGGAGAAGAGGGAAAGAAGGAAGTCAAGTTGACTACAACAAGACTTTTTCAAAGATAGACTCCAAGCTAGAAGATGATTTTCGAATGTATGACAAAGCACGACAATTTGATTTAGTCATGAAAACAACACAAAAAAGAACTTAGTATCTAGTTACACTATTTTGAACAAAAATGTAACTATTCCAGTTTTTGCTCATTCAAATGAAATCCCGTTTCCAGTTTTACATTGTTTTACATTGTTTTGATCTTTAAGCTTTTCTTTTAGGGAGAGTATTGGCATCATCAAAAAGGGGGAAATTGTTGTAAATAAATTTATGTTTTGATGATAATTCATCATATTTGTTTCCAATGATGAAGTGCTGAAGCCAGCTGTTATAGTGAAAAGCTAAAAGATGTCTAGAACTGAATGTATAGGTTTTATTAGAGTCTGATATTTGTATAAGTTACATCAGACAAGCAATGTAATAATTAGTGTGTCGTAAAATCAAAAGCTGAAGTCGCCTAGAAAATCGACTAAGATGAAAATCGACTCGAAATACACCAAAGATCAAATTGAAGAAGATAAGTTCGTTGAGAGTTACAGACTCGGTTGGCTTATCTAAGAAGACTGAAGAACTGAGGGTCACAGACTCAGTTACTGAAGATTGAAGAACTAAGGGGTCAAACTCAGTTATGAAGACTAAGTCGAGACTGTAAAGTTAGACTTCAGGCAAGATTGTGGTAACCTGAACTGACTTTATGGATCTTGTATGAAGACCTAAGAATCATAAGGACAATGAATTCTTAGATGATAATGAGTCATGGTGTACTCTGATTAAGTCAATTATAATCAGATGAAAACTGGAGTACTGATACTTGAATAAGAGTAAAATCTCAGTTAACGCTCCAAGTCAGTCAAGAAACTGACGAGTGATAAACTCAGTATAAAACTGATAAGGAAACTCAGTTTTATAAGTCAGTCATCCAACAAACTGATCGTACGGTCGAACGTTATAAAGGAAGCAATTTCATTGGATGAGTTACTGACACAGCAGAACGGTCACAAAATATAGCCGTTACAAGAGAGACGTTGATACAATTCAAATTAAAGCCAGATGAACGTTGGACCTCACACTATAAATAGAAGACTTTGCACCAAGGATAAAAACAACGAATTAACAAGTATTATCAAGCGATTTTGTGCATTAGTCGTTTTATTCGAATACCATCATCTCAGCGCTATAACAAGATCATATATAGAAATTCTTCAAGTGTTCAAGCTACACAGATTTTATCAAGAATCATACACTTTGAAGAACCACAAACAAGAATCAATTTATTGATTCTCACCAAACTTTGATTCTACATCAAAGGTTTTAGATCGTGAAGCAAACCGGAAGGTTTCGCCAAGGACAGTTGTGACAAGCAGTCGGGTAGACTGTGTTTGTGGTGGTAGCTGGTGAAGAAGCAATTCAACCCTTCAAGGATCAGTGTTCAAGCAATTGAAGAACAACAATTATACCTGTTCTACAACTGTTTAGATAGTGACGCTAGGGATTAGCCAAGGACTATTCTTTAGGACATTTTGTAACAGTTAACCTCAAGAAGTTCTAGTGGAATTTTCCTCCGCACCACAGGGGAAGAGAGGACGTATAGGATTACACCACCTAGAACCTCTATAATACTTGTCTTATTTACTTTACACACTTACTTACTTATTCAGCATTTTGATAATTGATTGTTATACACCTCACAGTTCACAAACAGACATTCATCGGAATTCAGTTTACTACACTCAGTTTTCACAGAGAATAACAAGATCAAGAAAAAGGCAAAAACTTAATCCGCTGCCGGTTGACTCAGTTTCAAACTTAAGTCAGTTGGACTTAAACTCAGCTCAGTCAGCTTAACTCCACACAAGTTTAACTGAACCTTAATTTGTTTTAAATCCAGTATTAGGGACAAGTTTATTCACCCCCCCTCTAAACTTGTGTTAGCCTTTCCAAGGGACCAACTCTTTCAAATCTGAAAAGATTTTGAATGAATCTTCTATGTCAAGTCTTCTAGATTCTTCCATAGTAGTGACCTTCATTTTCCAGCACATTGGTAATGCTTTCAAGATTCTTGTATTGATAACTTTCTTTGAATATTCTTTCTTGAGTAGATCTAATGCATCCATTATAGCACTGAATCTTTTCTCCAATTGGTCAATGGTCTCTCCAGTTTTCATCTTGAAATTTTCAAACTTTTGTTTTGCAACTGAGATCTTATTCTCCTTGATTGAGTCAGTTCCTTCACAAACTAACTGAAGTTTGTCCCACATTTCCTTAGCAGTTGTGTATTCTTTCACTTTCAAGTACATGTTGCTGTCAAGAGTTCTGAGGATAATGTCCATAGCGACATTGTTGAGATTATTTCTCTTGCGATCACTGGTCCATTCAGATTTGGGCTTTGGAACTCGAATTTGTGTCTCACCATCAGTTTGCATGTGAGTGATCTGGATTGGTCCATTAGTGAGTACATCCATCATTTCATCATGGGTAGCTGCCAAAAAAGCCTGCATACGACGTTTATACTCATCAAATCTGTCCATGTTGCACATAAGCATTTGTCTTGTATACCCATTGTTATCCATTGTGAGTGAGTGAAGACCGATAATGAATTAACTGGAGCTGAGCTTTCAAATGAGAACAACTAGAGGATATATAGAGAAAATGATATCTTGTTAAAGAAACACTGCTCCGATACCAATTGTTGGTCCCTTGGAAAGGCTAACACTAGTTTAGAGGGGGGGTGAATAAACTTGTCACCAAAAACTTCCCTAAACTGGATTTTAAACAATTACGGTTCAGTTAAAACTTGTGTGGAGTTAAGCTGACTAAGCTGAGTTTAAATCAAACTGACTTAAGCTTAAAACTGAGTCAACTGGCAGCGGATATTATTTTAGCCTTTTTCTTGATCTTGTTATTCTTTTATGAAAACTAAGTGTAGTAAACAGAATTCTGATGAATGTCAGTTTGTGAACTGAGAAATGTATAACAATCACTTATCAAAATGCTGAATAAATAAATAAATGCGTAAAGTAAATAGAGAAGATATTATAGAGGTTCCAGGTGGTGTAATCTTGTACGTCCTCTTTTCCCCTGTGCTGCGGAGGAAAATTCCACTAGAACTTCTTGAGGTGAACTGTTACAAAAAGTCCTAAACAACAGTCCTTGGCTAATCCCTCGCTTCACTATCTAAACAGTTGTAGAACATGTAGAATTCATGTTCTTCAATTGCTTAAACACCGGTCCTTGGAGGGTTGAATTGCATCTTCACCAGCTACCACCACAAACACAGTCTACCCGACTGCTTGTCACAACTGTCCTTGGCGAAACCTTCCCGGTTTGCTTCACAGTCTAAACCTTTGATGTTGAATCAAAGTTGGGCTGAGAATCAATAAATTGATTCTTGTTTGTGGTTCGTCAAAGTATCGGATTCTTGATAAATTCTTTGTAGATTAAACACTTGAAGAATTTCTAGATATGATCTTGTTATAGCGCAGAGATGATAGCAATTCGAATAAAACGACTAATGCACAAAATTGCTTGATGATACTTGTATATTCATTGTTTTTATCCTTGGTTCAAAGTCCTCTATTTATAGTGTGAGGTCCAACGATGAAATTGCTTCCTTTATAACGTTCGACTGTATGATCAGTTTGTTGGATGGCTGACTTATAAAACTGAGTTTCCTTATCAGTTTTATACTGAGTTTATTGTTTGTCGGTTTCTAATCGACTTGGAGCGTTAATCGAGATTTTACTCTTCTTCAAATATCGAGATTTAGTTTTTCATCCGATTATAATTGACTTAATCAGAGTACACCATAACGAATTATCTTCTAAGAATTCATTGTCCTTATGATTCTTAGGTCTTCATACAAGATCCATAAAATCGCCTGTGTCACCACAATCTTTCCTGAAGTCTAACTTTACGATCTCGACTTGTAATCTTCATAATCGAGTTTGAACCTCGCTTCTTCAATCTTCAATAATCGAAGTCATGTCCTCGCTTCTTCGATCTTCTATATAAGCCAACCGAGTCTGTGTCCTCAAATAACTTATTTTCTTCGATTTGATATAGGTGTATTCTCAGAGTCGGGTCATATCTAGTAATTTCGATTTTCTAGATGACTTTCGATTTTCGGCTTTTACGACACACTAACTATTACGATTGGCTTGTCGATGTAACTTATACAAATATCGACTTCTAGTAAAACCTATATATTCGATTCTAGACATCTTTTAGCTTTTCATCAGAATAAATTGGCTTCACACTTCATCAATGGGGTTAAGATAATACTTTAAACAAATATGATGAATTATCATCAAAACATAAATTTTATTTCCAACATCTTTCGCTTCCGTTTGCTTTTTTTTGATACGACGTAGTATAGGCTTATGTATAAAGTGAATTTATTTTATTTTATACGTGCCAAACGTTCCTTTTCCGGATAAGGACTCGGTGTCCGGGAACGGGGCGTTACAATCTGTCACTACATTCTTCTCTAACCATCATCTTGTTGGCATTTCACCATACACCTGCAACAATTACAAAAATCACATTAGTAACCTTCTTCAAACATTCAGAATACGAGTCCAACCAAAATAATGCATTCGTGTGCTTATAAGACCACAACTTAGTGTGTCCAACCAAAAAATGTGTTCCTGTATTTACAGGATCATAGCTTAATGTTGAGATTATTTCTATAGCAGGCTTTGTAGCTGCAAGTGCAATCCATCTCTATATATGCCAAATGTTTTGGAACGTCTTTTAGTTGAAGTACCAGCATATCTGAAAAACGTTCACAACTTTATCAGCAAAAAGTCCATTTATCGCATCAAATCGACACTTCTAAGCCGAGCCCAGGATGTTTATTATAGATATAAGTGGTTTAGAGAGAATAAATTACCCTGGTGGAGCACCAATAAGGAGAGCTAATTCATGTATTCAGACATGTCAATCCTAATCAATAGTTTATCATCGTCAAACAATTTTTCAGCAAGAGCTTTAGCAAGCTCAGTTTTGCCAACACCGGTTGATCAAGGAACAAGAAATAACTATACATTAATCCGGACAAGAAGTGGGAGCTAGTCATTAAGCAAAGAGCAATCTGCATATGTACTTCAAGACCGGTGATTGATTCAAAAGTAGTTTCCTGGAAATGGTCGTCTGCATCAAACATTCTTTTCATCATATGAACTGCATAGAAAAAAACTTCTTTTCTGGAAAAAAATTACATAAGTTTTTAGGAGACGGTAGAGAAACGCAATTCTCACATATCACAGAAACAATTCACACATCATGGCTAGTTTTTAATTTTTGACAAGCATCCAACTTTTTTGATCAATTACTTTACTTTAAACGGTACAACAGTGCAACGGTTAAAAAGAAATAAAATTGAAGAAATAAAAAATTGAATGTCAAAATAATTTGGATTGCACATCAAGAAAAGTCAAAGTGAAGAAAACAACAACATTCATACAGAGAGATTCTATATCCAAATCAATATTAGAAGGAGCTTTGACTATCAGAACTTGTAATCCAGCTAGAGCACCAGATAAAAAAAATTATTTCCAAAAATAAAATTCATTTGATGCCTTAATGCTGGTATGAACAAAAAAATCGATGAAAAAAAAGCAAAGCATTACCGCCTAATGAGGATTCCAAATCAGTGCAACTATTGTCTTCCTTAGTTGATTTGGTGAAATTATCTTCCTGTTTTTTCAGATATTGTGACATAGCTTCTGCATATGAAGGACATCATCCAGAATTACCTTTTGCACCACTTAGGACAGGTAAATCGAAGATTTCAGCAAACAAGAGCTCACCCCTTTCTGCGTCTTTTGAAGCGAATACAGAAGCTAGGACAAGATTCTCGGGATTGTACAAGAAAAAACAGAGATTTGTGTCATTGCACCCGATAAAATTCTTCCTGCATGACATATGTTTCAAACATAACCTGATAAAATATTGCTCATCATACACCTCTTGTTTGAGGCTCATGATTATATTCACAAGAACAAATGCAATTATTAGTGAATAATCTTAAATGTGAACAGCCCTACCAAACCACCAACACTCTCAATGGACTTGGAATTTCATGACCACCCATCACCCCTACCTACCCCACAACACCCTCAAAGACAAGATCCGCCCAGCACTCACCCATGAAATAACAGAAACAAGTTTATCTTATGAATTTCTTCAATTTCCAAATGTAGCAATTACTTTTCTTTTCAAGGTTAAGCAGATATACCTTTGTTTACAAGACCATCATTAATCACAGAACTTCTAATGCTTTTAAATAGCTCAAACAATGTTTCAACTTCACTCACCGCAACTGCAAATCTAATGCATAGAAATTGAATTCAGAATGACCATAAGAAAGTATCAAGTAAACATAGTGAACGGTAACTACATAAAAGATGACCACAAAAACAAGGAATAGCCATCCTTTAAGCCATTGATCGGGTTTTGACAAAATCTTTGAACATAACATATACATGACAAGAAAAAGTATAATTAACCTTTTAATTATTGAGCCAAATTGTCATGACTTTTCCAAATTATTTGCAACCAAAATGAATCAAGAAAACATTATACTAAAAACTTAACACTGATTAATCTCATGCAATCATCAATTGATATGTGTACTCAGACCGAAAAACAAAGGGTAAAAGCCAAAACAAGCACTACAAGAAAATCGATTTTCAACGACGGCAAAATTGGTCATTAAATGTCAATTTCCTGTCATTGAAGGCATGTAATGACGTGTGATAACGTCTAAATTATCTGGGGTGGTCAGCGGTGGTACATTGGTTGATATCTGGCTATTATAGTGATGGTAATATGGGTTGCTCTTGGTGGAGATACGAGTTAGTGAGCTGGTGTGGTGGTGTCGTACGAATGAACAGAGTGTGAGTGAATTGGGCTTTGCCTTGTATTTTTTATATATCATCCGAATCCTCTTATGACATACATTGGGAGCCCTATTTATAGGGAAAATAACCGACTTAGTTCGTTACAATTACAACAAAGGACATAACACCAGCGGGTAGACGGCGAATGCTCGCTCCGTAGGAGGGGCCTGTCGTCACCGGTCTTGGGCTGCATCCCATGCTCTAGGGTTTTCCCAAGCAACGTCGATCCTTACTCTATTGGTGGCGGACGATCGATATCTTGAGTATCCGGCAGGCATGTTGGCAGGCCGGAAAACGCATCCTGGCCGGAAGATGGGGCTGCCCTATCAATGCCCCCCTACTCCGTACCCCTAGAATCTCGAGATGCTGGGTGGGGAGTAGCTTTTTTATCTTCATGGTCTGGCCTTAACTTCATCAGATTTGGCTTCTAAGGCCTTAGGCCTCGAGCCAGTTGAAGTTATAAAAGGGCGGATAGCCTTAACTTCGCAAGATTTGGCTTCTTGGGCCTTAGGCCTCGAGCCGGTTGAAGTTATAAAAGGGCAGATAGCCTTAACTTCGCAAGATTTGGCTTCTTGGGCCTTAGGCCTCGAGCCGGTTGAAGTTATGAAAAGGCCTCTTGCTCGTGGTTGTTTTTCAATAATCTGTAAGCAAAGGCTCTCCGGCGAGGCGATTTCCTGCAGGACCCTTTAGTCCCTCTCTATCTCTTGCCAATCATCAAGTAAGCCATCTTTCCCTCTTAATCTCTGATACTTTTGCATTTCATTTCACTATGGACCTGTCCGTCGCTAAATTGGTGCAGTCGAATTTGAATCTGCTATTTTCGTCTCGGTACTTGAGATTGTCTTGAGTTTGGTCGAGTGTGGGATGTCGTGGCTTTTGATTTTGGCCTGGTATGATTGTTGCCCTAATCAGAGATCTTTTTAAGATTTTTCCCTTGATTTCTGGGAGTTGACTGTGAAATGTAAAGACAGGGTGTCGAGATGAAGTGAGTTGGAACGTCTCGACCCGACTTCAATTGTCCTGGGTGATGGCTTATCCATCTCATTCTTTTCTTTTGTTGGATACTTAGGAGTGACAGATCGGGAAGCAACGACGATGATGGTTTTCATGGCTACGCCTGTGAAAAGGTCGAAGAGGTGAGCACTAGTTCCGGTGAGGGCGACGAAGGCGAGAGTACATAGGACGACATGGTGTTGGCCTAGCTGACCCCACCGCGGTCTGGCCGTCCCAAAGCCGTTGTTCTTGAAGTTCCGAAAGAGAAGTATGTCCCTTCAACTACGGCTCCCATGGAGTCAACAAAGAAGTTTGGTAAGGAAGCTTCCAGGGCTAAAGGTTCCTCCTCTAAAGTTGTGGTGTCTGAGCCCGAAAAGTCCAAGCAGAAAAGAAAATCCGGCGACGATGAGGACGAGCCGAGAGAGAGTGGCAAGACTCTTAGGCCACCAAATCCGGAGGCTATCAAGGAGGAGAAGGAGATCGATGCCCTCGATAAACGGATCGAATCGGATTGGGCAGTGGTTCGGCCCCACCTCGGAGATCCCAAGTTCCATTCTGAGTTCAACATATCATCCGATTATCGCTTCTGTGGCTTCAGGAAGGTGGCGAATCGGGCAGGGTTGTGACTAAAGAAAGATGGTGCGGTCCTATTTTACGACCAATTCATCGCATGCTTTAGGCCGCCTTTTGAGCCTTTCTTCGTCGAGGTGATGTGGAGCATCGCGACCCTTCCGTGCGATTTCCACCCAGGAGCAGTCAGGGTGGTTATGGCCTTCATCATCCTTTGTCGGATCTTAGGTTACGAACCCTCCCTTAAGGTATTCCTGAGAATTTATACTTTCACTAGGGTGTCTACGAACAAGACTGATTTGAGCAACTTCTAGTCGACTAGGGTGAAAAAATGTAGCCTTTTCTACTGGACCTCAACAAGGTTCACGGCTGGAATATCAGGGCGATGATGGTTGAGTCGCTGTCGGGGTGGCCATTCCCAAAATTCGAGGTGCGTCCAAAAAACAGGCAAAACAAAATTGTTGTACCCAACACCCTCGACCGCGACGAGCAGAATCTTCTTGACAAACTTCATGAACTTCTTGGCTGGGATGAGGTGAGTGAAATGCATAAAAGGACCTTTTACTAAAGGAGTTTAATCGATTTCAAGGCCCCCTTCTGTTCTATAGCCGGTATTCCTAGACCGATCACTGCTCAGCCTATGGGGAAAACATCCAACCTGGGTACTTAGGAAGATTGGTGTGCCGAGTGTCACCTGGGAAGTGTTTCCCTACCAAATGCCCGAGATGCAAGGGGGTCGAGGGATCGTGGCCCGCCCGTAATTTGTTTCCGTATTCTGTTTTTTACCTTTCCTTAATTGCATCTTTATTGTTGATCTTTATTTCTTTCAGAATTCTGATCGTCTGTTTTATAGGTACAATGGTGCTCGCCAACGTAGACAAGAATGCCATAGACTCGTTTGAAAAACAAGAGGAAGGCTCTCTAGGCATTGTTAGAGGCCAGCAAGCTCCTGGATCCTCCTCCCCCAGTGAGCATGGAGGATGTTCCAACCACCGACGCCACTTCATCTGTGGCCCCTCTTGGTAAAACGGCTATCGAGAGTGGTTCTATTGCTTCGAATGTCGTGAAGCCTGATGCTACTGTCAAAGCGAAGAGGAAAATGCCAGCCAGAAAAAAGAATGTCGGCCGAGCAGATGATGACGAAGAGCTGATTGATGTATGTGGTGGGTCTTCACCCAAGAAGTCTAAGGCTGAGGGTGGTCAGAGTTCTCGTGATGCCATTTTTGAATCTTCCAAAGCAGTAGGGAATGTTCGGGCCCCCAGGGCATTGAGCCACTTATTGGATCCGTTGATCTGACCGAGAGTCCCGTGAAAGGGGTCGCCGACGATATTATCCATGTTGTCGCCAAGCCGGTGCAGAAGGACACCGGACAGAACAAATTTCCCATTGGATATAAGGGAAAACCAGCCTTGTGGTTGGACCATGATTTTCTAAAAACATCCTATTTCCTTAAAAACGGCTGGGGAGCTGTCTGCCTCCATTTCTAATGTGGATCCCCTGCAAAATCTGAAGATTAAACTGCCCGATGCCCCCAGTTGATTGTCGGTCATGGAATCGTCAATCGGATAGCCCAAGACAATGTGGTGGCGTCGATGGCTTCTATAGGGCCTTTCTCCAGCCAGCAGCTCTTGCTCGAGGCGCTCGGCCTTTAACAGAACTACGGCTAGTGCGGTAATGTGCATTTCTCATTTTCGAGTTTTGTATTTTGTTGTTTCTTGGCTCTGAATCCTTTTTCTTTTCAGATCGCCACAAAGACGATGAAAGTCGAGTGGGCTAGAAATGAAGAGGTGAAATAGATGGCTAGCCAGCTTGCCGAGATGCGAGAGAAATTGGGCGCCGAAGTGAGTCGGGCCAATGCGGTTGAGCAGATGGAGAAGACCCTTGTGTCCGAGGTTGGTCGGCTTTATTCCGAGAACCAGACCCTTTCCAAAAAGGTCCAGTTGGTTGTGGATCTCCAGAAATCTGCCGAGTCAGAGAGGGAAAAAGCTCTTGCTAAGGTGTTCGAGGCCCATGAGCTTTTTGACAGATTGAAGAGCGAGTTGAGCGAATCCGAGGTCGCTGCTGCAGACATCGCCCGCAAGGACAAAGATGCTTTACTAGATGGGTTTGATCAGGGGTTCTATCATGCATCGAGGTGCCTTATGGCATTCTGTGAAAATGCCCCGGACCATGAGACTCTGTAGGACTGGTTGACGATGGATCAGGATGACCATGTGTTAAGAACATTTCACTCTGACCTCCCTTATACCGGCGTTCAACTTGAGGACTTCCGGGCCGAATGTTTAAAGAATGGTGATCCGCTATGGGATCCTCCTCAGATCAAAGAGAGGAACCTTCATGCCAAGATGTTGGAGATGGAGAGGAAAGCTCTTGAGCTCGCTGCAAAGGAGGGAGAAACCGCTATTGCTATTGTGGGTTCTGTTGTTGCTAGCGTAGTGAGGAGAAGAGTCCTAAGAAAGAATGTGATCAGTTCTTGAATTTGACTGGGCCTCATACTGAGACCCCTTCTTTAGACAAGCGGGATTGATTTGCTTTTCTTTGATTTGTTGTTTCAGCTTTGTACTCTTTGGCCCCGGCCTTCCATTTTGTAGTGACTTTGACATTGCTCGGCTTTTAATTCATTTCGTATTTTTCTGGAAATGTCCATTTTTCAAGTCCTTTTATTATGTTGAAGCGTATATATGTGCGGCCCCCTCGTTTTGATGAGGCCGTGATTTCCTTTATCTAGGGTCTCCAAAACAAGTTGTCCGACTGATTGCTTGAAACAATGAAAAAATCTGATGCGCACCCTTTTGTTTTGGTGAGGTTGAGGTCGTTTAAAGTGTCGAGCTTGCTAAAATAATCGAGTCATAAAACTAGGCCTGCTGTCGGGTTAAAAATTCCAATGTGCGGCCCCCTTATTTCAAGGAAGATTTAGGGCGAACTTGGTTGAAATAAGTGTTGAATTCGCGCTATTCTCGAAGCGTTGGAGAATTTTTATCTGAGGCCCTCTTTGTTTTGAGTGAAGTTTCGTACAAGGTTGAAACAATAACAAGCAACTTGCTGTGTTATACCTGGTCGCCGAGCCTTCAACCGGTCCCTCTGGATCGAAAAAACCGATGTGCCCCTGCTGTGTGTGTTTCTGACTATTTTTTGAGGCGGACACACGCAATGCGGTCTTAAGCTTCTCTTGTTTCGAAGTTTGACGGTTGTCAGTTTTCCTGGCACGTCTTGACATAAAGCTGTTACCTTTGGCCAGCTATTATGATCTGTTTCTTCTTGATGCTTCGGAGACCGTGCTCATAATGGAGATGGTTCCGGCAACTGTTCCCACATTAATGTGCACAGATTTCAAAAAATGAACAGGCTTTGAATCTTGATCGTCCGATTAAGTTTGTTTCCACCGTTGGATTGTTTATTCTGTTCTATAAAAGGAAGGGAGTTTCCTTCTTTCCTCCAACATCTCTTCCCAGTCTTTGCTTTACTACTGGTATGGCTCATTTTGGTGATTCTCCGTTCGTTCAAACAACCTCTCCTTTAGCTATTGCTAATTTTTTCTCCATCTTTAATGAGCTTCCTTTACTGACAGAGAGGGGTATGAACCTTCGCAAGATTAGTTTTGCTCAGCGCAATTGTGTCGCTGAGCTGGGGTGGACCGGCTTTCCGAAGTCACCTCGGGGGGTATATAACGCCACTATGGTGCGAAAGTTTTACTCTGCATTATCTGTGGTGGTTTTGATGGATGCTGCCCTCACCGTTGTTCACCTCCGAGGGGCTTATATTGCTCTCTTCCCTGAGGTTATCAATGAGTTCTTTAATTTTCTTGCCCCTCCTTCATACGAACATTACGAGACGGTTTGGGATCTTGGCAATGGGTTAAGGAGACGTATCTATAGGGCCGCCGCTCTTAGGCGCTTGATACCTGGTGACTGGGATCCGTTGCCAGAAGGCCATGCTTCTAAGATGTCTCAAGTTAACCGGGAGTGGAAGAGATTTATTAATTCCCGTGTTTTTCATACATTTGATTCTGTGGAGATTTCAGAGGCCGAGTCACATCTTCTTTATGCGATACTGGTGGGCGGCGAAGGAATCAGCATCAATTGAGGGCGGCTAATTTATAATTACATTTGCTGCCCAGACAGACCTGCATGGGCCCATTCCTTTCCTTAGGCTGATTTCCCACTTGTGTGTCAGTGCTCTCGGGATGCATGTATCTCATGATGATGTTTTGGTGCCGCCCCGCTTGAATGTATCGATTCGGAGTCGTCGACAAATTACGACGTTGATTGGGCTTAGATTTCATTTTCGTTTTTTCTTGCAAAAGTTTGGATTTGGCATCCTTTGTTTTGTATCAATGACAATATCCTTTTTCCACGCTGTGTTCATTTTCTGCATGTACTTTAATTTTCCAGAATTTGAATTTTTTACCCGTGGCTTTGATTTCCTAGTGATGTGAGAATGCCCTGGGGAGCTGGCCACTCAGCTGGTGCCGAATATTTCCGGTCGGACCACGCTGAGTCGGTATAGATCTTCGAGGATCGCGAAACCTCATAACTTTCATTAACTGACGTATTCATGTATTTTCATCCAACCGTCGCATTTATGATTGCTATTTTCAAACGTCAGCTCGATTAATACGAAAGTTTGCATTTAAGTTTAGATGAATGTGGCCTCTCAGCTTTCCCGCCCTTTCATTTCCTGGGCCTATAAAAGGAGGCATCTCCTTCTTCTTTACTTGCCTTTTCATTGCAAATCTTTATGAAAATTCCTCATCTTTTAGAGAAGCTCTTTTCATCATTTCCAAATCTTTGAAAATTTTTGTTATGTCATCCTCTGAATCTTCAAGCCAAAGCTCTAATGTTCTTGAGCCTGCCACATATGGCCATGAACAATTTTATGACCTTCTTTCATGATCATGGTCATATGGTGGAGAGGAGGCTAAATTTAGGCCATATCGCGCCAGGCCAACAGGCTATGGTCGTGGCGAATGGTTGGATGAATTGTGTCACTGTTCCGACCGGGGAGTATAACCTGACGTTTGCACGTGAGTTTTACACCACCTTATCTTAGAACGGCCACGTTGATCGTACCACTACTGTTTCTGTTCGTGGGGTGACCGTGAACTTTACTCCGGCTGCCATAAATGACTTTTATGGTCTTCCAAATCCTACTGAGGATTATGAATCCTTTTTTGACCTCGAGACCAGGACTGGCTACTATGGTGCACAATTTGATGCCTTCCAATTTTTTCTTAGGAACGAGTGGGTGGAAGGCACAGGCATGACGGCCAACATGTTGGACCGGAGAGAGAGAGAGAGAGAGAGAGTGGAAACGATTTTTAAACACGCGGGTCTTTTGCATGCCCAACCCTAATGAGCTTACTGACGCCGAAGTGTTTGTCCTTTACACTCTATCTGTTCCCAAGACGAGCATCAACCGGGGTCGCCTGATCCATTTCGAGGCAATTAAGTTGCTACCTTAAGGCATGATGTTTTGCCTCTGCCTTTCGCCTGGATGATCTCAGAAATGTGGGTTAGAAGCCGATGGATGCCGATCTGCCCTACCACAGATCGATACTACGCTCATCCTGAGGCGGATGAGTGAAGAAAAATAGGCTTTTTTGGCCCCTATGTAATGTGTATAATGAATCGAACTTCTTTGCTTTTGTCTGCTTGATCTTGTGTTTTGTTTTTTTTTTGGGATTGTGATTTCGCGCGGCCACCTTCTGTGTCGGACAAGATTTTCTTGTTGGAAACAGAATTAGTAGTTTTTGAGGGGGTTTTTGAAAGAAACTTTGTTGACAGTAATCAAAAGGGGCTCAGCGCCTTTATATAAAAGTTGTGCTTCTAAAAAAAGTGAGGTCATTGACCTTACATGTAGTATCTTTTCAGATTGTCGGCGGGCCAGGGCCTGTTGAACTCGCGACCCTCTTTGTCTTTTAAGATGTAGGTCCCCTTTTGGATAATCCTCGATACTTGCCAAGGGCCCTCCCAGTTCTCGTCCAGCTTTCCTTTGTCGGTCTTCTGGCTTGTCACTTGTCTTTATCGGAGGACGAAGTCAATGATCGAGAAGGAATGATCTCAGATGGGTTGGTCATGATAACTTTTTGCGGCATGCTTGTAATTAACCAACTGAGCCCGGGCCTTCAGGCATTTCATATTTGCCGATTAGTCACGTTGTCGTCCTCATCGGAGTGGGAGAACCTGATACTTGGTAGTGCCATTTCCACTGGTGCCATTGCTTCCGATCCGTATGTCAGTGCGAACGGGGTCTCCCCCGTCGTCACCTTACTAGATTTCCGAAGTGCCCAGAGAGCCTCTGGCAGGTAGTCTACAAATTTTCCGGCCTTTTTGTCCAAGCTCTTCTTTATTTTTTTTATCACTTGCTTATTGGCGTTTTCCGCCTGACCGTTTCCTTGAGGGTAGCATACCGAAGAGTGCCAGTGTTTGACATTATGTTCTTGGCAAAACTCGTCAAACTCATCCCTGAATTGTGGCCCGTGATCTGATACAATGGCCTGCGGCCCCCCAAACCGAGTCCAAACCAGGTCCTATAAAAAGTATATTATATCTCTGGCATAGATTTTTATGAGCGCTTTTGCCTCGATCCATTTCATGAAATAGTCCAAGGCGACGACCAAGATCAAGAGATAACAGAAGGGTTCAAAAAGGTCTAAAGAAGTCTTATCTTAGAGGGGAGAAGCCTAGGAAAGAAGGACTCTTTGCTCCGAGACCAACTGTAACGCCCCGCTTCCGGTTACAGAGCCCTTATCCGGAAGAGAACGTTCGGCGCGTATAGGATTGAATAAATTTAATATTATACATAAGCATCTACGTCATCATATGAAATAAAAGCAAATGGAAGCCCTAATGACTCGGCTAAAAATCATAAATGCTACTATGAATAGAAAGCGACCATTCTAAAGATGGAAAGAATTAACTTACAACAACGATTCTCCAAAGATTACAAAGTACGATGTCTTGAAGGTACAACTTGTCTACAAAGTCTAGAATTAAAAGTAAAACAAAGCATCGTGGAAAGTCTTCTTCGTAGTCCTCAACAAACTCGTGGTCAACCTGTTCATCTTCTTACCCCACAAAGCATATAAAAGAAAATGCAAAGGAGGTATACAAAGTACTTAGTAAAAGAGATAAGCTAATGAATAATTAAGTTCTACAATGAAAAGGTTCTTCTTATTAATTATTAAGTTATCTTTATAAGACCGACTCAATCTAGGGTTCACTTCATGTCCATCAACATGTCATGACTATACGTTTCTAGCTTAGCTTATCTGTGTTACATCAACATTCAAGGGCACTACGCATGGTGCTACTCACCATGAAGTAACTGGTGCAACATATTGCTGGATCTCACCAATAACCACGGAAGCCTATTCTAGTAGACTCCGATAGTGCACACGTTCGGCGAAGTCCCTTCATACATAGGGTCTCAGACTTATGGGTGGTGTTCCTCCGTACGTAGGGTCCAAAGACTTACAGAGTTATTCACTTTCAGAACGCACACACATCGCGATATATATTTGTGCCTTACCAAGAATTGATTGATGTTTAATCTTACTACTATGCAAGTATGTAATTATTAATGGTTATTAACCAGCCACCTAGGGGTTTTCAAGTAAGCTCCCTCACATCTCCAACTCTTGTACTTAGACCACTAGGCACGGACAAGGCCTAGCACATACACAGACATTTATGAACTCTAGTTCATCAAAGCACAAGCCCTTTCATGCCCTTCCGACGGATCCGAACTTCAACTCCCTTTAAGAGTACATTAGGTGCCGAAACTAAACGTATCGGAAGTTCAATCGAAGCTTGTTTATGTTTAATTAATGTTATTGAATCAAAAAAAATAGAAATTTAAAAATCAACACAGATATACCAAAACATATCACATCTCATTAATTACAACTTAGCATGAATTCTATTACCAAACAAAACCAAAACTCAACAAAACTCAACCTATTATTATAAAACTATAATTACTCATTAAGAAGAGCCTCATACCTTAATTCAAGTAATCTTGAAAGCAAAACGCCAAGAAATTGCAACAAATCTTGATCTCAAATCCCAAAACCTATTAAATCATCAAGAAACTTTAAAATCCTATTTTCTTGAAAATCCAAAAATGAAAAAGTGCTTGAAACAGAATATTATCTGGATTATTTCCTCTGAAACTATTTTTAGAAAGATCTACGCTCCAAGACGATCGTTTTGATTACTCATGGCTGCGAAACAGAGCTACGGATTGAAAGATACAAATTTTTTAAGATTCAAACTCAACGAAAACAAAAAAAAAACTAGGGATAAACTGAAAACTTACTGTTTAGAAAACGAAGAGTATGGAAACGACCGTCTTAATACAGTGATCGATTTCTTTTACTACGACATCTTGAAACGGTGAAAGGATTGACTGAAGATTACGTTCTCCCTATTTTAAAAAAAAAAAAAACTCTCTGCGTCGCTCTTCCTCTATTGCCGTCGTGTCGTCCTCTTTTTTTTTTCCAGAATATACGTGAAGTAATGATGAGGGATTTGGGGATTATTTTTCTTAATTAGCCAATAATTAACTCCATTAATTAATTAGCTAAATCTCTTTATTCCTTATAAATACTTTCCAAATCCTTTTACTTAACTCCTTTTTAATTAAATAAAAGACAAATAATAATTAGATCGTAGTAAATACACCCAATTACTATATTACCCTTTTACGAAAAGTTGGTTTATTGTAAAAATCCTTAGTAGACCAAGTCAGAGGAACATTTTTCTAATTTTGCCCCCATATTACTACGGTAAGGACCTGACTTATGGGTTTGACATAAAATGACAATGCATGTAGAGAGCAGTCCCACTTCTTACTTGATTGGCATAAAATGGCAGAATCTAACAAAGACAGCTAATGCAGTAATCTGATCTGCAACAGACGCAACACAAACTGAAATGTATTTGCGTAAATTCTGAAGTAAATAAGAATGATGCTCGTATGTATAGGTATCTAAAAATCATGTAACAATAGCATACGGGCATGACATCCAAGATTGTGCCGCTGTACGACAATGGCCTGTGACTTTATTCACTAACACAGCTCAACATTTGTGTTACATCCGAAAGTTAGCACTAATATACTATATATATATATATATATATATATATATATATATATAACTTGACATTGAAATTTGGAGTTCTAAGCTTCATAGAGTGCATAGCAACCCACCTACATTTTCTTGGACTTGGTCAAATCACTGTCAGCAAAGCCCATAAATCCTGAATAAAAATAAATTTTGGCACAACATTTCTTTGAATACTGAAAAATAAGACAAACACTACAAGACGGTTTGGGGTCTCGGCGATGGGTTAAGGAGACGTAGCTATGGGGCCGCAGCTCTTAGGCGCTCGATACCTGGTGACTGTGATCCGTTGCCAGAGGGCCATGCTTCTGAGATGTCTCAAGCTGACCGGGAGTGGAAGAGATTTATCAATTCCCGTGTTATTCCTTCGCTGATTCTGTGGAGATTTCAGAGGCCGAGTCGCATCTTCTTTATGCGATCCGGGTGGGCGGTGAGGGAGTCAGCATCGATTGGGGGCGGCTAATTTATCGTGCGGTAATTACATTTGCTGCCCAGACAAACCTGCATGGGCCCATCCCTTTCCCTAGGTTGATTTCCCACTTGTGCGTCAGTGCTATCGGGATGCCTGTAACTCATGTTGATGTTTTGGTGCCGCCCCGCTCGAACGTCGAGCTCGAACGTATCGATTCGGACTCGTCAACAGATTACGACGCTAATTGGGCTTAGTTTTCATTTTCGTTTTTTCTTGCAAAAGTTTGGATTTGGCATCCCTTGTTTTGTATCAATGACATTATCCTTTTTTCCACGCAGTGTTCGTTTTCTGCATGTACTTTAAGTTTCCTGAATTTGAATTTTCACCTGCGGCTTTGATTTCCTAGCGATGTGATAGTGCCCTGGGGAGCTGGCCCCCCAGCTGGTGCCGAATTTTCCGGTCGGACCACGCTGAGTCGCTATAGATCCTCGAGGATCGCGAAACCTCATAACATTCCATTACAGACGTATTCATGCCTTTTCATCCAACCGTCGCATTTATTATTGCTATTTTCGAAGCGGCAACTCGATTAATACGGAAGTTTTCATTTATGTTTAGATGAACGTAGCCTCTCCCTTCCCGCCCTTTCATTTCTTGGGCCTATAAAAGGAGGCCTCTCCTTCTTCTTTACTTGCCTTTTCATTGCAAATCTTTCTGAAAATTCCTCGTCTCTTAGAGAAGCTATTTTCATCCTTTCCAAATCTTCAAAATTTTTTGTTATGTCTTCCTCTGAATCTTCGAGCCAAAGCTCTAATGTTCCTGAGCCTGCCGCTGATGAGCCTTCCGTTTGTTTCAGGATAACTGCTTCACCTATGGCCATGAACAATTTTATGACCTTCTTTCATGATCATGGTCATATGGTGGAGAGGAGGCTGAATTTAGGCCGTATCGGGCCAGGCTACCGGGCTATGGTCGTGGCGAATGGTTGGATGAATTTTGTCACTGTTCCGACCGGGGAGTAAAACCTGACGCTTGCACATGTATTTGACGCCGTCTTATCTGAGAACGGCCACGTTGATCGTACCACCACTGTTTCTGTTCGTGGGGTGACCGTGAACTTTACTCCGGCTGCCATAAACGACTTTTATGGTCTTCCAAATCCTACTGAGGATTATGAATTCTTTTTTGACCTCGAGACCCGGACCGGCTACTACCGTGCACAATTCGAAGCCTTTCAGTTTTTTCTTAGGAACGAGTGGGTGGAGGGCACAGGCATGACGGCCAACATGTTGGACCCGAGAGAGAGCGAGAGTGGAAATGCTTTTTAAACACGCGGGTCTTTTGCATGCCCGACCCTAATAAGGTTACTGACGCCGAAGCATTTGTCTTTTACGCTCTCTCGTTTCCCGAGACGACCATCAACTGGGGTCACCTGATCCATTTCGAGTCAATTATGTTTGCTACCTTGAGGCATGATGTCTTGTCTCTGCCTTTTGCCTGGATGATCTCAAAAATGTGTGTTATAAGCCGAGGGATGCCGATCTGCCCTACCACAGATCGATACTACGCTCATCCTGAGGCAGATGATTGAAGAAAATGGGGCTTTTTTTGCCCCTTTGTAATGTGTATAATGAATCGAACTTCTTTGCTTTTGTCTGCTTGATATATTTTTTTTTTTTGGGGGGGGGGGGGGGGGTTGCGATTGTGATTTCGCGGACCCCTTTCTGTGACGGACAAGCTTTGCTTGTCGGAAACATAATAAGTAGTTTTTGAGGGGGTTTTTGAAAGATACTTCATTGACAATAATCAAAGGGGCTCAGCGCCTTTATATAAAAGTTGTGCTTCTAAAAACAAGTTGAGGTCATTGACCTTACATGTAGAATTTTTTCAGATTGTCGGCGTGCCAAAGCCTATTGTACTCACGACCCTCTTTGTGTTTTAAGATGTAGTTCCCCTTTTTGATTATCCTCGATGCTTGCCAAGGGCCCTCTCAGTTCTCGGCCAGCTTTCCTTTGTTGGTCTTCTGGCCTGTCGCCTGTCTTTTTCGAAGGACGAAGTCGCCGACCGTGAATGAATGATCACGGATGCACTGGTCATGATACATTTTTGCGCCTTTCTTGTAATTGACCAACTGAGCCCGGGCCTTCTCGCATTTTTCTTCCGCTATATCCAGTTCAATTTACCGATTAGTCACGTGTCATCCTCGTCAAAGTGGGAGACCCTGATACTTGTTAGTACCATTTCCACTGGTGCCATTGCTTCCGATCCGTTGGTCAGTGCAAACGGGGTCTCCCCCGTCGTCACCGTTCTGGTTGTCCGAAGTGCCCAGAGAGCCTCTGGCAGGTAATCTACCTATTTTCCGGCCTTTTTGTCCAGGCTCTTCTTTAATATTTTTAACACTTGCTTATTGGCGTTTTCCGCCTGACCGTTTCCTTAAGGGTAGCATACCGAAGACTGCCAGAGTTTGACATTATGTTCTTTGCAAACTAGTCGAACTCATCCCTGAATTGTGGCCCGTGATCTGATACAATGGCCCACGGCACCCCAAAATGAGTCCAAACCTGGTGCAGTAAAAAGTATATTATATCTCTGGCACAGATTTTTACGAGCGCTTTTGCCTTGATCCATTTCATGAAATAGTCCACGGCGACGACCACGTATTCGCACTTCAATCGACCCTTTTTCAGTGGGCCGATGAGGTCGATTTCCCACGTTTCGAAAGGCCATGCGGCAACAACAATGCTCTGCTCCACTAAGGGCAGCCTAGGTATGTTGGCGAAGCGTTGGCATTTATCGCGGATTTTAGTGTTTCTCTCGGTGTTTTCTGCTAGCTTCGGCCAATAAAACCCTGCCAATAATGCTTTTTGGGCCAAGGTACGGCTGGAGTGGTGGCCACCGCACACACCTATGTGAAGCTCTGTGAGTATCCCTTGTAGCTCCGTGGGTCGAACACACCGTTGCAACGGCTTCGAGAATGATCGTCGGTTTAGAACCCCGTTTAGGATTGTATAACGAGCCACTCTCTTCGTTAAAGCTTGAGCCTCTTTGACATCTTTTGGAAAGATCCCATTTTCTACATATGTCTTGATTTCATCTATCCAAGATGGGGTCGAGGGCTGAATATCAATGATTTCAGCTCGGCAGACAGCGGGCTCTTCCAGATATTCGAACATGACCGTTGGGTCGCTGAACTCGTCTTTGGATATCAGCTTGGACAAGTAATCTTCCGGCTCGTTCTGCTCCTGTGGTATGTTCTGGAATTCAAAATATTTGAAACCGTTTTTTAGTTTTCTGACAAGGTTGAGGTACTTTTTCAACATTTCGTCCATTGCTTCAAACGAGCCATTAATTTGGCATACCACCACCTTTGAGTCGCAGAATACCTTTATGTTTTCGACGTTCTTAGATTTTGCAAATTCCAGTCGGCTATGACTAAATCATAGTCGGCCTGGTTGTTGGAGGCGGTGAAATTGAACCTTAAGGTCTTTTCAATTTCTTCAGCCAAAACTGGCTCCAAGAGTATTATCCCATCTCCACAACCGTTTTGGCTCGCGGTCCCGTCAACATACATCTGCCCGCAGGGGTTCGGTCTGTTCGGCTCGACCTCCGCTGGGGCATTCGATTTGTCAATGCTCGGTGAACTAAGTTGTCCGTCGGACCCTTCCTCATTGAAGCTTGCTTCAACTATGAAATCCGCTAGAGCTTGTGCCTTGCTAGCTTTTCTGGGCTCATATCGAATGTCAAAATCGGTTAATTCTATGGCCCATCATAGTAAACGGCCTGCTAGGTCTGGCTTACATAGAAACTGTCGCATAGGGCTGTTTGTTAAGACCACAATCATGTGTGAAGAAAAATAGGTCCTAAGTTTTCGGGCGGCCATGACAAGCGAGTAAGCTAATTTTTCTGCATTAAGATAGCGGCTCTCAACGGGACTAAGGGCCTTAGAAACATAGTAAATAGGTTTTTGGAGGGTCCCATCCTCCTTGACAAGAAGAGCTCGTCTCCTAGGATCGGGCTAACTAACATCGGAGGATTTGCCAGGTATGTCTTAATAGCTTTGAAGGCCTGAGAGCACTCCTCTGTCCACTGTTTCCCTTGAGGATCTTGAAAAACAGGAGACATTTTTCGGCGGACCTAGAGACGAACCTTCCCATAGCGATGATTCTCCCATTCAGTCTTTGGACCTCCTTTACGCATGTTGGCTATTTCATGTTGGCCAAGGCTTGTTGGCTTGCCTCGATTCCCCTTTGAGTTACCATGAAACCTTGGAATTTCCCGGCTTGGACTCTAAAAGTACATTTCGTGGGGTTCAGCTTCATTGAATGCTTCTTTACATTGTTGACATTTTCTTGCAGGTCGGCCAGGAGATCAGTTCGGGCGGACTTGACAACCATGTTGTCTATATAAGCCTCCATATTCTTCCCGATCTGAGAACCAAACACTTTGTTGACCATCCTCTGGTAAGTCGATCCAGCATTTTTCAACCCAAACGGCATCATTCGTAGTAGTACATTCCGCCCGCGGCTCGGAAAGCAGTCAACTATTTCTCTTTGTCAGACATCATTACTTGGTGGTACCCGGAGTACGCGTCCAAGAAACTTATCATTTCAAACCCGGCCATCCGGTCGACTATTCTGTCAATCCTAGGCAGCTCATAAGGATATTTCGGGCAGGCCTTGTTCAGATCGGTAAAGTCAATGCACATGCACCATTTTCCATTATGCTTCTTGACCATCACTACGTTGGCTAGCCAAGTCGGGTATTGAAGCTCTCGGATAATTCTGGCTTCGATCAGCTTGTTTACTTCGACTCCGATTGCTTCCTCTTTTTCTTTGGGGAATTGGCGGGCTCTCTGTTGTATAGGCTTGAAGTGAGGATCCACATTCAGATGGTGCAGCGTGATTTCGGGCTCCACGCCTCTAATGTCCGTGACTACCCATGCGAAATCGTCAACGTTTTCCTTTAATAAGAAGATCAAATTCTCCATTTCATCTTCTTCCATTTGTCCATCTATTTTAACCTTTTCGTCAGGATATTTTTCGTTGATAGCGATTTCAATCAGCTCATCTTCGGCGGTGAAATATGATTCATCTCTAACCTGGAGGGTGTCGCAAAAGACTGTCTTGGATCCGGCAGGCGTGATCTCTTTTGGGGGGCACGACTTGTTTTGAGCTTTCATTACCCCAATTATGTCCACATGAGCCAATCTGGAAGCCGACTCAGATGCTTCACCCTGGAGCCTCTTACCCGATCCCCTTGAAGGATAATCGCTGCAATTTTTCATAACGTGGTTTAGTAGAGTTTGAGGTCGGCTGACGGCTAATCCGATTCCCTAGTCTATGTAGAATTATGCCCTCTGGTGGGGAATTGAAACAACCATTTGGAACTTTCTTCGCGACGGGATTCCCAAGATCGCCGTGTAGTGGGAGTGTAGATCGACCACCAAGAAATCTATTTTCTCATTGCGGTATGACGGGTGATCGCCGATTTCTACCTCCAAGTCGACGACGCCCAACACTGTCACTTTATCGTTGAAGAATCCCTTCAACATCCTTCAGTAAGGCTTCAGCCTGGACATTCCAATCTTCAATTGTTTAAGGGCTTCTAGGTAGATGATGTCTCGGACAGCCCCGGTGTCAAGTGTTAGGAAATCTATGCGGGAACGCAGCGGAATTAAAAAATTTATTTCCTATCGACCCAAGATCAACTTCGTTTAAGCAATAAACAAATGAGTTAGTAGACGGTGGTTACCTTGGTTGATCTAAAAGATCGACGCTTTGACCGTCTAAGGAGAGTAGTTCTGCATAGAGCCGCCCAAGTGTTCGGCCTCTAACGCTAGTCCACATGAACAGCCCGCCGGAATCCCATCATGGATTGCTATTGGAAAACTCCGGTTGCTAGACCGGCCTTTTTCCCCTCTCTCCAACTCTCTATAAGATGCTCTCTATTTTACACAAGAACTATTAGTTCTTGGAATTGTGTTGTACAAAAGATCTTGACACCCACCTCTTATTTATAGTGTAGGGGGCGCCCCATCTAGGTGTGGAGGAGAAGAAATCCTTTTCCCTATAAAATAAGGAAAATATAATTGATTGATTTATCTCATTTATTCTAATATCTCATATTAAATAAATATAGGATATTGTGAATATCTTATATTGAATATTCCCAAGATATTGTCAATATCTTATATTGACAATATTTATCTTTTATTACCATAAATCAATTTACACATGTGTATATATCACATATATAATACACAAACAAATCTATATAATATATATACTTTGGAAACAATTGTGCACATGCACATCATATGTGCAAACCACGCATGTATGTACATATTTATAAATATTAATATCTAATATTAATATATGGTAATACCATTAATTAAATTGCACAATCCAAGTGTATCTTATAAACACACAAATTGCGCCCCATATGCCAATAAATTGGCATCCGGAATATTCTTTAATTAATATAATATTATTAACATCTTGTATTTAATTTAGTCATAATAAATAAATACCACAATATTAATTTACCACTATAACCTTTATAGTCTCGAGATAAACTTTCCTTATTTGGTCATCATCTATAACCACATTTTAATCCGGCCAGATGTTCATATGTGTGTGACCCGATAGGCTTCCGAATATGTTGGCCGTCGACACAAAGTGCAAATTACGAAAATGCCCTTCATGCCTAACGATCACGGGATAGCGTCTAGCAACACACCGTGACCCCCAATCATCGGAAGAGTCAAATGCAATGACTACTACCTTTCATGTGAAACAGTTACCGTGTAACTTACAATCCTATCGCTGTAATAATATCCATACGGTCGTTCGTCGAGTGTCAAAACATCAACGACCGTATCTTATAATCTGGATATCAAGCTCTCTCAAAGTAACTCGTTTACTCCCACTTTGAAAGATTCACGAGAGTAAGACATTCCTTATAAGAAGGCCATTTCGGATATTTGATCCCAATCATAGGACACGCGATTCCCAGATGACCAATCATGTATACTCCGCATGCTACAATATCATACCCAATCACTACCGTATGATCGCCCCGTGGCTAGGGGAAAACTCAATAGTGTCAAAGCATGACAATCCACACCGTGATGCCATGAAGACTCCGGTCTTAAGGATAATTACACAACCGTCACATAGTGTGTGACACTTATCCGTGTAAGTGGGTCGATCCTAACGACGCATTCTCTAATACACGCCCACGCATACCCAAGTGTCTCTACACTTCGATGACGAGATCTATCCTCGCCTCTAAAGATGTAAGACATCTAATACGTGCTAGTCTGCTTATACTATCAATGCCCTGTTTAATAGTACATCAGCCTAGAGACATTTAAGTATCAAACTTATTAAAGTGACTAGAGATCTCATCAACCATAATCGCCTATCATGGTTTCTATATCACAGTTTAATACTAAGGACGTTATCATATAACAATTCATAATTGGTTCATTAAAAGAACATATATACGACAACATAAAAGCCATTTAATATATGTATAAACATAAAGAAATAGTAGAAACAATCCGACCCGGTCGGATCCGGTCCAACCCGATTGGGTTTAGGACACTATTCCAACAATCTCCCACTTGGCCTAAAACCAATCACTAGCACACACAAGACCAAGTAGAAACACAAGAATCTCATGCAATACTCGCAACCAGCCCTAGCCATAAACGGATCGCTATCCGTGGGGACTCAGACTATCTTCATACCATGCTCCAAATGACCAAGTCAAAAGAACCGCCTCAACACACACATGAATCTCCGACGAGACCCTGGTCATTGCATCAAGCAATGAATCCACTTACTATATCAGCTATATAGAAAAGGTGGAAGAACCGTACAAGGTTCAGAAATGAACCTTCTAGATCCATGTACTGCTCCCGCTGCGCCTCCAAGGCACTACTGTGTTTTGGCCTCGTTGTAGAATTTACAGTGACCCATATGCTAGAACATTTCCAGCTCATTGTATCACTTACTCAAAGTGACTGCAAACCCAGACTGTAGCTCCCACTCGCCTTCGTAAGACTCAGGATACACGTCCGTATAACTATATTTATTCGCTTCCAAGCTTCAATAAACTAGGAAACTTTCCTTAACTTGTTTAAGGATATTCTCGACATCTGCTAGAATCACTTTCACACTTGCTCATGACTCTTCATGAAGTGTGAACCTCTAGCATAACTCTTATGATGGATCTTATTGCAGTAGCAAAGGGAACCTTCCATAAGTATCATTTTTCACCTTATCTTTAGGACTAACGTCCTAACATAGATAGATCATGAGAACACCGACTAGCAGTATCTCCTATTGCGATCTATGCTAAACTCCTTTTAGCATCACATCTATATAGGTAAACTATAATCTAACAGCAATTAAATCTATCACTATAGATTCCTATTTCTAAAATAAGAACTGCTAATCCAAGTGCTTTCGTAAAGGCCTTGAACTACCAAACATTAATTGACAGTGACATGGGGTGATATTTCCTGAGAGAGATATATAATACCTTGCTCAAAAATCATAAAACACTCTCACTATCCATCTTGCACATTGGGCATATCCTTCTTTTGACTAAATCAAACTCCTTTGATTATCAAACAAAGAAATTGTCTAGAGAAAGTTGTTTGAGTCCATAAATGGATCTCGTGGGCTTACATATCACGTTATCGTCTATGAACATTGAGCTGTCCGCCCAACATCTTCAACACTATCTTATAGCCATGATATGAAGTTATAACAAGCATCATCTGATTTGAACTGGGCTCAGCTGGCAGCATAAAGGTAATTACAAGGTTTACACCCCATACCCTCAGCCGTCACTATAGCCTGATGGTAATCATATTACAATCCATGTCAGCCTTTCAGGGACATTCCCCTTAGGTAAGACAGACTAGGTTCACAACCTGGTTGTCACTAATGGAATCTAATTCAGATTTTATGGCTCCTGGCCATATCTCTCAATCTTGCCTTTCAAACATTCTTTCACAAGTCGTGAGATATTCATTCTTCAAGATGAACTTACCAGCAGCCTTTTCAGGCTTGAGGTTATCCACAGACTTACAGAACTTTTGTGTGCACTGAGCAGTGTTCTACACCTCATCGCTACCTGGCATCTTCTCACGTTCCTTTGGTTGAATATCTCTTTGTGGTTCTCAAACTACCTTTGAGATCTAAACCTACTCCCACTGTTTCTTTTGGAATAAACACTTCCTCTAGAAGAAAGCATGTTTGGAGACAAACATTTTGCTCTACGGATAAGTAAATAATATCTAGCATGCTAGCTAAGACATTCCATAAAGTTGCATAAGTCGTACTAGGCTCCAAGCCTTTCTGACTTTGCCTATGACAACTTCAAATCATCGGTTAAGATAGATTCGACATTATCATCTTCCATATCTAATATGGAATTTATTCAACATTTTCTTTGGAACTCGGTTAAGTCTAAGGGCACTATCCCGAAACGGGTAAGGGATACTTCGCATGGCTTGCGTCACATTTTTATCATATAAAGTGTTGTTTCTATTTTGGGAACACAATCTAATTGCATATCCCAAAGATGGTATCCTTCAAGGAGAATCTTATTCCTTTCGACGACTTCAAACACCCTTCAGGTATTAATTACTTCAATCCAATTGGAGATTAACTCCTAAGTAGCTCATCAATCTCATATTCGTACTGGCTCGAACTTTTCGGGCTTTCCGAACTTTCGCACTTCAATAATTACATTCAACTATTTCTAAAACAGTCATAGAGATTAATAAAAAATTATTTGTGGCATTAATTGTCATAAGCCAACAAACATCGGTATGTTTAGGCTTTAGACAATTTTTCTAGATTTTACAACCTTTTCAAAGGGTATTTTAGTCCTCTTTGGATAATATACGTATAACCCACATGATTCATAATCATATGGTTCAACATCATCAGAATGACGTTTAATTACACGCTTCCCTTCCAGAGAGACTATGTCTAGAGTAATCACAAATCAAGGATAATAACCATACAAATATTTAGTTGAGATCTCATCACATATATCAACTATATAGTGACAACAATCTAGTATGTTAGATTCAGTGACCATCCAACTTTATCGGAATAACATTTATTCTTTACAATTGAATATGTCTACTAAATCCTAACAAATAACTGAAAGCATGTTCTTCATAAGAACCGGAACATAATAACATTTGTTTAGTTCCCTTATCAGTTTACTAGATCCAGAATATGGTAAGTGTTACAACGTTTGCTTCACCTTCCATATCTGTATTTAATCTCTCTAACTTAATCACACTCGCAAGATATCATATATCTAAGAGTTGACTTGAACTTAGATAGATTTATCTCAACATACTTGCCTATAATAGAAACTTCAATAAGTTCTCTATTTAAGCACATGCCCTAACTTTCCTTTTAATCCTTCAAGCACTTGTAAATGTTTCTTAGTGTAGTCTTCATAAGACTTAAGAAAAATTACAAGAGCCATGTTTTTAATTTCCTTTCATAAAGAAACTCTAAAGTTTATTAAATAGTTTATTTAAACTTTTGAATCGTATTCAAAACATTGACTATTCAATTAACCTTTAAGCAATGATAGAATTAAGTCGATACTTAAATCTTATAATTTTGAAAACAACCTTTCCAAAATTAGAGTGGTCATTTTTATCCAACGTTTGAATTAATTGTCATCATATGACTGAGTGATCATATTGGATCGTATCCAATGCCATGAGCTTTCGCTTTTCAATAATAATTAAAGTCTTGGAGTACTCCATCAAATATGTAGTCTCCTTGTCTCTAACTACTATAACGGGATCTCTCGTGTCATTGCTTGTTTTAAAAGGATTAAAATTACTTATTCATACTTGAGAACGTTTCTCAAAATTAATAGTCGTAATTTGGTTTTACTAATCGAGAATTAAACATAAATATAAAGTCTGCTAAAACTACAGCATAAAAAATGAAAATAAAAGAGTGTTGTTGTTTATACACGCAAAATCAAAAATGGTCTTTTGGTTTATGATTTTGCTCCCACTAGTCAACAACTTCCAATTGACTTTCAAGAATATTTCAAAAATTCTTTAGTGGCTGAGATCCAATGTAGTTACCTTGATTCCCGGCGGTGGTCGATCAACCAAGATAATTTCGAAAGGTAGGTAACCCTTTACCATTCACATCTCTATGTGATTCTCAGTGGTTGACTAGTCAAATCTTTGGCGATACACATCACTAAGTGTTAGTCAACCCCTTGTCTCTAAAGTCAGACGGCCCTGACGGTGGCCAATCACCGAAAGACTCTAGTCAAGTTATAACCCAATATTCACGAGATCTCATACGATCATATCTCAATAACGACGATATACCCGTGGTAGGTCAACTCCCGGCGGTGGTCGATCAGTTGGATCCGAACACAGGCTCTTCACCGTCGTTATAATATTGGGAGACAATATTTCGACTTGATTTTTGTTGTGGAAGTATTTATGTAAATTAATTCACTTAATTAATTTTTAATTGCGGTCTCATCAAATATATCTATTTCTATAGATATATGTCCTACACATTTATCTAGATCGTGCCTAGTCATGCATCTATCGTATCATATAAAATAAATAGCAACACAAAATAAATAAATGCGTAAAATATCCGGTATGATCATGGACTTTTCCTAGGTGCGGTTTCGAATACAAACTGACGAAACCGCGGGTCACAATCTAAGGTAGCTGCAACCGCCAATAGGATCTTTAATGCGCCATTCTCCAATGGGATCTTTATTCTTCTTTCTTTGGTCTCCATCTTCTGCTCCATTACACCCGCCGCACACGGGGGGAGTCAACGGGAATGGGATAAATGCAGAAAATAAACTAGGTCACGTTCTTCATAAACGGCCTAGGACAATTTTTAAACCAACAGAAAAATTAAATCATTCACATCTATCCTATCGGTCGAGTCCATGATCAATCAGGGTCCATATAATCACATTATATCTACTATATCCAATCCATACAATTAAATCTTATGAAAAACATAAAATTAAAATTTAACTACTCGCGTCTTAATTAATCAATTAACATTTAATCTATTAAATAATTTTATCCAATCAATTAACTAATTAACATTTAATTAATTAAATGATTTTAATCGAAATAAAATTAACGATTAATTTTAAACGATTTTAATTTTAATTTTAATAAATTAGAACTATTCCAAAATAAATCAAAATTAAAATTATTTCTCTTTTGTTTCTTTCCTTTTGATTCGTAATCAAAAGGGATGTCTTTGGTTTCCTAAACCAAATTTGGCTTAGGCCTGACCACTTTCCAAAATCAAAATTTTGGAAATGGCCTAGGCCTAGGCCTTTTACAAATCAAATATTTGGAAAGGGCCTAGGCTTATTCCAAATCAAATATTTGGAAAAGGCCAAATAATTTTGGTTTAGGCCTGGCCACTTTCCAAAATCAAAATTTTGGAAGTGGCCAAGGCCTAGGCCTTTTTCCCAAATCAAATATTTGGAAATGGCTAGGCCTATTCCAAACAAAGTTTGGAAAGGCCATTATTATTTTAATGCCATGTGGCATCCCAATGGCCCAAAGTATTTGAACCATTGGTCAGCCATATGACATAACTAAACAAAGGGAAATTAAAAATCACAACTATGAACCATATTAAATCACAAAATACATAAAACAAAACTGGGGCCACCGCATCACACCAGCAGCCGCCGCCGCCGCCGGCGATCACACGGTGGTGGTGGTGTCGCCGCCGATCGGCCGAGCATCACCATTGCCGCCCTTTTTTTTCGTGTATCAATTTTGCGAATTAAAAATATTTCATCTTTTAATCACGTGATTTAAACGATAAAATTAACTACGCACAATAACATGCTTATTGCTTAAGCTCGAAGCTCGCTCCGATACCACTGTTAGGAAATCTACGCGGGAACGCAGCGGAATTCAAAAATTTATTTCCTATCGACCCAAGATCGACTTCTTTAAGCAATAAACAAACGAGTTAGTAGACGGTGGTTACCTTGGTTGATCTAAAAGATCGGCGCTTTGACCGTCTAAGGAGAGTAGTTCTGCATAGAGCCGCCCAAGTGTTCGGCCTCTACCGCTAGTCCAAACGAACAGCCCGCCGGAATCCCATCATGGATTGCTATTGGAAAACTCCGGTTGCTAGACCGGCCTTTTTCCCCTCTCTCCAACTCTCTATAAGATGCTCTCTATTTTATACAAGAACTATTAGTTCTTGGAATTGTGTTGTACAAAAGAGCTTGACACCCACCTCTTATTTATAGTGTAGGGGGCGCCCCATCTAGGGGTGAAGGAGAAGAAAACCTTTCCCAATAAAATAAGGAAAATATAATTAATTGATTTATCTCATTTATTCTAATATCTCATATTAAATAAATATAGGATATTGTCAATATCTTATATTGAATATTCCCAAGATATTGTCAATATCTTATATTCACAATATTTATCTTTTATTACCATAAATCAATTTACACATGTGTATATATCACATATATAATACACAAACAAATCTATATAATATATATACTTTGGAAACAAGTGTGCACATGCACATCATATGTGCAAACCACGCATGTATGTACATATTTATAAATATTAATATCTAATATTAATATATGGTAATACCACTAATTAAATTGCACAATCCAAGTGTATCTTATACACACACAAATTGCACCTCATATGCCAATAAATTGGCATCCGGAATATTCTTTAATTAATATAATATTATTAACATCTTGTATTTAATTAATTCATAATAAATAAATACCACAATATTAATTTACCACTATAACCTTTATAGTCTCGAGATAAACTTTCCTTATTTGGTCATCATCTATAACCACATTTTAATCCGTCTAGATGTTCATATGTGTGTGACCCGATAGGCTTCCGAATATGTTGGCCGTAGACACAAAGTGCAAATTATGAAAATGCCCTTCATGCCTAACGATCACGGGATAGCGTCTAGCAACACATCGTGACCCCCAATCATCGGAAGAGTCAAATGCAATGACTACTACATTTCATGTGAAACAGTTACTGTGTAACTTACAATCCTATCGCTGTAATAATATCCATACGGTCGTTCGTCGAGTGTCAAAACATCAACGACTGTATCTTATAATCTGGATATCATGCTCTCTCGAAGTAACTCGTTTACTCCCACTTTGCAAAGATTCACGAGAGTAAGACATTCCTTATAAGAAGGCCATTTCGGATATTCGATCCCAATCATAGGACACGCGATTCCCGGACGACCAATCATGTATACTCCACATGCTTCAATATCATACCCAATCACTACCACATGATCGCCCCGTGGCTAGGGGAAACCTCAATAGTGTCAAAGCATGACAATCCACACCGTGATGCCATGAAGACTCCGGTCTTAAGGATAATTACAAAACCGTCACATAGTATGACACTTATCCGTGTAAGTGGGTCGATCCTAACGTCGCATTCTCTAATACACGCCCACGTCATACCCAAGTGTCTCTACACTTCGATAGACGAGATCTATCCCTGCCCTAAAGTCATAAGACATCTAATACGTGCTAGTCTGTTTATACTATCAATGCCCTGTTTAATAGTACATCAGCCTAGAGACATTTAAGTATCAAACTTATTAAAGTGATTAGAGATCTCATCAACCATAATCGCCTATCATGGTTTCTCTATCACAGTTTAATAATAAGGACGTTATCATATAACAATTCATAATTGGTTCATTAAAAGAACATATATACGACAACATAAAAGCCATTTAATATATGTATAAACATAAAGAAATAGTAGAAACGATCCGACCCGATCGGATCCGGTCCAACCCGATTGGGTTTAGGACACTATTCCAACATCAAGGAGTACCCGATTGACACCAATTGTTTATTCCGACATGTACCACTATCGGCAGCTCCATTGCCCCAGGTGGGCCCACCAGCTCGCTGCTAGTGAATGTGATCGCTTGTTCGTCCAGAGACAGGATAATTTGTTTCACTCTCCCCCTGACATTGATTGCATTGATTTGAATTTTGATTAGGTGGTTGCTAGGGAACTCCTCTATGATCACCTTTGAGGCCCCCTATCATCCTGTTTCCGCCGCCGTGCTTCTTATACTTGTTTAATTCTCCATTTCTGATCATTTTGTCGATGATTTTTCTCAAGGTGTAACATTCGTCAGTGAGGTGACCGTGATCTTCATGAAAATCGCAATACCTTGTTTCATCTATCGTTCCGGGGTCGGACCTCAAAGGTCTAGGCCGTTCCACCTTATCCCGGATCTCATACAATATCTCAGACAGGCTTGCGTTGATGGGGACGAACTCAGACTCATGAAACTTAAACGGCTTCCGGACCTCCCTATCTCGATCCTTTCCTCTCCTTCGATCGTCTTTCCGCTCTTCCCCGTGTTCCTCCCTCTTTTCCTCCCTCGACTGCTTGAATTCGCATCGATTTTTTCTTTTTTCCAGAGGGTGAGTGGGTTGCTTCGGTCAGTCCAAATATTCGGTCTTGGTTGAGCAGATCGTGCAGATTTGTAGGAGGGTTCATAGCGAAGTGCATTTTCATCGCTCCATTGGCGATACCGTTCAGAAAATGTCACGGATTTTATTAACAAAGCAAACAAGTAATAAAATTTATAAATCCGGTTTTTCCTCAAGTATAAGGATCGTAGTATAGAGGTTGATACCGGGTCGATCTTACGGGGAACTGGTGATTGTTAAGCCTAGTTTTTGTCTAATTAAATTATGTCACGAAAACTAATCTAAACAGCGTATAAAACTAAACGAAACTGAAAACAAATTTAACTAAAACGTAAAACTGGACAGAAGATATGATCTAAAGCCATGAAAGATATAGGTTGAGAACTATTAAAATTAAACTAATATGAAACAAAAGTAACTAATCTAGACAATTCAAGTTTCACGGGATTAAATTCAAGTTTTAACGAACAAACGAGCGATTGATCCACCTATCCTAACAAGTATCAATTCCTATCTCGATTATATTGCATTTTCTAACCAAGTTGTGATTTCACCTTGTCTAAAACATGAACCCTAATTTCTTAGGTAATTCACCTATTAATCTATATCTCTCGATCTAAGATTAACGATTTTACTAATCAAAGGTATATACTTTAACCTAGCAATCTAACCTATTAACTCTCGTTATGATAGATTAAACAACTATTCCTTATCATGGTGATCTGAGGCTTAAAGAGACTTTCATCAACATAAAACCATCATAACATGCAAATCTTTCGATACAATTGCAATTAAACAATATAAACATGCATAAAGGAAACAACTTTTAGGTAAAACTCACAATATAATCGCAGAAACGGAATCAAAACGTGTTAGATGGCTTCACAATGCTCGTTTGATGAAGCTTAGCCTCTCAACATCCTCTGGAAACTCGAAATTGCAGAAAAAACTAACATAAAACTGCCTACTTTTAATCTAGAATTTGGAGCATAAAAACAAGAATAAAAGAAGTAAAAACGCAGCCTAAAGCCGCCCCTAGGTTTAGGGTTTCGAATAATGAGTGTATGGTATCTTCAATGTGGAAAATAATGCGGCTATATATAGAATTTAAAGTCGGTTTCACTAAGTCGGCCGCTGGACGCCCGTCTGGATGCCTTGAACGCCCGTCCACTCTTCCATACAAACTTCGAATCGGGCCGAGTCATGATCAGACGCCCGTCCTTCTTTAAATTGGACGCTCGTCCACCAAAAATCTGAACATCCTGAATGTAAAAACTCCTCCTGGACGCTCGTCCATCATGTCAAACGCCCGTCCTACTAGACGGGCCCGGACGCCAGTTCAATATGATCGAATTCTGATTTCTTGATCTTTATCTCTTTTTCCTCTATCCCATTCCTTCATTATCTCTTTTATCATCAATTAGCTCGAACTGAATCAACTTTTGATCATCTTTTGAGCCTCAAACATGTATCTATAACACATAAAAGCATCGCAAAATGTAATATCATTCAAATAATCATAAAATCAAGATTAAAACACCAAAATCAACCAATTTTGCGAATAACTCGTTAAAAACCTCATTTACTCAATACTTCCGTTAAACACTCGTTTCTTATGCAAATCATACAAATACGGGGGAAATTATCATAAAGTATAGCGTTATAAATCGTATAAATTCACCCTTAACAACTCCCCCACACTTAGCTTTTGCTCGTCCCGAGCAAAACAAAACGAAAATTAAGGCTCGAGACAAAAACATACATCTAAGACAATATAGCATAGATCCAATACATCAGTGGTTCACCACTGTGTGTGTGCAAAGCCATAGAAAACTTCCACTAAATCCAATCTTGAGAAACTCAAAGCAAAACTAGCTAATACCCCCTCGTAGACTAGCAATAAATGACACTCATAAGATGTACCCTACAAACGTGACATATCCCAAAAAGGATGATCGAATATATCTAGGGCCTTTCTGAGATACTTAGAGGATAATCCCTACAGCATATCTATCAGTTTCTACTGGGGATAAGATAGACGATAACTTAGTCTTATATCCATTTCATACCACTTCTTTATAAGTTGATTTAATTACTTCACTTTAAACACACATCAGAATGAGCTATTGCCCTGTCATAGCAGAATAGGATATTCGAGATATACCCTACCTTACTCAAATCATAAGGAAGCTTTTTCCGACTGTTGTGAGCTTTTAGTCATCATAGTAGTATAGGACATACGTGGTATACCCTATCGCACTCGAATCATCGACTAGCTTTCGACACACCCAATAATTCTTCATATTTTTCAACCTTTTCATTTGACAATAAGTTACGCTTTAATTATCACATTCAAACCTTAGATATTCACAGTACATCATACTCTGGATCTAAATACAAATTATCATAAATCTCAAGATATATACGTAGCACTAAGCACATGACTTATAAAAAAATCAAAAATCACTCATCGAAAAGGGGTATAACTTTATAAATTAGCTCATCGTTCACTATGACTCGTGAAAATAGATCTCAGGTGAAACAACTAACTTATCAAACATATGATATATAGCTTGGATGACTATAAAAATAACGAACATCGCATCGAATTGCCTACTCGGGACAAAACAAAAACAAAAATGTCGAAAAATTTCGAAAATTCTAGCTCATTTTTAGCTCATGTTGCATAGAAACATAACGAGTTAAGCAAATGTGTGGATACATTATCAAATCATTCCCCTCCCCCACACTTAAAGATCAACATGTCCTCATGTTGTGCAGAAAGTAAATAGAGAAAGAACTTAGCTGATTTAACAGATACGCGAATCGTCGGTCAGGCCGGAGCCTACGTAGTGACACTTAGGACTCGTAACCATACAATGTAGCTCGACAAAACCACTAAAAATATACCTGCACGACTTGACAAATACGGAAACATCTCGGGGAAAACGGGGAATTATACCAGAATGAAAAGAGATAGCAAAATCGAGTATTATCAAAAGATGAAACAGTAAACACATCCACAAGTTTAATCAAAGTAGAAATGAAAGTACGAGTGCCTTATGGCTTACATGATCCATCGAAAGAATAAATAGTCTCTAAATGAAAAATACAACGAATCACGTAATCAAAAGTAGCAAGAATATACAATCATAGTATCAAGGACAAATCAAAATCTAAAATGGATAAATAACATCAGGGCTGCCCAGGTGCCGCAGAATCATCAGCCGGAGGTGGTCCACCCATAGGGGAGTCAGGCTGCTCCCATCAGTAGATGACTCAGACTCGTGCAGAACATCCGCAATAGCCTGCTCGATCTCATCAGAATAAATATAATCAATGGTGCTCGGATCGAAGACTCTGGCGTCTCTCGGCTTCCGGTCCTCACTGATGCACCGGAGTATGGATAAGATATTGTTCTGAGACGTCCGAATATCCTCCAACCAGTTCCGTACACTGTTGGCCATACTCAACCTCATCCGGACTGAGGGAGATAAAGTAGGAAGTGAGGACGCTCTAGGCGGTGCTGATGAAGAACCGGGCTCCTGTGGTGCCCCCGACTCAGACTGTCCCGAAGACTTACCCTTCTCTCTCTGTATAGGCCTCGGGTTCTTCGGTTTATGATCCGCTCCATACTCAGCACACCGTATCAAGACATAAACCGTGAATCAAGTGAGGATAATCAGGCTACGTGTATAAATCTTCCGATTGATAGCCACCTCATCGTATAATGCTTGTCCCACATTCACATTCGTGGCCAAAAGTCAACGCGATAAAGCATGCCCAGGTCACCAATATGAAAATGCGTCAAGTTGTTCTTCGGAAACAACCGACTCTGAATGAACCTACTCTGGAATTTCCAATCTTCCGTCCAGGTAGTGGTGACTAACTCTTTCCGGTCTCCACCCGGTCTCAACGTCCAAGCCACATCCGGGCAAACTCTCAATCTCAACTCCTCCAAAGGATCATGGCCCGCAGTCTGCCTATGAACGATCTCCTCCATATAATCCCGACCCTCAAAAGCCGCCAAGTTATACTTCTGATTAATCACAGCCGGCGTAAAAGGAACTTGCACCCCTCGAACCACAACTACCCCCGTCTCCAAGTCGGTTTCTGAGCAATTAGCATAAAATTCCCGAACCAAGGAGCCATTGACTGGGGTAGTCGGGATAGTCATCAAGGCATCCCATTTCCGGTCCCTTAGCAACTTGACGAATCCCGGATCGACCTTAGCCTCCAATGTAGCTCTCTCAATCAACATGGTCCTCGAGAAATAATATTTAGTATAGGCGTCGTGGGCCCTAGGGTTCACGAATCTACGAGGCATAGGCATAGAGGCTACGGTTTTCGCTTTCTTTTTAGGTTGTGCAGCCCTAGTTTCCACCGGTTCCTCTTCCCGGGTAGCATCCCCAGCTTCCTCAACCCTAGTCGATGCTCCACCCCTCTGAACCCTAGGCATCCTCATCAAGGGGATATCATCGTCTGTCTTAGATCCTGAGGTTGGCTCATCCCTCAAAGTTGCCCTAGTTTGGGTGGCTCTATGGGGTTGCTCTCGAATGCTAACACCCCGGTTTGGATCAACTAAGGTGGGGTCAAACTCTTTACGTTTCTTCCCGGCCTCCCTGGACACTTCCTTACCATGCCGCTTCACTACCGCCTTCTTATGAACCATGATTCACTCCTAGACTAAACCAAAACAATCCCAATTCAAACAAGTCACCCGTTTAACATCCAAATCGGGATTTCAAAACAACCAAACCACAACCCACAACCATCAGCAGCACCAAACAACCCATGCATCATCCATCACAACACCACAACACATTAACAGAGCAGAAAGAAACCACAAAACCAGAAAAAAAAAAACGAATAAAGGTAATATTCAAGTGAACGAGCCGACCCAAATATCGAACTCACAAAAACGTGAATAAAATCTAGAAAAGTTGTTACTAACGTACCAAGTAAGGTGAGTAGATGCTGATCGAGATGAAAATCAGTCCAAACAACAACAATTTGGCTCCCAAAATTGGATTTTTTCCTCAAAAAGTCAGACTGAAGAGGGCTCTGATTCTCCAAAAAGATGGTGTGTTGGGGAATTTGGCTTTGAAAATCGAAGAGAGGGGGGCAAGAGCGGTCTATAGCAATTTGAATCGCTCAAAATGGTTTAGAATCGAAGATTCTAGGGCAAAAGGAGGGGAAAAAGTCGGTTTTCGCGTTTGAAAATCCGTAAAATTGAGGTTCATGGACGGAGGGGGTATATATGAGCAGATGTGGGATGCTCGTCCCAACTCAAAGGGGCGGGCGTCCAGTGAAAATATATGAATCGGGCGGGCGTCTGTTTTTTCAGACGCTCGTCCAAACATTTGAAAACTGAACAGGATTGGAGGGAAATAATCGGATGGGCGTCCGAAATGTTGGACGGGCGTCCGATAGATACACAGGGCAAACGGACGTCCAGACCTCTAGACGGGCGTCCAATGCAGTTTCTCAACAAAATTATCAAATTTTCATGCAATTTAAATTCAAATAAGCCGTTTCTCATTAAACTTAAATAAAATTTCAAAATTACAATATGAAAATCAAGAAAATACATAGAATGAGAAGAAAAATAAAAACAAAAGGAAATAGTGGGTTGCCTCCCACCGAGCGCTTTTGTTTTACGTCGTGAGCTTGACGAAACAACCTAAGAACGCTAGTCATTGTAAATTTCTGACCAATCTATCACCCGGATAAGACGGCGCAGCATGTCAATCGCCGGAGGGAAATCATATTCATCCTGCAGACCCCAATCCTCACCAGCTACATCAACTCCTCGAAAATGCTCAGCTTGCAGCACTAGCGCTAAATCTGTCAGCATCGGATCATTCAGGATCGTGTATGGACGTCCTAGAGCTGCCTGCAACTCCTCAGTAGTAAAGTCTCCACCTCCCGAATAGGGGGGAACAATAAGGACATAGGTGACAGTCCTGACGCGGTTACTAATATCAAAGTCTACGTGCAAAACGATAGTCCCTCCAGGTCCGTCATCTACAGTGATAAGTGGGATCCTCCTAAGGAAAGGTAACTCCTCTGGTAGAACTCCGAAATCCATATCTAGAAATCACAACTAACTGACAGATGAAACAAAACTTAATAAGGCTAAAAACTTAGTAAACTAAACTTAAATACTAAAACTACAAAAGCACAAAACAAAAACAACTAATATAACGATATCTAGGTTGCCCCCTAGTGGCGCTTTTGGTTAATGTCGTTAGCTCGACACTGTTGAAAGTTCAGCCTGGATCAGGCCATTTGACTTTTCTGCCAGCCACTACCTCGTCTAGACTTTGATCAGCGCTGCAGAAACAGCACTTAACACATGGGGTGAAATCTTTGATAGCTTTCCAAACACGTTTAAACTTCCCCATGGTTGACTTCTTGTTCTGAATTCTCAGATGACGTTTCAGCTGACGCTCCCTCTCAAAACTCTTCCATATCCCAACTCCCGGCTAGAACTTCTTCAGATCGACCACTACCGTCATCCTCTGAAAACAGGTCGGGTGAAAACTCATCAAATTCTTCGGCTTCGTTAGTACCACACCCGAGGATCTCGAGGAAACGAACAATCAAAGGCTTTTCCATGGGTTCACCAATGTAGTGCTTACACCTTTGACCATTTACTCGAAACGGTTGGTCACCATAACCGCGTAGTTCTAAAACGCCTCCAGGAATAATTTGCAGAATCTCAAAGGGACCGGACCATCGTGTCCTCAGCTTACTGTCCCGGATTTTATCAATACAAAACAACAAGTAATAAACCGGTTAACCTCAAGTGCAAGGATCGTAGTATGGAGGCTAATGCCGGTCGATCTTCGGGGGAACTAGATTTAATGTGAATCCTAGCTTTTGTTTCCAACTAAACTATTGTCACGAAACTAACCTAAACAAAGAACTAACCTAAACAAATATGCATAAAAGTAACTAGACAGAGGATTGAATCCAATGCTAGGCAAGATTGAAAGCAATAAAAACTAACTAAGTCGCAGAAAAATAAAATAAACTAAACTAAGCTAAGCAATTCGAGTCAAGTGATTTAAATCAAATTTTAACGAACGAACAAGCAATTGTTCCACCTATCCTATCAACGTTTGATGCTAATTCGGATTATTTCGTGATCTCTACTCAAGTTGTGATTCACCTATCTAAGGCATGAACACCTACTTTCGTAGACGAGTTCGTTTTCTAATCTTCGATCTTTCAATTAAAGATTAAGTCTTTCTAACCTAGGCGTGAAATCCTTCAATTTCTAATCTAGAGATTCAATCTAATAACTTTCGTTGTGATTAGATTAAAGGTCTAAACTTTTATCATGGTGTTCTAAGGTTAACATGACTTTCATCAAGCAAACAACAAACAAAAGCATAGATCTTTCGATATAGCGTGCAATCAACATATAAAAACATGATAAAAGTAACAACTTTAGTAGACACTCACAAAATAATCACGAACTCGAGATCAAACTGTTGAAACGGACGGCTTCACAACGCTCGTTCAAGGAGGATTTAGCCTCCTAGCATCCTTTGCACATCGAATTGTTGAATAAAAAGTACATGAAATTATCTAATCTAATCTAGAAGTTTAAGTGCATAAAACTAGAGAAAAATCGAAGGAAAAACGCAGCCAAGCTGCCCCTAGGGTTTAGGGTTCGAATTGTATCTAAGATATATCTAATGTGGAGAAAACAGCTTCTTTATATAGGCATCAGAGTCGGTTCTGTAAGTCGGCAATCCGGACGCCCGCCTCGCTTTCATCGGGCGCCGTCTGTTTTCTTGACGCTAGCTGGGTGAGCAGCTCGTCTATGCGGCGTTTGAAGGCTCGAATGTAAATCGCACCTCAACGCTGTTCGGTTGAGCAAACGCCCGCCCACCATGGACGGACCATGGACGCCGTCCATCTATGCTAGAACTCGATCTCTTGATCATTATCTCTTCCTTCTTCCATCTTTATCCTTCTTTTCTCATCTCTATCTCGATTTAGCTCGAATTATATCAACATTTGATCATCAATTTAGCCTCCAACATGTATCTACATCACATTAAGACATCGCAAAACGTAACACAATCCAAATACTCATAAAACCATAATCAAAACACGACACAACCTCATTTTGCGAATAAACTAATTAAAATCTCACTTGCTTAATAAATCATTTAAAACCACATTTCTATGCAAATCATATGAATTATGGAGAGAACATCATAAAATACAACGTTATAAAACGTATAAATTCACCCTAACAACTCCCCCACACTTAAACTTTGCTCGTCCCGAGCAAAACAAAACAAGACAAAGGCTCGGAAAGAATATAGACATCTCAACACATATACCACAAACTCAAATAAATTAGATGTTCACCCACGTGAGTGTGTGCATAGCCATAATGAACTTCCACTAAATCCAAACTTGAAAAGTTATCAAGCAAAACTAGTTAATACCCCCTTCAAACTAGTAATAAAAGATACTTATAAGATGCACCCTACAAAACGGAACATATCCCAAAAAAGATGATAGAACACATTTAAGACCTTTCCGACATACTTAGAGGATAATCCCTACAGCATATCCATCGGTTTATACTGGGGATAAGATTAACGATAACTAAGTCTCATTTCATTCTTTTCATACCAATTCTTAAGTTGATTCAATTGATTTCACATTTAAACACACATCAGAATAAGCTATTGCTCATCATAGAAGAATAGGACATACGTGGTATACCCTACCTTACTCAAATCATAAAGCAGCTTCTTCTGACTGTCGTGAGCTTTTGGTCATCATAGTGGAATAAAACATTTCGAGATAATGCCTTACCGCACTCAAATCATCGACCAGCTTCCGACACACACTATTGATTTCATTATTAACTCAACTTTTTCAAATGACATTAGCTACGTATTACTTATCACATTCAAACTTCTAGATATTCACAGTACATCGTACTTGGAACTAAATACAAACTATCATAAGTCTCACGATATGAACATTAGCACTAAGCACATGACTTATAAGGAATCAAAAATCACTAATCAAAAGGGGTATAACTTTATAAATAGCTCATCATTCACTATGGCTCGTGGAAAATAATATCGGGTGAAACAACTAACTTACGGAACATACGGCATACAGCATCAATGAATATAACAAACCGAACAAAAACATGCATTGCTCACTCGAGACAAAACAAATTTTTTAAAATTTAGCTCATTTTTGCATAAAAATAAAATCATGTAAGCAAATGTATAGATACATATCGACTTATCCCTCCCCACACTTAAATGACAACATGTCCTCATGGTGTGCGTAATTAAAAAGAAAGAAAGTACTTAGCGATTGTAGTTCAAAGTGGCAAGTCCGGAAGTGGCCATGGTCCGAGATACTGAAAATGCTTGAGGAAATCAGATGATCGTGGACCATCCACCGGAAAACTGAAATCGTCTAAATCTCACAATCGCTATCGAAAATATCCTGCACACTTGAAAAACAAAGAAATACCTCGGGGATACAAGGGATTATATCATATCGCGCAAAAGTGATAGAGATAAAGATAAGAGGAAATCGTAAGCAAAACAACACTTCGACCCTTTATAAGCCTAGGACGGCTAACTGACAAAAACAACACAATCCGAATAAGACTAAAACAACTAGAACAAGGAAAAAAATAACTAAAGAAAGAAACTAATATAATAAGGGATATCTAGGATGCCTCCTAGTAGCGCTAATGGTTATTGTCGTTAGCTCGACACATTTGAAGCTCGGCTGGATCAAAGATTTAACCTTTCTCGCGACCACTACCTCGTTTAAGCTCCGTCCGTAGTGTGGGCTGCAGAAACAAAGATCTAACACATGGGGTAAAATCTTTATAGCCTTCCAAACTCGTTTAATCTTCCTCATGGCTGATTTCTTTCTTCTCTGATTCCTCTGATGACGTTTAAGCTTTTGCTCTCTTTCATACTCCTCCATATCCCAACTACCTGCTAGAACTTCTGCTGATGAACCAATACCATCATTCTCGGAGAGTAAATCGGATGAGAACTCGTCAAATTCATTGACCTCTGTAACACCACATCCGAGAATATCGAGAAATTTAACAATCAAAGGTTTTTCTTTAGGTTCACCAATGTAGTGCTTGCACCTTTGACCATTAACTCGAAACGGTTGGTCTGGATAACCGCGTAGTTCTAGAACACCTCCAGGAATGATTTGGAGAATCTCAAAAGGACCGGACCAACGTGTTCTCAACTTCCCAGGAAACAAATGTAACCTAGAATTGTATAAGAGAACTTGCTCGCCGACCTGGAATTCTCTCTTCTTTATCTTGGCGTCATGGAGTAGTTTCATCTTCTCTTTACTGATCCTGGCACTTTCATATGCCTGAAGTCTGAACTCGTCCAGCTCATGTAACTGCTGAAGTCGATGCTGTCCACAAGTTTGGGCATCAAAGTTTAAAAACTTTGTGGCCCAATAAGCTCTATGCTCTAGCTCGACAGCGGATGACATGGTTTCCGTGAGACCATTTGATATGGCGATGTACCCATAGGGTCTTATAGGCGATCCTATATGCCCAAAGTACATCGTCAACTTCGCACTCAGTCTTTTCTATGACTATTCACCGCCTTCTCCAGATTTTCTTAAGACTCGTTGCTTCGCTCAACTCTCGACCACTAGTCATCGGATGATATGGTGTGCCGATTTTATGGCGAACACCATACTTCTCGAGGACTTTTTCCAAAGGTCGGTTACAAAAGTGTGTCCTTCATCACCGATCAAGGCACGTGGACATCCAAACCTCACAAAGATGTTCTTCTTCGTAAATTTCATGACCGCTTTATGATCATTGTGAGGAGTGGCAATTGCCTCCACCCATTTCGAAACATAGTCAACGCAGACTAAGATGTATTTGTTGCCACAAGATGATGGGAATGGTCCCATAAAATCGATGCCCCAAACATCAAAGACTTCGCATTCAAGGATGGGTTTCAACGGCATGTCAAACCGCCTTGTCAAAGCTCCGGTTCTTTGGCAACGATCACAAGCTTTACAGAAAGCTTCCGTGTCCTTGAAGATTGTGGGCCAATAGAAACCGGATTGGAAGATTTTGGCAACGGTTTTCCACGGACCAAAGTGACCACCTGTGGGTCCACTATGGCATTGCTCGATAATCTCACGTTGCTCGGATTCAGGAACGCATCTCCTAAGCAAACCATCTTTGCAGATCTTAAACAGATAAGGTTCATCCCAAACGAAATATCTCATATCAGAGAAGAACTTCTTCTTCTCTTGATAAGACATTTCAGGATCAAGGTAACGGGCATGAAGGTAGTTCACAATGGAAGAATACCATGGAACATCGGGAGGACAACCGTCTATCAACATGATGTTTTCTAGAGGAAAGTAAAGATCTATATCATCTGGTTCATCCTTTTCCTCACTTAACACCCTAGAAACATGATCCGCCACTACGTTCTCACCGCCTTTTTATCTTTAATTTGAACGTCAAACTCTTGGAGGGTCGAGATCCAACGCAGATGAAGCGCGGTTTAGCATCCTTTTGGTCATGAGATATCGCAGCGGCGTGATCACCCCACGACCACTTGAGCACCTAGCAAGTAACTACGGAACTTGTCCATAGCAAACACTACGGCCAATAATTCCTTTTTGGTAGTCGTATAGTTAACTTGCGAAGGATTCAACGTGTGGCTGGCGTAGTAGATAGGCTGGAACTTTCCTTCGATTCGCTGTCCTAAAACTGCACCAACAGCATAGTTGGATGCATCGCACATAAGCTCAAAGGCAAGTTCCAGTCCGGCGATATAAGAATTGGAGCGGATATTAACCGATTCTTGAGCTCCTCAAACGCTTGCTTGCAGTTTTCATCGAAATTGAACTCAACATCTTCCTTGAGCAGAGTAGATAAGGGCTTGGCTACTTTGGAAAAATCTTGGATGAATCTCCTATAGAAACCGACATGTCCGAGGAAACCTCTGACTTCGCGTACATTCTTAGGATAACTCATCTTCTCAATGGCTTCTACCTTGGCCCTATCTACTTCTATACCTTTGGCTGACACTTTGTGGCCAAGAACTATCCCTTCATCGACCATAAAATGGCACTTTTCCCAATTGAGTACTAAGTTCTTTTCCACACATCTAGACAACACCTGATCAAGATTATCGAGGCAGTCATCGAAGGATTGACCAAAGACTGAGAAATCATCCATAAAAATCTCCATGCACTTTTCAACTAGCCCGTCAAAGATTGCCATCATACACCTTTGGAAGGTGGCCGGGGCATTACAGAGACCAAATGGCATCCGCCTGTAGGCGAATGTCCCATAAGGGCAAGTGAAAGTAGTCTTCTCTTGGTCAACATGATCGATGGGTATCTGGAAGTATCCTGAATATCCATCCAGGAAGCAGTAGAATGCGTGCCCTGCTAGACGCTCAAGCATTTGATCAATGAATGGAAGGGGAAATGATCTTTCATTGTGACCTCATTGAGTTTTCTGTAGTCAATCTGCACTCTATAACTCAGAATAACTAGCCTCAATGCTATCTCCTCTCCCTTCTCATTCTTCTCAATAGTAATTCCCTTTTTTGGGGACTACTCGAGTCGGGGACACCCACTCACTATCAAAGAATGGCGTATATGATACCCATATCTAGAAGCTTAATGATTTCCTTCTTGACTACTTCTTGCATGTGAGGGTTGAGCCTTCTCTCGAGTCGTGTCTAACTCGCTTTGCACCCTCCTCGCCTTGATCTTGTGCATACGGATGTCGGGAGATATCCTCGGATATCTCCCACCGCCATCCAACGGCTTTTTCATTTTTGCGCAAGACGTTTAACAATTTAAGCTCTTCTATACGAGATAGCTTGGCAGAGATGATCAAAAGAAGCTTGTCACCTTCTCTTAAAAACACATACTTAAGATGTTTAGGCAACGGCTTCAGTACCAAATCTACAGGAGGATCCTCTAGACTTGATTTAGGATCTCCACTCCTCAACTCAACATCGTTGAGTTTACTTAGTGGCCCTACTGCCAAAGCTTCTTCTCTTAGCCCATCCTCAAAATCAGCTGCTAATTGATCTAGATTGACCACACCATGATTGTTCGGATTATCGATCAATCGCTTCATATTCTCGCTTCTACACCCAAGACTTGCTTATCCATGAAGTCATTGAAGTCATCGACGCGTCTCTCAATGGAAAAGCCGGTTGGAGATCCGTAAGGTACATTGATAGATTTGGAAACACTATAACTCACCTCCTGGTCACCAACTCGAACGGTCACATGCCCACCATCACAATCGATGAGGGCTCTAGCTGTAGATAGAAAAGGTCTTCCAAGAATCAAAGGGACATTTGCACTTTTCTCAATATCTAAGACGTACTAGATCAACCGGAAAGGTAAACCTATCTATTTGAACTAATACGCCTCTCGTGATTCCTCTCTTTCTTTGAAGATCTATCGAACTGCAAGTTCATGGTAGTGGGTTCTAGAAGACTTTGTAACCCAAGCTGATTGCAAACAGACAATGGCATCAAGCTGATGGATGCACCCAGGTCACATAAGGAATTTGGGAATACTAGGCCTCCCATCTGCAATGTGAGCACAAATTTGCCTGGGTCGCCCCTCTTGGTTGGTAAGTCTTGATAATTGACCATCGCGCAGTCTTTACCAACTGCTTGATCCATTTCTGATAATTTCTTTTTGGAAGATACAACATCCTTAATGAACTTGGTATACTTAGGCATTTCAACCAAAACTTCTGACAATGGAAGATTAACTTTGTATATTTTTCAACAAGTTAAGCACTTTTTCATACTTCTTATCTTCGCTCAATGGGATGTTGCTCTTTCTCGGTGGAAATGGAAGCTTTTTCAAATCATCCTCAGAAACGACTTTCTTCGAAGATGCACCGATAGCTTTGTCTTCCAAATCTTTCCACCGAACCGTCCTCTCATTCTTTTGATTAGTCAGGGGATCAGCCACCTGACTTTCACTTGATTTCTCATTCCTCAGGGGATCAGCCACCTGAGGATCCTTAATTGTTTCACTTCTCAGAGGAACAGCCACCTGAGGACTTCCTTGCAGAACAGGGGAACGTAGGTGCTCGACTTCCCCTCCTGCCTTATCACTGGCAGGAGGGGCTAGTGGTTTCCCTGGTTAGGGGGACCACTCAGTTGAGTACCACTTCTTAAGTTCATTGCATCGGCCTCTCTCCCACCACGTATGGAGGTGAAGGAACCAAGTCAGTGCATTGGCCAAGATTCAAATCAGTATGAGCTACATGACCACCTTTGGGATTTCTCTCCGTGAAGTTGGGCATCTGCCCTGATGGTCTAGAAGCTTGCTGGTCAGCCATTTGCTTCTCAAGGTGCTTGATCGAATTCATCAACAATTGGATATTATTATTTTGCTCCCTCTGGAAGTTATTGTTCTGCTCCTTCAGCTCCTTCTGATAGGAGTCCAATCTAGCTTCCAGATCATCAACGTGAGATGGACCTTGAGAGTTTTGAACATTTTCAGGGAGAAAGTGGCTTGATTGACTTTGAGATGAAGGATTTGAATAGTTAGGCCAGTTTTGATTGAACCTTTGATTAAGATTGGGAGCATTCAAGTTCGGGTTCTGATTGAAACTAGGGTTTCGATTGAAATTGAAATTTTGATTTTGACGGAAACCCTGGTTTTGAAAGTTGCCTTGGCCAGTGAATTGATTTCCAAACCTCTGATTTGGCTGGCCATTAAAGGCATTGATCTCTCGCGTTTGTCCGATCATAGACGTAAACGAGCAAATGTGTGTTCTCGCATCATCACATACCTGGCATGTGATCGGATTGTACTGCCCATGATTCTGGACAGCATTGACTTGATAAGTTGATGGGGGAATGAATTGACACTGGCCAACCATATGGCCAGTCTGAGAACAATTCTCGCAGTACAGAACTTGAGAGTTCTGTAAAAATGAAGGAGTCTGATAACTCGGATTTGGAGACGTGGTAAGCGTAGCCAGCTGCTGCTTCAGCATGGCAATCTCGTTCTGCATTTTCACCTCCTCGATCCTAGGAGGAGGTGGTGGTGCCTGAACAGCTTGAAAGGAGGGGGCATAATTATATTTGGCAATGTCTTCGAACAATGCCCACCCCTCTTGAGGCGTTTTCCTCAAAAACGCCCCACCTGATGAACTATTGACCATGCCCTTAGTGAGCTCGGTCAATCCACTCGAAAGGTATTGACTTGCCTCTGCAAGTCTAACCCATGGTGGGGGCATTTACGAAGAAGAGCCTTAAATCTCTTCCATGCCTCAAAGAAAGATTCTGTTTCCGTTTGATAAAAATTGTATATTTCCCTTAAACACTGGGCTGTCTTGGCAGGTGGAAAGTATTGACTTAAAAATTCTTTCTCCAATGCAGCCTGTGGTAATGGATTCCGTAGGAGAGAGCTATACCACTCTTTAGCTTCTCCTTCAAAGAGAATGGAAACAATGTAAGTTTAATCACATCCTCACTCACACCTTGAATGCGTGTCGTACTCACATATCTCCGTAAATGTGTGTACGCGTGTGTGAGAGATTTTCGAAAAGGACCCGTGAAACATTGATGCATGCCGCATCATCCGAATGAGTCCCGGTCGTAACTCGAAAGTTCAGGCAAGAATGGCTGGGATAACAATAGCCGGGTTGATCGTGATCGCGCCAGGCATGGCGTAGTCCGCCAACGACGCCTATCTTCGGCACCATTATTACAAAATCAGTGGTTGAAGCCTAAAAATGAAGAATTTATTTTTTCTCGAAAATTATTTTCCCGCCAAATTTCGGGGAAAAAGAAGCAAAAATTTTCCTGATAAAATCAAATTTTTTTCCAGGACTCCGGACACCGTACTGGTTGCGAAAACACAAAAAAAATTCTTGCCTAAGGTCCTGGACGGGCGTCCAAGGTCCTGGACGGGCGTCTGCCTGGAGGTTGAAGTGGACGGGCGTTCAGAAAACCGAACGCTCGTCTGAGGGGTCAGAAACAGAACAGAGTTGAAATTTTTACAGTGGACGGGCGTTCATATGCAAAATTTTCCAAAAAAAATACAAAAGCGATTTGAATGTAGAGACAAGTAAAGAAAACAGAGCAGGAAAAACAGGGAGAAAAAAAAACTAATCACTAACAGAAACTTTAACCCTAATCTAAAACACCAATATCCTAACTACTTAAAGGTTAATCTTCCTAGGAATCGACCTAAAACAGTGGATTAAAACGCGAGAAAATGAAAAAAAAAAAAGCGAACTAACACGTAAAAACGAAAAACAAACAAAAACAAAAACTAGGCAAACCGTCCGGTTCCCCGGCAACGGTGCCAAAAACTTGTCCCGGATTTTATCAATACAAAACAACAAGTAATAAACCGGTTAACCTCAAGTGCAAGGATCGTAGTATGGAGGCTAATGCCGGGTCGATCTTACGGGGAACTAGACGAATGTGAATCCTAGCTTTTGTTTCCAACTAAACTATTGTCACGAAACTAACCTAAACAAAGAACTAACCTAAACAAATATGCATAAAAGTAACTAGACAGAGGATTGAATCCAATGCTAGGCAAGATTGAAAGCAATAAAAACTAACTAAGTCGCAGAAAAATAAAATAAACTAAACTAAGCTAAGCAATTCGAGTCAAGTGATTTAAATCAAATTTTAACGAACGAACAAGCAATTGTTCCACCTATCCTATCAACGTTTGATGCTAATTCGGATTATTTAGTGATCTCTACTCAAGTTGTGATTCACCTATCTAAGGCATGAACACCTACTGTGAGACGCGAGTTCGCTTTCTAATCTTCGATCTTTCAATTAAAGATTAAGTCTTTCTAACCTAGGCGTGAAATCCTTCAATTTCTAATCTAGAGATTCAATCTAATAACTTTCGTTGTGATTAGATTAAAGGTCTAAACTTTTATCATGGTGTTCTAAGGTTAACATGACTTTCATCAAGCAAACAACAAACAAAAGCATAGATCTTTCGATATAGCGTGCAATCAACATATAAAAACATGATAAAAGTAACAACTTTAATAGACACTCACAAAATAATCACGAACTCGAGATCAAACTGTTGAAACGGACGGCTTCACAACGCTCGTTCAAGGAGGATTTAGCCTCCTAGCATCCTTTGCACATCGAATTGTTGAATAAAAAGTACATGAAATTATCTAATCTAATCTAGAAGTTTAAGTGCATAAAACTAGAGAAAAACTGAAGGAAAAACGCAGCCAAGCTGCCCCTAGGGTTTAGGGTTCGAATTGTATCTAAGATATATCTAATGTGGAGAAAACAGCTTCTTTATATAGGCATCAGAGTCGGTTCTGTAAGTCGGCAATCCGACGCCCGCCTCGCTTCATCGACGCCGCTCGTCATTTCTTGACGCTAGGTGAACGCCGTCTATGCAGCGTTTGAAGGCTCTGAATGTAAATCGCACCTCTGAACGCTCGTTCGGTTGAGCAAACGCCCGTCCACCATGGAAGGACCATGGACGCTCGTCCATCTATGCTGGAACTCGATCTCTTGATCATTATCTCTTCCTTCTTCCATCTTTATCCTTCTTTTCTCATCTCTATCTCGATTTAGCTCGAATTATATCAACATTTGATCATCAATTTAGCCTCCAACATGTATCTACATCACATTAAGACATCGCAAAACGTAACACAATCCAAATACTCATAAAACCATAATCAAAACACGTACACAACCTCATTTTGCGAATAAACTAATTAAAATCTCACTTGCTTAATAAATCATTTAAAACCACATTTCCTATGCAAATCATATGAATTATGGAGGAGAACATCATAAAATACAACGTTATAAAACGTATAAATTCACCCTTAACACTTACCAGGGAACAGATGTAGCCTGGAATTGTACAGAAGAACATGTTCCCCTACATGGAATTCTCTTTTCTTAATTTTGGCGTCATGGAGGAGTTTCGTCTTTTCCTTACTGATCCTGGCACTTTTGTAAGCCTGGAGTCTGAATTCGTCTAATTCATGCAATCTGCATTGCGATCGATGTTTACCACAGATTGGGAATCGAAGTTCGTAAACTTTGTAGCCCAATAAGCTCTATGCTCTAACTCGATCGCGGATGACATGGCTTACCATAAACCATTTGATATGGAGATGTACCCATAGAGTCTTATAGGCGGTCCTGTATGCCCATAGTACATCATCCAACTTCAAACTCCAATCTTTTCTATGATCATGGACCGCTTTTTCCAGGATTTTCTTAATACTTTGGTTGCTCCTTTCAACCTGACCACTAGTCATCGGATGATATGGTGTGCCAGTCTTATGACGAGCACCATACTTTTCGAGCACTTTTTCTAAGGGTCGGTTGCAGAAATGCGTCCCTTCATCACTGATCAAGGCACGTGGACATCCAAACCTCACGAAGATGTTTTTCTTTACAAATTTCATGACCGTCTTATGATCATTGTGAGGAGTGGCTTGAGCCTCTACCTATTTCAACACGTAATCCACGCAGATTAAGATGTATTTGTTACCACAAGATGATGGGAAGGGTCCCATAAAATTGATACCCCATACATCAATGACTTCGCATTCTAGGATGGGTTTCAAAGGCATGTCAAAACACCTTGTCAGAGCACCGGTTCTTTGGCATCTATCACAAGCTTTACAGAAATCTTCTGTGTCCTTAAAGATCGTAGGCCAATAGAAACTGGATTGGAAGATCTTAGCAACGGTTTTCCAAGGACCAAAGTGACCTCCAGTGGGTCCACTGTGGCACTGCTCAATAATGTCGCGCTGCTCAAACTCAGGAACACATCTCCTAAGCAGACCATCTTTACAGATCTTAAAAAGATCAGGTTCATCCCAAACGAAAGATTTCAAATCAGAGAAGAACTTTTTCTTCTCCTGATAAGACAATTCTGGATCGAGATATCGGGAATGAAGGTAATTGACAATGGAAGAATACCATGGAACATCTGGAGCGCAGCCATCGATAAGCATAATTGTTATAAAACGGATGGAGATAACTTCAGATGCAAGAAAGCGAATGTAAGCAATCAAACATAAACAATCAAAGGAGAAAATAAAACAAGAAGAACACAGTTTAACGTGGAAAACCCCTCAGTGGGAGAGGTAAAAAACCACGGGCAGAAAAGAGATATTTTATTATGCACTGAAATTTACAGATTTCAACACCACCGGATAATGAGACAACAAATGTATTTATAGGCACAAATCCCTAAACCCTAGCCGCCAGGAATCTTTATCTGATGCACCATAAATACCCCTACACGTGTCCTCCTTTTAATGACACTGTATAGCTGTCACATAATAGAATTAGCAGATGTGGGACCCTGCTGTATTCAAGTACTCAGCAGACTATCACCTGGCCGATAGTCACCTCGCCGATGTGAAGCTCAATGAGACTCCACCCTCTCCGGGCTACGAAATTGAATACACTTCTCACCACCACCACTTAGCCGAGTCTTCGATTGGTTCCACCAAAATGTAGAGTTTAAGTCACCTTCGACAAATCTCCACCTTGACTTCAACTCTCCTGTGAGTCAAACAGATTGCACAACCGGATGTACTTGTACCAGATGCATTCGTCAATGCCGGATGTACTTGTACCGGACTATCTCCACAAAGATCCACTCCACCGATCCGCCTCGTAGAGTTTCCAAACAGATTATAGGCTTTGAATATTCGGAAGTCCAGGCAAAGCCGGAACTTACTCTGTGGAATCGGTTTAGTGAACATATCAATGAGGATTCTCCTTTGTGCCAATCTTCTTCACCACAACCCTCTTCTCATTCCTCAAGAAATGATACGACATCAATATGCTTGGTTCTCTCATGATGAACTGATCCTTGGCTAAACATATTGCACTTAGATCATCACAATAAATCTCACCTGATCCTCGATGCAACCCCAAATCATCGACTAGCCCTTCAACCGATACCCTCCTTAAATGCTTCAAGAAGAGCCATATATTCTCGCTGATGAGTTGATAAGGCTATCAGAGCTCAAGAGTAGCTTTCAAATTGACCACTTGCATTTCCCAATGTAAACACATAACCGATCATTGATTTTCTACACAATATCACTGCATAATCAACATCACAAGAACTTTGTGACTGCACCAATATCACCTCCATAAATGAGACCAACATCGCCTATACCTCTCGTACATTGAATATCCTTTTAACAGCCTTTCCAGGTGTTCCTTTCCAGGTTGAGCCATAAACTCTGCCGACAACACTGATCGCTCGAGCCAGATCGAGCCTAGTGCATACCATGGCATACATCGACTACCAACCGCACTAGCATAGGAACTTTTGACATAAACTCCTTCTCTTCACCGATCGTGAAGCATAAATGACAAATGAACATTTGATGCCATAGAGTATCTATTGGTTTTGGCAAAGAGACATCCCAAACTTGGCCAATATCTTCTCGCACATAACCTCTTGAGACAAGAACAACTTCTTTTGACTTCTATCTCTCGAGATGTAACGCCCCGTTCCCGAACACCGAGTCCTTATCCGGAAATGAAACGTTCGGCACGTATAAAATAAAGTAAATTCACTTTATACGTAAGCCTCTAATACGTCGTATCAAATTAAAGCAAACGGAAGCAAAAACTCGGGTATAAAATTTCTAAATGTTTAAGAATAGAAAAGGAAATCTAAAAGCGGAAATGTAAATTTATTACATTCGAGAAAATACGAAAATCCCAAAAGAAAAGTACTACGCGTCTCGAAAGACCAAAAGTCTACCTCACAGTATCAAAAGTAATCCAAGAATATACGTAAAGCAGTAAATAAAAGTCTTCAACGAAGCGCCACAAACGTCGTCGCCGAACTCCTCCTCGAAAACCTGTTCGTCTTCTCATCCCCAAACACATAGAAAACAATGCATTTGAGGTAAGTACAACGTACTTAATAAGAAAGAGAAGCTATGACATCAACTATAATTTATAAGGAAAAGATATTTAATTCGATTTGTTGTTTATGTGAGACTGACTCAATCTAGGGTCATTTCATGTCCATCAACATAAATTGACTAAACGTTTCTACTTAGCTTATCTATGTTACAACCGCACTCAAGGGCACTACGCAAGATCCACCTTAGCGTAATCCCTCCGTGCTTAGGGTTTTGGACGACCCACGGAGTTCTTCCACCTCGGGACACTCTTTTGCAACATATCGCTGGATCACACCAACATCCACGAAGTCTAGAAAAGGTAGACTCCGATAGCACGCCGCGCGTCTCGGCAGAGAGTCCTCTATACTTAGGGTCATTGACCTCTGAGATCCTCCTCCACCTTCAGAGGTAGCACATGCATCGCGATTTAGCCTGGTGCCTAGCCAAAGAGAGACATGTTGTTCAATCTTTTACTAGTCAAGTACGTTGATTATTAGGATGATTAACTAGCCACCTAAGTGTTTTCAAATAATCTCCTCACACAAACTACTCTCTTCCTAGACCACTAGACACGGACAAGTCCTAGCAATTACACGCATAATGATGAATGCTAACTCATCAAAGCACAAGCCTATCATGCTCTTCCGATGGATCCGAACTTCAACTCCCTTTAAGAGTACATTCGGTGTTTTAACTGAACGAATCAGAAGCTCAATTCAGGCTTGTTCAAGGTTATACAGTATTAACCTATCACGTTTAAAGGTTTCATAAAGCTAAATCATGCTTATAAGGCTATACAACGACCAACCAAGGAAAAAGGGCAAAATAAGCTAGACGCCCGTTTAAGGCTCTGGACGCCCGTCTGAACCTTATTGGACGCCCGTCCAAAGATGGACGCCCGTCCACTATGCCCAGACGCCCGTCCACGTAAAACGATTTCAATCTCGAATGTAAATAAAGACTTCGAACGCCCGCCCGTCGAGAGAGGCCGACGCCGTCCGATATGTGCCCCAAGTAGACGCCCGTCCAGTGAGGCCAGACGCTGGTCCACCTGGGTTCGACTAGAACCCTAAACCTTCATCATACGATTTCCAAAACGATTCCAAACCGAACAAAGGCAAGAAGAACGACACGTAAAAGCTCAAAATTATGTCTAAACATACCATGGCACCTATGATCAATAACCAATCCATAAACTCATCAATCTAGCATCAAAAACACCGTATAATTTCATCTAAACCTTATAAAGGACAATTGAGATCATAGGGATAGTTTTCTTACCTATTTGCACCGGAGAAACGATCGAACCTCAACAAAAGCTCTGCAGCTTTGCCCACCAAACTGGTATCAAGACGATGCTTTCCTCACGACGATTCCAATGCTCCCGTCCGATCTGAAAACAACCAAGAATCGCCTCGGTTATTGGTGAAACCTTCCCAACCCTCAATTCTCTCCTTGAATGCGCAGAAGAGAGGGAGAACGTGGCTGCTCTTTTTTTTTTTTAAACAGGTTATGGGGATCATCAGTCAAGTTTTCCTTTAAATACCCATTCCCATAAAACCTTAATTTTCCTTAATTGCCCCCAATTACCAAAAATCAGCAATTCCCTTTTAATTTATATACATGTTGTCGAAAATACATATATATAAAATCAACAAAATACTTAACTCCATTAAAAGAAAAGAAATAATAATATTTCGTTTTAAAAATGACACGCCTGGCTTCTTTCCGAAAATCGGAATATTACAATCCTCCCCCCTTAAAAGGAGTTTCGTCCTCGAAACTAGAACATACCGGTAGATCAACAAACTCTTGAATTCATTGACCATGTCGCTTCCACTTCCCAGGTTGCCTCCTCGGGTGAGTGATTACTCCATCGAACTAATACCAAGGGAATCATCCGCCTCTTAATCGCCTTTTCTTTCCGGTCTAGAATCTTGATAGGTCTTTCGTCGTAAGCAAGATTATCTTGTAGGATTTCTGGATCAACCGTAGTTTCAACATCGTTCTTCGCCGACATTTCTTCAACATCGAACGCGTGAAATACGTTATGGACTCGACATCGATTCTGGCAACTGAAGCTTATAAGCTAACGTTCCAACTCTTTCCAAGATCTCGAAAGGTCCGACATATCTTGGACTTAGCTTTCCTTTCTGTCCAAAGCGTTTCACTCCCTTCATCGGTGAGGCTCGTAGATAAACTTTATCACCGACTTCAAACTCAAGAGGTCTTCTTCTAACATCAGCCCAACTTTTCTGCCTGTCTTGAGCTGCCTTCAAATTCTTCTTGACCAACTGAACCCTTTCCTTTGCTTGTTCAACCATTTCCGCCCTCAGTAATCTGCCTCTCTCGACTTCATCCCAAAACAGTGGCGTCCGACATCTTCTCCCATACAACGCTTCAAACGGTGGCATGCCTATGCTTGCATGAAAACTGTTGTTATAGGCAAACTCTGCTACCGATAGGTAATCATCCCATGATCCGCCTACCTCCAAAACACAAGCTCTTAACATGTCTTCAAGTGTTTGGATGGTCCTCTCAGATTGTCCATCTGTCTGAGGATGAAAAGCCGTGCTCAAATCCAACTTAGTTCCAAAGGCTTCTTGTAAGCTCTTCCAAAACCGACTGACAAATCTCGAATCACGATCCGAAACTATCGAGATAGGAACTCCGTGTAGCTTCACTATATTATCCAGATATAGTGTTGTCATTTTCTTCAATGGCATGTCAACTTTGTATGGCAAGAAATGGGCAGATTTGGTCAATCTATCCACAATCACCCAAATTGCATCATGTCCTCCCTTTGTCCTAGGTAATCCGGTGATGAAATCCATCGTAATCTTATCCCACTTCCATTCAGGGATGTCCAATGGCTTAAGCATTCCCCCGGGTCTTCTATGTTCTGCTTTAACCTTCTGACAAACATCACACTTTGCCACAAACTTGGCTATTTCCAACTTCATCGAGGGCCACCAAAATCTTTCCTTTAAATCTCTGTACATTTTAGTAGCACTGGATGAACCGCAAAAGCAATTCGTGTGCCTCTTCCATAACTCTTTGTCTCAGTCGCGGCATTAGGTACACACAGGCGATCCTGGTACCACAGATTCCCATTCTTGTCTAGCACGAGCCAATCAGAGGCTTCTCTCTAGCAACCCGCTTCAAATCAACCAAAACCGGATCTTCGTCTTGCTTCTCCCGGATGTCATCCATCAACTCGATCTTGCTAACAACGGTGTCACAAACTGCCGGTCTTCGATCTGATCAAAGCTTCTGATGTGCAGCCCATCTAGTTTTTCTCGCTACTACCTCAACACCGGAAGTCAAACATCGGTTTTCGCTCAAAGCATCTGCTACTACATTTGCTTTTCCCGGATGGTACTGAATATCCAAATCGTAGTCCTTCACAAATTCTAACCATCTCCTCTGTCTCATATTCAGATTCTCTTGGGTGAAGAAATACTTTAAACTCTTATGGTCGGTGAAAATCCTTGCTTTAACTCCATACAAGTAATGCCTCCAAGTCTTTAAGGAAAAAACTACACGCTGCCAACTCTAAATCATGTGTCGGGTAATTCTTCTCATGCACCTTCAATCGCCTAGATGCATAAGCTATCACTTTTCCTCCTTGCATCAACACACAACCTAAACCCCGTCCCGAAGCATCGGTATGAACATCGTAATTATCAAAGATCTCTCGGAACCGCTAACACTCTGGGCCGTAGTCAATTTCTTCTTCAAAGGTCCGAAAAGCTATTTCGCACTCTCTAGTCCATTCAAACTTCACATTCTTCTGTGTTAGCTTAGTGAGTGGAGTAGCTATCTTCGAAAAGTCTTGTACAAATTTCCGGTAGTAACCAGCCAACCCAAGAAAACTTCTTACTTCTGAAACGGTGGTCGGTCTAGGCCAATTCTCAACTGCCTCGATCTTCACTGGATCAACTTGAATACCATCTCCAGAAATCACATGACCCAAGAAACTAACTCGATCCAACCAAAAGTCGCACTTTGAAAACTTTGCATATAACTGATTCTTCTTCAAGGTCTCCAACACTATTCTCAAGTGTTCCTCGTGTTCTTTTTCATCCCTTGAGTAGATAAGGATATCGTCTATGAACACAATCACAAACTTATCCAAATACGGCATGAAAACACGTTGCATCAAATCCATAAATGCAGATGGAGCAGTAGTGAGTCCAAAAGGCATGACAAGGAACTCATAATGTCCATATCTCGTACTGAAAGCCGTATTCGGTATATCTGCCACTTTAATCTTCAACTGATGATAACCGGATCTCAAGTCAATCTTAGAGAACACTTTCTTGCCTTGCAACTGGTTAAAGAGGTCATCTATCCTTGGTAGAGGGTACTTATTCTTGATGGTAAGGTTGTTCAGCGCTCGGTAATCGATACACATCCGCATGCTACCATCCTTCTTCTTCACGAACAAGACAGGGGCTCCCCAAGGCGAGGTGCTGGGCTGAATTATGTTCCTTTCAAGCATATCTTTAAGTTGAGCTTTTAACTCCTTTAATTCAGCCGGTGCCATCCTATAAGGTGCCTTAGCAACTGGTGCCGCCCCCGGTAACAACTTTATCTCAAACTCGATTTCCCTATCTGGCATGTTTCCCGGTAACTCTTCTGGAAACACCTCGGGGTACTCTCTTACAACAGGAGTTTCTTCTAACTTCGGCTTCACTTGTTCTACATCCACTGCATACAGCAAGTAGCCCTCACAACCCTTCTGACAAGCCCTGATGGCCTTAACCGCTGAGATGATCGGATGTCGCTTCTTACCTGGCTTGTACACATTCCCTTGATACGTCTTGTCTGATTTTCCAGGTACTTTAAAAGTCACTTTCTTCTCTCTACAGTCCAAGTGAACATAATTCTCGGATAGCCAATCTATTCCGAGGATTACGCCAAAATCGAGAAGTCCAAACCGTGAAGTCGCTCTTGCATCGATAAGGTCCAACTCGAACTTCCACTTGAGGTATTATCCTAGTCACCTTTGTTACCTTCCCTAACGGTGTAGTTATTTCCAAAGTATTCCTTAAGGGTTCTCAAGGTAAGTTCAATTTCTTAGCGACCTTGGTTGACACAAAAGTATTTGACGCCCCGTATCAAACAAAGCCTTGACCACTAGGATTTCTAACATTATCGTATTTAGGATGTATATTCATTTATTTAAATATAGTTACAACATGAATAAACACGCTATAAAATATCTTAACAAAAGAACAAAACAACAACATGGTACTGAAATAACGCTCATCCTCTCGTTCCACAAAACCAAATAATCGCAAAAAACTCGAACCGGTCGGCTTGGGCGCTCTTTCCGCTTCATTGACTCGAACTACCTTTGTTCCTCTCGCTTGGACACGCCTAGAAAAGTGTCCTGGCTCTCCGCAGATGTAGCAACCGGTATTGTTCTCGCCTCGCACTTCGAGTGATTTGTGTTGCACTTAGAGCAAAGCGTGCACCGCTCGGGGCCTTAGCCGCCGTAGGAGCCGCTGTCTTCTTGACATTCTGTTGCGGTGCTCCCCTATAATCGCCTTTGACTAGTCCCAAGTTTCTCTTGTTCCCAACAACTACTATAGCCCTCTTTCTAAAGGTCTCGACTTCCAAAGCTTTATTCAAAGAGCTCTCGCCATATTCTTTCTCAGAAATCCCAACATGCCTGATTGGATTTCATAGGCCAAGCCTTCCTTGTAAAGAGCCATCTTCCTTTCCTCCACTTTCATCAACTCGGGTAGAATGTTTTCCAATTCGTTGAACTTATTGGTGTCTTGGGTCACCGTGTAATCGAGTACCTTGCTTAAACTTCAAAACCCGACTTGCCTTATCGCCTTGCACCGTGGCCGGAAAGTATTCGTTGTAAAACATAGCCTTAAAACCTTCCCAAATTAATCTTACCGTTCTATCGCTTTGAATGGCATCGATCCATGCTTCGCTGCGCTTAAGAGGAAACCGATCGCTAACGAAGGCCATTTCTGCCTCCGAACATGTATATTCCTGCAAGCCTTTTCAAAACCTCTCACCCATTCTTCGCTTTCATATGTTCCACATTTCCATAAAAGTTCTCAACTCGATTCCTTCTAACCGTGTGTACCAATCCACAACCGGTGCTTGCTCAAAAGCCGTCCGACTGGTGGGTAAACCGTGGGTAACCATACGGTATCTGTTGTGGGTACTGCTATTCTTGAGGAGGTAAGCCGGATACGCTTGAGATACAGCCGGTAAGGGTAGTATCCTCGTGGATAACTCGTGAGGTCATGGAGGGTACCGAGGTTGTTGAAAACCAACGGGTGGGTAACCAACGCCCGCCGATGATCAAAGCGTGGTGAAGGTGGTACGGTAGGTTGAGGAGCATGACCTACAGGAGGAGGGTAAAAGACCTGCTGCTGCGGAGGATACACCGGTGGATAAACACTTGTTGGTGGAGGGTACATGCTAGCCACGGTGGTGGTACATAGCCACCGGGGTATCACTTACCATGGTGAATCGAGCCGAACTTCCCACGTGCCATCGTGGAGGTCGCTCTGATGAGGTCGGGTGACAAACTCGATGAGACCTCGGTGATGGTGTCGCCGTATGTGGTGGTGGAGACAAACTCGCTGGGGATAAGGGTATCGGCCTCACTACACCACCCCTACAACCGTGCACGGACTTTCCCCAAACTCTGGAAGACTCGCACCCGCCTCCACCTCCTCGTGAACACCATCCTCGATGATCAAGAAAACCAGACGTTACTAAAAGGTCTAAAGAAGCTTATCTTAAAAGAAAGGAAGCCTAAAGGACGCTTCTCTCTGATACCAACTGTAACGCCCCGTTCCCGGACACCGAGTCCTTATCCGGAAATGAAACGTTCGGCACGTATAAAATAAAGTAAATTCACTTTATACGTAAGCCTCTACTACGTCGTATCAAATTAAAGCAAACGGAAGCAAAACTCGGGTATAAAATTTCTAAATGTTTAAGAATAGAAAAGGAAATCTAAAAGCGAAATGTAAATTTATTACATTCGAAAATACTTAAAATCCCAAAAGAAAAGTACTACGCGCCCTCGAAAGACCAAAAGTCAACCTCACAAAGATCAAAAGTAATCCAAGAATATACGTAAGCAAGAAATAAAAGTCTTCAACGAGCACCACAAACGTCGTCGCCGAACTCCTCCTCGAAAACTCTGTTCGTTTTCTCATCCCCAAACACATAGAAAACAATGCATTTGAGGTAAGTACAACGTACTTAATAAGAAAGAGAAGCTATGACATCAACTATAATTTATAAGGAAAAGATATTTAATTCGATTTGTTGTTTATGTGAGATCGACTCAATCTAGGGTCATTTCATGTCCATCAACATAAATTGACTAAACGTTTCTACTTAGCTTATCTATGTTACAACCGCACTCTCAAGGGCACTACGCGCGATCCACCTTAGCGTAATACCTCCGTATTTAGGGTTTTGGCCGACTCTACGGAGTTCTTCCACCTCGGGGACACTCTTTTGCAACATATCGGTGGATCACACCAACATCCACGAAGTCTAGAAAAGGTAGACTCCGATAGCACGCTGCGTCAAAGAGAGTCCTCCAGACTTAGGGTCATTGACCTCACAGAGATCCTCCACCTTCAGAGGTAGCACATGCATCGCGATTTAGCCTGGTGCCTAGCCAAGAGAGACATGTTGTTTAATCTTTTACTAGTCAAGTCGCTTGATTATTAGGATGATTAACTAGCCACCTAAGTGTTTTCAAATAATCTCCTCACACAAACTACTCTCTTCCTAGACCACCAGACACGGACAAGTCCTAGCAATTACAGACATTGATGAATGCTAACTCATCAAAGCACAAGCCTATCATGCTCTTCCGACGGATCCGAACTTCAACTCCTTTAAGAGTACATTCGGTGTTTTAATCGAACGAATCGAAGCTCAATTCAGGCTTGTTCAAGGTTATACAAGATTAACCTATCACGCTTAAAGGTTTCATAAAGCTAAATCATGCTTATAAGGCTATACAACGACCAACCAAGGAAAAGGGGCAAATAAGCTAGACGCCCGCTTAAGGCTCTGACGCCTGTCAACCTTATTGGGCGCCCGTCCAAAGATGGATGCCCGCCCACTATGCCCAGACGCCCGTCCACGTAAAACGATTTCAATCTCGAATGTAAAATAAAGACTTTAACGCCCGCCCGTCGAGGCCAGACGCTCATCCGATATGTGCCCCAAGTAGACGCGCCCGTCCCAAAGAGGCCAGACGCTGGTCCACCTGGGTTCGACTAGAACCCTAAACCTTCATCATACGATTTCCAAAACGATTCCAAACCGGCGCAAGCAAAGAAGAACGACACGAAAAGCTCAAAATTATGTCTAAACATACCATGGCACCTATGATCAATAACCAATCCATAAACTCATCAATCTAGCATCAAAAACACCCTACAATTTCATCTAAACCTTATAAAGGACAATTGAGATCATAGGGATAGTTTTCTTACCTATTTGCAGCCGGAGAAACTGATCAGAACCTCAACAAAAGCCTGCAGCTTTGCCCACCAAACTGGTATCAAGACGATGCTTTCCTCACGACGATTCCAATGCTCCCGTCCGATCTGAAAACAACCAAGAATCGCCTCGGTTATTGGTGAAACCTTCCCAACCTCAATTCTCTCCTTGAATGCGCAAAAGAGAGGAGAACGTGGTCTGCTTTTTTTTTTTTTTTAAAAAAGGTTATGGGGATCATCACCAAGTTTTCCTTTAAATACCCATTCCCATAAAACCTTAATTTTCCTTAATTGCCCCAATTACCAAAAATCAGCAATTCCTTTTAATTTATATACATGTTGTCGAAAATACATATATATAAAATCAACAAAATACTAACTCCATTAAAAGAAAAGAAATAATAATATTTCGCTTTACGCAAAATGACACGTCTCGCCTTTTTCCTAAAATCGAATATTACACCGATCTCCATCCCCAAGATTTTCTTGGCAAACTCCAAATCCTTCATTTCAAATTCAAGACTTGAGAAGGTTCTTCGATTTTGAACATCAGGCTTCCTTGCTGCGAATATCGACATGTCATCCACATACAGACAAGATAGATATATGATCCATCTTTCAAATGATCAGTAGTAAACACAACAATCATATGGACTTCATTATAACCTCTCAAGCATGAAATCACAAACCTTTTATACCACTCGCCTTGGAGCTTGCTTCAAACCATACAATGATTTCTTCAACTTGCAAACATAGTTTTCTTTGCCAGGAACTTGAAAACCCTCAGTCGTGTCATGTATATCTCCTTATCCACCTCACCATGTAAAAGCGGTTTCACATCTAATTGCTCAAGTTCCAGATCTGCTTTGTGCCACCATTGCTAGTAACACCACTGATTGAAGTGTGTCCACCACTTTGGTGAAAATATTTCATCAAAGTCAACCCTTCCTTTTGATCAAATCATCTTGCAACCAAACGTGCCTTATACTTGACCCTTCGCTTTAGTTATTCCTTCCTTTTCTTGAAAATCCATTTACAAGTCACAACTCCCTTGTCGGTAGGGTGTTTGATCAATTCCCAAGTCCGATTCTTCAATAATGACTCCATTTCATCTCCCATGGCTGCATGCCACCGAGATGCTTCAGACATGTCATCGCTTCCTGTAAGTAGTAGGTTCAAAGAACCTCTACTTCTTCAAAGAATCTTGGAGTGCATATCCACCAAATCATCATATCCATATCTCCTTGGAGGTATCCCAACATTAGATCTTCTAGCTCGCCGCGCCTAGACTCTGGCGATCAACGCTTGTATGACGCCTGCGAGGTCTCAAAGCAGTCGGGCTTGAATCGGATTCGGTTCATTATCCAGATCAATAGTGTCGATTTGGATCCACCGATTGTTGCATATCAAGAGACTCCACCAAGCTCCACCTGCTTCTCAACACTATCGATTCAAAGATCGGTTTCGCACTCAGTGAGACCTCCCACCGATGAGTTTAACATAGAATTTTCATCAAACACAACGTCCTCGCCGAGGATTACTCGGACTCTGCCGATGACCAAATCCTATATCCTTTCACTCCATCACCATTCCCACAAACACTCCCATCTTGGTTCTTGGCTCCAACTTCCTTCACTAACATGATAGTAAGTTGTACTTCCAAAACCCTTAGAACTGAGTAGTCAGCAGGCTTGCCTGACCACATCTCAAATGGTGTCTTGACATTGATTCCTGTGTGAGAGACTCCTGTTGATTAAGTAGCAAGTCGTCTTAACGACCTTCGCCAAAAATCTCCTTGATAAACCAAATTGAGAAAGCATACATCTTGCCCTCTCCAAGAGAGTTTGATTCATCCTTTCACTTACACCATTCTGCTGAGGTGTATTCCTTACAGTATGATGTCTAGCAATACCCTCAGCTGCACAAAATGAATCAAAATCCGTCCAGCAGAATTCCAGACCATTATCTATACGAAGCTTCTTGATTTTCTTGCCTAACTGATTCTCCACTAGGGCCTTCCACTGCTTAAAGTTACTGAATGCATCACTTTTGTTCTTCATCATCACCACCCAAGTCATCCTTGAATAGTCATCTATGAATGACACAAAATATCTGTGACCACCCAATGACTCAACTTTTGATGGACCCCAGCAATCTGAATGGATATAATCAAGTGATGCCTTTGTGTTGTGCAACCCTGCTGAGAACTTACTTCTATGCAACTTCCCAAACACACAATGTTCACAAAAGTCCAGATTCTTGACATTATATCCCCCAAGAAAACCTCAATTTGAAGAAAGAACTCAGATACCCTTTTCACCCATGTGACCTAGTCTCATGTGCCACACCGAAGTCTGCTTGAGATCAGTGAATCAATGAGGATGCAATGAAGAAGAAGTGCAGATACAATGAGATCCTTGTAATATATACAAGGTTCCTCTTGATGCCTTTGAGGACTACAATCAAATCTTTGAAGACATTCACCGTCCCACCTTCACCCTTGAAATTGAACCCTTGTCATCCAAGAGACTAAGAGATACCAAATTCTTGGTCATCTCAGGAACATGTCTTACATCTTTCAGGGTGTACAAAATTTACCATCCTCGCCCCTTAACTTTATCGAGCCAATTCCCACAACTTTGCAAACCTTGTGTTGGCCATATAGATTTGACCACCATCCATCTCGCTCATAAGTAGAAAACCACTCCCTGTTTGGACAAATATGGTAGGATACTCGAGAATCAAGTATCCACACATCATTGTGGTGTGTAGAATATCCTGCAACTAGAACCGTATCCTCATCGATTGCTCAAGAGCCAAAGCCGCTGCGCCGAATGCCTTCCTCGCTGCTTCTTCTTCCTTGACAGCTTGGACTTCCAATGTCCCCGCTCCTTACAAGAATTACAGACATCAGATGACTTAGGACCTTTGGACCCCGACTTCTTTTTTCTTCTTCTCGTCCATATCCTTTTCCACTATTGTCGCTAGCTACTAGCCCAAAGAACTGACTGTCTGTACCAAAGAGACTTGTGTCTAAGCTCCCCGGCATGTAAGGCGCACCTTACATCCTCCAAAGCTCACCGTATCCTTTCCAACTATCAAAGATCGCACAAAGTTTTCATATGATGCCGGTAATGACACCAACAGATTAGGGCTGCATCTTCATCTTCAATTTTAACATCAATATTCCTTAAATCAAGCAATATTGTGTTCACCGGTCCAGATGTTCCCTCGATGGACTTCCTTCATGCATCTTCAAACCGAACAACCTCTGCTTTCAACAACAACTTGTTGGTCGCTGACTTGGTCATATACAAAGCTTTCAAGCTTCTTCCACAACTTGGTCAGGTGTCTTCCTCAAAGAACCTCGGTGATAACATCATCGATAAGCACAACATGATGGTTGAATGTGCTTTCTTTCCAGACCGGCATAATCTGCACTGTATTTGGTTTGTCGATAAAGGATTCCATAAACCCTGCTTTGTTTCAACAATTGCACGATCTTGATTTGCCACGCACCAAAACTGTTCCTTCCTCAAATTTATCGATTTTTACGTTTATCACGACATATTTTCTTGCTAAAGATCACAACTTTATCACAGATCCTAGCACCTTGCTGAAGGCCTTGGTGAAGATGAAGTTGATCGTACAGATTGTTTTCTCCAGAACCTTGCTCTGATACCACTTGTTATAAAACGGATGGAGATAACTTCAGATGCAAGAAACAGAAACAAAAGCAATCAAACATAAACAATCAAAGGAGAAAACAGAAACAAGAAGAACACAGATTTAACGTGGAAAACCCCTCAGTGGGAGAGGTAAAAAACCACGGGCAGAAAAGAGATATTTTATTATGCACTGAAATTTACAGATTTCAACACCACCGGATAATGAGACAACAACTGTATTTATAGGCACAAATCCCTAAACCCTAGCCGCCAGAATCTTTATCTCGATGCACCATAAATACCCCTACACGTGTCCTCCTTTTAATGACACCAGTATAGTCATCACATAACGTAATTAGCGGATGTGGGACCTCGCTGTATTCAAGTACTCACAGACTATCACCTGGCCGATAGTCACCTGGCCGACGAAGCTCAATGAGACTCCACCCTACCAAGCACCTGAATTGAATACACTTCTCGGTGACCATCACTCAGCTGAGTCTTCAGATTGGTTCCACCAAAATGTAGAGTTTAAGTCACCTTACTGACAATAATGTTTTCTAGAGGAAAGTAAAGATCTATATCATCTGGATCATCCTTTTCCTCACTCAACATTCTTGAAACATGATCCGCACAACGTTTTCACTGCCCTTTTTGTCTTTAATCTGGACATCAAACTCTTTTAGGGTCAGTATCCAATGCAGTAGGCGCGGTATGGCCTCTTTCTTAATCATCAGATACCGCAAAGTAGCGTGATCAGTCCACACAATCACTTGAGCTCCTAACAAGTAACTCATTTAAACTTGTCCATAGCAAAGACTACGCCAATAATTCCTTTTCAGTAGTAGTATAGTTAACTTGAGAAGGATTCAATATGTGGATCGGCGTAATAGATCGGCTGAATTTCCTTTGATTCTTTGTCCTAGAACAACACCAATCGCATAGTTTGATCGTCGCACATAAGCTCGAAAGGTAGGTTCCAGTCAGGCGATATAAGAATTGGAGCAGAGATTAAACGGTTCTTAAGCTCCTCAAACGCTTGCTTGCAGCTTTCATCAAAATTGAACTCAACGTCTTCCTTTAGTAAAGTAGACAGGGGCTTGGCTATCTTGGAGAAGTCTTGAATGAATCTTCTGTAGAAACCGACATGTCCAAGAAAGCCTCTCACTTCACGCACATTCTTGGGATAACTCATCTTCTCGATAGCTTCTACTTTTGCCCTGTCAACTTCTATACCTTTGGCGGAGATCTTGTGGCCAAGAACTATTCCCTCATCAACCATGAAATGGCACTTTTCCCAATTGAGCACTAAGTTCTTTTCCATGCATCTGGATAAGACCTGGTCAAGGTTGTCAAGACAGTCATCAAAAAAGACTGACCAAAGACCGAAAAATCATCCATAAAGAATTCCATACACTTTTCTACTAGCCCGTCAAAGATAGCCAGCATACATCTTTGAAATGTTGCTGGGGCATTGCAGAGGACAAATGGCATTCGCCTGTAAGCGAATGTACCATAAGGGCAGGTGAAAGTGGTTTTTTCTTGGTCAGCTGGATCAATGGGTATTTGGAAATATCCTGAATATCCATCCAGAAAGCAGTAGAATGCGTGCCCCGCCAGACGCTCAAGCATCTGGTCAAAGAATGGAAGGGGAAAGTGATCCTTCATGGTTACCTCATTGAGCTTCCGATAATCGATGCAGACTCTGTAACCAGTGACAAGTCTCAATGCTATTTCCTCTCCCTTCTCATTCTTCTCAATCGTAATTCCACCTTTCTTGGGAACTACTTGAGTCGGGGAAACCCATTCACTATCAGCGATGGCATAAATGATTCCCATGTCCAGCAGTTTGATGATTTCTTTCTTAACCACCTCTTGCATATGTGGGTTGAGCCTCCTCTGGGGCTGTCTAACACATTTCGCACCCTCATTTGTCTTGATCTTATGCATACAGATGTCAGGAGATATCCCTCTGATATCTCCTACTTGCCATCCAAACGCTTTTTCATTTTTCTTCAAGACGTTGATTAATTTCATTTCCTCTAAACGAGACAGCTTGGCAGATATAATCAAAGGAAGCTTGTCACCTTCTCTTAGAAACACATATTTAAGATGTTTAGGCAACGGCTTCAACACTAAATCTGCAGGGGGGTCTTCTAAACTTGACTTAAGATCTCAACTTTTCAACTCAACATCGCTGAGTTTACCTAGCGGTCCCACTGCCAGAGCTTCTCCTCTCAACAACTCATCCTCGAATTCAGCTTCTAACTCCTCTAGACTCACCACACCATGATTATTCAAATTATCAACCAGTCGCTCATATTCATTTGCAACAGCCATGACTTGCTTTTCCATCAAATCATCGAAGTCATCAGACATATCCTCAATGGAAAAACCGGTTGGGGGACCAGAGGGTACCTGAATGGATTTAGAGACATTATAGCTTACCTCTTGATCACCAACGCGTATCGTCACTCGCCCACCATCACAGTCAATGAGGGCTCTAGCTATAGACAGAAAAGGTCTTCCAAGAATCAGGGGGACATTTTAATCCTTTTCAATGTCCAGGACGTACCAGTCCACGGGAAAGGTAAATCTATCGATTTGAACTAATATGTCTTTTAAGATTCCCGCTGCTTTCTTAGAAGATCTATCTGCGAATTGCAAATTCATGGTAGTGGGTTCTAGAAGATCAATTAAACCCAGCTGTTTGAACACAGACAATGGCATGAGGCTTATAGATGCACCCAGGTCACACAAAGAGTTAGGGAAGACCAGGCCTCCCATGAACACTGTAAGCACGAACTTTCCAGGGTCACCTCTCTTGGTTGGTAAGTCTTCATAATTGATCATTGAACAATCCTCACCAATCAGCCTTTCCATGTCTGACAACTTCCTTTTTGAAGAAACAACATCCTTGATAAATTTTGTATACTTAGGCATTTCAACCAAGACCTCTGATAATGGAAGATTCACCTGAGTATTTTTCAAAAGATTCAGCACCTTTTCATACTTCTTATCTTCACTTAAAGGGATGTTGCTCTTTCTTGGTGGAAATGGAAGCTTCTTCAGATCATTCTCAGAAAGGATTTTCTTTGAAGATGCACTGACAGCTTTGTCTTCCAGATCCTTCCACCGAACAGCCTTTTCAATCTTTTTATTAGTCAGGGGATCAGCCTCCTGACTAATACTTGATTCTTCACTCCTCAGGGGATCAGCCACCTGAGGACTTCCAGCTTTTTCACCTCTCAGGAGGGGCTAGTGGTTTCCCTGGTGGGAATGACCACTAACTTGAGTACCGCTTCTTAAATTCATTGCACTGGCGTCCTCTCTACCGTATGGAATTGATGGTACGAGGTCAGTACATTGGTCATTGTTCAAGTCGGTTTGAGCAACTTGATCACCCTTTGGATTTTTCTCAGTGAAACTGGGCAGTTGCCCTAGGGGTCGAGAAGCTAACTGTTCAGCCATTTGCCCGATTTGCCTCTCAAGGTTCTTATTTGTAGTCATCAGCAGTTGGATACTTTTATTTTGCTCCTCCAATTTAGCTTCAAGATTGTTAGTTTGGGAGGGCCTTGAGAGTTTTGGAAATTTTGAGCATAGGTTTGGTCGGGCCGACTTTGAAATTGAGAATTTGAATTGGAAGGCCAATTCTGATTGAATCTTTGAGTAGGATTGGAAAATTTTGAGTTTTGGTTCTGATTAAAACCAGGTTTTCTATTGAAATTTTGATTCGAATTAAAATTCGAAATAGGATTGAAACTGGAAGATTGATTAAACCCGTGGTTTTGGAATTATTCTGGCAAGAAACTTGATTAGACCCTTGGTTGTTCTGGCCATAGAATGCATTCACTTCAGCATTCTGTCCGTTCGTAGTGCAGAATCGAGAAGTGTGCCCCACCTCGTCACAATTTTGACATGTGACCTGATTATACTGTCCATAATCATGAACAACATTCACTTGATAAGGTGCAGGGGGATTAAATTGACACTGGCCATTCATATGGCGGTCGGATGACGAGCTTCAGCGATCTGAACCTGAGGGTTCTATGGAAGAGAAGAAGTTTGATTTATCGGATTCAAAACTTGAGATGCTGCCATCTGCTTCTGCAGCATGGCGATCAAACTTTGCATGTTTACCTCCTCTACCTTAGGAGGAGGAGGTGCTTGAATGGCTTGATAAGAGGGAGCGTAGTTGTACTTTGCAATGTCCTCAAACAGTGCCCATCCCTCATCAGGCGTTTTCTTCAGAAACGCCCCACCAGATGAACTATTGACCATGCCTTTTGTAAGCTCGGTCAATCCACTAAAGAAAGTGTTGACTTGCCTTTGCAATGGCAAGCCATGGTAGGGACACTTTCTAAGCAGAGACTTGAATCTTTTCCAACAATCGAAGAAGGATTCATTCTCTTTCTGGTAGAAAGTGAAAATCTCGTTTAAACACTGGGCTGTTTTTGAAGGTGGGAAGTATTGACTCAAGAACTCCTTTTCAAGTTCGGCCCAGGTGGTAATAGATTCAGAGGGGAGAGAAGTATACCACTCCTTAGCTTCTCCCTTCAGAGAAAATGGGAACAATTTCAGTTTAATGGCATCCTCACTTACTCCTTGGATGCGTGTAGTACCGCATATCTCTAAGAACGTACGTAAGTGAGTATGGGGATTCTCTTATTGATAACCGTGGAAAATAGATGCATGATGCATCATCTGAATAAGTCCCGGCCTTAGCTCGAAGGTCTGTGCAGTGATGGCTAGGATGACAATAGCCGGGTTGACTTTGACTTCGCCTGGCATGGCGTAGTCGGCCAACGTACGTCTATCCTCAACAGCCATGATTACAAAATCAGTGATTTCCTTGGTTAGCTGATCCTCAAGATCTTGCTCGGCTCTGTCTGCCAGAACCGCAGAACGGAAAATCCGCATGTTTGGCCGGACTACGGTTCGCTTTCGGGTCGAGGGTGTATAATGCGATCCTTTTGACTCCGAGTTTGCATAAACCGGACCAAAAACAAGTGAAAGCAACCTAAAGACTAAGAAATTAAAAGCCTAAACTAAAAATTAAAAGTCTAATAAAAGAAAAGAAAGGGAAGGAAGAAAATGAAATAGGATTATTAAGGGAAAAGGTGAAACAGACGGACGTCCAAAGGTTTGGACGGGCGTCTGCCCAACTTCTGGACTGGACAGGCATTCGGATGCCCAAACGCTCGTCTGGTCTTCAGAAAACTTGAACGGGCGTTCAAATATTATGGACGCTCGTCTAAGTGAGTGAAAACGCTACAGGATTGAAAATTTTCCAGCGGACGGGCGTCCAAGATCCCAGACGCCCATTTGGTAGCGGGAAAACTAGAACAGAAGCAGAAAATTTGCAGAAAAGAAAGGGGGGGTAAGGAAAACAGAGAAAAGAACAGAGACGATAGATAGAAGAGAAGAAAACTAATCACAAGAGAAAAAAGAACCTCAAACCCTAAACTAAAACCCTAATATCCTAATAACTTAAACGATTATCAAATAAAAATAGGAATTAAAACAAAATATAAACAAGAAAAACGAAAAACAAAAACTAGGCAACCGTCCGGTTCCCCGGCAACGGCGCCAAAAACTTGTCACGGATTTTATTAACAAAGCAAACAAGTAATAAAATTTATAAATCCCGTTTTTCCTCAAGTATAAGGATCGTAGTATAGAGGTTGATACCGGGTCGATCTTACGGGGAACTGGCGATTGTTAAGCCTAGTTTTTGTCTAATTAAATTATGTCATGAAAACTAATCTAAACAGCGGATAAAACTAAACGAAACTGAAAACAAATTTAACTAAAACGTAAAACTGGACAGAAGATATGATCTAAAGCCAGGAAAGATATAGGTTGAGAACTATTAAACTTAAACTAATATGAAACAAAAGTAACTAATCTAGACAATTCAAGTTTCACAGGATTAAATTCAAGTTTTAACGAACAAACGAGCGATTGATCCACCTATCCTAACAAGTATCAATTCCTATCTCGATTATATTGCGTTTTCTAACCAAGTTGTGATTTCACCTTGTCTAAAACATGAACCCTAATTTCTTAGGTAATTCACCTATTAATCTATATCTCTCGATCTAAGATTAACGATTTTACTAATCAAAGGTATAAACTTTAACCTAGCAATCTAACCTATTAACTCTCGTTATGATAGATTAAACAACTATTTCTTATCATGGTGATATGAGGCTTAAAGAGACTTTCATCAACATAAAACCATCATAACATGCAAATCTTTCGATACAATTGCAATTAAACAATATAAACATGCATAAAGGAAACAACTTTTAGGTAAAACTCACAATATAATCGCAGAAACGGAATCAAAACGTGTTAGATGGCTTCACAATGCTCGTTTGATGAAGCTTAGCCTCTCAACATCCTCTGGAAACTCGAAATTGCAGGAAAAAACTAATATAAAACTGCCTACTTTTAATCTAGAATTTGGAGCACAAAAACTGGAATAAAAGAAGTAAAAACGCAGCCTAAAGCCGCCCCTAGGTTTAGGGTTTCGAATAATGAGTATATGGTATCTTCAATGTGGAAAATAATGCGGCTATATATAGAATTTAAAGTCGGTTTCACTAAGTCGGCCGCTGGACGCCCGTCTGGATGCCTTGAACGCCCGTCCACTCTTCCATACAAACTTGAATCGGGCGAGTCATGATCAGACGCCCGTCCTTCTTTAAATTGGGCGCTTTCGTCCACCAAAAATCTGAACATCCTGAATGTAAAAACTCCTCCTGGACGCCGTCCATCATATGTCAAATGCCCGTCCCATCGGCGGGCCCGACGCCGATTCAATATGATCAATCTCGATTTCTTGATCTTTATCTCTTTTCCTCTATCCCATTCCTTCATTATCTCTTTTATCATCAATTAGCTCGAACTTAATCAACTTTTGATCATCTTTTGAGCCTCAAACATGTATCTATAACACATTAAAGCATCGCAAAATGTAATATCATTCAAATAATCATAAAATCAAGATTAAAACACCAAAATCAACCAATTTTGCGAATAACTCGTTAAAAACCTCATTTACTCAATACTTCCGTTAAACACTCGTTTCTTATGCAAATCATACAAATACGGGGGAAATTATCATAAAGTATAGCGTTATAAATCGTATAAATTCACCCTTAACAGAAAACCCCTTTGAACCTTATTCTCGGACAGGTTCTTCGTCTTCTCGTATACCTTTATAAACCGATCATAGTAGCTCTTGCAGGATTCGCCATCTCCCTGACGTATCTCATACAGATCTTTGATGGATTTCTTAGGTCGCTCTGCTGTTTCGAATTCCTTTAGGAATTTCATTCTTAATTCCTCCCAATTTCTGATTGAACCGCGAGGTAAGCTCCAGAGCTAGGCTGTGGCTCAATCCTGCATACATCCTATGAACGCAACACACCACGACGATTTTTTCGACGTGGCTAAGAGTGTTCGGCTCTGGAAAACGGTTATCCATTCTAAGGGGCAGGTGGTTCCCTTGTAGTAGACGTATTGCGAATATTGTATGCCCTTTGGAGGTAGCGACTCCAGTATCTCGTCGGAGAGGACATCAATTCCCTGAGTCAGCTCAGGTTTCCCCTCTGTTTGGCTTTTTTCAGCTCCGAGATCTCTCTTTCCATCTTCTCCATCCTAGCGTGCCTTGCAGGCACGATGTTACTGTCGGGTATCATCTTCCTTTTAATAATGTCCTCCGAGTCCACATAATAGACGGATTCCATCTCTTGCTCCGCTCTTTTTTCATTCAGGATTTGGCAAACGTCTTGGGGATCACTCGAATAAAAAGTAAATAAAAATTTATGAGCATGTGAAAGAGAAATTCACACAAAAAAAAGACAACGGAGATAAAATGTCTTACGTAAGGTGATGTTTTGGTCACATTTACGTTTGTTAACTTGAGTGCATGCATCAAACCAATTTCCTTTCAAAACATAAGCACCTTTTAGTGGTGTTGTAAGTTGTGGTGCTAATGGAGCCTGTACAATGAATGTATAACGTGCTCCTAAGGAAAGTTTCAAATGATTCTCGAAAGTGCGATTACCATGTCCTTGTAATTCTGTAAAATTTAATAATATGAAAGTCCAACAATCATTATTCAATATAGTTGTTGAAATATAAAGTGAAGTGAAAAGTACCAATGTGAATATATTTTGTAAAGACAGAGCGGGGTAACGAAGCACATAATGAGTGGTACTTGTATGAGTCCATTATGTGAGCATTAGTAAGGGAGTGCTGTAATATTTGTAAGGTGATATGGTGAATAACATGATAATTAGAAATACTGTATCTCATTCACATCAATTTAAAGTTGTCCTATACAAAATGTGAATTATATGTATTATTTAATTTTCAATGATAGTTATTCATTATGTTGCGTAAAATTTACATAAAATTACATAGTATAAGGCCGATGCGATATAAATATAAATATTAAGAAAAACATTTGCCGAATATTCTACTAAATTTTTTCCCCCAAATTGCCTTTATTTTGTCCTTCTAATTTCAGCCACAAATGTCCGCTTCTGTGGTGTGAATTACCGCCAATCCTTCCATCACCGCTCGACGCCTGTTGGTCCCAGAGAAGGGTGAAAATGTAGTCAGATGAGTTGTGAATGACTATATTGGAGTTTAAAAAACTTTTCTTTTTTAAAAGATTTTTGGGCAGTGGATAAAACCCTTCTTAATGATTGTTTCAAAGTAGTTCAAGCACACACATAATATAAAATAAACTGCAGTAAGTAAATGTTGTAAAGTAGAATGCAATAAGTAAATGAACACAAATATTTATAGTGGTTTAGGGTGGTGTAATCTCTTAATCCACTCTTCTCCTATGATGATTGGAGGAATTAACTATTTTCTTCCACCAATACAATAGTTATGATTGTTCTTGGCTACACAAGCTTCACAATCTATGGACTATCACTCCCTGGCTACAAAAGCTTCAGTGACTCAGTCTTCCACAATGCTCATTAGGAACAAATCTTTCAACAGCTATCACTTCAAGGTTCCAATTCATTCTCAGACAATATGATTCAATTGCTTCCGTTTGGTGTGAATTGGATTCAAACAGGCTTGATCAGACTCAGTACTTGATATAGATTTGATGCTCTGTTTTCTGTGTTTTATTTTCTGGATATGTCTTTTAGGTGCAGAATGAAGGCTTGTGAATTTGACAGAGTTTCAGCACTTAATGTTCTTTGTTCTGTATGCCTGTATTGTGTATCTCTTTGTGTTTCTGTCAATGCCTTCTATTTATAGCCTTGATTTCGTTGATTAAAAAAATTTTGGCCATTGGCAATTTAATTCTCAGGATCATCCTTGATTCTGCCTTGTATTAATCCTTTTTGATTTTGGTGATCCGGAATTTCTTCAAGCGTCCATCACAAAATTCGTCTTCGATTGATTCTGCATTAATTGCTTGATCTTCTGGATTTGATCATATTGAGGATTTCATGACTATCAAATATGACTTACACGGCTGTTCTGATTATTTCTTCGCCGTTGAGATACTCTTCCATGATGTAACTTTAGTCAGCAAGCAAATATTTCTCTTAGCTGGTCTGCTGTTTTTTGTTCTATCTTTCCCTCTACATTGATTCCTGATGTCCAATGTATGATTGTACTTCACTGATACTTGATTTGGGTGAGATCAGTGTACACCATATTAAAAGAATAGATTCCATCACTTGTAATATATCTTAGACTTACCCAGGGTCATCATGACATCCTTGGTTGTAAGTCAGTCCATAGGTCTTCACTTCACTGTGCTGGTTCCTTGGCTGTCTTCACTGAACTGCTCCAATATCTTTACTGAGCCGGCCTACCAGTCTATTACAGTGCTTGTCTGACTAAACTTATACAACATGTCAGACTTATAATAAAAGCCTATACAAACATTACTACTCATTAGACTTATTTCAGGCTTGCTATAACAGCTAGTATGGCCATCATCAAAACAATAAAATGTTCCTAACAATTTCCCCCTTTTTATGATTCCAAAACCCTCATAATCCTGAATATAAGTTCAATCACATAAATATGAAAACTAGAATAAAACTCAATAATTTTATTCATCCAAAAAAGGCATAAAGATGTTCAAATAGAAAGTAAAAACTAGAAGCATATTACGGTCTACTTTCTAAGGCCTAGTTCTTTCAGGCTTACCACTACCTTCCCTCTTTTTGATAGCATCAATTTTCTCTTCCAGAGTTGTGTTTGTGGCCTCAGACACTATTATGATAGTGTCAAGATACTTGATGGCATGATCCAGGGTGCTGTCAAATGCATGGATTTGTTGAGAGTGTGTTTTCAGTATGTAAACCATGGGGTTAAGCCTGCCATCAGCTGCACTTGCTAGATGCTCCAGATTTGTATGGACATGCTATATGATCAGTGAATTCAGCATACTTAGCAGATCACCTTGCTTTTCTATCACAGCATCATGGACCTCAATGTGGCTAAGTAGAGCCTCAATCCTTTGCTCCATGGAAGTATAACGACTCCTCAGTGTTGTTTGGAGATTTTCCTTACTAAGAGTTTGCTTTTCCATGTCCACAATCATAGGGTTAGTATCCATATGAAATGATCTGTCTGGATGGTTAGTGGTAGGTTGTGCCTGTGCCGATGCCTCATCAGAGTCTTCTTCAGCTTGCTCTTCTTCATTCTCCATGTCAGATAGGGATTGTTGGGGGGTAGCTTGATTCTCCAAGTCTTGGTTGGGACTATGTTTCATCTTCAGCTGCTGAAGTTTCAACTCCTCAACTGTCATTCCCCTTTGATTAGTGTGGAGGGTCCTTGTTGAATCTGTTAGTGGTGCTCTTTCAACTGATCCACTCAGCTGCTTTTCACAATCAGCCTTACTTCTTTGGATAACATCTTGAAGTTTCAATTGATCATCAGAATCCTCATTTGCCTCATGAGCATCAGTGTGATGATCATCCTTTAACTCTTTTTCTTCTTCGTCTTCTGTTGGATGTACCTCTTCATCATTCTCTTCATGTTCTTCATCATATTGATGATGAACTTCTTCCTTTGGATCTTTTTCATTCTCACTTATCACCAAAGGACTTTCCTCATTGCTTGACAAAATCCTGAGTTGAGCTTCTCTAGTTTGAGATCTGGTTTTTCTACCATGTTCTTGTCTGAAACTTCCTTGATTCCTTGACATAAATGAACATCAATTTTGCAACATGTAACTTGTGCAAGTGATGGGTTTCACTTTCACACAGTCCAGCAAGTGTTGAAGTGGAAAGCCAAAGGATTTTCTGACCCAGAAATCACCTTTCTTTTGTTCCCCTTTCTTCGTTGATAATTTCTCAGCAACCAGTTCTCATTTAATCTACTTTTTGATTATGTAGAATATGAAGGAAGCCTATTTGAACTCATTGTTTCCATAAACGATAGCCATTAGTTTTTCTCGTACTTCCATCATTCTATGCATCGATCCCAATTTGCCCTCTATAGTCTTGATGATAAGATAAGCAAATTCTGCAAACAGCCTTTTGTGTTCGGATCTGCTACAGTTGAGCCTTTTGTTCTCAGATGTAGCATTCAGTCCCATTTCCAGCCAAAATGCATCAGTGTTGATTTCCACATCCTGTTGTGATGATCCGGTGTTGGAGAGTTGGTGACTAAGGAGTCCCGATGTGATGATCAGAACTCTTCCATTCACGGTTGTGGTGATAGATTCCGGCATGCATTTCTTCTTTCAAGGAATAGATTTTGCATTGCGCCAGAATGAGATTAGATTCTCATAGCATACTCCTTTAATTGGTGGATTGAGGAAGGTCATCAATCCCAAGTTTGTACACCCATCTGCTAGTCTTCGAGCATGTGGATCATTGCCGCATAAGGTGAGGTAATGTTCAGGTCTGAAGAATGACCCGGTGACGATTGATTTCTCGTACTGTTTTCTAGACTTTTTGTTTGACGAAGATGAGGCCATTTTGAAATTTTGAGAAATCTTTGAAATTTCTTGAGGAAATAGGGTTTAAGAATTTCAAGGATAGCGTAGAAATTTTATGGAAAAAACCAAAGTGTTGTTTATATAATTAAGATTTAAGTGTGTGAACTATTAGATGTAGAGTGCCCGAAAGGCAATTGTTGCTTGTCTATACGGGGCAGTGGGAGATTGTTGGAAATAGAGTCTGAAAGACAATTTATATAGTTGTGTTCATAATTAATAAATGACAGATTTATTCTCATCTTATTATTTGCTTCATGCTTATAAGTAATACATTGCTAAAAAACCCCAAGTCGTATCACATGAAGCCATATAACTTAGTGTGTCACAAATGAGGATTAATTTTATGGTGATACACTTGAAATGTTAGTCCGTGGTGAAGTTAATCAAAGTATGGGGTCTATTGATTAAACCACCATTAATGCGCCCAAAACACTTTATGGTGCAACCGTCTTATCCGGACCGTCGACATTGGTTGTCTAAGTGGGGAATTTATATATGGTGAGATTCATATAGCACTGGACCGATTTAATCTACGTTTCTTATATAATTCCAAGATTGAGAAATCTCATTATATCACAAGATGGTCATATATGGATTAACCTTAATCCTGAAGTGATTGCATACTCCTAATGGTTTCAGGATAGGGTTTGATGTGTTCGTTAATGATCGCTAAGAGGCACGGTCCGAATCACTTTCACGTTGGCACTATTCTGAAATGAGTGAGAAGTGTGTGTCTCACAGATATGGAATCCATTCCTTCCAGCGGGAAGTAGAAATACAATCCCCTTATTTGTTAATCCTAGAAACTGATCGATCCACGGATTTTGTATTGGTTATGAACAAATTGATCACTAGTGGGTTAATGGTAAATAAGGATAAGAGGTATTGAAGAAGGTTTACGGAAATAATCCCGCTTCATTACGGATAGTCTATGGAGGGTTAGTTTGTATGTAATGATTATATCAATGGACACTTATCGACTCGACTCGACGTTTTGAGAATAAGTTATATCTATAATCGATAGAGTTCTGTTTCGAATTTATGGTGGTGTAATTCCGGAAATTATAAGTTGAGTAGAAATATTCTGTTCGACGAATATTTTATTCAATTTATTGTAGCAACTGGTTACAGGTCCATGATCTCCGGGTTGGCTCCTAACACGCGAGTGTTTTCTCGTTTTATGGAACCTCGAGAATAAATTAAATAGTTGGTCTATTTAATGAATATGCGATATTATTTATTTGGTAATAATATGTAAAATAGAAATGACATTTTCTATTAAAATAATGATTAAAATGGCGCCACAGATTGTAGATAAATTAGGAAAAGAAATTTTCCTAGATTATGTCACATGTGTAATTAATTAATTATCAATTTGTTGGATAATTAATGGAAAAATAAGAGATTGATTTTTTGGGAATTATCTCTTATCTTTTGGAAAATATCTTTTCCTTGTGGGAATAGGTAATTGTGGTGTGAAGAGGATAACTCTCTTGACCAGTTATTTTCCTATATAAAGAGAGTTCCTCCTGGCACATAAATATAGATAAAAAATTGCGTCACATAATAAATAAAAAGGAAGAAAAATTAGTTTCTTGCCTTAGTCAATAAGAGAAGAAAAACCTAGGGTTTTTTTCTTGTTCATATTCGAGGAGGTTCTACGACGAGGATCGACGTCCACCAGTCGTCATTAGGAGATACAATCTAGAAGACTGCGGCTTCTCTATCTGTCGATTTATTATTCCTCTTGAACAAGGTATATCTTCAACTTTCTCATAGTTGTATAAATTATTTATGTGGACCATATCGTGGTAAAATCGCAAGCGAATTTAGTCGTTGCTTCCGTTGTGCATGATCGAGCGTCTCGATCGGTGCTGTGAATCAGATCTGACGATCCAATTATGGATCGGATCCGGATTCGGATTTCTGTATATCCAGCATGTAGTATTAGAGACAGGTTAAAGCGATTTTACGATCATTATTGCATAATTAATTAATAATGAGTGAAATAGAATAAAAATTGTATCTTTTAATATTATTTATGCGATTGAATGTTTTTTGGTTGACGAGATGGACTGGGGTTGGTACTTGTTTACCGTTAGATCTATTGCAAACCCGTTTTTCTGGGTATAGGATATCATGTAATTATTTTCGCAATTTTAATTTTCTGAATTTATTTATTTCGGGCGCGTCATATTTATATTACTTTTAGTCGAAATCTATGAAAAAAAAGATGCAGCACAGTGGTCAAGACACAGGTTCAATTGTGTGCACACCCGAGTTCTAATCCCCTTGACCGTATAAAATTCTAAAACTTTTATGGTACTATTTTTATTTTTTTCCCTGTTCGTAAATTATCCTTGCATCATAGGTGTTGCTGCGTCTTGAGATCCTAATTGCCATGGTTCTGCTGCATCACAATGACCAATAGGAAGAGGAGATGATGCATGAGGGATGTCCCCACAATGATGGCTCGATCTGTTGTCTTGGGGAGCGTTGAAGCTTGCTTCTTCTCCAGAGTTTTCTTGGTCATCAATACGACCTGTCCTTAATAGAACAGATCTGATTTTCTGAACAATTGGAAGTTTTTTGTTAGAAAAAAAATAAAATTAAATGATTCGGGAAAAAAATTACGACTTTATAAAAAAACAAAAAAAAAACAAATGGGATTCGAAATCAGGTGGTGATGAATGAAGAAGTAGACTCATACCAACTCAACTGGAGCAGTTTTTGATAAAGGAACAAGAGCAGAATATTAAATACCTAGAGCAGATGAAGAAAATAGTAGAATATTTTTAATTCTATGTTTAGGGTTTTTTAATTTATAGATTAGATAATGGGGTATCAACGGTCCATCTCAGTGGTTTATTTTTCGCATTTATTTTCCTGTATGATTATTTATGTGATATAACCATGTCATGCATCATATTCATGAATTCCACTGCTAGCATACGCATACATGTAGAAAATTAATATTGACAATAATTAGACATGTATGAACACAATAATTAATTTAGATTAAAAATAAATTAAATTACTTAAAGGAAACGGAATTTTATTGGGATATAAAATTCACATGATAAACTTAATTTATGGATCTAAAATTCTTTGATGATTTATTCAGGTAGTGTCTACATAAATAGAATTTTAATAATAAAAAATTTGGAAAATCGTGAAAATATTGGACACTAACTAGACGGTATTTAGAACCGATAAGTTGGTGATTGCATTTCATGATTTATTGCTTTCGATTATTGGAAAATTCTAAGATCCTAAATTTTTATCATGACAATATTAGGACTATAAAATTCTTTGGTGGATTTTAATTGTGTAGTGTCTACACAAGAGATTTTCTAAATAATCGATAAATTGGAAGATCATGAATATAATGTCATTAGTTAGACGGTATTTGGAACCGATAAACTAGTGGGAGCTTTAAATTTGTGATTTATTGTTTTTCGATTTGGTGGGAAATTCATAAGTCCTATTATATTAGGATTATAAAATTCATGGTGAATTTTAATTGTGTAGTGTCTACACAAAGATTTTATAAATCTGAGAAATTGGAAAGTCGTGAATAAGTGACACTAGTTTGACAGTATTTGGAACCGATGAACTAGTGGGAAGATTAATTTAAATACTCATGATTCATTGTTATTCGGATTGTAAGTAAATTCTGAAAATCCTAAAATACTACCTAATTTTCAAAATAACGAGTGGGAGCGGGGAAGGTGACAACCGACCCTACTGTCTCTACTGTTAAAACAAGCGTGTGAGAGAATGGTGACACCTCGTGCCGCTTTGATTTCAGCCCCGTAAGGATGGCCTTCACCGCTATCAAAATTCAAGGCATTGTCTCCGAAAGGATAGGATTTTGGGTACTCGTCGAGTCACTGACCGACCCTAAGGCGGCATACTCGGGGAGTACATTGAGATCTGACACAGTATGTCACACTCAAAAGGATATTGTTGGAAATATCTTGGCTAAAAAAGGAAGGTAATCAGCAATTAAATAGAGATGTCTGATTCTCAGTTAATTGTTGGGAGAGATCGTCTCAACTTAATCGTCACCTCTTTGACCTACCCTAAGGCGGAACTGTAGGTCTGAGATTAAGTCCTTGGAATTGTAGGATAAACTGCATGCATGACATCACATTTATAATTCCTAAAATCATTATTTGTTGTGGTGTATGATTTGATTTATATTTCTGTCATAAATTATTTTACAACTACATATCATCTCAAGGTATCTAAACTGCTAAACATGATAAATTGACTGATGATGACTTCGTAAAAGTGGAAAAGTAACAAGAACGTTGAACTCAATAATCAAGAATGCAAATTAATTATTCGGAAGAGGAAGTTCCTCTTGAGCCTTCAAACTTAAGTGACAAGAATGTCACTGCTGTCACTTGTGTTGAACGAGAGACAAAATTAAAATTAGTTCAAAGATGATGAGAATGATTTGGTATCAATCTCACAAGACATGCCACAGTTCATGAGAAGTGTCTACTCAAGTGAATACTAGTTAACGGCCATTTCCTTTAAAGAAAGCTGATAATGGAAGGTAAATGTCTATAAGTGTAATTCATCTAAACTAAATAAGTTAAAGGCTAAACTGAAACATTAATAAAAGAAAGCATATGATAAGGAAAGTGATTTCGGATTACAAACCTATGAATCCTTATAAACTTTCTTAACCGAGTAATTTAACTCGGAAGCTAAAGTTCTTTTTTAGAACAAGGTAGCCGGACATTCATGATGAAGGGAAGACAGCGAGCATTTATTTCAGCTAAAATAGTAGGAGTGATATAAGGAAACAAATTTCGAATTTTAATCCTTGAACATCGCAGAAATTTAATTTCTGTATTTAGATTCGTTGGAACGAATGGATTCACTTTGAAATCGATAATATAGTTGCCTTAAAGAAAGTGAATATGACATTTGGATACGATTGTGAGACTCAGACTTTTGTCTGATAAAGTCAGATCCACTAAGTAATACTGAAAAGATATATGTAACACAACATAAACTATTAAGACAAATGACTTCCGTATTTAGATGAACGATTCTTCAGCATCTATTAATTAGTGCATATATCCTAAAGATAAGATCTGAAGACTGGATAAGAGTTATTCCTATCTCCCAATCTAAGAACACTATCTCAAAGGAAAATTGACTAAGTAACCTTTCAATTTGGAAAAGGGTAATAGAGCTGAAGAAATATCACAGCTTGTTCATATTGACCTTCAGGTTCTTATGAAGGATACAAAGTAGTGGGAGCTTTTGAGTGGCTGACACTATGTGATGTGATTCCGGTTGGAATCAAATCTGATGTTTTGCCCAGGAAGTAACTAAGGGGAACAATGACGAGCTAATGATCCTAGACCTAGTAATCCAACTAAATCGTAGGTAGAGAACGCCCAACAATCGCTCACAATGCTGGTAAATCCTCAAAGGGGTGAACTTTCTACGACGAAGAAATTTCTCACTCGCAAGTGATATTCAAGCATCACGACTTGATTGAGTAAAACTCAATAATTTGTTTTCTCATTTAATAATTGTGTAAAGAATGAAAAGCTAGTGTTTGCCTTATATAGGCTTACAATCAAATGAACTAGAAGTAAGAAAGCAATGTGGGATAATTCTAACCTAGCAACTATGCAACATGCGCCCCAAAGGTGGGCTTACCTAGTATACTTAGGCCCAATGACCTTTATTAGATAATAATTAAACATAAGCTGAATTATCAAAATAAAATAAGTCCGACACTTAATCAGTTTCGAATATAATCTTCTTGGCGTCCAACGGCACTAAGGAGTGTCACTATTGGCGCATCAGTCTTCTCCACGGCCTCTCCGAACTCCGAATAATTCTCTATCACCAGGTTGTTCATAGCTTCTCTTAATCGCTTCCTTTGGAGCCTTGTTATTGGCCCATCTCGAACTACCAAATGATCCTCGGGCTGCATAGGTGCCAATGGGTCGGGAATGTCATCATGGATCACATCATTCCCTCCTGGTTACAAAGGATCTATCCTCAGATCGTAGGGGTTGTTAAAAGGCATCAAATCAGAGACGTTGATAGTGCCAGAGACGCCCCACTCAGGTGGAATAGCAACCTTATAGGCATTGTCTTTGACGCGCTCTAGCACTTCAAAGGGACCATCACCACGGGGATGTAACTTAGACTTCCGGTGCTTGGGAAACCTATCTTTGCGAAAGTGCAGCCACACCCAATCCTCGGGCGCGAAGATAACTTCCTTGCGGGACTTGTTTGCTTGCTTCACATATCGAGCCGTTGCATTCTCCACATGCTGCCGAGCATCTGCGTGCAACTCCTTGACCAAGTCCGCTTTCTGCTCACCATCCAAGCTAGCATGCATACCAGCGGGCAAAGGAGCCAAAGAAAAAGGTGTTTCTGGGTTGAACCCATAGACGACCTCAAATGGGGTAAAACGTGTAGCAGATTGATTAGAACGATTATAAGCAAACTCAACATATGGCAAACAATGTTCCCAATTTTTCAAATTTTTTTTGACCACTACACGAAGTAATTGACCCAAAACTCGATTTACCACATCAGTTTGACCATCCGTTTGGGGATGATAAGCAGTAGAAAACAACAATTGAGTAACCAAACGCTGCCAAAGAATTCACCAAAAATGACTTATAAATTTCACATCACGATCACTCACAATAGTACATGGTACCCCATGCAAACGAACAATTTCCTTAAAGAACAAATCGGCAATATTAGATGCATCATTCGTTTTATTACATGCAATGAAGTGAGCCATCTTAGAATAACGATCCACCACAACAAATACCGCATCCTTACCACTCGCTGAACGAGGCAAACCTAGACCCGTCCAAATGGAGGAACCGGACCGAACCGGAACCGGAACCGGCGGTTTTAAACAATGCCGGTTTGACAAACCGCCGGTTTGAAAAACCGCCGGTTTACTGTTCAAAACCGGCGGTTGCCGGTTCATGGTTTACCCAGTTTACTCCCGGTTCAGATCACGGTTCCGGCCACAGTTTTAAATTAAATTTTTTTTTTTTTCATTTTCACATAATACTTATTATTTTCTCTACAATAACAAATTATTATTCTTTTCACTATAATTACTAAAACGAAAGTAATATATATATTTTTTAAATAGTTTTCTATTCGGTGTTATAAATAATATTAATATTGTGTTATTTTATTTATATGTAAATAATGTTATTTTAAAAAATTATGTTATTTTTTCAACGCTTGTACCGGTAATTCGGTTGCCTACGTATTTTTTATACGTAATCGTGTCGGAGGCACAACACATATAAAAAAATCAAAGCGAACGTAGTTCTTATTGTATTTTTTTTTGTTTTTTATAGTTTGTTGTAAAAGTTTTTATAGTAATTTTTATTATTGTTTTTTTTAAAGTCTTTTATAATTTTTGTTATAAATTTTTTGAGCCGGTTTTAAGTATACGTTGATTATAAATGTTGTTTTATTAAATATTAGGTGAGAAATATTGTGTTGTTTTTTTATATGTAAATTGTGTTATTTTTTCAACGCTTGTACCGGTAATTCGGTTGCCTACGTATTTTTTATATGTAATCGTGTCGGAGGCACAACACATATAAAAAAATCAAAGCGAACGTAGTTCTTATTGTTTATTTTTTAGTCTTTTACAGTTTGTTGTTTTTTGGTCTTTTATAGTCTTCTTATATGTTTTTATAGTATTTAAAGGTTTTTTAAATGTTTGTTTTATTATAGTCTTTTATAGTATATATATGTGTTTGTATTTTATAGTTTCATACAATTTTTTAGGTTTGTACTTTGTATATGGTTTATTTGGGTGTTTTTATAGTTTCTTATAGATTTTTTTTTGTTTTGTGTAGTGTTGTTATGGTTTGGTATAGGTTTTTATTGTTTTCATATTCCTTATAGTATTTTTTTTTAAATGTTTGTTTTATTGTAGTCTTTTATACTATTCTTATGTGTTTGTATTATATAGTTTCATATAATTTTTTAGTTTTGTATATGGTTTTTATTGTTTTTTTTTTTTATAGTTTTCTATACTTTTTTTTTTTAGTTTAAAGTAGTAGGTGTTTGTTAGATATTTTTAATAGGTTTTTATAGTTTCTATCGGGTTTTTCTTATGGTTTTTTTAATAGTTTTCTATAGATTGTTTTTAGTTTTTAGTAGTAGGTTTTTTATAGTTATTTTTAATAGGTTTTTTTAATCTTTTATAGTTGTTCGGTTATTATGGTTTTTTTTTTATAGTTTTCTATACTTTTTTTTAGTTTAAAGTAGTAGGTATTTTTTACTTATTTTTAATAGGTATTTATAGTTTCAATCGGGTTTTTTAATGGTTTTTTTAATAGTTTTCTATAGTCTTTTTTTAGTTTTTAGTAGTAGGTTTTTTATAGTTATTTTGAATAGGTTTTTTTTAATCTTTTATAGTTGTTCTATGAATTGTAACAAATATAGATATAAATTGCGTACCTTTAATCGATGTCGGTATTTCGAGCGCTTGTTCCTCCTGAAGTTTCAGTGTCACCGCCTTCGAACTGTGACTCCTCATCTTCTGACTCAATGTGTTGCACCCTCTTCTCGGCTCGTACACAATCTTGACAAAGCATTTGCTTCTCTAAAGTGGTGGGATGAAGCGAACATCTTTTATTGGTAAGCACATATCCTGCCATGCTGAAACATCGTTCAATGGTGACGGTCGAAACAGGGCAACTTAAAAACTCGACCGCCATCATTGCTAGAACTGGATATTCTTTAACATGTCTCTTCCAGCACGTCAATAAGTCGAACTCGAAATCATAGGTATCGATTTCACAGCCTTCAAATGTTGTGTTTAGAAATTTGGATATCTCTGTACGTTGATCGGATGACGATGTCGCACCCTTCTGTCGTTTACAATTCATTTTATCCAGAACATTTTGAAGTCCCCGTATGACACCAGTAGGGTTAGTAGAAGAACTTGCGGATGGATTAGGAACCGCTTCATTTCTTAATCCATACATACGCTCATATTCAACATACAAAGCATTTAATAAATGTTCTACTCTAACTACTTCAACTATAAAATCTACCGGGGGCACATTATGAGTAACAGACAAAGCATCATAGTAAGCACCTAACATGTTAGCCAAACCTACTAGTCTTATACGAGGGTCGAGCATAGAAAAATGAGATAAGTGTCAGGAATATACAACATGTATTTATTCCATTTCTCCTTCATCGGCTCTAAACATTCAAATAAATCTGCGTCGTGTTCCATAGTTTCAAACTCGGCAGTTATTTATATACAAGCAGGCAAGACTAAATGTGTTGTGGGTTGATAACATTTTGAAAACAATACTCTAATTTTTTTGAATATTTCAAAAACATCCATCAGTTTCTTGCAGGAAGTCCAAATAGAGGGGTACAAACGATATTCGCTCGGACAGTGTTCATTTAAAAATTCACAAAATGTTTTTTTAATTTTGTTTGTTTTTTTCCAAAGATCATGAGTCGTGTTCCACCTATGCGGTACATCTTGCGGCAGTTTTGACTTGACGATGACCTCTCTCTTTAAGAAATTTATACCACCTACTAACCATAATATTTCTACCTAAAATATGTGAAAAATCGCACTTTTTATTGCATTAATATTATGGTCAAAAACTTTTAGACAATCCTTTACACATAAATGAAAAATATGGCATAAACATCTAATATTAAAAAATTGACCGTTACAAATAGGTTCACAATATCGGGATAAGTCGGGAATAGAAGCAGTGTTGTTTGAAGCATTGTCAAACGCAATAGAAAAAAATTTACCTTTTAAATCGTATTCCTCAAAAATATCAACTAATAAAGATGCAATGTTAGAAGCAGTATGATTGTCGTTAAATAAACGAAAAGCAAGTAACTTTTTTTGGACAATCCAAGCGTTGTCAATCCAGTGACCCAACACGCCCAAATAATAATTGTTCGTCCTCCTATCCTCCCAAATATCGGCACATACATATATTCGGAATTTATTTTTCTTCAAACTTTCTATAATAATATTTTGTCGTTTAATAAATTTATTTTTGTAATCCCTAGTAACCGTTGCACGAGGGATACGAGTAAAAGCCGGCTGCAAAGCCCCTTGTACGTAGCTTTCGAAAATAGGATTCACAGGAAAGCTAAAAGGAAGACATATCCCTGTAATAAGATCCGTGGTTAGATCTCTATAGTTATCACGAGTGTAAATAAAGAGTGGATTAGTGTTACCTGCGCTGGAGCTCGGCATGTTTAGCTGGACTTGAGACACGCTGTCTTCCAATTTTTCCGGGTGTTTAGTTAAAATTTGACTCCGCATCGTTCCGTAACCACCGGCTTGTTTAAATTGGTATTTTTGGCCACAGAAATTGCACACCCCGAAGAAATACTTTCCGGGTTAGCTAATGCTATTTCATCAGTCCGAGCAACCTTTGTGAAAAATTCCGTAAATATTCTCGATTTTAACCTTTTTTCTTGTGCTTTGGATCGGGTACTTTCACTACTAAATCGTCTGACTCGGGAGAAGGAGTAGGATCAGCAGCACTAGCACAACGCCGACTCCCACCACGTGGTCTTGGACGGGAAGCATTCGGAAATACATCATGATCATCATCAACATCGTCTTCATCATTACCTTGACCTTCGTTAAGTTTGATGTTAAAATTTTCGGGTTGAGACAATATATCCTCGTAATGACTATCAAAATCATCTTGATTGTAACCTGAAGGTGTGTCAAACTGAGGAATCGAAATGTGATAACCGGTGACAGGGTCTGTATAATATTGGGGTCTATAGCCACCAGCAAGATTATCCGATTCCGGCACAACCGTGTCATCGCGGAAAGTAACATTTCGATTGCCTTGTGTTGATGCACCTCTTCTTGACATTGTAAAAAATCAAAATTATATATAACGGTTATAAAAAAAATAAAGTAAAGTAAATTTGAGTTAAATCTAAATTACATATAATGGTTATTAAAATTAATTTAACTAACCAATTTTACTTATAACTAAAACCGAATTGAAATAACGATTAAATCAGAACAACTTCAAATTTCGGTCTAGTAAAGTAAATTAGATTATAAAATTGAAATTTTTTTTACCCTTGTAACAAAATTAGTTGAATAAAATACAAAACCATATTTGCTTATAACTATAACCGTATTGAAGTAACAATTAAATCAGAACAACTTCAAAAATTGGTATCGTAAAGTAAATTTGATTGTTGTTTTTAACAACTAAACAAACTTCATAGTCAACGAAATGAGTAGAAGATATAAGAATTGAGTAGAAGATTTAAGAATTGAGATGTAGAGATTGGTGTAGGAATTTTTGAAATGAAATACGGTATTTATAAGAAATTTTTTGAGTAGTTTGGAAAGAAAAAATAGCCGTTGGGCGGGTCCGGTTCCGCTACTGGTTCCGGTTCGGTTCCAGCCGGTTCGGTTTCAATCGGTTCCAACCGGCGGTTCCGGTTCCCAATATCCCAAACCGTGCACAAACTGGCCAACCGGCGGTCCCCCAAACCTGCGGTTCAACAAACCGGCGGTTGACCAAACCGCCAGTTCCGGTTCCAACCGGCGGTCCCGGTTTCATTTGGCCAGGTCTTGGCAAACCCAACATGAAGTCCATAGATAAATCAGTCCAAGGGGACGTGGGAATAAGGAGTGGTGTGTACAAACCGTGTGGGGCGTACTTAGACTTAGCCGATTTGCACACAAGACAAGCATCACATATACGTGTAACATCAACTCTCATTTTAGGCCAAAAGAAATGTGACTTAAGCATGTCTAAGGTTTTAGTAACACCGAAATGACCCATAAGGCCGCCACCATGAGCCTCCCTAACCAGCAATTCACGCAAGGAACATTGGGGAATGCAAATAACATTATCACGAAACAAAAAACCCTCATTCCTATAGAAATGGCCATCGGCCGCATGCTCAGTTTTCGCAAATGTCTCACCAAAATCAGGATCTAAAGCATACAATTCCTTAATAAATTCAAAATCAAGAAATTTAGATTGCATGGTAGTAATCAAAGTATATCTACGAGATAGTGCATCAGCTACCACGTTATCCTGGCCTTTTTTTGTACTGAATCACATAAGGAAAAGATTTAATGAATTCCGTCCAACGAACATGTCGCTTACTCAACTTACCCTGACCTGTAAGATACTTAAGGGACTCGTGATCAGTGTGAATAACAAATTCCTTAGGTCGAAGATAATGTTGCCAAGTTTGAAGACATCTAACCAAAGTATACAACTCCTTATCATAAGTATCATAATTCAAATGAGCACCTTTCAATTTCTCACTAAAATATGCAATTGGTCTAGACTCTTGAATCAAAACAACACCAATACCCACACCCGATACATCACATTCAAGTTCAAAAGCTTTATTAAATCAGGCAAAGCAAGTATGAGGGCAGAAATTAAACGAGCTTTAAGAGATTCGAAAGCTTCCCTTTGCTTCGGGCCCCACTTCCAAGGGACATTCTTCTTCACCAACTCATTTAGATCTTATTGGCACCTCAGTCTTCTCCACGGCCTCTCCGGACTCCGAATAAGTCTTTATCACCAGGTTGTTCATAGCTTCTCTTAATCGCTTCATTTGGAGCCTTGTTATTAGCCCATCTCGAACTACCAAATGATCCACGGGCTGCATAGGTGCCAATGGGTTGGGAATGTCATCATGGATCACATCACTATGTCTGACGACTACTCGAAACGCTTATTAGTTTATCTAAATATTTGGAGGATCTCTGATATTACCAGAGAAACGAGTATTTCATGCTCAGATATAGTCTATAGCATAATTTTTGCACTGATGCTTGGCCTACCTCCGAGTGAAATTATTTCACTGAAAGGATAAACCATATAGTGTCTTGTATAGTTATTGATATGCTACAATACACTACTTAACCAAATTAAGATATTGGTTGAAAAATAACGGTTTACGTTATTATGTAATACTGAGAAGTCTACCTAGAAGATGCTTATGAATTTGTGGATAAAGAGTGAAGTGAATTTACTCCACTTTTGCAAATAGAGGCATTTAGTACTAGTGCTTAAAGGTAGGACTGGAGATTTTACATACACGTTCAGATGGTGATTGTTCATGAATATCTTAATGCTATGAGAAATGTTTGGTTATAAGATTCTTAATATCAGATGGTGAAGGTTACAATGTTACATCATTTCTAAAAGAATGTTCAAATAACAACCTTGGGCCTTGAAGTAAAGTTACTCAAGGAGTTACTATTTGATTTAATTAGAACACATCCAACATTGGTTGTTGGGGTAACACTGAAAAATACTACTGAACCAGATCAGAATATTAATCCACCCAAATGCAGTAGGAGTATGGTTTATCCATTGACTCGCTGTGATTATGCAGACTTTACAGTCTGCTGGGGGTGATTGATAACATATGGTCTTTTAGTAGGACTGTGTAGGATTCTGATAAAAAGAGGTTGGTTTGAAGCCATAAACCTGTAAATGGAGTTTTGGAACTCCAGTTCTGTTCACAATTTTGTAGAACAACCTGAGTGGCTCAGGCCCTGTGGGAGTAATTGGATCTACGTGTAGAAGAGATGAATGAATGAGAGAGTTTAACTTTCAGAGCAAGCCAAGTGGACTAGGGTTAATCCTCTGAGAAGTAGATAGTTCAAAAGGGTTGATGCCCTGAAACTTTCTCACCACTCAACCTTGCTTGACTCCATGAAAGCAAAAGATTTGAAACTTTCTTGCCCAACAACGGAGCTTAGATTCGTTTGGAATAGAAGGGTTTTAGCTTAAATCCAGTGGCAGATTGACTGTCTATGCTTAAATCCATTGGTGGATTAAAGCAAACCATAAGGTCACTAAAAGCCACATGTTTGAAATATGTGGGCTAGACCAGATTATTAATGAGTCTTTCATAGACATAGTATCAATGTTGGAAAAGTAGTGATTATTTGTGTTGATAAAAGATTACACTGAAACAGTTGGAAACTACATGGGTGTGTTGTCTGAAGTCAGAAAATGACAAGCCAAAGATTCTCTAAATTAGAGATGTGGACTATATTCTTAGTAATCGATTCGGTCGAATTCATGAGACCAAGTTGTGGCAACGTCCCATGCATCTTATTGGTTAAAATGATAATACATTTTCGTATGCAATATTCAACGAGAGGTTTCCTACCCAACCCCTCACGGAACAGTTCTCTCAAATCTTTGGATATAGAGAAAATGGGATAAATTCTCTTTTGGATAGAGAATGTCAGATTATTAGAAGTCAATTGTAATCGAAGCTTGGATTCGAGTATTGATAGCAGTATAGTGCATCCTCAATTATCTTTAGAGAACAAGGAATCATGTGCGTGTGTTTTTGGGTGCAAACCTGAGTGTTGTTGACTACACTAATTCTGATTATTAGTCGGATTAAGGATGATTGTGAATCGATCTCAGGCTCAGTGTTTACTCATTGTGATGGAGCTACGGTATGGAGCAATCCAGCACTGCCAAATTGGCTCTGTTAGTCGAATACATAGCGGCTTCCGAGCAGCTAAAGAGGAAATATGGCTTGAGAAGTTCATTGTTGGATCAGGAAGTGATTCGAGGTCTCGATGAGCCGTTACCATTTTACAGTGAAAACAGTTGAGAGGTAGATCATGCAAAGGATTTAGCAATCCCAAGTGGTCAAAAGCATATTGAAAGTAAGTACCACCTGATCAGACAAACCGTGCAGATAGGCGACATTTCGGTCCTAAAGATCACCTCGATCCGATAACCTAGCAGATCATTTTACCAAGTCGCGTTGCATCTATTGTCACTCATAAGCGCTTGGCGGGTATGGAATTGAGAGATATGTCCCATCTGCTTTAGAACAAGTGGGAGAATGTTGTGGATAGATAGATTAAGTGTGTGGTGCCCTAAAAAACAATCATTGCCTGTCTTTACGGGGAAGTGGGAGATTGTTAGATGTAGAGTGCCCGAAAGGCTATTGGAAGTAGCATCCGACAGACAATTACTATAATTGTTTTTATAAATAATAAATGATAGATTTATTCTCATCTTATTATTTGCTTCGTGCTTATAAGTAATACACTGCTGAAAATCCTAAGTCGTATCATATGTAGCCACATAACTTAGTGTGTGTCACACATGTGGATTAATTTTATGGTGATACACTTGAAATGTAAGTCTGTGGTGATGTTAATCAAAGTTTGGGGTCTATTGATTAAACACCATTAATGCACTCAGAACACTTTATGGTGTGACCGTCTTATCCAGACCGTCGACATTGGTTGTCTAAGTGGGGCATTTATATATGATGAGAGTCTTATAAGACTGGACCGATTTAATCTGCATTTCTCATATAATTCCATGATTGAGAAATCTCATTAAATCACAAGATGATCATATATGGATTAACCTTAATCCTGAAGTGATTGCATACTCCTACTGGTTTCAGGATATGGTTTGATGTGTTTATTAAGGATCGCTAAGAGGCGCGGTCCGAATCACTTCCACGTTGGCACTATTTATGGAATGAGTGAGAAGTGTGTGTCTCACAGATATGGAATTCATTCCTTCCTGCGGGAAGTAGAAAGACAATCCCCTTATTTGTTAATCCTAGAAATTGATCGATCCGCGGAGTTCGTATTGGTTATGAAATAATTGATCACTAGTGGGTTAATGGTAAATAAGGATAAGAGGTATTGAAGAAGGTTTACGGAAATAATCCCGCTTCATTACGGATAGTCTATGGAGGGTTAGTTTGTATGTAATGATTATATCAATGGACACTTATCGACTCGACTCGATGTTTTGAGAATAAGTTAAATCTATAATCGATAGAGTTCAGTTTCGGATTTATTGTGGTGTAATTCCGGAATTAATAAGTTGAGTAGAAATATTCTGTTCGGCGAATATTTTATTCAATTTATTGTAGCTACTGGTTATAGGTCCATGGTCCCCGGGTTGGCTCCTAACACGCGAGTGTTTTCTCGTTTTATGGAACCTCGAGAATAAATTAAATAGTTGGTCTATTTAATGAATATGTGATATTATTTATTTGGTAAATAATATGTAAAATAGAAAAGACATTTTCTATTAAAATAATGATTATAATGGCGCCACACATTGTAGATAATTTAGGAGAATAAATTTTCCTAGATTATGTCACATGTGTAATTAATTAATTATCTATTTGTTGGATAATTAATGGAAAAATAAGAGATCGGTTTTTTAGGAATTATCTCTTAACTTTTGGCAAATATATTTTCCTTGTGGGAATAAGTAATTGTGTTGTGAAAAGGATAACTCTCTTGACTAGTTATTTTCCTATATAAAGAGAGTTCCTCCGCGCTCAAAAATATAGATAAAAAATTGCGCCACTTAATAAATAAAAAGGAAGAAAAATTAGTTTCTTGCCTTATTCATTAAGAGAAAAACCCAGGGTTTTTCTTGTGCATATTCGAGGAGGTTCTACGGCGAGGATCGACGTCCACCAGTTGTCGCTAGGAGATACAATCCGGAAGACTGCGGCTTCTCTATCTGTTGATTTATTATTCAAATTGATGAAGGTAAATCTTCAACCTTACCAAGTTACCAACTCAACTGGAGCAGTTTTTGATAAAGGAACAAGAGCAGAAAATTAAATACTTGGAGCAGATGAAGAAAATAGTAGATTATTTTTTATTCTATTTTTAGGGTTTATTTATTTATAGATTAGATATGGGGGTACCAATGGTCGATCTCAGTGGTTTATTTTTCACATTTATTTTCTTGTATGATTATTTATGTGATATAACCATGTCATGCATACATGTAGAAAATTAATATTGATATTAATTAGACTTGTATGAACACAATAATTAATTTAGATTAAAAATAAATTAAATTTATTAAAGGAATCCGAATTTTATCGGGATATAAAATTCACATGATAAACTTAATTTATGGATTCAAAATTCTTAAAGGATTTAATTATGTAGTGTCTACATAAATAGAATTTTAATAATCAAAACTTTGGAAAATCGTGAAAAGATTGGACACTAACTACACGGTATTTGGAACCGATAAGTTGGTGATTGTTTTTCATGATTTATTGCTTTCGATTATTGGAAAATTCTAAGATCCTAAATTGTTATCATGACAATATTAGGACTACGAATTCTTTGGTGAATTTTAATTGTGTAGTGTCTACACAAGATATTTTCAAAATAATCAATAAATTGGAAGATTATGAATATAGTGTCACTAGTTAGACGGTATTTGGAACCGATAAACTAGTGGGTGCTTTAAATTTGTGATTTATTGTTTTTCGATTTGGTGGGAAATTCATAAGTCCTATTATATTAGGATTATAAAATTCATTGTGAATTTTAATTGTGTAGTGTCTACACAAAGATTTTATAAATTCGAGAAATTGGAATGTCGTGAATAAGTGACACTAGTTAGACGGTATTTGGAACCGATGAACTAGTGGGAGGATTAATTTAAATATTCATGATTTATTGTTTTTCGGATTGTAAATAAATTCTGAAAATCCTAAAAGACTACCTAATTTTCAAAATAACGAGTGGGAGCGGGGAAGGTGACAACCGACCCCACGGCCTCTATTGTTGACACAAGCACGAGAGAGAATGGTGACGCCTCGTGCCGCTTTTATTTCGGCCCCCTAAGGATGGCCTTCACCGCTATCAAAATTCAAGGCTTCGTCTCCGAATGGATAGGATTTTGGGTACTTGTCGAGTCACTGACCGACCCTAAGGTGGCATACTCGGGGCGTACTTTGAGATCAGAAACAGTAGGTCAAACTCATAAAGATATTGTTGATAAAGTATTGATTATTGGTGTTCATAAAAGATAACACTGCAACAGTTGGAAACTACATGGGTGTGTTGTCTGAAGTCAGAAAATGACAAGCCAAAGATTCTCTAAATTAGAGATGTGGACTATATTCTTAGTAATCGATTCGGTCGAATTAAAGAGAACAAGTTGTGGCAGCATCCTATGCATCTTATTGGTTAAGATGATAATACATTTTCTTATGCAATATTCAACGAGAAGTTTCCTACCCAACCCCTCACGGAACAATTCTCTCAAATCTTTGGATATAGAGAAAATGGGATAAGTTCTCTTTTGGATAGAGAATGTCAGATTATTAAAAGTCAATTGTAATCAAATCTTGGATTCGAGTATTGATAGCAGTATAGTACATCCTCAAGTATCTTTAGAGAATGAGGAATCGTGTACTTGCGTTTTCGGGTGCAAACCTGAGTGTTGTTGACTACACTGATTCTGATTATTAGTCGGATTAAGAATGATCGTGAATCGATCTCAGAATCAGTGTTTACTTATTGTGATGGATCTACAGTCTAGAGCAATCCAGCACTGCCAATTTGACTCCGTTAGTCGAATACATAGCAGCTTTCGAGCAGCTAAAAAGGCAATGTGGCTTGAGAAGTTATTTGTTGGATCGGGAAGTGATTCCAGGTCTCGATGAGCCGATACCATTTTATTGTGATAACAGTTGAGAGGTAGCTCATGCAAAGGATGTTGGCAATCACAAGTGGTCAAAAGCATATTGAAAGTAAGTACCACCTGATCAGACAGACCGTGCAGAGAGGCGACATTTCGGTCTTAAAGATCGCCTCGAGCCGACAACCTAGCTGATCTTTTTACCAAGTCGCGTGGCATCTATTGTCACTGATAAGCGCTTGGCAGGTATGGAATTGAGAGATATGTCACATATGCTTTAGAGCAAGTGGGAGAATGTTATGGATAGATGGAATAAGGGTGTGGTGCTATAAAAAACTATCATTGCTTGTCATTACGGGCAAGTGGGAGATTGTTAGATGTAGAGTTCCCTAAAGGCAATTGTTGCTTGTCTATACGGGCAAGTGGGAGATTGTTGAAAGTAGCTCCCGAAAGACAATTTTTATAATTTTTTTTATAAATAATAAATGACAGATTTATTCTCATCTTATTATTTGCTTCGTGCTTATAAGTAATACACTACTGAAAACCCCAAGTCGTATCATATGTAGCCATATAACTTAGTGTGTGTCACACATGAGGATTAAGTTTATGGTGATACACTTGAAATGTTAGTCTGTCGTGAAGTTAATCAAAGTATGGGGTCTATTGATTAAACCACCATTATTGCGCCCGGAACACTTTATGGTGTGACCGACTTATCCGGACCGTCGATATTGGTTGTCTAAGTGAGGCATTTATAAATGATGAGAGTCATATAGGACTGGACCGATTTAATTTACGTTTCTCATATAATTCCGTGATTGAGAAATCTCATTAAATCACAAGATGATCATATATGGATTAACCTTAATCCTGAAGTGATTGCATACTCCTACTGGTTTCAGGATAGGGTTTGATGTGTTCGTTAAGGATCTCTAAGAGGCGCGGTCCAAATCACTTTCACGTTGGCACTGTTCTAGAATGAGTGATTAGTGTGTGTCTCACAGATATGGAATCCATTCCTTCATGCGGGAAGTAGAAAGAAAATCCCCTTATTTGTTAATCCTAGAAACTGATCGATCCGCGGAGTTCGTATTGGTTATGAACTAATTGATCACTAGTGGGTTAATGGTAAATAAGGATAAGAGGTATTGAAGAAGGTTTATGAAAATAATCCCGCTTCATTACGGATAGTCTATGGAGGGTTAGTTTGTATGTAATGATTATATCAATGGACACTTATCGACTCGACTCGACGTTTTGAGAATAAGTTATATCTATAACCGATAGAGTTCAGTTTCGGATTTATAGTGGTGTAATTCCGGAATTTATAAGCTGAGTAGAAATATTCTGTTCGACGAATATTTTATTCACTTTATTGTAGCTACTGGTTATAGGTCCATGGTCTCCGGGTTTGCTTCTAACACGCGAGTGTTTTCTGGTTTTATGGAACCTCGAGAATAAATTAAATAGTTGGTCTATTTAATGAATATGTGATATTATTTATTTGGTAAATAATATGTAAAATAGAAAAGACATTTTCTATTAAAATAATGATTAAAATGGCGCCACACATTGTAGATAAATTAGAAGAATAAATTTTCCTAGATTATGTCACATGTGTAATTAATTAATTATCTATTTGTTGGATAATTAATGGAAAAATAAGAAATTGATTTTTTAGGAATTATCTATTTTCTTTTGGCAAATATCTTTTCTTTGTTGGAATAGGAAATTGTGGTGTGAAAAGGATAACCCTCTGGACTAGTTATTTTCCTATATAAAGAGAGTTCCTCCTACCACAAAAATATAGATAAAAAAATTGCGCCACTTAATAAATAAAAAGGAAGAAAAATAGATTCTTGCCTTAGTCATTAAGAGAAGACAAACCTAGGGTTTTTTTCTTGTGCATATTCGAGGAGGTTCTACGGCGAGGATCGACGTCCACCAGTCGTCGCTAGGAAATACAATCCGGAAGACTGCGGCTTCTCTATCTGTCGATTTATTATTCCTCTTGAACAAGATAAATCTTCAACCTTCTCATAGTTGTATTAATTATTTATGTGGATCATATCGTGGTAAAATCGCATGTGATCGAATTTATTCGTAGCTTCCGATGTGCATGATCGAGCGTCTCTATCAGTCCTATGAATCAGATCTGACGATCCAATTATGGATCGGATCCGGATTCGGGTTTCTGTATATCCAGCATGTGGTATCAGAGACAGGTTAAAGGGATTTTGTGATCATGATTGCATAATTAATTAATATGGAGTAGAATAGAATAAAAATTGCATCTTTTAATATTATTTATGCGATTGAATGTTTTTTGGTTGACGAGATGCATTGACGAGATATAAATCTTCAGCACAGTGGTCAAGACATAGGTTCAATTGTGTGCAGATCCGAGTTCGAATCAACTTGGCTGTATAAAATTTTGAAACTTTTTTTGTAAAATTTTTATTTTTTTTTCTGTTCGTAAATAATTTTTTTGGTTCGAAATTTTTATTTTTATTTTTAACGATTCAAAAAAAATTTACTTTTTTTTTCTGTTTGTAAATAATTTTTTTGTTCTAAAATAAAATATTTATTTTTAACGAATCAAAAAAAAAATTTAATTTACGACTTATAAAAAAACATAAAATAAAACAAAGGGGATTCGAACTCAGGTGGTGATGAAGGAAGAAGGAGACTCTTACCAACTCCACTGGAGCAGTTATTTATAAAGGAACAAGAGCAGAAAATTAAATACCTGGAGCAGAAGAAGAAAATAGTAGATTATTTTTTGTTCTATGTTTAGGGTGTATTTATTTATAGATTAGATACGGGAGTACCAACGGTCTATCTCAGTGGTTTATTTTTTGCATTTATTTTCTTGTATGATTATTTATGTGATATAACAATGTCATGAATCATATTAATGAATTCCACTCCTTGCATATGCATACATGTAGAAAATTAATATTGACATTAATTAGACAAGTATGAACACAATAATTAATTTAGAGTAAAAATAAATTAAATTTAATTAATTAAAGGAAACGGAATTTTATCGGGATATAAAATTCACATGATAAACTAAATTTATGGATCTAAAATTCATTGAGTATTTAATTATGTAGTGTCTACATAAATAGAATTTTAATAATAAAAAATTGGGAAAATCGTGAAAAGATTGGACACTAACTAGACGGTATTTGGAACCGTTAAGTTGGTGATTGCTTTTCATGATTTATTGCTTTCGATTATTGGAAAATTCTAAGATCCTAATTTTTTATCATGACTATATTAGGACTATAAAATTCTTTGGTGAGCTTTAATTGTCTAGTGTCTACACAAGAGATTTTCTGAATAATCGATAAATTGGAAGATCATGAAAATATAGTGTCACTAGTTAGACGGTATTTAGAAACGATAAACTAGTGGGAGTTTTAAATTTGTGATTTATTGTTTTTCGATTTGGTGGGAAATTCATAAGTCCAATTATATTAGGATTATAAAATTCATCGTGAATTTTAATTGTGTAGTGTCTACAAAATGATTTTATAAATTCGAGAAATTGGAAAGTCGTGAATAAGTGACACTAGTTTGACGGTATTTGGAACCGATGAACTAGTGGGAGGATTAATTTAAATATTCATGATTTATTGATTTTCGGATTGTAAATAAATTTTGAAAATCCTAAAAGACTACCTAATTTTCAAAATAACGAGTTTGAGCGGGGAAGGTGACAACCGAACCCACGGCCTCTACTGTTGACACAAGCGCGTGAGAGAATGGTGACTAACGATGGCCTTCACCGCTATCAAAATACAAGGCATGGTCTCCGAAAGGATAGGATTTTGGGTACTCGTCGAGTCACTGACTAACCCTAAGGCGGCATACTTGGGGCGTACTTTGAGATCTGAAACAGTAGGTCACACTCGTAAGGATATTGTTGGAAATATCTTGGTTGAAAAAAATGAATGTAATCAGCAATTAAATAGAGATGTCCGATTCTCAGTTAATTGTTGAGAGAGATCGTCTCAACTTAATCGTCACCTCTTTGACCTACCCTAAGGCGGCATTGTAGGTGTGAGATTAAGTCCTTGGAATGGTAGGATAAACTATTCCTAAAATCATTATTTGTTGTGATGTATGATTTGATTTATATTTCTATCATAAATTATTTTAGAACTACAAATCATCTCAAGGTATCTAAACTACTAAACACGATAAATTGACTGATGATGACTTTGTAAAAGTGGAAAAGTAACAAGAACGTTGAACTCGATAATCAAGAATGCTAATTAATTATTTGGAAGAGGAAGTTCCTCTTGAGCCTTCAAACTTAAGTGACAAGAATGTCAATGATGTCACTTGTGTTGAACGAGAGAGACAAAATTAAAATTAGTTCAAAGATGACAAGAATGATTTGGTATCAATCTCACTAGACATCCCACAGTTCATGAGTAGTGTCTGCTCAAGTGAATTGCTAGTTAACGACCATTTCCTTTAATGAAAGCCGATAATAGGAAGGTAAATGTCTACATGATTAAGTCATCTACACTAAATAAGAAAAAGGCTAAACTGGAACATTAATAAAAGAAAGCATAGGATAAGGAAAGTGATTTCGGATTGCAAACCTATGAATCCTTAGATCTTAACCGAGTAATTTAATTCGGAAGCTAAAGTTATTTTGTTAGAACCAGGTAGCCAGACATTCATGATGAAGAGTAGACAGCGGGCAGTTATTTCAGCTAAAATAGTGGGAGTGATATAAGGAAACAAATTTCGGATTTTAATCCTTGAACATCGCAGAAATTTAATTTCTTCAGATTCGTTGGAACGAATGGATTCACTTTCAAATCGATAATATAGTTGCCTTAAAGAAAGTGAATATGACATTTGTATACGCTTCTAAGACTCTGTCTTTTGTCTGATAAAGTCAGTTCCACTAAGTAATGCTGAAAAGGTATATGTAACACCACATAAACTATTAAGTCAAATGACTTCCGTATTTAGATGAACGATTCTTCAGCATCTATTAATTAGTGCATATATCCTAAATATAAGATCTGAAGACTGGCTAAGGGTGATTCCTAACTCCCAGTTTAAGAACACTATCTCAAAAGGAAAAATGACTACGTAACCTTTCAATTTGGAAAGGGTAACAGAGCTGAAGAATCACAACTTGTTCATATTGACCTTCGGGTTCTTATGAAGGATACAAGCTAGTGGGACCTTTTGAGTGACTCACACTATGTCTGACGACTACTCGAAACGCTGATTAGTTTATCTAAATATTTGGAGGGATCTCTGATATTACCATATAAACGAGTATTCCATGCTCAGATATAGGCTATAGCATAGTTTTGGCACTGATGCTTGGCCTACCTCCGACTGAAATGATTTCACTGAAAGGATAAACCATATATTGTCTTGTATAGTTATTGTTATGCTACAATACACAGCTTAACCAAATTAAGTTATTGATGAAATGATGTCTCACATCAATATGCTTTGTTATTGAGTGAAGTAATGGGTTCTCTGTAATTGATTCTGCACTTGTGTTATCACACATGATAGGAATTGTCCTTTCTTCAACTCCATAGTCTCTTAGCATTTGTCTGATCCAGAGTACTTGTGCATAACAAGTACCTGCTGCTATATATTCTACCTCAGTTGTTAAGGTAGATACGGAAATTCTGCTTTTTGCTAAAACATGATACTAGTCTATTACCTAGCATCGGACAAGTTCCTAAGGTGCTCTTTTTATCCACCTTACATCCAGTATAGTCAGAATCTGAATAAGATTGAATCAACCATCTTTTGGATACCAAATTCCCACATTTACTGTTTACTTATGATATTTGATGATTCTCTTTGCTGCTAGTAAGTGGGATTCTTTTGGTTGTGATGGAATCCTTGCACATGCTCCTACTACGAATGCAGCATCAAGTCTGCTTGTAGTTAAGTAAATTAGTGAACCAATAACTCCTCTATAAAGCTTTTGATCAACGTCCTTCCCATTTTCATCTTGCCCAAGAACAATCCTAGCACATATTGGTGTCTCTGATGTGTCACTTGTGTCCATTGCATATCTGTGTATCAAGTCCTTTGTGTATTTGGCTTGATTGATAAATGTGCCGCTTTAATTGTAGTCCAAGGAAGTAGTTGAGTTCTCCTATCACGCTCATCTGAAATTTGATTTTCATTAGGTTTGCAAAATTTTCACATAGCTTTTCATCTTCTGATCCGAAAATGATGTCTTCCACTTTTGACAAGTAGAGTGCTTGATCCATCTTGTAGCTTGAAAAGAGTCTTGTCAATTGTTCATTTGCTGAATCCATTGTTTATCAGAAATTGTGAAAGTGTCTTATACCGGGCTCTAGGTGTTTGTTTGAGTCCATACAGGGCCTTCTCGAGCTTGTACACTCTGTCTTCTTTTCCCTTGAGTTGAAATCCAGGGGGTTGCTCTACATACACTTCCTCTCTAGTAATCCATTTAGAAATGCACTTTTGACATTCATCTAAAATAATTTGAAGTCTTTGTGAGCTGTAAATGCCTGGAACACTCTTATTGCTTCCAAACTTGCTACAGCTGCAAACGTCTCATAACAATCTATGCCTTCTGCTTGTGAATATCTCTTTGCTACTAGTCTTGCCTTGTTTCTGAAAATTTCTCCTTGTTCACCCATCTTATTTCTGAGCACCCATTTTGTTCCAATGATGTTTGCCATGTCTTGTCTATCAACAAGTTCCCAAAATTCATTTCTTTCAAATTCGTTTAGCTCCTCTTGCAGAGCTGTGATCCAATCAGCATCTTGGATTGCATCATCTATTGTCCTTGGTTCAACATGTGAAAGAAAACAAGTGAACATGCTTTCTAGTTGTCTTTTAGTTCTTACACCTGTGTGTAGATCTCCAATGACTTGCTCAGCTGGATGGTCTTTGAGCCAGTTGATGTCAGGTGCCAATTGTGTTGGGGAAGCCTCTTCTACTGATGTATTTACTGGTGCTTCATCTTCTTGAACATCATCTGAATCTTCTACTAGTGTATTTGGTGTTTCTGCTTCTATATAAGCTGGTCTAGAATCTTGTTTTGCTGTCTCTATTTCCTTTAGAGTGAGTAAATCTTCATAGCTGGTGTCAAGTTCATCAAATACAACATGTATAGATTCTTCAATCACTAGGGTCCTTTTGTTCATTCCTCTAAAGGCTTTTCCTTTATCCGAATATCCCATGAAGATTCCTTCATCAGCTTTTTCATCAAATGTATGTAGCTGATTCCTGTTTAAGACAAATCATTTAGCTTCAAACATATGTAGTGAGAAATGTTTGGATTTCTTCCATTCCAAATTTCATGGGGTGTTTTGCCATGATATTTGATGATGATTGATCTGTTTTGTGTATAACAGGTTGTGTTTGTTGCTTCAGCCCAAAACCTTTTTGGTAGTGCTGCTTCGGCTTTCATAGATCTGGCAGCTTCTTTGAGAGTTATGTTTCTTCTTTCGGCAACTCCATTTTGTTGTGGTGTTCCTATTGCTGAAAGTTGATGTAGTACACCATTTTCTTCATAGTAGGTTTTGATCACGTCATTGTGGAATTATGTGCCCCTAGATGATCTTATCTTGATAATCTTCAATTCTTATTCATTCTGAATTCTTCTCAAAAGATTTGGTAGTTTCTTGAGTGTTTCTCTTTTCTTGTTCATGAAAATGGTCCAAGTGAATTTTGAAAAGTCATCAACCACAACTAGAGTATACTTTTTTCTACTTACAATCACTGGTGTGACCCGTCCAAGAAGATCGATGTGCAGAAGTTGTAGAATTCTTGCAGTTGATTTGTGTGGCTTTGACTTGAATGAGCTTTTGATTTGTTTTCCTTTCTGGCATGCATCTTATAGAATTTCTTTCTAGAAAGTGATCTCAGGTAGGCCTTCCACAAGTTGTTCTTTGCTAGCTTGTTGATTGTCATGAAATTCAAATGAGTCAGTCTTCTGTCCCAAATCCAGCTAGAGGATTGTTTGTTCTTGACAATCAGACATGTTTCTGCTTTTGTTGTCTTCCAGTCTACCACATACATGTTGTCTTCTCTTTTTCCTGCAATTACAACTGTGTTTGTTTGTTTGTAAATCACCTGGCAACCTTATTTGTTGATGTGCACATTGTAGCCTTTGTCTCAGAATTGACTAATGTTTAGAAGATTGAAATACAATCCCTTGACATATGCCACATTCTGAATCTTCAGATTGTTCTTTAACATGGTGCCTTCCCCTTAATCTTTCCGGGGTTTTCTTTGCCCCCATCGGAAACTTTGGGTCTATCAAAAGCTTTGAATTTAGTCAACCATCCCTTATTGCCTGACATATGTCTGGAACATCCACTGTCTATATACCAGACATCCTACAAAACAAATTAAGCAAGTTTAGGTACCCATCACTGTTTTGGTCCATACCTATTAGCAATCATGCCTCCTACTCCAAGAGTATATCCAAAAGATTTTCACCTTGGACGGTTGTAGTCATCAACCTCATATGCATAAGGCACGTCAGAATAGCTTCTAATAGGGTTACTAAAAGTATTCTGATACATTTCTCTACATTTTTGTGTCTTATCATCCTGTTTCACTTTCCAAAACACATCAGATGACATGTTTTCATGTTGCCTTTTGTATCCAGGACCATGCCTTTTCTGGCTTTCCCAAATACATATGGCTTTGTATGACATGATTTTCTCTTGTATTTTGGAGGTGCAACATTTCAATCATCTTCTGAAGGGTAAAGTCTACCCTTACCTTTCATTATACTTTTTCCTTTAGTAAGCTGGTAAGATGATTTACTCTGCTGTTTCACTGCACTGGTTTTTGACTTCACTGATGCAAGATGAGTAGTTTAAACTATTGTGTGTCTTCTGGATTTTGGTCAAGTTTTCGTCCTTACTTCGGATCTGTGTTGTCCATTGTTTCCTTTCTTATCTTGACTATTGTAGTCAAGACCATATCTGGATCCAAACCTTTTTAGGGTTTGTAAGCGGGTGCATTTAATGGTGCAGTGGTGGCCTCAGCTGGTAGGGAAGTTTCCTTTGCTAGTCCATTAGCACCAGATGTGTGATCATCTGAGGCTTGTTGACTAGCTGATTCAGCTTTTAGTTTATCCAATTCTTTCTTTAATCTTTTATTTTCCCCATTTAGATTCTTACATTCTTGTTCTAGAATTTCATAAGCCATGTGAATTTCTTCAAATCTATTCATGAGATTTTGAATTAGATTTGCAGAGTCTAGTGGGAAGATAGAAGATTGTGCAGTGTCAGGTGTGGATGCATTAGATGAATATGAACTAGATAGTCCCTCTGTTTCTTTACTTTTCTTAGCCATTAAACACAAACAAGATTTGTCATTGTCTGTGTTGGTGCCTTCACTGTCATCTGAGTCATTATCAATTGATTCTGCTACATCACATTCACTGATTACTTCAACCTTTACTGCTTTCCTGCTTTGCCTATTGTCTGATGACTTGTATATCTTATTTTCTTCATCTTCGTCTTTTTCTTCTAGACAATCAGCCTTGAAGTGTCCTTTCTTTTTGTAGTTGAAGCATCTGAGTTCATCATTATTTTTCTTCAAGTCTTTGCTTGACTTTTGACTTCTTGTTTGATGAAGAAATTCATTTAGAATGTCTCTTCTTGAATCTGTCAAACTTCCTGATCAACAATGCCACTTGCTCTTTCAGTTCTTGAGTCTCTTTGTTGATTGACTCTGCTGACTTACTCTGCTGGGGTGCCACCAGTGCACTGGCCTTGTTTGGCTCTGCTAGTGCACCTTCCTCGTTGTTCAACTCGAATTATTGAATTTTTAGTTGTGACATTAAGGTCAGAGTACCAGTCTTGGCAAGATCCAATGTGCTCTTAAGAACTGATGTGATGATCTTCCATCTTTCAGGTAGACCTCTCAAATTTTCAAACACACCTCTTTTTGTGGGTAGGTGTGTCCCAGTTGTTGCAGTTCACTGATAATGCTTGATAATCTGTTATCCATTTGATCAACAGATTTAACTGCCTTCATTTTGAAGCTTTCAAACTTCTGTTTTGCAACAGATTGCTTATTCTCTTTGATTGACTCTGATCTTTCATTGACAAGAGCCAGTTTGTCCTATATGCTATTGCAGTTTTGCAATCTTTTATCCTCATGAACATATTGTTGTCCAGAGTCTTCAAGATCATATCCTTTGCAACAAAATCAAGATTTGCTCTTCTTCTATCATCCTTTGATCCAATCCTTCATTGAATTTTTAATTGATTTTCCTTGATTTGGACATCTCTATAGTCATGATTTTGATGGGACCATCATTCTTAACATCCAACATCTCCTTATGAGTTGCTACAAGATGGTATAACATTCTTCTCTTCTATTCATCGAAATTGTTACCATCTGGTAGCAACTCATAAGGAGATGCTAGATGTTAAGAATGATGGTCCCATCAAAATCATGACTATAGAGACGTCCAAATCAAGGAAAATCAATTGAAAATTCAATGCATTCTTCTCTTCTATTCATCGAAATTGTTAACATTGAATACATGTACTTTAAACATGAAATTTGAAGAGTCCATAGTCATAGACAGACATATGTATATATAAATCACAGATTTGAAAAACTACTTTGAAAGTGTGTGATATCCTTGTTACCAGAAATAAGATCTTGACAGGTTCTGATACTAGGAACACTGCTATAATACCAATTCTTGGTCCCAGAGAAGGGTGAAAATATAGTCAGAAGGGAGGGGGGGTGTGAATAACTATATTGGAGTTTAAAAAACTTTTCCTATTTAAAAAGCTTTGGGGTAGTGGATAAATCCCTTATTAATAATTGTGTCAAAGTAGTTCAAGCACACACAAAATATAAAATAAACTGCAGTAAGTAAATACTGTAAAGTAAAATGCAATAAGTAAATGAACACAAAGATTTATAGTCGTTCAGGGTGGTGTAATCCCCTAATCCACTCTTCTCCTGTGATGATTGGAGGAATTCACTATTGTCTTTCACCAATACAATAGTTATGACTGTCCTTGGCCACAAGATTCACAATCTACAGACTATCACTCCCTGGCTACAAAAGCTTCAGTGACTCATTCTTCCACACTGCTCCTTAGGAACAAATCCTTCAGTAGCTATCACTTTAAGGTTGCAATTCCTTCTTAGACAATCTGATTCAATTGCTTCAGTTTGGTGTGAATTGGATTCTCAAAGGCTTGATCAGACTCAGTACTTGATATAGATTCGATGCTCTGTTTTCTGAGTTTGATCTTCTGGATATGTCTTTTAGGTTCAGATAGAAGGCTTGTGAATTTCCCAGAGTTTCAACACTTAGTGTTCTTTGTTTTGTATGCCTGTATTGTGTATCTCTTTGTGTTTCTGTCAATGCCTTCTCTTTATAGCCTTGATTTCCTTGATTCAAAAAAACTCATCCGTTGGCTATTCAATTCTCAAAATCATCCTTGATTCTGCCTTGTTTTAATCCTTCTTGATTTTGGTGATCCGGAATTTCTTCAAACGTCCATCATAAAATTCGTCTTTGATTGATTCTGCATTAATTGCTTGATCTTCTGGATTTGATCATATTGAGGACTTCATGAGTATAAGATTAGACTTACATGGCTTTCCTGATTATTTATTCGCTGTTGAGATACTCTTCCATGATGTACCTTTAGTCAGCCGGCAGAACTTTCTCTTTAGCCGGTTTGTTGTTTTTTGTTCTATCTTTCCTTCTACATTGATTCCGGATGTCCAATGTATGTTTGTACTTCACTGATCCTTTATTTGGGTGAGATCACTGTACACCATATTAGGAGAATAGATTCCATCACTTGTAATATATACCCAAGGTCATCACAGACTTCCTTGGTTGTAATTTAGTCCATAGGTCTTAACCTCACTATGTTGGTTCTTTGGCTGTCCTCACCGAAGTGCTCTAATATCTTTACTCGGCGGACCTCTGAGTCTATTACGATTGCTTGTCCGACTAAACTTATACTGTTGGTCCTCTTTTTGAAAAGGCTTTAGTTAAGTTTAGAGGGGTCCAGTGAATAAACTTAACACTTAAAACTTTAGAGTTAACAAATTAAAACTTTGCAACAAATTCTGCCGACTGCTGCGATACTTGATGGTCTGCTTTGAGACCTCGATAACTTCTTGATAAGCGATGAGTCTCTTGTGATTCGATTGCTGAATTTGTGCGTGGAATAATATCAAAATTAAGCCTTGTTACTTGTTGTTAAATATGTTACTAAGTATTAGATACTCATTAGTGTATGTGTGTGATTTGATTTTTCTAGATTCGAGTTGATATGAATAATAATTAAGTCTGAGAAAGTAAATGCATTAAGTAAGTAGAGATTTTTATAGTGGTTCGGGTGATGTAATCACATCGTCCACTCTTCTCTGTGATGTTGGAGGAAATTCACTAGTGATCTTTGAGTTATCATTACAAAGAATCTAGGTTGCTTGTCCTTCACCAATAACTATGGCTTCACAAGCTGGCCAGGAGCAGGGTAGGATTCTTTGCTCTGAGTCTTCCACTTTGGTCCTTGAAGGGTAGGATTGCCTCTTCACCGGCTCCACCACAAACCAACGATCTTTCACACTAACGGATGCTTCTTTGTCTTGACCGAGTTCTTTATAAAATAAAGATTGAATCAAATAAATGATTCAATTCGGCGACTTGATTAGGATGATGTAATCGGCGACTTGCGGTCTTCAAGTGTGTATGCTTGATGCGGCTTGAACACGAGAATGCACTTGAAGAAAATAACTAGATCGCGACCTTAAGCTCGATAAGTTCGGCGGGTGTTTTTATTCGATGTTATCACTTGAAGTTTATTCCAAAATTCATCATCTTCTTCTTGAGTTGAAAGTCCTCTATTTATAGGTAGGAATGCATGTGACTTGAATTTGAAATTCAAATGTGACCGTTCCTTGTATTTGTCCCATCTGCGCCTTGCATTACATCACTATTCATAGGGTGACCTTTGTCGAGATTACTTTTGTGATCTGATCTCATCCACCACTGACTTGTATCAATGGATAAGAATGTAAATCATCCCAGCGTCTTTTTAATCTCGACCTTTGATTTGCTTGATAAGTCGAGGTAGTTGTTGGCTATCCTTATCCATGTAATCTTCAAATAATCTTGAATTAATCGAGGTATATATATCGGCGAGTTCATCGATCTGTTTGTAATACCAATCGATCTGTTGAACATCATATTTTTATCTGTAAAATATAATGCATTTGATTCCTTTTATCCAACTTTTATTTGTGAAGTTAGATTACATCATTTTAAATATAACCAAGTTCCAAACATCATCCAACTTGTGGAACTTAGACCTTACACAAGGGTATATGTAATCGAGTTTAGGTCATCACAGACTTGCCTAAATTACGATTCCATATCCTTGACATTAAATACTAAGTTTGATCCATTAGCCTTCATTTCTTGAGTTTGAACCCTCGGCCTTGATCTTGATCTTGGCGAGTTCCGAGACCGATCTCTTGACCTATCTACCTCTTGACCTAGACCGATCTCTGGCGATAAGCGATCGTGACCTTTTCTGATGCTTGTTTGATCAAACCTATTTATGAATCAAACTCTAATAAACCTATACATTTTATCTAGACATCTTTTTGCCTTTGCACTATAACAGCTAGTATGGCACTCATCATCAAAACTAAGAAATAAGTCCAACAATTTCCCCCTTTTTGGTGATGATGCCACTACCCTCACCTAATCAGCAAAGCAAAAAGATAAAAACAAAAACAGAACAAATTCAGTCAATTCTCATTATAAATATTTGTTCACAGTATTACAGTCTAGCATCAGCAAAGATAAAATAATGTAAATATGCTGATCTACTGTCTCTTCTCTCTTTCTTGTTTAGCCTTCTCAGTTTGCTCTTGATAGGCTCTGATCTCTTCTATCATTTCAATCATCCATTCATTCTCAATTAGTGTAAAATCAATATAGTGATTGACTTGTTTCCACCAGTTCCATGCTTCAGGCAAGATGAGATTGATCTGATTCACCCTGAAGCCAAACTTCATATACAGCTCCTTAAATTCATTCAGTGAATCCTTTGCTTTTGTAATTGGCAGCACCTTTTCACCTTTGCTACTTCTTCTACCTCTGGTATTTGCTCTTAAAGCTTTAATCCTTGCCTCCCAAAACTTCAAACTCAAGAAGGAGTTAAGACCTTCATGAAATCCCATGTCACGATAAGGTCTCATACATTATGAAACTCTTTCTTGTCTTGTGATAGGAGATCATCGGTGAGTTGCAATCTGCCAGTGCGAGGTTGCCTAAAAGCATTTGTATCATCAGTCCATCTCTTACGTGCAAAGTCTAGCGACCTCCTTTCTTTGCGGTGATTAGCCCTCTTCCCCCTTAGTGACATCATCAACAAAGCGTGAGATGAGGCCATGAATAGCTTCTGTGATACTATCACTCTGTGTAATTGACTTTGCCATAGTTCGATTCTAGTATCAAGTGAAGTAATCCTTGATTGCGGGGTCTCTTCCGATCTGTTGATCCTTTGATAAATTTGGGATCGAGCCACGAGTTGTTGTGCGGCGACGAGCTCGGCGATTTGACAAGCTTGTCAAGTTTTGATGAATGGATGTAAGTTGATCTTTCAAAAACTTGTCCTTGATGTGTTCCCTTGCTTGATATATCTTACATCATATATCATATCATTCACGACATTTTGAGTGGAAGCAAAGTTTGAAGCGTATGTCGGCCAGATTATCTGTTTTCATTTACGAGCCATCGATTCTTCAAATCTTCTTTCTTATCTGTCGATTGAGTCTTAAGCTGTTGCATATCATTTCTTCTGATCCTCAACTCATTTAGTACTTCAGCGGCACTCCACTTGGCCATTCTACTATCGGTAGATCCATCGTGAGCTCCTCGACTCTGTATTGTGCTGTTGTCTGCTGATGACCATTGCTCTACTCATATCTCTCCCGGCGAGGAGTCCTTCCTCCTCAACCATTGCACCAGAACATCTTCAAAGATAGGATCTTGTGCGGGTTCTTGACAACTTCTTCTTCTCCAAAAATTTGAAATTCTTCATCACTTTGTAGTCATAGTCCAGTGTTTGCTCATCCTCATTAACGGCGATCTGCGACTATCCTTCCTCTGATGGCCTTGGCTCAGCGAGGCTCCCTTCTGGCGACCTCATCAACAGCGGGGTTTCCTCCAACCCAAAGTTTGTTCCAACCTTTGTCCAGTCTTTGTTTGAGACTCGGCGACTGTACCTCCTGTTCAACCTTTGTCCGAGTCTTTGTTTGTATCCCGACAACTTTGTACCTCCTCTTCAATTTCTGTGGATTGAATATATTGGTATTATCCACTTGAAACCTTGACATTGCCAATCTTGTGCGGGATGATGGCGGTTTTAGTCGAGTGCCTTCAATGTCAAATCCATCTTGATATTCAATGGACTCTTGGTAGTGGCACTAGGTTCATTAAAATCGACAAGCTGTTTCTCCATCCAAATCCTCACTCTGTTCATCTGCGGTGGGCTCTCTGCAACATGAAATGTGCTTGGTTCATCAACCCGACCTACCGATTACTCAAATTGATTCCTTCGGTGATCAATGCTTCTAGATCATCCATGGTGAGATCTTGTAGATCCTCATCCATTTCTCGATCTGCGACCCTCGGCGAGATCTACCCGGCATCGATGGTTTGTTATGCGGATGGTACATGTGTTAGTGCGGCCCGCTTGATTCTCCTGGTCGGAGGAAAATCTCCTCTACTATCGATGATGAAGAAGAATCATCGGGACCATCTCTTGGATCTCTAAATTTGATACCCTCCTCCTTACATTTGCTCATCAAGCGGATCCATCGATCTGGATTGCGGCAAGGTGGTATCAACCAGATCCGACAAGTTTTCTACTCCCAACTTATCAAAAACCCATTCTTCAAAATCATCATTGGTTGAAGCGGTGGTTTTGTCTTTTATAAAACCAAACTTCCATTGGAAGTAATCGACAATTTCTTTGAAGTTTGGGATCCACAAATTCTTGATTTTCTTGCTCTCTTTCACATGCCTTTCAAAGGGCATGAAAGACCTCTGGGAAGCGACTCAGGTAGCTTGTTGACCTCCAAAGGATCCAACAAGCGATTCATAGTTTCTTCTACGGATGTTTGAAAATCGGCGAGTTCTTTGTGATTGTGTAGTTGTACCTACTACTTCCATCATATCATACTTGATTCCCCACGACTTACATGCTCATCGGCGAGGTTAGCGATGACTTGCTTCCCCACGAACTATTGCCAAACTTGCGGGGTCTTCAATCAAGTCTCAATCACCTCTTCAACCACCACAGCGAGTTCGAGTTCGGTGGTTTCTTTGTGGTTCTTGATGAATCTCTGCCAGGCTCGAGGTCGATGAAGCTGCTGTGTATCTTCAACAGTTGCTCAACAACAACTTTGTGCGGCTTGATAGATTCACCAATAACATCTTCTACGGCGGGCTGCAGTACAGCGATTCTTTGTGATTCTTCAACAGTTGCTCAATAACAACTTTTTCACTTCCGATGAGACTTAATAACCTCGTCGGTGAAGATCACGATTACAAGCTGGTGGAATAATAGTTAAGGGCTCGGCCTCAACGACCTCTTCTTCTTCTTCTCTTGATGCTTCTTCTTGGACTTTTGTTCTTCCAAGTTTTTCAACTCTTTCCCTTTGCCATATTTCTTCTTTTTTTTGGTAACTTCCTTCATTCTTTTGGAGAGGGTTCATCATCATCATCTTTTCTAGTCAATTTTCTTTTCTCTAGCTTCCTTACATTTGTTCTCTAAAAATTTCACTGTGATTTTATTTGTAGCTCTGGCGAGTCATTAACCTCCACTTGACCTCGGCGACTCGGCGATCTGTCTTGTTTTTTCCTTTCTTTTTTTCTTTGAAGGCTTTAACACTTGATTATCTTCCTTGTAGTTCCACCTTTCTTTTTCCAGCAGCTTTCTTTGGTGCAGCAGGTTTGATAGATATCTTCTTAGTCTGCTGAACCTGCTCACCACCAGCATCACCATCATCTCCATCATTATCATCATCAGTAGCCTCTCCAGCAATCTCTTCATCATCATCAAGTCCAGGAATTGCATGATCAATCTCCTTCTTGTATCTGGGCTGATTTATGTCAACTGGTTCAAGATCGGGAACCTCAGGATGATTCGGTAGATCTGAACCATCAAACCTAGGGGTAATGCCTTTGATTTCCTTTTCTTTAATTTGTCCTCCTTGGCTACTTTCTTCATATAATGAATGAAATAACCAGCCCAATCAAACTTCAAACTCCTGCAAATGATCATCATCAACTCTATCTTGGGTCGGATAGAGTATCCATCTTGCCAACCAACCCAGTATGTTCTTTGCAATTAGTTTGCTCGGCGAGTTGTACTCGGGCCAAATATCCTGCGATTGATGCCAGGGAGGCGATTTTGTGTCTTGATGTATTTTAATCGATCCACGAATGCCATCTTGTTCAATCCCATTGCTTGAGTTGGTGAACCATCAACAATTTCTTCAAAACCAAACACTTGTCTCGGTGATTGGAGGAGATTACAAGCTCCTCACCATTCACGATGGTTTTGAATGCTTGATTCCTTCTTCATAACCATATTCTTCCGAAAATCAATAACATTGGTGTATGATATCGTTTCTAATCGATGTTGAGTTTGTTCTCCAGGCACATAAACCTTCTTATTCTTGACCTATATTAATGGCGATTCTGTTTGATTTGCATCAACAACATAGCCTCTTACACTTTGGCTTGATTCGATTTGAACCTCAATCTTTTCCGCCATTGAAATAAGAAAAAGATGAAGAAAATTGCTCTCAAATCTGTGTTCACCACGATGTAGATTTTGCGAGAGAAAGCGAAATTGCAAGTGGTGAATCTGCTATATAACGATCGATCGATTATATAGGCGGTGGGTAGTTGAAGCTGTCCTTTGCCGCGTACATTGAGGTAACCACGATTAAATCGATTAAATCTTTGTCTTGACCGTGGTCCATTACTCCTCCATAACGTTTGTAACCGTTGGATGGTTTAAGCGTGGTAATAAAGGATAAAATAAATATCCGCCAATATGCTTTTTGACTTTAATTACTTTGGTGATAACGTTCCCTCGGCGGGGTAATCTTGATGGGGTGGGCGCGGCGATCTGATAAGTAGACTTTCCAGACGACTGCGACAAAAGTACTCTCTTGATCCTTGTTTTCTTCTTGTTTTGTTCAATTGATAATACAAGATGAGGTTTAATACCAATGACCCGATCATCAAGTGAGCTCACCCAAAATGACAAAGACCAATCCCTTGGCAACCTCATTTGCTCAATTGTCCAAACATAAGTACATGGAATTGTTGATACCAATGACTAATCTGCTAAGTGAGCTCACCCAACATAGCAAAGACTAATCCCCTTGGTGAATTCGATTACAACTGCTTGAATATCGAGTCAATCTTTATGATTCCAAGTTCGAGTCCTTAATTTGGCAAATCTTTCACTATCAAGTGGCTTAGTGAAAATATCGACAAGTTGATCTTCGGTAGGAATGTATAGAACCACCACATCTTTCTTTTCAACATGATCTCTTATAAAATGATGTCTCACATCAATGTGCTTGGTTCTTGAGTGCAAAAGCAGGATTTTACGTGATTGCAATTGCACTTGTGTTGTCACACATGATTGGAATTTCCTTTTCTTCAATTCCATAATCCACTTAATTGTTGTCTTAGCCAAAGTACTTGTGCCTGGCGACTTCCAGCGACAATGTATTCGACTTGTGATGGAAGTTGAAATAAATTCTGTTTCTTGCTAAACCAGGAGACCAGTCTATTTCCCATTAACTGACAGGTTCCTGAGGTGCTTTTTCTATCAATCTTGCATCCAGCATAATCAGAATCTGAGTAGGATATTACTTTGAAGCTTCCTTCCTTGGAATACCATATCCTACTCCCAAAGTCTCTTTAAGATACTTGAGAATTCTCTTAACTGCACCTAAATGACTTTCTTTAGGTTTAGATTGAAATCTTGCACAAACACCTCTGACAAAGGATATATCGGTCTGCTTTGGCGATGAGATCTGACAATGAGACCCTATCATCATACATACAAAGTCGATCAACATCTTTGCCTTCTTTATCTTCATCCAATCGATGTTTGTACTCATAGGAGTTGAACTCTTAGTGCTGTTTTCCATACCAAATTTCTTCAGCAACTCCTTGGTGTACTTGGTTTGATGAATGAAGATTCCATCTTTTATTTGTTTGACTTGCAATCCCAAAAAGTAATTCATCTCTCCCATCATACTCATTTGGAATTTGCTTTTCATTAGATTTGCAAACTTTTCACAAAGTAAGTCATTTTCAGAGCCAAAAATTATGTCATCAACATAAATTTGTACCAGCGAGTCTTTGTTTCCTTCAACGATTACGAAAAGAGTCTTGTCAATGGTGCCTTTTGTAAAACCATTGTCCACCAAGAATGAGATAGTGTCTCATACCATGCTCTTGGTGCTTGTTTCAATCCATAAAGTGCTTTGTTGAGTCTATACACTTTATCTTCTTGATCTTTAACTTCAAATCCAGGAGGTTCTTTGAACATACACTTCCTCCTCTAGGATACCATTCAAAAATGCACTCTTGACATCCATTTGATATACTTTGAAGTTCTTATATGCGGCATGTGCCAAGAATAATCGATAGCTTCCAATCTTGCAGCAGTGCATAAGTTTCATCAAAATCTATTCATACCTTGAGAATAGCCTTTTGCAACTAGTCGGCCTTATTTCTCACAATGGTACCAGATTCATCAAGTTTATTTACTGTATACCCACTTAGTACCAATGATATTTGCATGACTGGCCTTTCAACTAGTGTCAAACTTGATTTCTTTCAAATTCATTTAATTCTTCTTGCATAGCAATTATCAATCTGGATCTGAAATTGCTTCTTCAACAACTTTAGGTTCCATTTGAGATAGAAAACAAGTAAACATAGCTTCCGGTTGTCTTAGTCCTCACACCTTGCTTTGTACATTGCCAATGACTTGTTCATTGAGGGTGATTCCTTAACTTTCATTGTGGATTTTGGTTATTTTGATTATCGGGAACCTCATCTTGATGGGTGTCTGCTGTAGTTTCTTCTACAGGGGTTCGTGAGATCCTTGTCTTGCATCGATTGTTGCATCGATAATATTATCGGCGAGGGTGTTAATGAGGCGATGTCGAAACTTTCAAGTCATTGAATCTTTCCAAAACTTCAATACAATCTGGATCAGTGACTTGTTGATTCTCAGCAGGTTCATGATCTTCATCTTCCATTCCAGTAAACTTAGGTTCATCAAACACAACATGGATTGTTTCTTCATGTTTTAGTGACCTCTTGTTCGATTACCACAGATGCTCTGTTGTGAAGAATATCCCAAGAAAATGCCTTCATCTGATTTTGGTTGGAATGTCTTCAAATGAACTTTGTGATTTAGAATAAAACATTTACTTCCAAATGGATGGAAATAGGATATGTTAGGTTTCCTTCCATTCCAAACCTCATAAGGTGTCTTGACTGACTTCTTGTTTCTTGATGTTCTATTTTGTGTATAGCATCTTTGTATTCTTGCTTGATTGAATATCTTTCGGTAGCAATGCTTCACAAATCATTGTTCTTCTGCTTCCTTTAATGTTACTGTTTCTTCTTTCAACAACCCCCATTTCTTTGAGGTGTACCAATGACAAGTTGATGTAGTACACCATTACATTCACAATATTCTCTTATAACTTTGTTGAGAAATTCGATTACCACTGATCGATCTTATCTTTATATTATTAAACTTTTCTCATTTTGTAATCTCTTCAAAAGATTAGGCAAGCTTTGGAGTGTCTCACTTTTCTTGTTCATGAATATCACCCAAGTGTATCTTGAAAAATCATCCACAACCACTAAGGTGTATTTCTTTCTGTCACACTTGTTGGAGTTATTGGTCCAAAAGATCCATGTGCATAAGCTCCAACACTCTGTTAGTTGATTGTTTAGTCTTTGACTTGAAACTTGACTTTATCTGTTTACCTTCTTGACATGCATCACGGATAGCATCCTTCTTGAATGTGATCTCGGGTAAACCAACCACTAACTTCTTCTTCACCAAGCTGATTAATATCATCAAAGTTTAGGTGATTTAACTTCTTGTGCCATAACCAATTGAGTTGATTTGGTATGCACAATCGAGGCGAGTTCTGGAGGCTGCGATGGACCAATCCACAACATACATGTTACTGTTGCCTTCTACCCGCAAGTACAACTTGATCACCTCTTTCACTAATGACAATACAATTGTTTTTGTCAAAAGTGACCTTGTATCCCAAGTCACGAAATTGTCGATTAACTCGACAAGTTGTAGTCGATCCTTCCACATATGCAACATTTTTGATTGTAAGTCCATTTACGATAAGTGTGCCATATCCTCTTGTATAACCAGGTGTATTTTTGTTGCCAAAATTCACCCTTGGACCATCTTTTGCCACAAAGTTTGTTAAGCGAGTGCTTATTCTTTGTCATGTATGCGGAACATCCATTGTCAAAGTACCGGACACCTACAAAACAAAGTTAATGCATTTTAGGTACCCAAACTGTTTGGGTCCATAGTGGTCGATGTAAGCATGACCACTTGGTATGTTTCCATAAGGTCTTCTCTAAATGTGTCATACTTTGGTTCATACTTTGGTTCATACATGTATTCCACACATCCATAAGTTCTAACGATGGGTTGTGTAGGAACCACATATGTTTTACGGCCTTTTGGTACATAATCTTTGTTTGAAATGATTCTTGTTGTTAGAAACATTTGCATAACCATAGGTGTGCTGTCTGTTAGGAACAGCCCTGTAATATGGAGTCTGCTGAGGTCTTATGTAAGTCCTCTGCTGATTCCATTGCCTAGGTTTTACCACTAGTAGTATGGTTATACTTCTTGTTTCTAGCATTAGATACGAGAATATTCCAATCATTATCGTGAGGAGCAGTCTACCTTTCCCCACGAGATAAGTATCCCTTGAATGATCAACATTTTTGGATTTAGGATTCTTATCCTTGGAATATTCTGTTTCTTTCCCTTACGTGGTCCAGCCCAGACTTAGTAGCAGTCTGCTATCGGCGAGACTTAGAAGGCCTGATGATCTATTTTTAGATTTATTCTTTTTACTAGGGCTGACTTCTTGAGTCTTACGATTTTGCTTCCTTGAAGCATTCTCATTTTAGTTTCTTTGCTTGACAACCTTCTTGGGAGTTGGATCTAGTGCGGTACAAACTTAGGACCAGTGCGGAACTAGGTTCGATGACCTTCTTTGGATCCACTCTTGTTAGATTCTTGAGTTCCAAATCCAAGCCAGTTCTATCACCATAAGGCTTTCCCGATTTGTATGCGGTGAGGAACAAGATGGTTCGGCGGTCGAGAGGCTGCTGGGATATTCGGCCAGACTTATCTTGATTACATCAACATCTTTTCCTTACCTTTGAAAACTCTTAATTCGACTTTCAATCTTCCAACTTCTAATTCAAGAGCCTCTTTTTCAGCCTTCACAACCTCATAACAGATTGTATTATCCTCGGTTGATTAAGGATGGCATCCAAAGTCTCATTGTTGTCGAAATTTCTAGGATTTGAACCACAAGTTGATTCACAATCACTTCTAGCGAGTGTTTATAGATCTGATGTTGTATACCTCCTCGATTTCATCCATGTTGGCCATCAAAGCATAATCCTCCATATCGACAACTTGATCTTTGTGTCATCGATTCATTTCCTTTTTGATTCCACTTCATATCTGATTCATCTTGACAACCATAGCCTTCTTGCCATGTCTTCTTTGTTGACTCTTGGTCTTGATGAGTGCGGACAATCAGGTCTAAAATGTCGAGGCTTCTTACGGTTGAAGCAAAGATAATCGAGTTCCTTGCCTTGTTTCAACTTCGGGACGATCAGTGCAAAGTGTCACAGTTTCTTGCAATGAAAGCATAGATAGTCATTATCTTTCTTTGGTTCTTCTTTCCTTCTTTTCATGAGGCCTCTTTGTGAAATTTCTTGTAGGGGCCTTTCCGGTCTTCATCATTACGATTTTCTTGCTCGGTAGGGCAATTTGCTCTTGCATTTCATCTAGCATATCATCATCTGTCCTCTGATGTTTCTTCATGATGTGAAGCGACCAAAGCGATGGTCTTTGGCTCTTCCTTTTCGATCTCAGTACAAGTTTCTTGCTAAATTCATAGGCCTTGAGATCTGAAAACAATTTGAAAATATCTTCTTCATGCAACTTTCTCATTTCTTCAATTGCGATCACCTTCATTTTCCAAACATCTCTTGCGGTAAAGCTTCCAAGATTTTGGTGTTTACTTCCTCTTTTGAATAACTTACACTCGGCGAGGTAAGTTCATCGATATAACATTGAATCTTGATTCCATTTGCTCAATGGTTTCATTAGGTAGCATCTTGAACTTTTGAAATCTTTTACAGCCTGCGATTTTGTTCTTCTTTATTGCATCGGTGCCTTCACAGTTAAGTGAATCTTATCCCAAAGTTCCTTTGCGATCTTGCAATCTTTGACCTTCATGTACATATTGCTATCAAGGTTACGTAGATGATATCAATAGCAATGTTGTTGAGGTTTGCTCTTTTCTGTCTTACGCATTCCATTCTCTCTTTGGTTTAGGAATGTACTCGATTCTGTCACCTTTATTCTTGCCTTTGTAATCTCAGGTGGTCCTTGATTAGTACATCCATCATCTCATCATGAGTAGCGACAAGATATGCACTGCATTCGGCGTTTATACTCATCAAATCATCAAGAGAACACATCAACATAGTTCTAGCATCTTGTGTGTGTTGTCCATGATGCAAGTCTTGAAAATCGATAACTTGAAAGAAAGTTTTAAAGAATTTTCACAAGTACAACAAGTAGGATTTCTTGAGCGAAGCCTTTGCTCCGATACCAATTGTTGGTCCTTGAAAATGCTTTAGTTAAGTTTAGAGGGGGTGAATAAACTTAACACTTAAAACTTTAGGTTAACAAATTCAACCAACCAGACTGACTGATGCTTGATGTCTCTGCTGAGACCTCCGATAACTTTCTTGATAAGCGATGAGTCTCTTGGCGATTCGATTCTTTGAATTTGTGCGTGCGGAATAATATCAAAATTAAGCCTTGTTACTTGTTGTTAAATATGTTACTAAGTATTAGATACTCATTAGTGTATGTGTGTGATTTGATTTGCTAGATTCGAGCGAGTTGATGTGAATAATAATTAAGTCACGAAAAAGTAAATCACGATAAGTAAGTAAGAGAGATTTTTATAGTGGTTCCGAGGTGATGTAATCACATAAATCCACTCTTCTCTGTGATGTTGGAGGAAATTCACTAGTGATCTTTGAGTTATCTGTTACAAAGAATCCTAGGTTGCTTGTCCTTCACCAATAACTATGGCTTCACAAGCTGGCCCAGGAGCAGGTAGGATTCTTTGCTCCTGAGTCTTCCTTTGGTCCTTGAAGGGTAGGATTGCCTCTTCACCGGCTCCACCACAAACCAACGATCTTTCACACTAACGGATGCTTCTTTGTCTTGGCGAGTTCTTTATAAAATAAAGAATGAATCAAATAAATGATTCAATTGCGGCGACTTGATTAGGATGATGTAATCGGCGACTTGCGGTCTTCAAGTGTGTATGCTTGATGCGGCTTGAACACGAGAATGCACTTGAAGAAAATAACTAGATCAATGACCTTAAGCTCGATAAGTTCGTGGTGTTTTTTATTTCGGTGTTATCACTTGAAGTTTATTCCAAAATTCATCATCTTCTTCTTGAGTTGAAAGTCCTCTATTTATAGGTAGGAATGCATGTGACTTGAATTTGAAATTCAAATGTGACCGTTCCTTGTATTTGTCCCATCACCTTGCGCATTACATCACTATTCATAGGGTGACCTTTTGTCGAGATTACTTTTTGTGATCTGATCTGTCCCACCCACTGACTTGTATCAATGGATAAGAATGTAAATCATCCCAACGTCTTTTTAATCTCAGCCTTTGATTTGCTTGATAAGTCAGAGGTAGTTGGCTGTCCTTATCCATGTAATCTTCCAATAATCTTGAATTAATCGAGGTATATATATCAGCAGGTTCATCAGTCTGCTGTAATACCAATCAGTCTGCTGAACATCATATTTTTGTCTGTAAAATATAATGCAGCTGATTCCTTTTATCCAACTTTTATTTGTGAAGTTAGATTACATCATTTTAAATATAACTAAGTTCCAAACATCATCCAACTTGTGGAACTTAGACCTTCTACACAAGGTATATGTAATCGATTTTAGGTCATCACGAGACTTGCCTAAATTCGATTCCATATCCTTGACATTAAATACTAAGTTTGATCCATTAGCCTTCATTTGAACCTTTGAGTTTGAACCCTCGACCTTGACCCTCTTGATCTTGGCGATAAATTCCAGACCGAGTCTTGTTTGATCCTATCTACCAAACTCTTAACCTAGACATTTTATCTAGATCTGGCGATAAGCGATCGTATGGCACTCATCACCTTTTCCACGATGATGTTTGTTTGATCAAACCTATTTATGAATCAAACTCTAATAAACCTATACATTTTATCTAGACATCTTTTTGCCTTTGCCCCTGCTACTACTCTAAATGAGTCATAAATGGTCATGGCACTCATCATCAAAACTAAGAAATAAGTCCAACAGTCCCTACCAGATGATTTCTAGAGGTTGCCCCCTCTGAGTGATCGCGTGTAAGTCACTAACATCGATATTACTAGCAAGAATACTAGGTACATCATAGTATAGTAAATGCGAGTCAAGGTCGATCCCACAGAGACATTGCAACTATAAGTATAAACGATTCTAACCTAATTAAGAAGCAACATAGAGGCGGTCATTGACCAACAATAAACATTAAAGAAAACAAACTTGGTATTCCTACCCCTCTTCTCACCAATCTACTAACTTGGATTCGTTAATCGTTACGTTTACTTCCCCACATAAATTCCTTAAATTAATCGCGAGCTTAGTTTTAATTATCGTTATCAGCTACGGGTGCAATTCCTACACCTATCTACTCCGACAATGGTAGTAGACAATATATACGCAAGCTACCCTCCTCAATTGGTCCGTAATAGCCCATACACATAAAGAACTAGAATTTGCAATATCGAGCGCTAACTCATACCGCTAACCCGCCTAGAAAGCTGTCGACATTGATCAACATGTTTATAGGGTCCATTCAAGACTATGTCCAAACTTAGCACTTCACTATTCGTATTTCATGCCAATTTACGATTTCAATAAGCAGATTGGCCAGATCTAACCTACTGTTAATTAAACCTATCGATCAACGTAGCTGTAGTGAATCCCAGTTTTAGGTTTTCTAAATATTGACTCGGTAAACCGGTATAGACCGCCGGGTTACAGGAGTTAGATTTTCCTATTCCTGGATCTACATTGCCCAATTACGATTAAAATAAGTAAATTATGGGGTCTTTAAACATGCTGATTAACTAAAACACATAAATATGAACAGATCTACCATATTGAAGACAAAAAGGAACGTTCAAAGCTTCATACCTTCAACAATGGTGATCTAGCTCGATCTACTCAAGCTAGAGATGATGGAGGAAGGGAGGAAAGCATAAATAACTCTTTCAAACCACAAATAACTTTATTTCATCAAAATATATAATGTATTTAATGTAATATTAAAGAAAAATTATGAAGAACTCTGAGAATGCGGCCTTATATAGATACAATAGCCGACTTAAGACTCTCTAAAACCCTAACCGACCTAGATAATGCGGCAGAATCAATTTCGTATCAAACAAGTCACCGGTTTACCGGACCTAGCCCTTAGTAAACCGGGCCAACTTTTCTCCTTTTTCTATAGAAGACTTCTTCTTGGACTTCAATCACTTGGCCCAATATACTTCTTTTGGTCCAGATCCACTCTTCAATGCTCCAGATCTGGTGCAATCTGTAAAACATGCAAAACAAGACAAAACCGTACCAAATATTTGGGAAAATAACATAGATGCAGACTTATGATCCTGGAAACACTCACATAGCATTTAACATATATTCTACACAATAACGATCATATTTATCCTCTGTTGAGTAGAATTCGGGGTGAATAAAGGTATAATTATTGGTACCATTTAGAGTGTCATCAACTACCCCCCACTTTGCTTTTTATCATCCCGAGCAAAAAGACGAAAAGAAAACAACACTCTGATCAGTATACAAGTCAATTAAAAACAACTATGCTTTACAAAGTCAAGATAAAGATCATGCCACTCATATCCATCAGTAACACATTAAACACTATTCATGTCATGAGCCAATGTGTGTGCAATAACTTTCACAACCGCTTAGTAATGCAGACAATCTCACATTACGTAAACCCGTAGTCAAACTAACAAGTTTCGAACATGTTATTTATCAATTAAATTAGCTGGCAAGGCGGATCGAGAACCGAGTATATATTACTCTTAGGCTCGCGTTTATCGGTCTATGCAAAAGTCGTGCTTTTTACGCTCCATCGACTAAGATTTTTCCAGAGAGAATATAGATGTCTATATTTCAATACACTTCTCTTTCTTGGCCGGTAAACTCTCATTGAATTATCTATCCTCACGGCCCCACTCATGATAAACTACCGAATCCGAAATTCCATTGCATTTATAAGCGTTGGTGGAACATGATTCGTGTTGAAGCTAGGGTCAACTTTAGTCAAAGCAATATGCTATCAACTACACACAAAGGGTAGTGAGTTATACTTGCTTAAAATGGTGGCTCATAACAGAATATGCGCTCAATATACCACTACTTCAGAAGTGGGCATTTACTCTCACTCATACAAAGTAAAACAAAGATGAAGTCAATTAACTCGAAAAGATCAAAGATATCATAATTTTTTGATTTTTTTTTCGAAATTAATCAATTTCTAAGTGGTGAATCATGCATCAAAGAGAATCAAGATAATCATGCAATTCATGGCATATAGCGCTAAAAAGCTTAGTGATGTTCCGTTACCCCCCACTTAATCGAAACATTGTCCCCAATACATAAGATGGTAAAATAAAAATGAAAAGAAACTTAGCTTCGGTCAAGGGTGGAACCAAAGAAGAATAGGATCGTCGTATAAATCATCGGGCTCATGTAACAAGTCCATGAAGAATCTGTGCTAATTAACTCAAACAAACCAAGAAGAATAGCGGTGACAAGAAACCGTGTAATAAAATGGCGGCAGTAAAAGAGAATAAATTAACTCCAAAACAAATTAAGCCGACAAAATGATTATATTAATTTGATTTTGCTACCTCAACTAGATTGGAAAAGAAAAAGAAAAAGAAAAACAAGAAAATGGAAATTAACAACAACGAAAAGAAAAAGACTAATCCTCATCAGAATAGTCCTCCCAGTCATCTCTATGCTCAAAGCCGGGAAGTGGACCAGAACTCAAGGCAGCAGTGCCTGAAGATGAGGCTATGTTTTGGGGCAGTCCTAGTTGGTGGGGTCGAGGAATGTATGCGAAATAAGTCGATAATCCTATCCATCTTGCGGCGCAAACTCGGAATATCTCGCGAGTGCTCCTCTAGCATAGCTCTCTGAGTCCGGAGTGCTCCGAGGACCGGAGTATGCTACCTCTCAGCTATTCCAACCCGTCTTGGAACTTTTTGAACCGACTGCGAACTGATCATCGGCTCAGGGTCTTTCCAATCATCATTGATGAGAATTTTCACCTCATCCTCTAAAGCAAACATGTCAATCATCAGCCTGTATGGCAACAGCTCGCGCTCAGATGTGGCAACAAGCTTGTGAATACTGCTATGCATCATAAGACCGATCTTGACTGGAGATCCCTGCTCCAAATAAAACATCAACTCCGCCCTCTTGGTAGTGACAGAGACCGTGTGCTTGGTCGGTAGAAGGCGGGCACAAACAAATATGTTAACCATCTTCCGGTCCCAGGATAACTTATTCTCTAGATAGATGGTGGGGGCTCTAGCAGGATTGCACTTCCATTTCACCCCAAAAAAACTCAGCTATCATATCCATCCGCTCCAAATCTTCAATGTTTCTTGAGGACGTGTACTCATCCGGGCCCACCGGTGGATGTCTAACCCCCAAAATGATCATCGATCCACTCAATCGCGAAATCTACTTTAAAACTGTGGACCATAGCATATGTGGCTCCGGGGTGATGCGAAACATAAGCATAAAACTCCCTTACTACTGTGGCGTTGAACCGTGTCGGTGGGTCCGCCATGTCCAAAATGTCCTGTGCTTGAAGGGCTTCGGGCAAAATCGACCCGCAATCGGCTAATTATACCCCTCATTCTCGAGCCACTGGCCTTCCGTTCCAATGCCCTCAGAATGACTCGTAGATAGCTAAGGAATGGAATTTCTCAACCCCGTCGATTAAAGGGTTAGCATCTCCATATACACTCTGATAACCACTAGGACGAACTGTTGAATGTTGACGCTTAGGACCCATCCTGAATGAGTAAAGGAAATGATTCTAAGGCTGATTTTGGAAAAATAAACCTCGGTAACTCGGCAGTAATGGTCGAGTAACCGCGCGTCCGGACTTTTCTGTTTTTCTTTCTGTGGCTGTGCTTCTGGTAATGAAAGAAGAAGAACTGCAGAACTTCACTGTTGCTGCATCAATACTTTTCAGCAACTGGGGTGGTGGATATGGTGTTTAGGGTTGGGTAAAATTGAAGGTAATAGTTTGGTTATGATGGTGATATGATGGTGATGGTAGCCGAATTTAGATGAAGAAGAAGAAATGGGAGAATTTTGGTGATTGAGGAGAAAGTATTTGATAAGAATGATGAGATTGGTGATGAAGGGGTGGTTTAAATAGATGAAATGAGTGAAGGTGTAAGGATTTAGTGGGATAATGGGTAGAGGAGTTATTATGGTGAGGGATTTGAGGGGGTGATTGAAGGGATTGAGGTGGGGTTATGGTAGAGTCTGGGAAAGGATGAAAATTTTGAAAAAAGGGGAAAATGGGACGGTTTTTTGCTGACTACTAATGCCTGGTGCAACATGTGCCCTCCACGTGCTTCTATAAATTCCGCTTTTCAAACTGACATTCAGAAATCCAAAAATCCAAGCTCGGTAACCCAGAGGTTACCCTCGAGATACCGGGGGTTCTTTTTCCTACATTTTTTGGTCTACTTTCTCTGCACTTTTAACTCAACCTCTCCGCTTAATTCTATCCTCAAATTAACTAGTCTCTTACTCTTTCAATTGCTATTTCCGACTCAAAACCTAACCTACTTCACTAGAATCCGCAACGAGTAAAAAAACCTTTCCACAACCATTCGGTTTCAAGCCTAAGGGTGCGGTATGATGAAAAAAACCCCGTCCTCTCATCCGGCTACTTTTATTCATTCCTAATCTACCTAAGAGTTTAAGAAGGTAGTTCTGAGTTTATAGTCACAAGCTCGACTTTCTTCAGATCTCCGATCATTGAAGGGTTGGAGCTTTAACTCGCCAAACTTTTGCTCCAGAGGTTTGTACCTTTATAGAACCTTTTTGAGCTCTCTTCCTAGCACACCTTTCCATCTTAGCTTGCATACTAGGTCTGCCTCTCCCTCGAGATTTAGACTTTAGACCCAAGGACTCCACATTTCCTACTTTAAGCTCGAAGCGTTCACTACGCAACACGGAAGGACTAGCTTCCATGAGCATCTTGTTGTGGTCCTTCTCTTCTTTCTCTCTCAGCATTAGTTTCATGAATTCCTGCTCAATAGTTTCTATTACAACCTCTCTATGCTTATGCCCCTCGATCTCCATATTCCATCTTTCCTGAAGCATACGTCATCTTACAACTTTCCGGCCTATTCTCTAAGGGTTCTAAGATTTTAAAAGATACAGCGTCATTATTCAATCTCAAAGTAATCTCCTCATTGTCAAAATCAATGACAGCCCTGCTTGTTGCTAAGAAAGGTCTCCCTAATAGAACTAGGGCACTTGGGACCGTCGGTACGTCTATCACCGTAAAATCAATTGGATAACTGAACACTCCTACCTTAATCGTGCATTTCCTAAGCAGGCCAGCGGGCATATCCCTAGTTCTATCAATGAAAGTCATGGTCCTAGTTTGATTCATTATGACCGGAAGCTTGATCTTTTGACAGAGGGAAAAAGGAAGAATGTTGCAACTCGAGCCTGAGTCGCAGAGTCCTAATCCTACGGATATACCATTAACAGAAATTAGGAGTCGGAACGTGCCAGGTTCTCCTAACTTCACCATGGTGTCTGAGTCTGGGTTGTCCTCAGGCTCAAAAAATATCGTGTCAGGATCCTCTTCAGGATCATCAGAATCATAATCCGAAGACGTGATGTCAATTAACTCACAAGGAAACTCACCTGGACGATACGTGCTATACTCCTTAAGGTTCTCTTCAGGCTCTTGCTTGATTGCTTCTTTCTCTTTTTCCAACCGCTTCTTTATAGCTTCATAATGCGCTCTTGCTTCAGATCCAGGGTACATGGAAATCGGTGTAACGTTCAATATTGTTCTTGGCATATTGCTTAACTTGTGGCTCATCTTCAGCTATGGTTTGATCGAATTTCTGAAGTGTTCTGATCTTCCTACGAAAAGACAAAGTAAAACAAGGAAAAGGTTAGCAACTTCCACTTCAGCAGGGTGTGATCCCAACTGTCGCGGACCTACTAACTAAAATCAACAGGGAATAACACAGAATAACAAAGGCTGTATAGAAATTGATTTCTCAGGCCTCGGTAACCAAGGGGTTAGCCACGGTAAACCGGCCCTGAAATTTCTTTTTCTGGCAGTTTAACAAGTGCAGGTTTGATACAGAACGCCTCAAGACTCAAAATAAAATAAAAGATAATAAAAACGACTTCTTAATCATAATTAAAACGTTTATATTTAAAATTTCCCATTGTCCCCGGCAACGGAGCCAGAAATCTTGTTCGCGTGTAAGTACTAAAGTCGATATTACTAGCAAGAATACTAGGTACATCGTAGTATAGTAAATGCGAGTCAAGGTCGATCCCACAGAGACAATGCAACTATAAGTATAAACGTTCTAACCTAATTAATAAGCAACATAGAGACGGTCATTGACCAACAATAAACATTAAAGAAAACAAACTTGGTTTTCCTCCCCCTCTTCTCACCGATCTACTAACTTGGATTAGTTAATCGTTACGTTTACTTTCCCACATAATTTCCTAAAAATAATCGCGAGCTTAGTTTTAATTATCGCTATCAGCTACGGGTGCAATTCTTACTCCTATCTACTCCGACAATGATAGTAGACAATCTATACGCAAGCTACCCTCCTTAATTGGTCCGTAATAGCCTATACTCATAAAAAACTATATGTTCCGATATCGAGCGCTAACTCATACCGCTAACCCGCCTAGACAGCTGTCAAAATTGATCAGCACGTTCATATGGTCCATTCAAGACTTTGTCCAAACTTAGCACTTCACTATTCGTATTTCATGCCAGTTTACGATTACAATAAGCAGATTGGCCAGATCTAACCTACTGTTAATAAAACCTATCGATCAACATAGCTGTAGTGAATCCCATTTTTAGGTTTTCTAAATATAGCCTCGATAAACTGGTATAGGCCGCCGGGTTACTGGGGTTAGCTTTTCCTATTCCTGGATCTACATTGCTCAATTACGATTAAAATAAGTATATTATGGGGTCTTTAAACATGCAGATTAGCAAAAAAAACATAAATACGATCAGATCTACCATATTGAAGACAAAAAAGAACGTTCAAAGCTTCATTCATTCCACAATGGTGATCTAACTCGATCTACTCAAGCTAGAGATGATGGAGGAAGGGAGGAAACCATAAATAACTCTTCCAAAGCTCAAATAACTTTATTTCATCAAAATATAGGCTTAGTATTTCCGGCAATTGCAATGGCTATGTAATGTAATATTAAAGAAAAGTTATGAAGAACTCTAATAATACGGTCTTATATAGATACAATAGCCGACTTAAGACTCTCTAAAACCCTAACCGACCAAGATAATGCGGCATAATCAATTTCGTATCAAACAAGTCACCGGTTTACCGGACCTAGCCCTCGGTAAACCGGGCCAACTTTTCTCCTTTTTCTTCAGTAGGCTTCTTCTTGGACTTCAATCACTTGGCCCAATATACTTCTTTTGGTCCAGATCCACTCTCCAATGCTCCAGATCTGGTACAACCTATAATACATTAGGAATAGAAAACAAGACAAAACAGTACCAAATCTTCAGGAAAATAACATAGATGCAGAATTACGATCCTGGAAACACTCACATAGAATTTAACATATATTCCACATAATAACGAGCTTATCTATCCTCTCTTGAGAAGAATTCAGGGTGAATAAAGGTATAATTATTGGTACCATTTAGAGCGTCATCACTGAGACACAACAAAGTGTGGCACTTAGGTCCGTCTGATAGCCGGCTCTAATACCATTCTATAACGCTCCAGACCCCAGGCCTGGTAGCAATGAATGAGTCATAAATGGTCCAGTCAACTGCTTAGACCGCCGTCCTCTCTTGGTCTAAAAAGGCTAACCCGAGTTGACAAGACCTTTATGTCTCACATTTATGGGGGGTGAGCAAGACTTTACTTTACCGATATGTGACTTTACATTCTCCCCCCTATTATAAGGGATTGAGAATGTGAAATCCCACATTGAAAGTGGGGTAAACGCATCACCACCATATAAGTGTGGGACATAAAGGTCTTGTCAACCAGGGTTAGCCCTTTTAGACCAAGCGAGGACGATAGTCTAAGCAGTTGATCAGACCATTTAGGACTCATTTAGCGCTACTTAGCCCGAGGTCAGAGGGCGTTACAGAATGGTGTCCAGAGCCGACTATCAGACGGACCTAAGTGCCACACTTTGTTGTGTGTCAGTTGGGGTCTAGAAATCCTCTGGTAGGGATGAAATTTGGACAAGTCCACAGGGACAAATCTTGGCCGTCCTGGCGAGGACGCCCCTCCCTTATAAGGAGGGAGAATGTGATATCCCATATTGGAAGTGGGGGGAACACATCACCAGCATATAAGCATGGGACATAAAGGTCTTGTCAACTCTCGTTAGCCCTTTTAGACCAAGCGTGGACGGCGGTCTAAGAAGTTGACTCGACCATTTATAACTCATTTAGCGGTACCAGGCCCGGGGTCTAGGGTCATTACATACATAATGTCTTATCATCCCGTCTTGAAATTTTCATAAAAATTGAACATTGCAGAGTCTTACAGTGAGTTTTAAGAAGTACGGGGATGTGTTTTTTTCCAGGAACTGGGGACGTGAAGGTAACATGCATGAGCAGTATTGTTGAAATTGCAATTAAATCTTTTTTTTGATTGGTTTTGCTGAAAAGATTGGATCTTTACGGCTGGTTTTTGAGAAAATGAAGATGACTTTGTCTAAGAGATTGGGGCTAAGGCATAGGCAGGTGGAAGTGTGGTTTCAGCATAGAAGGGAAAGGTGAGGACTTGATTCAATTTATGGAGAATTTTTTGTTTTTTTATGGTGTTTGTTAAAGTTATAGGCATCGAAACAAATCCACTAAAGGGGCATCACACTGTGTTAAATGTTTATTTTCGACTTTTGCATTATGTGTTCCATCTATGGATTGACTTAGTAAAACGAAGTGTGAAAATACATCGTAAACTGGTCATTGAAGTGTGAGTGAGTAACTACGTAATATTGTCAATTGGTGGTGAAATATGAAAATGATAATGAACATATTGCTATGTATGCAGAGGGGTTGAGTGTATGGTTGGTTTTTTAAGTACTTGTATGATTTGCTATTCTTCTACTGCCATAGGAAGGTTGTTTCTGTTTAGAGTTCTTCTTGTTTTCAGTTTTAGTTTAGGTTATGCAAACCTTTTTGGGTGTGAGGTTGTAGGGGCTTGGGGAAATGGGGTGGTAAGGGAGGGATGGAATGGTATGGTTGTTGGCTGTTCTAGGATATGATGGACGTTCATGTAGATTGATTAGTGTAGAACAATATTTGGGAGCATTAAAAAAAGTAATAGTTTATGATTAGGAATAGGAAAACAAATGTTAAAATAAGTGATGTTAGGGAAAAAAATATGTCTATGTGTGATAATACTCCAATGTTGGAATTTGTAGGTGTTGAAAGTTGTTGATGTAGAAAGTAAGCATTTTGTTTTGAACGTACCTTAAATGCTTGTTATTTGGTTTGTTTTCGCACGGTTATTGTGATGCTCTTCATGAAAGCTATAATCGAATATTCACTGCATACGGTTCTGCATTATAGTGAGAGGATCATTTTACAATGTACAGTGACTGTATAATGTAAGACAGAGTGAATGCGATTGAAATTGTTAATGCTACAACCTTTTCTTCCCGTTCGTTTTTTGTACGGTAGTGTTGCAGGTGAATTTGGAAGCTGTGTAATTTACGAATTGCTCAAAGTTCTACAGTAAAGAGATATGAAGGATATAGTGTTGAACAGTCGGTCATTGATGAACAACAAAACGAATGATCAAAGGGATGATGAAATGCTTGCATGCGGCTGCTTGTATGGGTATTGTGTATTGGTTTGCTGAACTTGTCAAAGGGAAGATGAAATGCTCAAACGAATGCTCATAAATGTGATGTGCATATTTTTAGAACGTGATATTGTAATGAGCATGTGTGAAGTTCCTGAAATATTGTTAGTGGATAGTATTTGTGATAATGAAGGAGTGGAGGAGGTGGATAATGGTGTGTAATGCGGCAGTTTAAACTTTAAATTGCAGTACATTTTCAGTTTTTTTAATTTAAATTTATTGTAAATTGTAGGTGCATGGGTAGTGGGATTGTGGTGCAGATAATTTTTTTGCAAATAATGCGTGGTTTCTTTTGGGGTAATTTTTTTTTGGAAAAAACCGGGTTTAGCTGGGTCAATTGATAGTTTTTTTTTTTAAATATATATATATATATATATATATATATATATATATATATATATATATATATATATATATATATATTTATTTATTTATTTATTATTTATTTATTTATTTATAATGGGCGCAAGGAAAAATTTGAAGAATGACCCATTTTTTTATATAAAAACATATATTTCTTTACATATTATGTTCAAGAAAATATTAAGGCTAATATGTAACAACATATTCCAAATGTCAAAACCAATAAAATTATTGAATTAGTATAGGGAAATTAACAAAAGCTGAAACAAAAACATCACAAACTACTACAAAACAACGGAATCATAACCATCAAGAGATTCAACATAACTAATAAAACAAATCGATCATGAAAAGAAAAATATATGTGCATATCTAAATGAAAAATCATCAATTATTATATCAAGTTTAATATTGTCAAACATATCATTCAGTTTATCCGTCTGACCAGTCATCTAGGGCAGATTTTGTTATTATTGTCATTATTTTAAAAAGGTTTAATGGTAAATTCATATATATTTACAATAAATATATAAAACCAAAACATGTCCATATCAAGAATCGAACTATTATTAATAGGAGTATATAACAATTGTTTATTACTAGATTAGCTTACACTATTGTTAGAAATGTAATTTTTGGCCCCTCTTATATTATTGGCCTTGGGCGGTTGCCCATCTCTCCTACCCCAGGACCGGTGCTGTATATAAAGTGTGTTCACGCACGTGTGAAATGGACCTCTATTTTTTTACATCAACCCATTATTTGTTTTTCATTTATTGACCCGGGTTTTATGAAATTTCGACATATTTCCGTACCCTAACCCTAAATTATTGTAGCGCGCCGCACACCGATCCTATATATAAAGTGTATACCATTACCCAAATTTCCCTATCCCAAAACTCTTCTAGCTGCGCTCCATTATATGTATAAAGTTTATACCATTAGCCAAATTTTCTGGATTTCTGACAGCTTTCTATTGTTGTGAAGGTTTTGCAAAAATGAAAGCAATGCCTTTTAATTTGAAGATTCTGGTCGAACAGTCATCGTTAAAAATTATGTATCAGAGATCGTTGATCATGACATATCATAGGTAAGATTGTCCTTTTTTCTTTTCATTTTTGTGTAATCTATTAGTCGCTACCCCTTTTGAACACACTGTACAGTCAATTATCTAATTTATTTAAAAGATTGTTTATTTTAGTCATTGAATATTTACTAGCTACATGTCTAGATTTTCCACCGGACCTCCAATTGAACCCTTCCGAGTGATTTCGCACCACCGCTGAGTGTAAGTCCGGCCATCAGCCGATGTTCCCGAAAAAAATTAGGATTATCAATGGTGTTATTGCAAGATGTGTTGCTCATTTGTGGTAGTGGGATGAATAAGATATTTCAATGAATCTTAGTAAATTGGAAAATCAAGAACATGTATTATTATGGTCTAATTTCGGTAAATCAGTGTTAAAAATTTAAACGTAAATGCATTTATTTATTTTCGATTTATTGCTAAGACATTGTTTTCTTTAATTTGTTTTGCAACATAACCTCAAAAAAAATTCTTTAATCGATTTAGCTTGTTTATTATCTAATAATATGCAACGGAAATGCGGTCATGGACAAAGAGAGACTCGCAGAAATGTTGTACTAGTTTTGTTCCATCTGCCCATGCTTCTGAAAAATGAGGATCAAAACGAGTAACACGGCATTTTTAACTGCCGCAATCACTCAGATAAAACGAATGATATTTGCAACATTTTTTTCTTACACAATATAATCATAATTAATGAAGTAAAAGCATTATGTTTTCGACAAGGGTCCCGGTTTAATTTAGGTAAATTAGTGGTAAACACCGAACCATAAATGCATTTATGTTCTCTTTACTTCTATGGAGAATTGGCAGTTGACTCGGATTATGATGAAGCAATTAAGAAGGGAAATGAAAGAATAAAAATCATGAAAAGGACCCCGCGGCAGTTGGAGCAAGAGGCAATATTACTAAAATTTCAACAGAGAAACTACAATTTCAGGTTCGCGTTAAAAGATTGAAGGACAAAGGGGAAGCATATATAAAAGTGTTTAAACACAAAATGCAAATGAGGGATAGCAAAATTCAAGAAATGTAGAAACACCTAAAAGAACTGCAGCAGTCAAATTTAAATTCTGTTTATCATCAAGTGACACAATTGTGTGGTAAATTTGTGCAAGAAGAACATGCAACCGCCGGGCAGTCCTCCATTCCTAGGAAGGTGAAAAATGAGCAAGCAGCAGAAAGGAAAAGAAGATGGAAGATTTCGGTATGAAACACAAAAAAGAAGCATAAAATGGATCATACTCTCTCCGTCTCTTTGTAACTGTCATTTTTTAAAAATTACTTTGTTTTATATATCTGTCATTTTAGATTATCAATACACCATTTATTATTATTTTTCACCTTTATCCTTCAATTTAATTATAATATATAAATAATGTATTTACATCTCCAATAAACAAAGATATTCTCAATGCTAAAACTCCAAAAGTCAATTTGCCTCACTATTAACCATGCATATACACATTCTCAATATACTACTTTAATTAACAATAGTTAATTAACATTTATAGGTTTTTGTCAGGAATGACAGATTAATTAATAAACCAGAATGCAATGATACTGATAATTAATCAGAACACAACCTGTGTAAATTTTCCAAAACACCCTTTTTTTTATCTATCAATAAAATAAAAAATCCTCCTTCCAGAAAAAAAAATCAGCGTTCCTAATCCCCAAATTTTGGCCTCCTGTGTAGAGATGCCGGAGAAGGAGACGTGATTATTACCTGGACGATTCCGGCCTATGCAGAGATGCCGGATTTGCATAGAAGAAGGAGACGTGATTATTGCCCGACATCCCTGTGCTTATGTTGTCGATTCAGATTGAACGATGGGTGGACTCGACGGAGTGGAATGGAAGATGGGTGGACTCGACGGAAATTTCTTGTCGATTGGTGGTGACGATTCCCGGCGGCCGGAATCGTCCATGTGAAGCGGTATGTAGACAGTGTTTGAGCAGACGGACATAGTGGATTTCAGAAGATCAGATTTGTATCACCCGAATCAGATTGAACAATTTGGGGATTAGGATTTGGGGAGGAGAAAGAGGGGTGACGGCTGTGCCGCCGGAGCTACGATCAGATTTGAACGCCGGAGCTGGGGCCATGTGCACCGGATTTGAACGAAGTCTGTAAATTTTTTTTTTTGAGAAAATTTAGGGTTTAGGATTGTTACTGTTAATTTTTTAAACGATACTACATTTTTTGATGCTACTTTATCTATTTTACGGGCTGTTACTACTTGTTTATTGGCTGTTACTACATTTTTTATGTAACTTTATCTATTTTACGGGCTATAAGCGAGCCGAGCTACTCGTGAGTATCTCGAGATCTGTTCGAGCCAAAACTCGATTCGACTCGGTTTAAATCAACTCGAATTCGAAATCGACTCGACTCGAAGATTAAACGCTCGATACTCGAGCAACACAATACTCGACTCGACTACTCACGACCAAACTCGTTATATAAGCATCTATGAATATTTATGCAGATATACATGCACATATATTATTATTATAAATATGTTTATGTATCTTTATATTTGTAATGAATGTAATTATGATATTAAATTCTTTTATTTTCGTTGATTTTATATCTTTTGTATCATGTTGTTCATCAAACACTTTACATTAATAATCTAGTTTATAAGGACTCAATAAATTATTCTTTGCATCTTAAATAAGAAAATTCATATAATAACCATTCAAAATTAATTTTTTATTCTATTACCATGTGATAATTTAAATTATTTTCGAGTTACATTTCATAACCTATTAGACGTGATAAGCACGATACAAAACTCGAGCACGGCTCGAGTTTGCAAAACTTTCTAGAATCTCAGCTCAAACTCAAGTTCAAAATACTCGTACTCGAACTCAGACTCGATAAAATTTTAAAATACTCGACTCGTTTAGAGCAATACTAGGTTCGACTCGGCTCGTTTACACCCCTATGTTACTACATTTTATGGGCTGTTACTACATGTTTTTCGGCTGTTACTACTTGTTTTTTTGGCTGTTACTACTTTTTCATTGGATGTTACTACATTTATGGGCTATTACTTGTTTTTGGCTGTTACTGCACTTTATCTAGCGTTTCTACGTGTTTAATGTGTGAAAGGTTATTTTTGTCCAATTATTATGAATTTGTCCTTTTTAATCACATAAAATGAGTAACGTCCTTCTATCATCATTTATTATTATTTTGTCCTTCTGACCCCTTCCTCCTAACATTTATTAGATGTTTATATATTCAAAAAATCGTAGGTCAACTTAGTCATTTTATTCTCTATTTAAAACATATTAGTTACTTTTTTAATCTGTATGATCCTTCTCTATGCGACAATTAAAAAATGGAGGGACTAGTACATGATAGTTAATTGTATATATTGTGATCATATGCAGGAAATGTGGGAAATGTAGTAAAAGTAAAATTGTTAGTTACATGGATGTTATTAACTGTTAATGTTTTATGACATCAACGTTTAAGGCTTGATTTATATTTTTTTTTTAAAAGTGACTGCATAATATCCTTCTTTATTCTTCTTAATATTTTTTTGTATTATATCTCCAGGTTTTATGTTTTTACGAATAATTTCCTATGTAATACAGCATTTTTCAGGGGGTTTGGTTTAAAGGACAAAAAAGAATGAAAAAAAATTAGGAATTAGGATAGTGGAAATATAAATTGGGTGATAAAGACAAATTCACTGTTCATAACCTCAAATCCATTGTTTGTTGCAGTGTGATGATACAAATAATATCGCCACCGTTTAGTCCCGGAAATAGCATGACTCACCGTATCTGAGGAAGGTCCGCGACCACATCGACGACGACGCCAATGATACCAAGTCAACGTCAAAGCCGCTACCATCAACCCCTCATAGAGCGTCATCAGAGTTATGGGACCGAATCACGACCTTGGACAAATGGCCCTCACAGGGCCGAACAAGATTTGAGAACAAACAGGGGGCAAAGACAAGACGAGCAGTGCTGGCGGCCTGTGCGACCCCAAGGGGTCGCCGCCGAGATATTCTATCCACTTGCAGATTATATATTTAACGTTTACTTAGCTATTAAGCAAAATTACTGACTAAGCTGCTTCACACCGCCAGTCTTTTAATTAACCCTTAAGTTTACTTTTCCTATAAAAGGAAGTCTTGTGTAACCTAATAAGATATATATTCTAATAAAAAAACAGGCCAAAGTTCTGTAAAAACACTGCCTCTCTATCCATCCTCCCATTGCCGCCGCACATCTCCGGCTAGTACACATGATCACCTCCCAAACAAGCCAGATATCCACAACACAAACACCCTTAAAACAACCGTGATGATTTATGCATCATCAGTTGGCTTCGTTACCGGGAAAGGCTGAACAACATGCGCTCATTCCAAAGGAAAAAGTCATCTAAAAATTGCTAACACGCATCAACTCGAAGGAATCTCTCTTCAGCCGATTTGGAAGCGTCCGGTTGTGTCCCCTAGTCTAAGTTTACGCCGAAAAAGTAGGTAATCTTACAAAGAATACCCTCAAACTGCCTTTGTTTCCATCCCTTAGTGAAGAAAACCATCAAAAGGTGACCTTTTCTACCTCAAAAGCATATACCCAGAAAAACCCTCACCAATACAAAGCACACTCCTGAAAAATTTCTTACTTTTCCGGGGTTATTACGTACAAATCATCACTACCTATCCCACCCTATAGTGATGACAGGAAGTAAGGGACAACTGACGCCCAAAATCCCTTCAAAAGGGGGCATGCAGCATCAGGCTCGTGGAGAGGGCATAGGAGAAACACTTGACAATCTCCCCACAGAGGGAGAAGGGTCGTAGAGATGAACCCTAGCGCCTAGCGACGCCCGGAATGTCATTAACCAAAAAGCTAATTTGAAGGAGGCCATCACTGCTTTAGATGGGGCTTGCAAAGAGAGGGCGAGGTCACAACAGAGCCAAGGGTCGACCCCCGAGGCAAGACCAGGGTTTCAGGAGGATCCCGAGATCGTAGAAATGAGAGAATATGCGAGGTATGCAGAAACTATGTATCTAACTAACTCTCGTTTGGTGGCGAAGGGCCAGGCCCCAATGTCGATACGACCCCCAAATCCTCCCAGAAATGAAATCGCTCCCGCGGCCATAGATAAGGGTCGCCAGAGCCAGATCCACGAGATCGAGGTAGAGGAAAGTATACACTCCTCGGGTCGGAAGGGGCTGAGGAAAGATATTGTGCAGACCTCGGCTCTCCCAGATCGCGATCATCGGAAAGAAAAGACACTCGAAAAAGGATCAGCTTTCAAAAGGTTAGGTGAGAAGGACAAGGCCTCGGCCCCAAGTCGTCTTAGCCTTCCAGGGGGAGAAATACCCATCCGACAAGATAGAAATGCGCAGGACGCTCGGGTGATTATAAGGGAAAAAATAGCTCATCAGGAGGAATCGCAAGACTATGGGGAATCAGAGCGCAGGCTGGAACACGCTGATACGCAGGCACTGTCGCGACCCAGGTTCGACCCTGTCTTGGCAGAATGGATGGAGATAATGAAAAAAGAGCTCGCAGAATTAAAAAAGTCAAGGCCCATCGAGAGAATCGCCCCAATCTCAGGGATCGATGTGCTCGCCAAAAGAATCACTGAAACATTACCCACCAGCAAAGAAAATGTTAGCTAACCCAGTTATAATTATTACAATGGAAATTCTTGCCGGAATGACTGGCTCACCGCCTTCCAGGGCCACATCACCCTAGAAACTCAAAATAGGTCCGCCTGGTGCATCGCTTTAGTTGGTAGAATGCAGGACAAGGCTGCATCGGATACGCGGGCTTCCCCGCAGCTCAGTTGAAAGTTATGAGGATCTGTCGGAAAAGTTCGTCAAAGAATTTGAATCGGCGAGCAGACCAAAGAAAACCATTGAGGATCTATATGAGATTCGCATGGGAGGACATGAGTCCCGAAAAGAGTATTATGAGCGGTTCATCAGAATATATGATCAGACAAGAAACATTCCAGACGATGCAGTCATAACATGCTTTCTCACTGGGATCGCTAAAGGTCCGATGAAGACAGAGTTTAACCTGTGGCCCACAAAGCGGGACTCAGGGAAATGCTGGAAAGGGCCAGAATGATGGGAGTTAGCGAAGCCCCGTCCTCTGGGTGAGCAAAGTCTAAAACAGATCAACTTACACAGAAAGAAGATCGCACCGATGATCGATAGAAAGAAAAGGGTCGAGATGCCAACCATGACCGCGAGGTAAAGAAACCATACAAATTCATCGAGGATAATTTTACCCCGCTCAACACAAAAGCTTCTCAGATATTGTTCGAGATCCACGAACATGTTGATAAACCTAGGCCCATGAGGGGCGACCCCGACAGTCGTGATAAGTCGAAAGACTGTGACTATCACAAGGACCATGGTCATATCACAGATGAATGATTCACCTTGAGGCGGGAAATAGAGAGGTTAGTCCGCGAAGGACCAGCGACTAAGTATAAACGCGATGGGAACACCAGCCCAAGTCAAGGGCGCCAACCCCGCGTCTATCAGAAGGAGGTTCAAGTTATTCACGGGAATATTCCCAGCAACAATCAGCTGAAGTCCCAGATACGTCAAATCAGTACGCGCGGCTTCGAAAAACAGATAGTGTTAGGAGAAAACGAGAAAACAATCATGTCTACTAAAAGTGAGCTGACCACAGTCGACGGCCCTATGGAAATACCCCTCATTCTGAAAGTAGGGGTGAACGACAAACACGGCATCAACAGAGTAATGGTCGACACCGGGGCCGGGTGCGACGTCATCTATTTATACTGTTTAAAACAGATCGGATTCGGAGAAGCCAAGTTAAAACCTTACCTTGGGGTGCTCGAGGGATTTACCAATGATACGGTACGGGTCAAAGGCACCATCGACCTCAACATCACTCTTGGCGACTATGAACCCTATCGAACTGAGGTAGTCACTTTCTTAGTTATCGATCTCCCCTCGTACTATAACATGATTTTGGGGATTCCAGCTATGAGAATATTTCAAATGGTGGCGTCTATTCCTCACCAAAGGGTCAAATTCAATATAGGGGATAAAATTAGGGTCGCCACAAGTCGACCCGGATTTTTCCTCGAATATATGACCAAGAATAGGGTCGATTCCAAGCGACCTAGAGTAGAGGGTTTCAATATGGCCGCGGATCAGATCGCCATGGTAAAAGAGGTCCCGGAAGGAAGAGTAGAGGTTGAAACATTACAAATCCGGGATGAGCCGGACTTCACCGCCGAGGACGAGCTGGTCGAGGTTATTATAAACGACAGACACCCTGATCAGAAGATTAAGATATGGTCACAAACAACGGAGAGAGAAAGGGAATGACTGATCAAGCTTCTAAAAGAAATCTCGGACGCCTTCGCCTGGGAGGTAACCGATATGAGAGGTGTAGAGCCAGAGGTCGCCTTGCACTATCTGAGTGTCGATCCCAACTTTCAGCCGATCCAACAAAGAGCGCGCCAATTCCTTACAGAAAAGGAAGTCGCAATAAAAATTGAGGTCGAAAAGCTTTTAGCAGCGGGCATAATCAAGGAGCTTCAATATCCTACCTGGTTGGTAAACGTGGTAATGGTGAAAAAACATAATGGCAAGTGGCGGATGTGCGTCGACTTCACTGATCTAAACAAAGCTTGCCCCAAAGATCCTTAAGCGCTGCCCCGAATTGATAAAATGGTCGATGGGATCGCAGGTTTTGAAACGCTAATTTTTCTAGATGCTTATTCGGGCTATCACCAAGTCAAGATGGCAGACGATGATAAAGAACTGACGGCCTTCAGGGCCGGCGGCGGACTATATTACTACGAAATGATGCCGTTTGGTCTGAAGAACGCAGGTTCGACATATCAAAGGATGGTGAACAGAGTTTTTAGTACGCAAATAGGCAGGAACATGGAGGCCTATATTGGTGACATGGTCGTGAAATCAAATCGCTAGGATCACCTGGTGGACCTTCGCAAAACCTTCGCAAATATAAAGAATCACTCAATGAAGCTAAACCCCGCGAAATGTACTTTCGGGGTCCAGGCAGGGAAATTTTTGGGCTTGATGGTGAGTCAAAGAGGAATCGAGGAAAACCCAGAAAAAAACGAGGCGTTGACAAATATGAGCGAGCCAACTAGCATCAAGGAGGTACAAAGGTTGAATGGCTGAGTGATAGCCCTAGTAAGGTTTATTTCAAAATTTGCCGAGAAAAGTCTACCCTTCTTCAAAATCTTGAAAGGAACAAAACCTTTGCTTAGACAGAGGAATGTTTGTAGGTTTTCAAAGAACTTAAGGCCTACCTCTCAAGTCCGCCATTGTTAACTAGTCCAATGGTCGGAGATGTTTTTCTACTATATTTGGCTGCGTCGGACAGGGCCGTCGCCGCAGCACTTATCAAAGAGGAGGGTACCTCACAAAAGCCTGTTTATTATGTTTCTAAGGCTTTAAGCCCCGTAGAAAGTCGCTATTTTAATATCTAAAAGTTAGCCTACTGCGTTGTTATAGCCGCCCGAAAATTAAGGGCTTACTTTTCATCGCATTCAATTATTGTACTGTTAGACGCGCCGCTACGGCAGGTCCTCTATAAGCCTGACTTGTCAGGTCGTTTACTATGTTGGGCCATCGAGCTCACCGAATTCGACATCCGCTACCAACCTCGAAAAGCTATCAAAGCTCAGGCATTGCCCGATTTTATCATAGAAACGAGCTTCAACGAAGACATCCAAGAACAGACCGATGCGAAACATAGCCACAAAAAAAGTACCACAGCGGACGAGCCTTAGTGGCCAAGTCACTGTTGGCACCTCTATGTCGATGGAGCCGCCAACCTTAAAGGTTGTGGTGCGGGGATCATCTTGCTAGAGCCCGGAACCTCAGAAGAAATTGAGAAGGCCCTAAGATTTAACTTCACTGCATCGAACAACCAAGAAGAATATGAGGCGGTCATCGCAGGACTTGAGCTCGCCAGGGCCATGGAAGTCGAAAATGTACAAGTTTTCTACGACTCACAGTTGGTGGTAAATCAAGTGACCGGGTCGTTCTGCATTCATTGCGAAATCTTACAAAAGTATATCAACCTCGTCAAAAAACTCGAGAGCAGCTTCAAATACTGCAAATTCATCAGCATCCCATGATAGGACAATCACAGAGCAGATTACTTGTCCAAACTAACTAGCGAGGACGAAATAAGCAACCCCTCAATTATGGTGGAATATCTGTCAGGGCCCGCTATCAACAGGGTCGAAATAATGGACTTGCGGCCCACCGACCCTTGTTGGATTGATGTCATGAAGGCCTATATGGACTCCGGAAATCTCCCAGATATTCCTAATGAAGCTAAAGCCCTAATCAGAAGAGCCGCCAGATACACTATCTTAAGCGACGTTTTATACCTACGATCGTTCTCCAAGCCCTTACTAAGGTGCGTGCGACCCGAAAAAGTCGATGGAATCCTCATAGAGCTGCACGAGGGGATATGCGGCGGCCACCCAGCTAGCCGCACCCTTGCTCAGAAGGTCTTGTTGGCCGGATATTACTGGCTGAAACTCACAGAGGATGCCAAGGCACACGCTAGGGCATGCGACGTGTGTAAAAAATTCACGGATATTCCTAGCCTTCCATCAGTTGAGCAAAGCATCGTCGTCGCCGCTTGGCCGTTCGACATGTGGGCCATCGACCTCATTGGGCCATTGAAAAAGGGCCGCTCCGGATGCAAGTATGTGGTGGTCGCCGTCGACTATTTCACCAAATGGATCGAGGCCAAAGCCTTGGTAAAAATCAACACCAGAGATATAATCTATTTTTTACTCGATCAAGTATGGACTAGATTTGGCGTTCCTAGAGTAATAGTATCAGACCACGGACCTCAATTCAGAGAGGAGTCACATTCTGCGGAGAGAATAACGTCAAGCATTGGAAATCGTCAGTATGCTATCCGCAAGGAAATGGTCAGGCTGAGAACGCAAACAAACAAGTATTGTGCATACTGAAAAAGAGTTTGGGCGAAAAGGCGTGTAAATGGCCTGACCACCTCCCCGCGGCCTTACGGGCGCTCAGAACGTCGCGAAAAACAACTACAAGGGGAAACTCCTTTTGCTTTGACCTACGGATCAGAGGCTATGGCCCCGGTAGAGATGGTCCTACCAAGTTTAAGGGTCGCCCATTTCAGTGAGACCGACAACCTGCTCACTAGGGCGTTTGATCTCGATTTAGCAGAGGTGCGGCGGATCGAAGAATATCGTCGTTTGCTCAATTGCAAACAGGCTGCCAAACGTCACCACGACAAACACATTCACGATCATCACTTCGCCATTGGAGATTATATTTTTTTTTAAAGAGACAAGCCACTGGCCACGAGGCCAAGAAAGGAAAACTGTCAGAAAGTTGGGAGAGCCCAGTGAGGATCGCTCGAATAGTCAAGAAGGGGATGTATGTGCTAAGTGATAACCAAGGTCGTGAGTACAACCGACCTTGGCACGCAGACAATTTGAAAAAATATTATATGTAAAGGGTATATCTTCTGCGTACAAGCAGAGTATGCGAGAAATGAAATCAAAATAAAGGAGCATCTTCATTCATAAAAGGGGAGTACAATCGTTTCTAGCAAACCTGCGGCCTACAACGCCCTTCGATTCAACCAAAAACAAGGGGGCCGCCAAAAAAAAACAAAAAAAAAAGAAGGGTGGACTCATTCAGGCATAAACCCACCAAGGTCCAGTGAGTGCGTCGGCACCCTAGCGAAACTACATAGCCTGGCTATCAGCGAGGCAAACGGGATACGACGGGCACGATTCATCGATACCGCAAAGTTAGCTGCCTCGCGGTGAATTAAGACCCCCCAGTCAATATCTACCTGGGGATCGCGGATAGAATGCAAAATGAGGGCTTCAGATTCACTAACAACATCGGGATCCATGGTCGGAAGGGCGCGTGAATTGATAAACTTTTTCCGCTCACGGTTGCTGCGAGACAGGTTGGACGAAGGCCCCAATGCGCGAGGCGGGGGAGAATTAGGGAAAAGCTCGCGGATCGCCCGACGTAAGCGAACTTGTTTGCTTGACTCATCGCCAAGATTCCAAGCGACCTCATAATGGGATGAGGGATCGATAGCAGGTATACGATAGACACCATTGATAGCTTCCGGAGTAAAAGAGATCGCGATGCCACAGAGGGTAACACAATTGGCAACCCCTTCGGATGCGACTTCAGATAAAATGGAGTAAAACTCCCTCACCATTGTAAGATTGAAATATGCATAAGGTGGCGAGACAAAATCTGCCCACCCAGAAAGCCGCACCCGCAGCAAAGACCCATCACCCTCAACCTTACTCTCATTTAAACCCTTCTCCCTCGAAAGCTTGACCACATCAAAATAGCGCCAGAAGTGATCTTTTGCAACAGGGGAGGCAGTAAGAAAGAAAGGAGATACATCACGCATCGGACGAGCTTTATACACTCGCACTCTACCCTCTCTAGATGGAAAAGACAAGGCTCTCACAACAAAGAGGAATGAAGATGAAGTCAAGCTTGCCTCCTCCTTTTATAGCAGAGGTTAGCCAAAGGAACGGCCACGATCAACAAAATCCTACGGTCGGCCTTCACGCGGTTTACCCAAGATTTGAAATTCAAAGGGCGCATTTACCGCTCGTTAGACTGTCAACATAATATTCTAGGCTATACTAACACCCGACAGTTATTAGCCCGAGATTATAGGCAACATTGACCATGCATGCACTGCCAATGAGCTGTCATATCGGCCCAGATCCCTGGATTCCCGGCAACACAGCAGTCGAGAAAGGTCAGTTCAGTCCAATCGATTCGGTTCTCAAGTTTTAGGCGAACACAAACCCCGCCTCAAACTTAGGGGGCCGCAATCAGAAAATTTCAAACGCAAACAAATCAAGAAAATTACGGAAACTTATGAGAGCCATGAAATATGCAAATAAAAAGCATATATCTTTTGTTCCGCAAACAAATCATGGCTCCAGCGACCTTGTTTTTTGCCACAAGTCCGCAGCGACCAAAGAATTATGATTGTTTCGCCCGAGCCCCTTCTGGCCTCGCCCAAAACAAGGGGGGAGAAAGGGAAATTTTAACGAGTGCAATATGGGACGCTGTCATCCCTGTTCCAAATAAAGAGGGCCGCAACAGCAATTTTGATCAACTCTCAGCTCATCCGCTTTGGTTATTTTAGCGAGATCTACAAACCTTGCCAAAATAAAAGGGGCCGCATACACATACATCCACGATACAGGAAAGAAGATTGGAAGAAACAAGTGCAAAACATAAAATTAAGAGACCAAAAGCGGCCACGAACCAAATTCAACAAGCCGAACACGGCCACAATATCAGTGTGGAAAGTAAAATACTAAATTATTACAATCATCAACTTGAGGACGCCAAATAGTTCAAAACAATAAGCAGAAGCAAAGTTATTACAAGATCGCAGGAAAGTAAAATGTTTTGAAACAAAAGCCCAAAAGCAATTAAACAGAGCTGGGTGGAGTGACAATATACTCGTCGCCGGGTTGATCATTCGCGGTAGGAGGATTTCGCAAGATGGCAAAGTTGATAGGATTCACTGGAGGGGGATCCCATATCGGGTCGCCACGCTCTATCTGGTTTGTCTGGATGGCTACGATGTGGTCCGCCGCATAAGAAATATCGGGGTGAAGGTCCAATAGCTCGGGAGTTCGCTGAGACAGGTCAATCCACTGAAGCATTTCCTCAAAGGTAATGCTCTCCCTACCATGGTAGGCCCAAAGGCAGTGGGCGAGATGGTTGAAGCCTTGATCGAAGGATATTTGCCCCGGATAGACCTGTGCCGCAGAACAAATGAAATTGTCCCAGCAAAGTTAGGGAGGGCTCTATCTTCATTGTCCGACACATCACAATGAAAGCCATAATTTGTATAACGGCCCCAATGGCAAAATCAGAGGGCAGAGCTCCCATCAGCTCGTAAATCCTGACGAAGAATGGGTCGAACGGAGGCCTAAGCCCCGCATAGAAATGATCGAAGTGCAGAATTAGGGTATTGTCACGGATTTTATTAACAAAGCAAACAAGTAATAAAATTTATAAATCCGGTTTTTCCTCAAGTATAATGATCGTAGTATAGAGGTTGATACCGGGTCGATCTTACGAGAATCAAGCGATTGTTAACCCTAGTGTTTGTCTAATTAAATTATGTCACGAAAACTAATCTAAACAGCGGATAAAACTAAACGAAACTGAAAACAAATTTAACTAAAACGTAAAAACCCGACGTAAAGATATGATCTAAAGCCAGGAAAGATACGGGTTGCGAACTATTAAACTTAAACTAATATGAAATAAAAGTAACTAATCTAGACAATTCAAGTTTCACGGGATTAAATTCAAGTTTTAACGAGCAAACGAGCGATTGATCCACCTATCCTAACAAGTATCAATTCCTATCTCGATTATATTGCGTTTTCTAACCAAGTTGTTATTTCACCTTGTCTAAAACATGAACCCTAATTTCTTAGGTAATTCGCCTATTAATCTATATCTCTCGATCTAAGATTAACGATTTTACTAATCAAAGGTGTAAACTTTAACCTAGCAATCTAACCTATTAACTCTCGTTATGATAGATTAAACAACTATTCCTTATCATGGTGATCTAAGGCTTAAAGAGACTTTCATCAGCATAAAACCATCATAACATGCAAATCTTTCAATACAATTGCAATTAAACAATATAAACATGCATAAAGGAAACAACTTTAGGTAAAACTCACAATATAATCGCAGAAACGGAATCAAAACGTGTTGGATGGCTTCACAATGCTCGTTTGATGAAGCTTAGCCTCTCAACATCCTCTGAAACTCAAATTGCGAAAAAACTAACATAAAACGCCTACTTTTAATCTAGAATTTGGAGCATAAAAACTGGAATAAAAGAAGTAAAAACGCAGCCTAAAGCCGCCCCTAGGTTTAGGGTTTCGAATAATGAGTATATGGTATCTTCAATGTGGAAAATAATGCGGCTATATATAGAATTTGAAGTCGGTTTCACTAAGTCGGCCGTTGGACGCCCGTCTGGATGCCTTGAACGCCCGTCCACTCTTCCATACAAACTTCGAATCGGGCCGAGTCATGATCAGACGCCCTTCCTTGTTTAAATGGGACGCTCATCCACCAAAAATCTGAACATCCTGAATGTAAAAACTCCTCCTGGACGCTCGTCCATCATGTCAAACGCCCGTCCTACTAGACGGGGCCCGGACGCCAGTACAATATGATCGATTTCTGATTTCTTGATCTTTATCTCTTTTATCTCTATCCCATTCCTTCATTATCTCTTTTATCATCAATTAGCTCGAACTTAATCAACTTTTGATCATCTTTTGAGCCTCAAACATGTATCTATAACACATAAAAGCATCGCAAAATGTAATATCATTCAAATAATCATAAAATCAAGATTAAAACACCAAAATCAACCAATTTTGTGAATAACTCGTTAAAAACCTCATTTACTCAATACTTCCATTAAACACTCGTTTCTTATGCAAATTATACAAATACGGGGGAAAATACCATAGAATATAGCGTTATAAATCGTATAAATTCATCCTTAACAACTCCCCCACACTTAAGCGTTTGCTCGTCCCGAGCAAAACAACACGAAAATTAAGGCTCGAGACAAAAACAGGCATCTAAGACAATATAGCATAGATCCAATAAATCAGAGGTTCACCACTGCGTGTGTGAAAAGCCATAGAAAACTTCCACTAAAACCAAATTTGAGAAACTCAAAGCAAAACTAGCTAATACCCCCTCGTAGACTAGCAATAATGGACACTCATAAGATGTACCCTACAAACGTGACATATCCCGAAAAGGATGATCGAATATATCTAGGGCCTTTCTGAGATACTCAGAGGATAATCCCTACAACATATCTATCAGTTTCTACTGGGGATAAGATAGACGACAACTTAGTCTTTCATTCATTTCATACCACTTCTTTATAAGTTGATTTAACTACTTCACTTTAAACACACATCTGAATGAGCTATTGCCCTGTCATAGCAGAATAGGATATTCGAGATATACCCTACCTTACTCAAATCATAAGGCAGCTTTTTCCGACTGTCGTGAGCCTTTAGTCATCATAGTGGTATAGGACATACGTGGTATACCCTATCGCACTCAAATCATCGACTAGCTTTCGACACACCCAATAATTCTTCATATTTTTCAACTTTTTCATTTGACACTAAGTTACGTGTTACTTATCACATTCAAACCTTAGATATTCACAGTATAACATACTTCGGATCTAAATACAAACTATCATAAATCTCAAGATACGTACGTAGCACTAAGCACATGACTTATAAGAAAATCAAAAATCACTCGTCGAAAAGGGGTATAACTTTATAAATTAGCTCATCATTCACTATGGCTCGTGAAAAATAGATCTCAGGTGAAACAACTAACTTATCAAACATATGATATATAGCTTGGATGACTATAAAAATAACGAACATCGCATCGAATTGCCTACTCGGGACAAAACAAAAACAAAAATGTCGAAAATTTTTGAAACTTTTAGCTCATTTTTAACTCATGTTGCATAGAAACATAACGAATTAAGCAAATGTGTAGATACATATCAAATCATTCCCCTCCCCCACACTTAAAGATCAACATGTCCTCATGTTGTGCAGAAAGTAAATAGAGAAAGAACTTAGCTGATGTTAACAGATACGCGAATCGTCGGTCAGGCCGGAGCCTACTTAGTGACACTTAGGACTCGTAAATGTACAATGTCGCTCGACAAAACCGCTAAAAAAATTATACTGGTACGACTTGACAAACACGGAAACATCTCGGGGAAAACGGGGAATTATACCAGAATGAAAAGAGAAAGCTAAATCGAGTATTATCAAAAGATGAAACATGAAACACATCCACAAGTTAAAACAAAGTAGAAATGAAAGTACGAGTGACTTATGGCTTACATGATCCATCGAAAGAATAAATAGTCTCTAAATGAAAAATACAACGAATCACGTAATCAAAAGTAGCAAAAATATACAATCAGTGTCAAGGACAAATCATAATAAAAAAAAAATGGATAAATAACATCGTACCAGTGCCACGAATCATCACCGGAGGTGGTCCACCCAGCAGAAGTCAGTCGCTCCTCATCGATGAGACGACTCGGACTCGTCGCGAACATCATCCGCAATAGCCTGCTCGATCTCATCAGAATAAATATAATCAATGGTGCTCGGATCGAAGACTTTGGCGTCCCTCGGCTTCCGGTCCTCACTGATGCACCGGAGTATGGACAAGATATTGTTCTGAGACGTCCGAATATCCTCCAACCAGTTCCGTATACTGTTGGCCATACTCAACCTCATCCGGACTGAGGGAGATAAAGTAGGAAGTGCGGACGCTCTAGGCGGTGCTGATGAAGAACCGGGCTCCTGTGGTGCCCCCGACTCAGACTGTCCCGAAGACTTACCCTTCTCTCTCTGTATAGGCCTCGGATTCTTCGGTTTATGATCCGCTCCATACTCAGGCACACCGCATCAAGACATAAACTGTGAATCAAGTGAGGGATAATCAGGCTACGTGTATAAATCTTCTGATTGATAGCCACCTCATCGTATAATGCTTGTCCCACATTCACATTCAGGCCAAAAGTCAACGCATAAAGCATGCCCAGGTCACCAATATGAAAATGCGTCAAGTTGTTCTTCGGCAACAACCGACTCTGAATGAACCTACACTGGACTTTCCAATCTTCCGTCCAGGTAGTGGTGACTAACTCTTTCCGGTCTCCACCCGGTCTCAACATCCAAGCCACATCCGGGCATACTCTCAATCTCAACTCCTCCAAAGGATCCTGGCCCGCAGTCTGCCTATGAACGATCTCCTCCTTATAATCCCGACCCTCAAAAGCCGCCAAGTTATACTTCTGATTAATCACAGCCAGCGTAAAAGGAACTTGCACCCCTCGAACCACAACTACCCCCGTCTCCAAGTCGGTTTCCGAGCAATTAGCGTAAAATTCACGAACCAAGGAGCCATTGACCGGGGTAGTCAGAATAGTCATCAAGGCATCCCATTTCCGGTCCCTTAGCAACTTGACGAATCCCGGATCGACCTTAGCCTCCAATGTAGCTCTCTCAATCAACATGGTCCTCGAGAAATAATGTTTAGTATAGGCGTCGTGGGCCCTAGGGTTCATGAATCTACGAGGCATAGGCATAGGGGCTACGGTTTTCGCTTTCTTTCTAGGTTGTGCAGCCCTAGTTTCCACCGGTTCCTCTTCCCGGGTTCCCGGGTAGCATCCCCAGCTTCCTCAACCCTAGTCGATGCTCCACGCCTCTGAACCCTAGGCATCCTCATCAAGGGGATATCATCGTATGTCTCAGATCCTGAGGTTGGGTCATCCCTCAAAGTTGCCCTAGTTTGGGTGGCTCTATGGGGTTGCTCTCGAATGCTAACACCCCGGTTTGGATCAACTAAGGTGGGATCAAACTCTTTACGTTTCTTCCCGGCCTCCCTGGCCACTTCCTTACCATGCCGCTTCACTACCGCCTTCTTATGAACCATGATTCACTCCTAGACTAAACCAAAACAATCCCAATTCAAAACAAGGCACCCGTTTAACATCCAAATCGAGATTTCAAAACAACCAAACCACAACCCACAACCATCAGCAGTACCAAACAACCCATGCATCATCCATCACAACACCACAACACTGTAACAGAGCAGAAAGAAACCACAAAACCATAAAAAAACGAATTAAGGTAATATTCAAGTGAAATAGCCGACCCAAAGATCAAACTCACAAAAATGTGAATAAAATCTAGAAAAGTTGTTACTAACTTACCAAGTAAGGTGAGTAGATGTTGATCGAGATGAAAATCAGTCCAAAAAACACCAATTTGGCTCCCATAATCGGATTTTTTCCTCAAAAAGTCGGACTGAAGAGGGCTCTGATTCTCCAAAAAGATGGTGTGTTGGGGAATTTGGCTTTGAAAATCAAAAAGAAGGGATCAAAAACGGCCTATAGCAACTTAAAGCGCCCAATTTGGTGTAATATCGAAGGATTTAGGCTAAAAGGAGGGCAAAAGTCGGGTTTTCGATTTTGAAATTCTGAAAAAAGTGAGTGTTCATGGGTTGAGGGTGTATATATAGGCAGAGGCTGGACGGGCGTCCAAGTAACCGGACGGGCGTCCAGACAAAGAACACATGAACTGGACGGGCGTCCAGTATAACAGACGCTCGTCCACACGCTCAAATCAAATACAGGATTGGAGGGAGAATTTCAGATGGGCGTCCAGGTAAAGTGGACGCTCGTCCAATAATTGGGCAAGGCGGACGGCGCCCGACTTACGGGCGGGCGTCGGCACTTCGACGGGCGTACATAAAAAATGCAAAAATTATGAAATTTTCATGCAATTTAAATTCAAATAAGCCGTTTCTCATTAAACTTAAATAAAATGTCAAAATTACAATATGAAAATCAAGAAAATACATAGAAAAAAGAAAAATAAAAACAAAAGGAAATAGTGGGTTGCCTCCCACCGAGCGCTTTTGTTTTACGTCGTGAGGTCGACGAAACAACCTAAGAACGCTAGTCATCGTAAATTTCTGACCAATCTATCACCCGGATAAGACGGCGGAGCATGTCAATCGCCGGAGGGAAATCATATTCATCCTGCAGACCCCAATCCTCACCAGCTACATCAACACCTCGAAAATGCTCAGCTTGCAGCACTAGCGCTAAATCTGTCAGCATTGGATCATTCAGGATCGTGTATGGACGTCCTAGAGCTGCCTGCAACTCCTCAGTAGTAAAGTCTCCACCTCCCGAACAGCGGGGAACAATAATGACATAGGTGACAGTCCTGACGCGGGTACTAATATCAAAGTCTACGTGCAACACGATAGTCCCTCCCGGTCCGTCATCTACAGTGATAAATGGGATCCTCCTAAGGAAAGGTAACTCCTCTAGTAGGACTCCGAAATCAATCTCTAGAAAGCACAACTAACTGACAGATAAAATAAAACTTAATAAGGCTAAAAACTTAGTAAACTAAACTTAAATACTAAAACTACAAAAGCACAAAACAAAAACAACTAATATAACGATATCTAGGTTGCCCCCTAGTGGCGCTTTTGGTTAATGTCGTTAGCTCGACACTGTTGAAAGTTCAGCCTGGATCAGGCCATTTGACTTTTTTGCCAGCCACTACCTCGTCAAGACTTTGATCAGCAAGTTGGCTGCAGAAACAGCACTTAACACATGGGGTGAAATCTTTGATAGCTTTCCAAACACGTTTAAACTTCCCCATGATTGACTTCTTCTTCTTCTGGGTCTTCTGTTAACGTTTCAGCTGACGCTCCCTCTCAAACTCTTCCATATCCCAACTACCTGCTAGAACTTCTTCAGATCGACCACTACCGCCATCCTCTGAAAACAGGTCGGGTGAAAACTCGTCAAATTCTTCGACTTTTGTAGCACCACACCCGAGGATATCGAGGAAACGAACAATCAAAGGTTTCTCTTTAGGTTCACCAATATAGTGCTTGCACCTCTGACCATTCACTCGAAACGGTTAGTCACCATAACCGCGTAGTTCTAAAACGCCTCCAGGAATAATTTGGAGAATCTCAAAGGGACCAGACCATCGTGTCCTCAGCTTTCCAGGGAATAGATGTAGCCTGGAATTGTACAGAAGAACTTGTTCCCCTACATGGAATTCTCTTTTTTTAATTTTGGCGTCATGGAGGAGTTTCGTCTTTTCCTTACTGATCCTGGCACTTTCGTAAGCCTGGAGTCAGAATTTGTCTAACTCATGCAACTGCTGCAGTCGGTGCTTACCACAAGATTGGGAATCAAAGTTCAGAAACTTTGTAGCCCAATAAGCTCTATGCTCTAACTCGACTGGCAGATGACATGGCTTACCATAAACCATTTGATATGGAGATGTACCCATAGGAGTCTTATAGGCGGTCCTGTATGCCCATAGTACATCATCCAACTTCAAACTCCAGTCTTTTCTATGACTGTTGACCGTTTTTTCCAGGATTTTCTTAATACTTCGGTTGCTCCTTTCAACCTGACCACTAGTCATCGGATGATATGGTGTGCCAGGCTAATGACGAACACCATACTTTTCGAGCACTTTTTCTAAGGGTCGGTTGCAGAAATGCGTCCCTTCATCACTGATCAAGGCACGTGGACATCCAAACCTCACGAAGATGTTCTTCTTTAGAAATTTCATGACCGTCTTATGATCATTGTGAGGAGTGGCTTGAGCCTCTACCCATTTCGACACGTAATCCACGCAGACTAAGATGTATTTGTTACCACAAGATGACGGGAATGGTCCCATAAAATCGATACCCCATACATCAAAGACTTCGCATTCTAGGATGGGTTTCAAAGGCATGTCAAAACGCATTGTCAGAGCACCGGTTCTTTGGCATCTATCACAAGCTTTACAGAAAGCTTCTGTGTCCTTAAAGATCATAGGCCAATAGAAACCGGATTGAAAGATCTTAGCAATGGTTTTCCAAGGACCAAAGTGACCTCCAGTGGGTCCACTGTGGTACTGCTCAATAATGTCGCGCTGCTCAGACTCAGGAACACATCTTCTAAGCAGACCATCTTTATAGATCTTAAAAAGATAAGGTTCATCCCAAACGAAAGATTTCAAATCAGAGAAGAACTTTTTCTTCTCCTGATAAGACAATTCTGGATCAAGATATCGGGCATGAAGGTAATTTACAATGGAAGAATACCAAGGAACATCTGGAGCACAGCCATCGATAAGCATAATGTTTTCTAGAGGAAAGTACAGATCTATATCATCTGGATCATCCTTTTCCTCACTTAACATTCTCGAAACATGATCCGCCACGACGTTTTCACTGCCCTTCTTATCTTTAATCTGAACGTCAAACTCTTGCAAGGTCAGTATCCAACGTAGTAAGCGCGGTTTAGCCTCTTTCTTAGTCATCAGATATCGCAAAGCAGCGTGATCAGTCCACACAATCACTTGAGCTCCTAACAAGTAACTACGAAACTTGTCCATAGCAAAGACTACGGCCAATAATTCATTTTCAGTAGTAGTATAGTTATTTGAGAAGGATTCAATGTGTGACTGGCGTAATAGATTGGCTGGAACTTACCTTTGATTTTTTGTCCTAAAACAGCACCAACGGCATAGTTTGATGCGTCGCAAATAAGCTCGAAAGGTTGGTTCCAGTCAGGAGATATAAGAATTGGAGCAGAGATCAAACGGTTCTTAAGCTCCTCAAATGCTTGCTTGCAGTCCTCATCAAAATTGAACTCAACGTCTTCCTTAAGTAAAGTAGACAGGGGCTTGGCTATCTTGGAGAAGTCCTGAATGAATCTTCTGTAGAAACCGACATGTCCAAGAAAGCTTCTCACTTCACGCACATTCTTGGGATAACTCATCTTCTCGATAGCTTCTACTTTTGCCCTGTCAACTTCAATACCCTTGGCGGAGATCTTGTGGCCAAGAACTATTCCCTCATCAACCATGAAATGGCAATTTTCCCAATTTAGCACTAAGTTCTTTTCCATGCATCTGGATAAGACCTGGTCAAGGTTGTCAAGACAGTCATCAAAAGACTGACCAAAGACCGAAAAATCATCCATAAAGATTTCCATACACTTTTCTACTAGCCCGTCAAAGATATCCAGCATACATCTTTGAAATGTTGCTGGGGCATTGCAGAGGCCAAATGGCATTCGCCGGTAAGCGAATGTACCATAAGGGCAGGTGAAAGTGGTCTTTTCTTGGTCAGCTGGATCAATGGGTATCTGAAAGTATCCTGAATATCCATCCAGGAAGCAGTAGAATGCGTGCCCCGCCAGACGCTCAAGCATCTGGTCAATGAATGGAAGGGGAAAGTGATCCTTCATGGTTACCTCATTGAGCTTTCGATAATCGATGCAGACTCTGTAACCAGTGACAAGTCTCAATGCTATTTCCTCTCCCTTCTCATTCTTCTCAATCGTAATTCCACCTTTCTTGGGAACTACTTGAGTCGGGGAAACCCATTCACAATCAGCGATGGCATAAATGATTCCCATGTCTAGAAGTTTGATGATTTCTTTCTTAACCACCTCTTGCATATGAGGGTTGAGCCTCCTCTGGGGCTGTCTAACACATTTCGCACCCTCATTTGTCTTGATCTTATGCATACAGATGTCCGGAGATATCCCTCTGATATCTCCTACTTGCCATCCAAAGGCTTTTTCATTCTTCTTCAAGACGTTGATTAATTTCATTTCCTCCATACGAGACAACTTGGCAGATATAATCAAAGGAAGCTTGTCACCTTCTCTTAGAAACACATATTTAAGATGTTTAGGCAAGGGCTTCAACACCAAATCTGCAGGGGGGTCCTCCAAACTTGACTTAAGATCTCCACTTTTCAACTCAACATCGTTGAGTTTACTTAGTGGTCCCACCGCCAAAGCTTCTCCTTTCAACAACTCATCCTTGAATTCAGCTTCTAACTGCTCTAGACTCACCACACCATGATTATTCAAATTATCAACCAATCGCTCATATTCAGTCACAACAGCCATGACTTGCTTTTCCATGTGGTCATTAAAGTCATCAGACATATATTCAATGGAAAAACCGGTTGGAGGACCAGAAGGTACTTGAATGGATCTGGAGACATTATAGCTTACCTCTTGATCACCAACACGGATCGTCACTCGCCCACCATCGCAATCAATGAGGGCTCTAGCTGTAGACAGAAAAGGTCTTCCAAGAATCAGGGGGACATTTTCATCCTTTTCAATGTCTAAAACGTACCAGTCAACAGGAAAGGTAAATATATCGATTTGAACTAGTATGTCTTTTAAGATTCCCACTGCTTTCTTAGAAGATCTATCAGCGAATTGCAAATTCATGGTAGTGGGTTCTAGAAGATCAATTAAACCCAGTTGTTTGCACACAGACAATGGCATGAGGCTTATAGATGCAGCCAGGTCACACAAAGAGTTAGGGAAGACCAAGCCTCCCATTAACACTGTAAGCACGAACTTTCCAGGGTCACCTCTCTTGGTTGGTAAGTCTTCATAATTGATCATTGAACAATCCTCACCAATCAGCCTTTCCATGTCTGACAACTTCCTTTTGAAGAAACAACATCCTTGATAAATTTTGTATACTTAGGCATTTCAACCAATACCTCTGATAATGGAAGATTCACCTGAGTATTTTTCAAAAGATTCAGCACATTTCCATACTTCTTATCTTCACTTAAAGGGATGTTGCTCTTTCTTGGTGGAAATGGAAGCTTCATCAGATCATTCTCAGAAAAGATTTTCTTTGAAGATGCACTGACAGCTTTGTCTTCCAGATCCTTCCACCGAATAGTTTTTTCAATCTTTTTATTAGTCAGGGGATCAGCCTCCTGACTTACACTTGATTCTTCATTCCTCAGGGGATCAGTCACCTGAGGACTTCCAGTTTCTTCACCTCTCAGGGGATCAGCCACCTGAGTATTCTCTTTCGGCCAAGGGGAGTGTAGGTGCTCAGCTTCCCCTCCTGCCTTATCAATGGCAGGAGGGGATAGTGGTTTCCCTGATGGGAGGGACCACTAACTTGAGTACCACTTCTTAGATTCATTGCACTGGCATCCTCTCTACCGTATAGAATTGAAGGTACGAGGTCAGTACATTGGCCATTGTTCAAGTCGGTTTGAGCAACTTGACCACCCTTTGGATTTTTCTCAGTGAAACTGGGTAGTTGCCCTGGGGGTCGAGAAGCTAACTGTTCAGCCAGTTGCCCGATTTGCCTCTGAAGGTTCTTATTTGTAGTCATCAGCAGTTGGATACTTTTATTTTGCTCCTCCAACTTAGCTTCAAGATTGTTAGATTGGGAGGGGCCTTGAGAGTTTTTGAAATTTTGAGCATAGGGCTGGCTGGGCCGACTTTGAACAACAGGATAAGAATTGGCGGGCCAATTCTGATTGAACCTTTGATTAGAATTGGAAAAATTTGAGTTTTGGTTCTGATTAAAACCAGGGTTTCTATTTTGATTCGAATTAAAATTCGAATTGGGATTGAAACTAGAAGATTGATTAAACCCGTGGTTTTGGAAATTAATCTGGCCAGAAACTTGATTAGACCTTTGGTTGTTCTGGCCATAGAATGCATTCATTTCACGATTCATCCGTTCATAGGACAGAATCGAGAAGTGTGCCCCACCTCGTCACAACTTTGACATGTGACTGATTATACTTCCCATAATCATGAACAACATTCACTTGATAGGTGCGGGGGGTTAAATTGACACCGCCATTCATATGGCCGTGTCGACAATTTTTAGCGATGTAAACTCGAGGGTTACGTGGAAAACAGTTTGATTTATCGGATTTGAAACTTGAGATGTCGCCATCTCCGCTTCGCGATGGCAATCAAACTTTGCATGTTTACCTCCTCTACCTTAGGAGGAGGGGAGGTGCTTGAATGGCTTGATAAGAGGAGCATAGTTGTATTTGGCAATGTCCTCGAACAAAGCCCACCCCTCATCAGCGTTTTCTTAAAAACGCCCCACTGATGATGAACTATTGACCATGCCTTTTGTAAGCTCGGTCAATCCACTAAAGAAAGTGTTGACTTGCCTTTGCAGTGGCAAGCCATGGTGGGACACTTTCTAAGCAGAGATTTGAATCTTTTCTAACAATCGAAGAAGGATTCATTCTCTTTCTGGTAGAAAGTGAAAATCTCGTTTAAACACTGGGCTGTCTTGGAAGGTGGGAAATATTGACTCAAGAACTCCTTTTCGAGTTCAGCCCAGGTGGTGATAGATTCAGAGGGGAGAGAGCTATACCACTCCTTAGCTTCCCCCTTCAACGAAAAAGGAAAAAGTTTCAGTTTGATGGCATCCTCACTTACTCCTTGGATGCGTGTGGTGCCGCATATCTCTAAGAATGTATGCAAGTGAGTGTGTGGATTTTCCGACTGAAACCCATGAAAGATTGATGCATGCTGCATCATCTGAATGAGGCCAGGCTTTAGCTCGATGGTCTGAGCATTAATGGCCGGTAGGATGATAGCCGGGTTGATCGTGGATCACGCGCCAGAATGGCGTGAGTCCGCCAACGCATCGCCTATCATTAGCAGCCATGATTACAAAATCAGTGATTTCCTTGGCTAGCTGATCCTCAAGATCTTGCTCGGCTCTGTCAGCCATAACCGCAGAACGGAAAATCCGCCTGTTTGGCCGGACTACGGTTCGCTCGGGGTCAGGGGTAACGGTCCCTTTTGACTCCGGGTTTGCATAAACCGGACCAAAATCAGGTGGTTGAAACATAAAGACTAAGAATTTCAAAACCTAAACTAAAAAACAAAGCCTAAGAAGAGAAAAAGAAATTAAAATAGTTAAGACAGGGGAACAGACGGACGTCCAGAAACCTGGACGGGCGTCTGGCTGGAATTTGAACTAGACGGGCGTCTGGAATTCCAAACGCTCGTCCGATAGGTTGAAGAAGTGGACGGACGTCCAAATTGGATGGACGCTCGTCCAACAGGTTAAAAACGGTTCAGAGTTGAAAATTTTAGAACAGACGGGCGTCCACTGGTCTAGACGCCCGTTTGGAAGCAGAAAACGAAGCAGGAATGGAGAAGAATAGCAGGAAAAAGAAAAACAGAAAGACAGAAAGACAGATAGAAAGAAAGAACTAATCACAAGAGAACTATAAAGAGAAGATCTTAAATCCTAACTAAAACCCTAATTACCTAATTAAAATCTACCTAAAACAAGAACAAGAACAATTAAACACAGAAAAACAAAAACAAACACTTGGCAACCGTTTTGTTCCCTGGCAACGGCGCCAAAAACTTGTCACGGATTTTATTAACAAAGCAAACAAGTAATAAAATTTATAAATCCGGTTTTTCCTCAAGTATCAGGATCGTAGTATAGAGGTTGATACCGGGTCGATCTTACGGGGAACTGGCGATTGTTAACCCTAGTGTTTGTCTAATTAAATTATGTCACGAAAACTAATCTAAACAGCGGATAAAACTAAACGAAACTGAAAACAAATTTAACTAAAACGTAAAAGCGACGTGAAGATATGATCTAAAGCCGGAAAGATACGGGTTATGAACTATTAAACTTAAACTAATATGAAATAAAAGTAACTAATCTAGACAATTCAAGTTTCACGGGATTAAATTCAAGTTTTAACGAGCAAACGAGCGATTGATCCACCTATCCTAACAAGTATCAATTCCTATCTCGATTATATTGCATTTTCTAACCAAGTTGTGATTTCACCTTGTCTAAAACATGAACCCTAATTTCTTAGGTAATTCACCTATTAATCTATATCTCTCGATAACGATTTTACTAATCAAAGGTGTAAACTTTAACCTAGCAATCTAACCTATTAACTCTCGTTATGATAGATTAAACAACTATTCCTTATCATGGTGATCTAAGGCTTAAAGAGACTTTCATCAGCATAAAACCATCATAACATGCAAATCTATCGATACAATTGCAATTAAACAATATAAACATGCATAAAGGAAACAACTTTAGGTAAAACTCACAATATAATCACAGAAACGGAATCAAAACGTGTTGGATGGCTTCACAATGCTCGTTTGATGAAGCTTAGCCTCTCAACATCCTTTGGAAACTCGAAATTGCAGAAAAAACTAACATAAAACTGCCTACTTTTAATCTAGAATTTGGAGCATAAAAACTGGAATAAAAGAAGTAAAAAACGCAGCCTAAAGCCGCCCCTAGGTTTAGGGTTTCGAATAATGAGATCGTCGTTGTCACGAAGCTTCACCCACTTTTCCTCCAGCGCTTTCTCATATGCGGCCAGGATAGCGAACTCTCTAAGCGCCTCTAGATTGTTGGGTGTCGGTGTTTTTTGCCTTAGCAGCGGCCTCCCCAACAGTTGTTTTGGGATCCTTTTTTCTCTTTGGTTTCTTTGAGAGCTCCCAAACAATCTTGCGAGGTAAGGGGGCATTCTCATCATCGCTCGACCCCATCAGCTCGTGGAGAGCGGCATCCTCAATATAAGCCTCGTCATGCTCGGCGGCGTCACTAGGGCTGGGATCGGTAGCCTGTTCTTCAACCTCAGACATCCCTCTTTCACCAGCCTCGCTAGTGCCTACCCCTTGGGCTCGAGCCATTTCTTTGCGACTCTTCTTACGTCACGGGACAGGGTCGGGAAACATAGAATCTAAACCAAAAGGATCGCCGCCTACTCGAGCTACGGCCCCCTACCTGGTTATCTCTTCAATCAGGTCGTCCCCGACGGACACTTCAGGACTGGAGGGTCGTCATCCCCCACATCCTGAGCATAATCATAGGCCTCCTGATCTTCGTCGGAGTTGCCCCCCAAAGAACGTTCTCCGTCGGACATCCTGCAAAAACAAGAGGAAAAGGTTGAGCTTTCAAACCTGGGATAATAAGAATTAATCTGGGAAGGTAATCGCACCCATCTCGACGCCTTCCCCTCCGTTTTTACAGGAGAAATGGAAAGCAAGTTGCAAGTAAAGGAAAATGCAAACTCAACAAACAAACATGGCAAAAGACGGAGTTTTTTTGGGCTGAATCGCCAAACTCCCCCTCTTTTTCCAGAAAAACCATCCCCACAATAAGAACACCAACCCAGAAACCTTAACTTTTTCCTCAAAAAACACCTTACATACGAACACATTCCCATTCAATGAATCAAAGCCACTAAAAAGCTCAAAATTCAGGAAGAAAAACAAGGAAAAAAGGGTAAGGGAGGAAGAATTTACCTGTTTCTGGGAGGAAGACTAAACAAACAGCCGCAGGAACACGTCAGAATCTCTAAACCCTTGCCGGAAAACCTCGAATTCCCTTCAGCCACAACCAAATTCCCTGCAAACCTTCGCCGGAAAACCTTCGACAGCCCCAGAAAAATAGAGAACTTGAGAGAAAACTAGAGGGAAAAGTTTGTGAAAAGAGAAAAGAGTAAAAGTGAGGAGGTGTGAGGGGTGCCAGCCTTATATAGGCAATGGAGTTTCGATCGTGTGGCTTGGAGTTGATCCATCCAACGGTTGAAGTTCGCGCGGTCGATTCGAATTCCAATTCAAAAACCACAATCATTATGGAAGTTAATCAATGCCCACGTGCCTGTGTCGGTGGTTACCAAAGACGTCAGTTTCACATGGTTGCAGTTACCAAGGGAACCAATGTCAGCCACGATCTCACTTTTGAATTTCCCCCAATCATCCATGAACGAGAGCATGTCGCCCCAGACGACGAGGTCGCAAATCCCGGCCTAAAGTTGCTTCGAGGTCGCTTGTTTTGAAAACACGGTCCTTAGTGAACAAGTCGCATCAGACGAAGAGGTCGCAAATATAGGCCCAAAAGTTGCTTTGAGGCCGCTTGTTTATAAAACACGGTCCTTAGTGAACAAGTCGCATCAGACGAAGAGGTCGCAAATATAGGCCCAAAAGTTGCTTCGAGTCCGCTTGTTTTTAAAACACAGTCCTTAGTGAACAAATGGCATCAGACGACGAGGTCGCAAATCCCGGCCCCAAAGTTGCTTCGAGGCCGCTTGTTTTTAAAACACGGTCCTTAGTGAACAAGTCACATCAGACGACGAGGTCGCAAATATTGGCCCAAAGTTGCTTCGAGGCCGCTTGCTTAGAAAGCACAGTCCTTTGTGAACAAGTCGCATTAGAAGACGAGGTCGCAAATTCTGGCCCAAAGTTGCTTCGAGGCCGCTTGTTTTTAAAACACGGTCCTTAGTGAACAAGTCGCATCAGACGACGAGGTCGCAAATATTGCCCCAAAGTTGCTTCGAGGCCGCTTGCTTAGAAAGTACGGTCCTTAGTGAACAAGTCGCATCAAACGACGAGGTCGCAAATATATTGTCCCTGAGCTCACTACTCCATGCTCGACATTTTCGTGAAAAATTACCAAGACATGGAGTAGGGGGCCATTGATGATACAAATAAATCGCCACCGTTTAGTCCCGAAAATAGCACGACTCACCGTATCTGAGGAAGGTCCGCGACCACATCGACGGCGACGCCAATGATAGAAAGTCAACGTCAAGGCCGCTACCATCAACCCCTCATAGAGCGTCATCAGAGTTATGGGGCCGAATCACGACCTTGGATAAATGGCCCTCACAGGGCCGCACAAGATTTGAGAACAAACAGGGGGCAAAGACAAGACGAGCAGTGCTGGCGGCCTGTGCGACCCCAAGGGGTCGCCGCCGAGATATTCTATCCACTTGCAGATTATATATTTAACGTTTACTTAGCTATTAAGCAAAATTAGTGACTAAGCTGCTTCACACCGCCAGTCTTTTACTTAACCCTTAAGTTTACTCTTCCTATAAAAGGAAGTCTTGTGTAACCTAATAAGATATATATTCTAATAAAAAAATAGGCCAAAGTTCTGTAAAAACACTGCCTCTCTATCCCTCCTCCCATTGCCGCCGCACATCTCCGGCTAGTACACATGATCACCCCCCAACCAAGCCAGATATCCACAACACAAACACCCTTAAAACAACCGTGATGATTTATGCATCATCACAGTGAAACTGATATCAAATTCAATGTTTCACTATTCCACTGTTTATATGTTTTTTTACAAAAAGACCTCGAAAATAACGTTGAAAAAATATCATATGAGATGTCTAAATAAAGAGGACTAAAAAAGAAAAAATGTGATGATAGAATTACCATCTTTCGACAATCAGATCAAAAGATATATTCGTTTTTATAGTTGAATACGAGAGAATGTAAATCACAGTGTAGTAATGACATGTCATTTTTACCAAAAAATATTTCACTGTCCTTTTTACATATTTCTATGTTCAAAATGTTTTTTTAACAATAAACCCCTCTTTATGCATAATTTGCAAGTAATTGCCACCATATTTTTTTCATGTTTCAATCTATTTTTTTGACAACTGACTAAATGCTTGAAGGTTATAACAAAAACACCACTCAGAGGAAACCACATTGAATTGTAATGTCGTATTTCTTTGGAAGCAACGTTCAATCTTTTAAAGGGTGGAAACAATATCAATCGCACGAACAGGAGTACAAGGTAGAGGGCATCTTTTAGATATAAGAGTTCTTCAATCGGAGCTGGGATTGGGTAGAAAAAACGATTTAGAAGGAAAGAAGCAAAATCAAATTGATTTCGTGTGAAGAAATGGAGGATGAAGAAACAGAACCAATAACCACACTTACTGTGTGGAATTGGAAGATGAGTCAATTAGATGAAGCAATTAAGATGGGAAATGAAAGAATAAAAAGCATCAAAAGGAACCCGCAGAAGTTCAAAGACATACAACATAGTGAGAAAGAACAAATTGTTTAGGAAGAGGCACAGAATATCATGAAGCATGAGGCAATACGGGGTAACACATCCTCCTCATTACTATCACCATCTCCAGTTCACGCAACTGAAAATATGATGAAGCAGGAAAACCTCCGAAAAATACAAGAAGAGAATGTAAAGTTGTCAAAAGAGTTTGAGGAGGCTAGAAGTACTATTAAGGCCCAAGAATTGAAGATATGTGATAACGAGAAGACGATATATACAACAGAATTACACAAAGAAAGAAGGCAAGATTTGTATATACAACATCTAACCAATAGCTACGATGCATTGACTGTTGAAGGACGACATAATGTTGCATCTTTATCGGAACATGCTAGGGAAGAGAAATTAATTGAGAAACTTAGAGCTAGAGTGGCAAAACTTGAAAGCACCAATTCAACAAAGAAACTACTTTTGCAGGTTTGCCGTTTGCGTTTAGAGATTGAAGGACAAAAGGAAAGCATAAAAGTGTTTCAACACAAAATGCAAATGAAGGATAGCAAAATTCAAGAAATGCAGAAACACCTAAAAGAACTGCCGGAGTGAAATTTAAATTTTGTTTATCATCAAATGACACAATTGTGCGGTAAATCTGTGCAAGAAGAACATGCAACCGCCTGGCAGTCCTCCATTCCTAGGAAGGTGAAAAATGAAGCAAGAAGCAGGAAGGAATAGAAGATGGAAGATTTCCGGTATGAAAGAATGTAGAAATACTACGCCCAAGCCTATATATAAGAGGATGGGCCTATCCCAAAACCTAGGCTGTGAGATGAGGGAAGTCCATCTCTTAATATGGTGGGTGAAACAACCACAAACTCCCAATGTGGGACACTTTAACACGCCCCTCAAGTGTCGGCCGGGCACACAAGGCCAACAAGTAGGCCCAACACTTGCACAATTAAGAGTGGCTCCGTTACCATGTAGAAATACTATGCCCAAGCCCATATATAAGAGGAGGTGCATCATCCCCAAAACCTAGGTTGTGAGGTGAGGGAAGTCCATCTCTTTATATGGTGGATGAAACAACCACAAACTCCCAATGTGGGACACTTTAACAAACAAACAAAAAAAAGAAGCAGATGTAACCATGGTTCAAAGTCGCGGTCTCGGTAACCGACTTGGATATCACTGAATCACATAAATCGTCGCGTATCGGTATCGTTTCGGGCGTGACGGGTTTCCTCCCATATAAAATGTTTTAAAAAATTTGAAAAAAATCTAAAAAATTCAAAAAAAAAATGCATAACTAAACACAACATCAAAATGTCCCCAAACAATCATCAAAATCATTTCTTTTGATTAAAAACAACAAAATATGTGTTGACGCGTTACATTTTAACATGCGTATTTGTGGTTTTGACATTTGGTTTTGTTTCTTTGTCTGTGTAATCAGCAACAAAGATTTAATTAGGTGTTGTATGCTTCAAAAATTGAAGAAATTTAACCAAATAATGGAGGAGTTGTGGTGAATCAAAGCTGTGTTGTGGGTTGTGAAGTTTTGCTAGGATAATTCTATATGAATTGTTATTATAAAGAGGCTGGAAAGCTGGATAATTATTGAAATATGTGAGTTGTTTTGATTCTTGACAATTGACAAAGACACGGGTGTACTATTTCTTTTGTAAAGAAGTAAATAGTAAAGATTATGTCTGCTACTATGCTTTTGGAGTGAAGTTTATTGTCAAGATTGGCTGAATATTGTGTAGGATTGTTTTTGCTTTATCCTTTTTCAAGGTTCCAATCGAATCACTAAGTTCCCACTTAAATCGGATTGACTCGGCCGAGTTTGGCCGAGATTGGCCGATACATACCCGATTCAAGTATAAACCGAGATGAATCTGTAACTTTGTACTGGTATGATCCGAGTCGGAGACTAGTCGGCCGAGACTTTGAACCATGGATGTAACGCCCCTAGACCCCGGGTCTGATAGCGTTAAATGAGTCATAAATGGTCTCGTTAACTACTTAGACCGCCGTCCTCGTTTAGTCTAAAAGGGCTTTGCTTGCAGAGTTGAATGAAGCACTTTTGTCTGTCTCACACTTATATGCACTACAAGATTTTGGGGTTTTTGAGATGAAAGTTTTGGGGTCAACAAATTGTTGACGCAAAGATACTTTTTTGAGTCAACAGGCCGACGCAAAAAAAGGTGTGACGAAGCTGGATCTAAGGCTGACGCAAATACTATTATTTGTGACAACGTTGACTCAAATACTCTCCCGCCACAAAAAAAAAAAAAAAAAAAAAAAAAAAAAAAAACCTTAGGCAAGAAACACTTTTTGGCAGGCGGGAAACACCTTTGACACAACACTTGAAGATGTTGACACAAAAAGTAATAAACGCAAAAATATTTTATATTTTTTGGGACAACAAATTATTTTAGCGTCAACAATAAATTCGGATTAGTACGTGGACGCCATGTAGATGACACCTAGATGACTGGCACATAATTTTTCATGCATTTGAGACAACATGTTGAGACAAAAGATCAAAATGCTTACTAAAACCTCTAAGCCCTAACACAAATACATTACAGCCGTCTCCTTCTTCACTTTGGCACTACATGATACGCCTTCCAGTGATTTGACTTGGGGTCCCGGAGATCGGAGAGGAAATTTCGTCAATCTCCTTAAAATCGTTATTAGAAGGTACTTTTACACATAAAATTTATTATTTCGTTCAGTTTTTTGGTTTTTTCATTCGTATATGGTAATCTCTTACCGTGGCATCTTTGCCAGTAATTCCTTCAAAGTCATCGAGTTGAACAACGAGAGTTTGTTCTTTTACCTTTTTCATTTTCCTCTAGCTCCTTTATATTCGGTCGTTTATAATATTTTTATCAGATTTCGCATCTTTTTATAGGAGAAGAAGGCATAGTTAGAGGTTGAATCTGAGCACTTTTTCACCTCTTTAAACACACATCGCTAGACTTATACTGTGTTATGTCCAAATTTTAATTTTATCTATTAAAAAAAAGCTATATGGATTATTGATGTTTTAGTCATCACCACAAATAAGGAATAAGCAGTATGTAAGTTGGAGAATCGTGATATTTTAGTCTTTAATGTAAATAATTTGTTAGAAGGCACTAATGGAAATGCTCAAATACAGCTTGATAGATTTTTGAATAACAATATATTTTGTCATTAAGAAAACACGAACCATTACAAGGTGTTTATATAGTGAGCCACAAGGCTATAAACGTAAATACAAAAAATAAATATAAAACTATTGTCTAATACGCTCCCTCAAGCTGACGGCTGTGCAAAGGCCAAGCTTGGAAATGAAAGTAGAAAAAGATAAACGTGGCAGTGGCTTGGTGAGAACATCAGCCAACTGATCAGCAGCAGCTACACGAGCAACACGAACAAGTCCTCGCTCAACATGCTCACGAATGAAGTGATAATCGATAGCAACATGCTTCATTCGTGAGTGAAACACTGGATTGACGCTTAGGCGAAGAGCACCTAAATTATCACAAAAAATCAATGGTGTAGAACGAACCGAAAAACCGAGATCTGCAAGAAGATAGGTCAGCCAAGCAATCTCTGCCGCAGTGTTGGCAACACATCAGTATTCAGCTTCGGTGGATGAACGAGAGACTGAGTTTTGCTTCTTGGAGCTCCAAGAAATCGCATTCCTACCCAAGAAGACTATATAAGCAGAAGTAGAGGTATAGCCAGGAATGTACTCAGAAGTCGCTGGATCATGATAACCATCTTCCTTATTCCCCGCCCAATCCAAATCAGAGAAGGCATGCAGAGCCAAAGGAGAATCCCGATATAACTGTAGACCCATAGTGGAGGTGCCAGACAAGTAACGCAACACGCGTTTGACTAACATCCAATGGTACTTAGTTGGTGCATGTATAAACTAAGCTAGCTTATTAACAGCGAACTGAATATCAACACGTGTAAAGCATAAGTACTGTAAAGCCCGCAAAATCTGGCGATACTGCGTAGGATCGGAAAAGGCTGGAGAGACAACAGGATCACCTAAAAAGGCATCAGCAGGCATAGGCATGGATACTGCCTTGGATTCCTCCATATGAACATGAGACAGTAACTCACGAGTGTACCTGGTTTGCATGAGTAGCTTGCCCATAGCAGAATGAGTGACCTCAACACCCAAGAAATAGGATAAGACACCCAGATCCTTAATAGAGAACCAAGAGCCAAGCTGATCAATGATACTCTGAACCTGCTCAGCAGAGCTACCTGTAACAATGATGTCATCGACATATACCAAAAGCAAAGTAGTACTGGTAGACGTACGACAAACAAACATCGACGGATCAGCCACAGAATTAACAAAACCCATAGTAAGAACAAATGTTTTTAGCTCATGGTACCAGGCACGAGGTGCCTGCTTAAGGCCATAAATTGCCTTGCGAAGCTTACACACAACCGTGGGTTTTGTAGCATCCTCAAACCCAGGCGGTTGACTCATATAGACATCTTCAGCTAGTGTCCCCTGCAGGAAGGCATTATTGACATCGAGTTGGCGAAGGCACCAACCTAAGGAAACCGTAATAGTAAGAACAAGGCGAATCGTGACAGGCTTAACAACAGGACTGAAGGTCTCAAAATAAACCAAACCAGGCCGTTGTGTAAACCCTTTTGCAACTAACCGAGCCTTGTACTTATCAATCGAGCCATCCGGTTTCCGCTTAATTCTGAACACCCACTTACAGCCAACAATATTCAAATCAGGAGACGGTGCAACTAAGTACCACGTATCATTGCGAAGAAGCGCACTATATTCGTCAGACAACGCAACACACCACTGCGGTCACTGCAAGGCCTGCTTAAGGGTAGAGGTTTCTGTTTCAAGGTAGCAATTTTGTAACTGAGCTTGGAGGTTGAAGATCTTACGAGGTTTGTATATCTGGTTTCGAGAACAAGTAGTCATAGGATGTTGTGGTGGTAGGGGAGGAGGTGGAGGTGAGGGAGAGGTTGAAGCATGAGAGGAGTTGGAATCACTGCTGGAGTCATCGGTTGAGGAATCAGGAGATGGAGACGAAGGAGGGCTCTCGGGTTGAGTAGCATTGCTCTCGGGTGGGGCAGTTTTGCTCTCAGGTGGAGGAGTTTCCATGGAGGGAGAGTGATGGACTGGAATAGCAGTGGGTTCATAGGACTCAGGAGGTAATAAAACAGTCAGGGGAGGTAGAGAAGGGTCAAGAGGGATGGTAGCAAATGGAAATATATCCTCCACAAAGCGAACATCGCGAGATGTATACATGCGGGACGTAGATAAATCATAGCAAAGGTAGGCACGTTGTGTGAGGGAGTAGCCAAGGAAGACGCAAGGTTTAGAAGAGGACTCGAGTTTGTGATTATTATATGGTTTAAGCCATGGATAACAGAGACAACCAATGACTCGAAGTTTGGAGTAATTAGGAGGATCCGAGAAGATTTTAAGATGAGGTGAGAGCATGTCCAGATTTTTTTGTAGGCATTCGATTAAGGAGATATACAGCTGTACTGACCGCATATGACCAGTAGGTGATCAGCATGGAGGCATGAGAAAGAAGATTTAAGGCAGTTTCAGTAATGTTAAGGTGACGCCGTTCAGAAATACCGTTGTGCTGAGGTGTATAGGTGGGAGATGTGAAGTGAGAGATGTCGTTGGCAGCAAGGAAGGGGCGCAGTTTTATATACTCGGTTCCATTATCAGAGTAATGAGTTTTGATAGAAGTATCTAACAGTTTTTCGACGTATTTTTTGAATTTGACAAAGGTTGCATAAACATCGGATTTACAAGCTAACGGATATATCCATATGAATCGAGTAAAATGATCAACAAACAAAACATAATACTTGAAATCATCAACTGAATAGACAGGTAATGTCCAAACATCTGAATAAATAACTTCCAAAGGTTTAACCGTACATAATGTCGAATCTGAAAAGGGGAGCCGATGGCTCTTATTACAAAGGGAGGAATCAAAATAAGTAGAAGAAACAGAAGATAATTCTAAAAAATTATTTTTTGCAAGGTTTTGAATGACAGGAAAAGCTGGATGTCCGCAGCGACGATGCCAGGTAGCAGCAGAGGCTTTGGACGCAGAGAAGGCGAAGAGAGCTTTTGAAGACCACAGATAGGCCCCATCACTGACTTGTCCCTGGTGGAGGCATTTGCCTGTCTTCAAATCCTTCACCAAAAACGAGTCATGTAAGAATTCAATAGATACAGAATTATCACTACAAAAATTTTTAACCGAAAGCAGATTACGAGAAAGAGAAGGTACACAAAGGACGTGATTTAATTGAAAGGAAGAGAGAGAGGTAGAGCCAACGTGGGTGATAGCCAATGAGCTACCATTACCAATGACTATACTATCCGTACCTTGATAAGGGGAGTGAAGAGAGAGCAGGCTGAGCTCATGTGTCATATGGTGAGAGGCACCACTATCGAGCATCCATGGAGTAGCAGAATCAGAGTATGGCACATGAGCAATAGAGGTGGAAGTTTGAGCAACATGAGCATAAGGGGTGGATGGTGAAGGAGGCTGAGAGCCAGCTGGGCTTCGGGTGAGGCGTGGAAGATTGGTATAGTGAGTGTATGTGGTGCAACGGGTTGCAACATGGCCTTGGACGCACAGAGTTGACAGAAGCCCTGATAGCCTTTTGAAGCGCGAGAGTATGTGTTTTTGGACTGAGTGGAGGAGTGGTGAAATTGGTGAGAGGTGTCTGGGATTGGTGTTGGGTGGGTGAGGCATCAGTGGAGGGGAGGGCCGTGGTGCTTGGGAATACGGGGAGCAGGCTGAAACGGGCATAGGACGTGGATGATGATAGGCAGGGAATGCAGTATACGCAGGGGGTGTAGCAGACTGACTCTGTGCAAGGGACACTTCATGCATTAGTAATTTTTCATGTAACAACGGCAGCGAGATAGTATCATCACGTGCCTGAATAGCACTTACAAGATTCGCATATTCACTACCAAGATTTTTTAATATTATCTCAACCAATTCATCATCAGGCACTCTTGAGTCCAATGCTGCCAAGTCATCCGCAACATTTTTATGGCAGTAAAATATTGAGAAATCGACATCGTACCTTTCGAGATAGAATTCAAGCACAGCCTTAGATATCTAGTACGTCCCTTACTCTGTTTCCCATATGTGTCAAGAAGGGTGTCCCAAGCTTGCTTCGAATTATTCGTGTGAAGCAATATAATTCTTGTCAACCGAACCAAGAATAAGATGATGGATTAATGCATCATGTTGAACCCATAGCAAGTGCGCCGGATTAGAGACAGCTGCGCCGGCGGCATTGGTGAGGACAGCAGCCGGCTTGGGTGTATCACCGGTGATGTACCCAATGAGACCATGACCAGTGAGCAAGATGGTCATCTGCAGCTTCCAAGCAGTAAAATTTTTGTCATCAAGTTTAATCGGTGCATTGACGGTGGGGTTCAGAGCAACGATAGATGGTGCAGCAGAAGTAGGAGCAGCAGCGGAGATGGTGGAAGAAGACGAATTGGAGGTGGAAGAAGGAGTAGTCATCGCAGCGGCGGTGGAGGAGGTGGCCTAGCGGCGGCTGCGGCAGTAGGTTTTGATTTGCCGAAAATTTTTTTTGGTAGATCGCGAAGCTCTGATACCATGATAGGTTTATGAATAACAATATATTTTGTCATTAAGAAAACACGAACCATTACAAGGTGTTTATATAGTGAGCCACATGGCTATAAACGTAAATACAAAAAATAAATATAAAACTATCGTCTAATACAGCTGCATTTCTTTGTCTGTGTTATCGTGCTTTGAGTAGAAAGTGCAGTATTAGGGAGTTGAGATTTAGTTAGACAGCTGGTATGAGCTAAATTGTTTTTGTTTGTGCATGATTTATTATCACTACTTGCTTGGGATTGTGATTAGGTCCAGGTTATGAATCTATTAGCTGCTGAAGCCTTCTATTGCCTGCATAAGTTTTATCCTATTTACATGAATGTTGCTAATTGTTTTCTCCTATAAGTTTTATACCTAATGGGTTTATGCCTATAAGTTTCGAATGCACCGAAACAACAAAAGTATCTTCAATTGAAAGCCTCGAACGCCTCCTTTCCGCTTACTCTTCCTCTTTTCTAATCTCTGAAAAGTACGCCACTTCAACTTCAGTATGTAAATAGTCACCGTTGTTATATGCATCCATAAATAAATACGTTGTTTCATTGAATAATTGTTCTTGTATGTCCTGAAGTGTTTGCTTGCTTGCTTCGGTGATGGTTTTTTAGATATAAGTATGATCTTCTTCTTCGTTTTTTGGATCTGGTTTAGTTGTTTTTTTTGCTGTTTGATTACTACTGTTATATCCTCTTAATTCTCGGTTTGAGCAGTTTAGCCTTTTTAGGGTTAGTAGTAGTAAGAAGTTTGATTTGTTGCTTGAATTGCTTTTTGATTGTCGAAGTTCGCGGTAGTGATTCTATTTGTTTGGCTTTCATGATTTTTCTTCTTTTTTTCCTTTACCCTTTTTCTTTTGAGGGGTGATTTGCTTTTGAGGCGTTGATATTGGAATTTTTTATTTGGATAGCTGTTTTGATTGTAATTGAATTATTGATGAGAAATAACGTTTGTTGTTTTGTTGATTTGGATTTTGGCTGTCTCGGATTCACAACTGGTTTTTTGGGTGTTAGTATGAATGACATGTAATTTGATTGCTTTCCAGCTTGCATGGTCTTGCTAGCTTTTGTATTGTAGTCAATTTTCTCTTAATGTTTGACCTTGTTCATTGCGATTTTGCATACCTTTGCCATTGGAGAGTTCAGTTAGTATGTCCTATGTTTCTTCCCCTTTTAATACTATGTACTCTGCATATGTTTATGTACCCGGCATGCTTTGATATTCAATATTTTGCTGATTGTAAGCTCTGTTTATTGTCTGGACAAGACGAAGATGATCAAAACGCCGTCCACGTTTCATGAATAATAGATATGGAAGCCTGTTGTTGTTGTTGTCAGAAAATGTAAAGAATAGTAATAATATAGTATAATTAAATGCCATGTGTAAGAGTCTAGTGTGTGCCACTTGTCATTAGTTTGTTAAGAGTACTTGGTATTTTATTTTTTTGAAGTTGATCTTCCTCATCAAATTAATGCCATTTCTTTTATACATAACATTGTGTAATTTGGCAGGTAGGGAAGGGAGTTCCTTTTTAGGTGGGAAGCTGACCCAAGACTCTTCCTTGAAGATATGATGAAGAAAAGAGTTCATTCGATTAGTGTTGGTGTCTGGGGTCATTTGGATGTTACTCATTCTTGTGGCCTTGTTGTTCCATATATGGACTTGTCAGTCCAATGTGGCTTTTCTCTCTGGTATTTGCAACTTTTATTTTTGCATTTTTTCTACTCTAACTTTTATTCACAAAGTTACATTATGGAAATCCACTCTAGTTTGGAAGGGTTGCATTCCTGCAATGTATTGATTGTATTTTATTTTTTCACTTTGCAGCTTTATGTAATAAAGACATCAAGGTATTTGGCATTCTGAACACCATGGGACTTGTAAAACCACCACACCGTGAGATTTCAATTGTGCCACAAGTCTGTTGTGAATTTTTCATGATTGTGTCATCTTGTGTGTGATTAGGCTGTGCCCTATTCCTGTCGCCAATGCCCAAAACCAAGAAATTCTACCAAATGAATCTCTTGAAAGACTTGTCCTACGCTTATCATACGTTATGGTAGATGACATAGCGAGTAATGGATCTTAGTCAACTCTCCTGTTTGGATGGCATCAAACCTGGCAGCAAAGAGAAGAGAGTTTTAAACTAAAGCCAGTTATGAAGGTAAACAAAATCCCTTTGCAAGTTATATAATCGTGTGGCAAAGATTTTAGCATCTCTTTTGCATTCTACCTTGGCTTACTTTACATGTTTTGTGTACAAGGACAAATAAGTTGTTTTAGCCATTGTTTGTGAAAAACTAATTCCTGAAGTCCTTCCTTGCGCCTGTTTACATAATTTGTCTACAGCTTTTGATACTCTTCTGAAGTGGGTTGAGACAGCGCTTCCTGACATGTTAATGCCATAGATCAATATATCCCCTACACCAGCTTCTGATGATGTGTCACATGATGATTACATTGATGGTGATGATTTGACAATCTTTAGACATTTTTGTTGGTCCCATTAAAAGGATTTGGTTAAGTTTAGAGGGGGGGTTGATTAAACTTAACACTTAAAACTTTTGGAGTTAACAAACTCAGCAATTTCAAAAGCTTTGACCGCTCGATAGTCTATTGACCACTCGATGAGTTTGACTCTGATGTTACCAATCATTTGCGCGTGAATATATTTAGTTTAAGCCTTATTACTTGTTGTTAAAAAATGATACTAAGTATTGGATACTCAGTAGTGTAAGTGTGTGATTTAGTTGCTAGTTTCAGTAGGTTGATGTGATCAGTATACTAAATGCAGAACGTAAGTAGGCATATTTTATAGTGGTTCCTGGTGGTGTAATCCTGTCAGTCCACTCTTCTCCTATGATGTTGGAGGAAATTCACTAGAGATCTTTGAGGTTGCAATTACAAAAATCCCTAAGTTGTTTGTCCTTCACCGATGACTATGGCTTCAGAAACTGAACACTTGAAACAGGTAGGATTGCTGCTCCGAAGTATTCCACTGGTCCTTGAAGGGCAGGATTGCCACTTCACCATCTCCACCACAAACAACATTTCTTGACACCTAAGTGCTTCTTTGTCTTCAACAGGTTTCTTGTAAAAGAAAGATTGAATCAAATAAATGATTCAGTTCTCAGCAGCTTGATCAGGATGAAATGATCAGCAGCTTGATGTCTTCAAGTGTGTATACTTGATGAAACTTGATAGCAGGTTACACTTGAAGAAATATCTTGATCAGTCAGTTAAAGCTCAATGTATGTCAGCAGGGTGATTTTCTTGATAAAAAACATGATAGCTTCGAATAGATTATTTGTTTTTCATCACTTGTATTTGAATCTTGAGTCTTCTATTTATAGGTGAGAATCCTGTGACTTATTGATTTGTTGACAAAATCAAGGCTAGTAATCCATCATTATCCTTTTAATCTCCCGATGTAACCTTTGATTAAATCATGAATTATACTCAGCAACTATCTAAAGTATATCAGCTTGCTGATGTTCATCTCTGTCCGCATGTTTAAGTCTGTTGTGTTTTAATAACACTTCAGCCGACTTCTTCTCATCTAACTTTTTATTGTGAAGTTAGAGTGCACCATTTTGAACATAACTATGTTCCAATCACCACTTAACATATGGAACTTTGACCTTGTACACAAGGTATATGTAATCAATTTAGGTCTTCACAGACTTCCCTAAATTCTGATTCCATATCCTTGGCTTTAATACAAAGTTTGATCCCTTAGCCTTCAGTAAACTGAGTTTGAACCCTCAGCCTTTAGTCTTCAGCATGTCCCTAATAAGTCTACTGACCTAGACACTTTACTGACCTAGACAGTCTACTGATAAAGTTAGCTGACTTAATTATAGTGCTTGTTTGATCAAACCTATACAATGATCAAACTCTAATAAATCTATACATTTGATCTAGACATCTTTTTGCCTTTGCTCTATAATAGCTAGTCTGACACTCATCATTAAAACATAAAATATGTCCAACAATTTCCCTATTTTTAGTGATGATCCAATACCCTCCTTACATCAAAGCAAAAAGACAAAAACAAAACAGAACAAATTCAGTCATCTTTCATTAAAATCATATTTGTTCAACATTATTACAAACAAGGATCAGCAGAATAAAATAAATAGTGTAAGTGTGATGATCTAGTTTCTGTTTCTGTCCTGCTCTTGTTTCTCTTGAAACTCCTTGATTTCCCTTATTATTTCTTGCATTCATTGATTTTCTATTGTTGAGAAGTCAACCCAAGTATGTAGCTGTTTCAACCATTTCAATGCTTCTGCTGGAAGGCCCTCTTCCCCCTTATTGACATCATCAATAAACCGGGACAGTAGACCATGAACACTTTCTTGTGTGATCACCAAATTTGCAAGTTGACCTTCCATAATCTCAGTCCGTGTGTCAACTGCAGTGATCCTTCCTTCTATAGTTTTTTCCAGCAGATTGATCCTCTTAGTATTCTTAGGATCAAGTACAGTAGGTTGAGGTGCCTCAGTAGGGTGAGGTACCACAGCAGGTTTAGGTGCCTCAACAAGTTTGTCCAACTTCATGTGCATAGAGGCCATCTGTTCATTTAAATGCATATCTTTGTTTGCTGTGGTGGTCTTGATTCCTCTTACATCTCTAGTTAGATCATTTATGGCAAATTGAGCAGATGTAATGTTGGAAGCCACTTTCTCAGTAGTTCTTCCTCTGTTTACCACCATATTCACCAACTCTTCAAATCTCTGTTCTTGTCTATTCAGTTGAGTCCTTAGCTGTGCAATATCAGTCCTTACAGCTCTTAACTCTTCCAAAACATGTGCTGGTATTGCACCAACCATACATCTAGCCATTTGTCCAACAAAATCATCAGCAAGCTCTTCAACATTATAGTTTGTCCTTGGTATGCTGACAACTATGGCTCTTGTCCTGTCCCATTCAGCAGGTTCATGACCTTCCTCAATAACATCTCCAAAGATTTCCTCAATTACATGTTCTTGTGCAGGTTGAGGCTCTTGCACTGCGTCTTCAACATGTACTTCTTCAAATATGGGTACATGTGCCTGTTGGGGCTCATCTACAACTGCTTCCTCCTCTGGCATCTGAAATTCCTCATTACTAAAGTCATAGTCCAACAGCTGTTCATCCTCATCAACAACAGTCTGCTGACTATCTTTACCTTTAGTAGCCTGAACTACAGCAATAGGTTCTACAACGGCCTATGCTTCAACAGTCTCCTCAAAATGTACTGGGATTCCTCCAAACCGATCAAGAGTTCCAACCTTTGTCCTAACACTGTTTGTTCCTCAGTGATTAGGACCCTTTGTTCCAACCTGTATTCAGGTGCTGTTTGTAACTCAGCAACCTGAACCACCTCTTCAACAAAAACATGAAGAAACAAAACCAAATTTTCCTCTAAAATTCCTCTAGTATCAGCAACCTTCTGTATTTGATCTGCAACTTGTGATAAGGTTTCTTGAGTGTCAAACCACTCCTGATACTGAGCTGAGTCCTCTGAACTTGTATCAGCTTCTTCAAATATAACAACATCAAAGATAGTAGATATCCTGGCCTCTTCTAGTGATGTTTCTACAGCAAGCTGTCTCTCCAAATCTTCATTGTAAGCAGCTCCTAGCTCTTCATTTAGCATTTTAGTCTGCTGATCCTTAGAAAAGACATCAGACACCACAACCAATAAGGTGTCAGACATACTGATTAGCCTGTTATCTCCAAGAGCTATTCCAGCATTAATTTGAGCTTCCAAATCATCCATAATGACATTCTCCATGTCTTCATATATATTATCAGTCTGCTGGCCCTCAGCAGACTTGCCAAAATCAGTAGATTGATCTGCTGGTTTGTCTTTAGACCCCTATCCTACATCCTTAGTAGGTCTGTCCAATGCAGTGCCACTTGGTTGGCCTGGAAATGAAAGGTGATCATCATCAGAATCAGAAGATGATGAGTCATCATTGTCAGGTGTATCTTGTGGTTCTTTGAACAAAATGCTTCCTTTTTGCTTTTCCATTTCAATAATATCCAGCAGCCTCACTTGTAGTTCAGATGTATCAATGAGACCAATCAAACTCTCTACTCCCAACTTGTTGAATTACCATTCTTCAAAAGCAGTCATTGGTTCTGCATCTGGTTTTGTCTCTTATAGAAACCAAATTTCCAAGCAAAGTAATCTTCAATTTTCTTGAAGTTGGGATCTAGCTTTTCTTTCTTGGACTTATTTTCCCTCCTTTCAAAAGGCATTGTAGGCCTTCTTGGAGTAGATTTCTCAGCTTGTTGTCCTCCAAAGGCTTCAACCAGATGAGTCAATTTATCTATAGCAGATACAAATAGGTCAGTAGTTTCATTAGGTTGTACATTTGTACCTACTACCTCCAATTGTTCCACACTAGGTTCCCCCTGACTTATATGCAAATCAGAAGGGTCTGTAGAAGTGTGTTCTTCCCCCTGAATTGTAGCATCCACAGCAGGGTCTTGAACAGGTACAACAACTTCCACAACAGGTTCAAGTTCAGCAGTGTGTTTTGGTTCTTCAATTTTTTGCTCAACAGCAATATTAGCAGCCTCAGTAGGCTTAACAACTTTTTTTGCTTCAACAACAACATCTTCTTCTGCTACCTTTTAGGCCTCCAGAATCCTCAATTCTTTAACCTTTCCCTGAATCCTTTTTTTCACAACCTGTTTCTTCTTTTTGTAGGTTGCTCCTCAATTTCAGCAGCTTTCCTTTTTCTTCTATCTTTCTTTTGTTGTTCTTTTAAATCTCAGCAGCAGTTTTCTTTGTAGCTCCAGCAGACTCAGTAGCTTTAGTTTCATCTTGAGCCCCAGTAGACTCAGCAATGTCTACTGGTTGCTGCCTTGTCTTCTTAGGCTTTAAAAGCTTAGTGATCTTTCTGGTATCACTAGCCTTTCTTTTTCTCAGCAGGCTTCTTTGGTTCAGCAGGTTGTGTAACTTGCTTAACCTGCCCACCACTATCATTATCATCTCAATCATTATCACTTTCAGTTGCCTCATCATCATCTTCTTCATCATCATCATCCAAACCAGGAATGGGATCATTTATTTCTGGCTTGTATCTAGACTTGTTGATCTTTGCAGGTGCAACATCAGCAATCTTCAAGTGAGTCAGTAGGGCCTGTATCATCAAACCCAGTGATTTTGTTTTGGACTTCCTTGTTCCATCTCCATCTTCTGTCACCACTTTCTTCATATACTGAACAAAGAATCCAGCCCAATCAAACTTCATGCTCTTGCATATGATTTTCAGCATGTCTATCATCTGTCCAGAGAGAGTATCAAGACTTACACTAAATTCAAGAACATTCTTGACAATAATCTTGCTCAGCAGATTGTACTCCAATCTGATATGCTTCAAATTGATACTCAGTGTTGATGGTATGGACTTGTTTGTCTTGATTGAATCAACAAACTCAGTCTTGCCAACTGCATTGATTCAGGATTTGTAGGAGTACCATTCCAGGTCCAAATCCGAACCCTTCCCTCAACAGATTTGAGGTAATTTCAATTTACTGGGCATTGACTGTGGTGGTGATGCCTCTCTATCATCTCTTATCACTATATTCTTCAAGAATTTGACAACATTGGTGTATGAGGTGCGGTCTAATCTTAGATTTAGAACATCTTCTAGTCCTTCGTATCTCCTTATTCTTCTACCGATGTAGATGGCTAATTCTGTCTTGTTAGCATCAATAACAAAACCTCTAACACTTTGGCTTGTTCCAATATGAACATCTCCTTTATACGCCATTGTAAAGATTGAAAAGATGAAGCAGAAAGCTTGCAAATCTGTGTTCACACTGTATATTCTCAAAGAAAAATTGATCTGAGGTTGTAAGTATCGTCTGTGTGTGTATGTATATATAAGGAAAGGTAGTGGGTGAAAACTGTCCGGAAAGTACTGTTCACGTACTGTAGCATTTAACCATGATTAACTTTGGAATAAATGTGATACTGCCACGTGTCCCACTAACTTATCCCATAAAGAGTTGTAACCGTTGGATATTGTAACCGCAGTTATAAAGGATAAGAATTATATCCGATTACTGTTGACTTTCATTTTAGTTTGACTGTCTTGTAACGTATACTCCAGCAGACTTGGCTTCAGTAGAGTTGGCTCAGCAGCCTACTGACACAGATGGCTCAGCAGCCTGCTGACAGATTACTCTGCTCATCTTCAAACACACTTGTTTTGTCCAACTGATAATAGAAGATGAAGTTTAATACCAATGACTGATCTGTCAAGTGAGCTCACCCAACAGGACAAAAACCAGCTAATAGATTACTCTGTTGATCTTCAAACACACTTGTTTTGTCCAACTGATAATACATGATGAAGTTTAATACCAATGACTGATCTATCAAGTGAGCTCACCCAACAGGACAAAGACCAATCTCCTTGGCAACTTCATTGGCTCAATTTTCCAAACTAACTTAAATACATGGACTTGTTGATACAAATGACTAGTCTGGCAAGTGAGCTCACCCAACAGGGCAAAGACTAATCCCCTTGGTGAATTCCAGTACACTACTGATCAATAGTATATCAGTCAACTTTTATGATGCCAAATTCAGTTCTTAACTTAGTAAATATTTCACTATCCAATGGTTTAATAAATATACCAGCAAGTTGCTCTTCAGTAGGGATGTAAAGAACCACCACATCTTTCTTCTCAACATGATCTCTTATAAAGTGATGTCTCACATCAATGTGCTTGGTTCTTGAGTGCAAAACAGGATTTTCTGTGATTGCAATTGCACTTGTGTTGTCACACATTATAGGAATTTCTCTTTCTTCAATTCCATAATCCCTTAATTATTGTCTTAACCAAAGTATTTGTGCACATCAACTTCCAGCAGCAATGTATTCAGCTTCAGTAGTAGAAGTGGATATTTATAAAGGGAAAACATAAATTTCCGGCGATGTCAACTCGTTATCAGGGAAAAAAAACATTTTTTTCTGCAAGGACAACTCGTTACCATAGAAAAACACAAATTTGAACTCGTTAATAAGAAGAAAACATGAATTCGAACTCGTTACCAAAGAAAAAACACAAATTTCTACTCGTTATAAAGGGAAAACACAAATTTCCGGCGATGTCAACTCGTTATCAGGGAAATTCTTGCTAAACCAGGAAACAAGATTATTTCCCATCAACTGACAACTTCATGTGCTGCTTTTTCTATCAATCTTGCATCCAGCATAATCAGAATCTGAGTAGGATATAACTTTGAAGCTTCCATCTTTTGAATACCATATCCCAACTCCCAAAGTCTATTTTAGATACTTAAGAATCCTCTTGACTGCAGCTAAGTGACTATCCTTTGGTTTTAATTGAAATCTTGCACAAACACCTACTGCAAAGGATATATTAGGTCTGCTGGTAGTGAGGTACAATAGACTTCCTACCATCCTTCTGTATAGTGTCTGATCAACATCTTTTCCATTTTTTCTTCATCCAATCTGATGCTAGTTCTCATAGGAGTTGATACCTTGGTGCTATTTTCCATACCAAACTTCTTTAATAGTTCCTTGGTATATTTAGTTTGATGAATGAAGATTCCATCTTTCATCTGTTTGACTTGTAATCCCAAAAAGTAGTTCATCTCTCCCATCATACTCATTTGGAACTTGATTTTCATGAGATTAGCATACTTTTCACATAGCAATTCATTTTCAGAACCAAAAATTATGTCATCAACATAAATTTGTAAAAGCAGGGTGCTGTCCCCTTCATGGATTCTGAAAAGAGTCTTTTCAATGGTACCTTTGGTAAAACCATTGTCCACCAAGAACTGAGATGGGGTTCCATACCATGCTGTTGGTGCCTGTTTCAAACCATAAAGTGCCTTGTTGAGTCTATACACTTTATCTTCTAGATCTTTAACTTTAAAACTAGGAGGTTGTTGAACATAAACCTCTTCCTCCAGAATGCCATTCATAAATGCACTTTCGACATCCATCGGGTATACTTTGATGTTTTTGTAAGCAGCATATGCCAAGAATAATCTTATAGCTTCCAATCTTGCAATTGGGGCATATGTCTCATCAAAGTCTATTCCTTCAGCTTGAGAATAGATTTTTGCCACTAGTCTGGCCTTGTTTCTTACAATGGTACCAGATTCATCCAATTTATTTCTGTATACCCATTTAGTTCCAATTATGTTTGCATGACTAGGCCTTTCCACTAGTGTCCAAACTTGGTTTCTTTCAAACTCATTTAATTCTTCTTGCATAGCAATTATCCAATCTGGATTAGATATTGCTTCTTCAACAACTTTAGGCTTCATTTGAGATAGAAAAAACATAGCTTCCAATTGTCTTCTAGTCCTTACACCTTGCTGTATATTGCCAATTACTTGTTCATCTGGGTGGTCCTTCAACCATTGTAAATCTTGATTTGTTTGATTTACAGGAGCTTCAACTTCAGTAGGCTCTGTTGTTGCTTCAGTAGGGGGTTCAACAGATCCTTGAACTGCATCTGTTGTTGCTTCAGTAGTGTTACCAGCAAGTTCTTCAGCAGGGACAGAATCAGAAACTTTTAAGTCATTTATCTTTTCCAAAACATCAACATTTTCTGGATTAGTGACTTGGAGATTTTCAGCAGATTCTGAAACTTCATCTTCCATTCCAGTGAACTTAGGTTCATCAAATACAACATGTATGGACTCTTCATGTTTCAATGTCCTCTTGTTCAGTACCCTGAATACCTTGCTGACTGAAGAATATAACAAGAAGATTCCTTCAATTGATTTAGGTTGGAATGTCTTCAGTTAATCCTTATGTTTCAAACTAAAACACTTTCTTTCAAATGGATGGAAATAGGATATATTAGGTTTCCTTCCATTTCATATCTCATAAGGTGTCTTCAGTAGCTTTTTGTTTACTGAGGTCCTCTTCTGTGTATAGCATGCTGTATTAATTGCTTCAGCCCAATATCTTTCAGGTAGTAATGCTTCACAAATCATAGTCCTCCTTGCTTCCTTCAAGGTCCTGTTTCTTCTCTCAGCAACCCCATTTTGCTGAGGTGTTCTAGCAGCTGCTAATTGAAGCAGTACACCATTTTGTTCACAATATTCTCTTATGACTTTATTGAGAAACTCAGTACCCTTGTCTGATCTGATCTTCACTACTGTCAAACTTATCTCATTTTGTAATCTCTTCAAAAGCTCAAGCATCTTTTTGAAGTGTTTCACTTTTCTTATTCATAAATATTACCCCAAGTGTATCTTGAATAATCATCCACAACTACCAGAGTGTACTTCTTTCCTGTTACACTTGTTGGTATTATTGGTCCAAATAGATCCATATGCATCAGCTCTAAAACTCTGTTTGTTGATTGTTTAGCTTTGACTTGAAGCTTGAATTTGTTTGTTTACCTTGATGACATGCATCACATATAGAATCCTTTTTGAATGTGATCTCAGGTAGACCAATCACAAACTTCTTTTTCACCAACATATTAATATAATAAAAATAAAATTGAGATGATTCAACTTTTTATGCCACAACCAATTTAGTTCTGACTTGGTATGCACAATCAGGCGTGTTTCTGGAACAGCAGTAGACCAATCCACAACATATATGTTTTGTTGTGTCCTTCCAGCCAACACAACTTGTTCACCTCTTTCACTAATGAAAACACAGTAGCCTTTGTCAAAAGTGACCTTGTAACCCATGTCACAAAATTGTCCAGTGCTCAGTAGGTTGTAGTCCAGTCCTTCCACAAATGCAACATTTCTGATAGTCAATCCATTCCTCACCAGTGTTCCATATCCTCTTGTATATCCTGGTGTGTTCTTGTTGCCAAAATTTACTCTTGGACCATCCTTTGCCACATATTTTGTCAGATAGTGCTTATTCTTTGTCATATGTCTGGAACATCCACTGTCAAAGTACGAGACACCCTACAAAACAAAGTCAATGTATTTTAGGTACCCAAAACTGTTTAGGTCCATAGTGGTCAGTGGTAAGCATGTCCTTTGTCAAATTTCCATAAGGTCTTCTTTGAAAAGCATTACACTTTTGTTCATAGATATATATCCCACATTTCCATAAAATCTAACATTTGGTTGTGTAAGATTTACATATGATTTCTGGCCTTTTGGTACATAATGCTGCTTGATGTGATTTCTTTTCTTAGAAGCATTTGTTAGGTGTAGTGCCCGGAAGACAATTATCTAATTTTTTTTATGATATAATTAATAATTCATCTTATTATATGCATGTATGCTTATAATTAAGACACTACGGAAAACCCTAACTACCTCATTTACGTAATCACATAACTCAGTGTATGGCTATACACAAGAGGATTGAGTTAGTGAGATGTACTTAAAATTAACTTAGTCCGTAGCGTTTATTAATCTGAGTACGGGTCTCAATATTAATTTGCTAATAATGCACCCAGAACACTTTAGGTGTGACAGTCTTATCCGGACTGTCGGTAATAAGGTACCTAATGGGGCATTTATATATGATGATAATCATATAGGGCTGGACCGATTTGATTTGAGTTCTTGATATAATTCCGTAATCGATAAGTCTTATCGAATCACAACATGATCATATATGGATTAATCTCAATCCTGAGGTGATCACAGACAACTGCTTAGACTAGGGTGGGGTTTGAAGTGTTTGTAAGGATCACTTCATAGTATGTTGTCCAACACTTCTCGTTGGCTCTATTCTAGGATGAGTGAGTAGTGTGTGCTATCACAGATATGGAATCCATTCCTTCCCTCGGGAAGTAGACAGACAGTTCCCTTATTTGTTAATCCTAGAAACTGATCGATGGCGCCAGTTCATATTATATTAGTTATGAACTAATTGATCACTAGGGGGTTAATGGTAAATAAGGATAAGATGTTTCGAGAAGGGTTTACGGAGATATCCCGAATCGAAACGAATAGTCTATGGAGGATTTATCCATGTGTAATGATTATATCAGTGGACACCTTATGACTCATAGTTGAGTATAAGTTATCTATATTCGGCAGAGTTCAGTTTTGGGTTGATGGTGGTGTAATCCCGGAATTAATAGATTGAATATTATTGTTCGGTCTGACGAATAATTTTATTTAATTTATTGTAGCTACTGAATATGGGTCCATGGTCCCCGACGTGGCTCCTAATATAGCATATATGTTTTCTCGTCGTTTCACATCAATCAATATTAAATAGTTGGACTGGACTGTTTAATAGATATGTGGATTAATTGTTTAGTTGTACTAAATAATTAAATACATGAAAAAGATATTTTTCGTGGACTCGGCCCAATGTGTCAAAAATGCGTGTGACCTATTTCTAGGGTTACTAGGCCGCATTTTAGTATTGTTATTTAATTATTGGGAAATTAGTTTTCTTGGTAATTATTTAACATGTGACTTATCTTTTATTTGTTAATTGATAATTCATGAAATATTAGATAATAATATTATTTATCCTAATTTGTTTGGGATATAAATTATATTTATCTTTTATTTTAAATAAGGATTAATCAAATAATTATCTCTTAATTATTAAATCCTTGGAGGACAATGATTACTCTCCTATATAAAGAGAGTTCTCTCAAGCCTATTGACACAAGTAACTTTCGAGTTACTGGGTAGTATATTGGCTTAGAGATTCGGCCATTATACTAAGGGTTCGAGTTTTAGAAAAACTTCGGGTTTTTCTAAGGTAGCATATCGAGGAGGTCAAGCGACATGAAACACCATCCACCTGGTGGTGCTTGGAGACACACGTTGTAAGACTTTGGCTTCTCAACTAGGCTCTCAACTAGCTCGGCTTGGATTGGACTTGTTCTTGGCGTTTTTGCACCATAAAAAGGTTGGTAATCTACCCCCCTTGTAGGTTAGATTTATTATTCATGTATTTTGTTTATTTAGATCTAGATCTGATATTCATTCCGCTGCGTAATCGGGTGGATCTATGATCCATCCTGCGATATTACATCCTACAATGGTAGCAGAGCCTTTGATCTATCAATCAAAGTATGTGAATTTTAGATCTAAGGAGTGGAATAGCATGTGTAGATTGCTTGTTTTCGTTTTAGTTTTTTTATTGATTCGAAAATTTGATGATGATGTTTTGTGATTGTCGTGGTTGAAGAGATGGATTGAGGTTGGTACTGTTTACCCGTAGATCTGTTTTGTAGCTCTTTTGATTAGTACCAATTGAGCATATGATGTGTACTTTATTTATGTTGTATTTCGAAATTATGAAAAAAAAGCATCTTTGTTGTATATTTTTTTCCGGGCTCGAATTATGAAGATCTTGGTGAAATGATGAAGATCAAGGCGAAACCCAAGGTATGAACGAGGAGAAATGGGCAAGAACCCTAATTTTAAGGTTGTCCAAAGACCTTTAGCGACTCTAAAACGATGCAACAACCTCTGCTTTTTCTTAAAGGGCGGCAAGCAAAGACTGTGAGTGCCGCTCTGCGCCGCTATAACCTGTTTACTTATAACCTAGCATGCGGCTAGGGTAATTTGCATGCGGCTGTACTAATTTTTTTTTGTATAACCTGTTTATTATTTAATCAGCCGACTTATGGCAGTGATTAAAAAAAAACCTGGAAATATTTTTTTTTAATTCAGCCGCAATAATGAAAAAAAGGGATTTTTTTAAAGGGTTTTTATAATTATAATAAATTGGATTTATTTAATTTAAAAAACCTTTCTCCTTTCGGGTGTTCGTGGTTCGTGATCCAGCGGTTCGAGTTCAAGATTCGAAGTTCAAGACTCGAAGATTAGTTTAAGTTTTTACTTTTCCTTAGAAAATAGGTTAGTCAGGGGTACCAACGGTCCATCTCGGTGTTTATTTTTCCGTAATTTTTTCGTGTATGATCGAAAATTGTGTGATATAACCGGAAATTTCCATGAGATGCATCTTCATGATTTCACTCCAATGCATACACGTAGTTCTTTAATTTCGAATTAATTAGGCGTGTATAACTCGTATAATTAGTTTAAAGGCTTATTTAATTGATATGTGGTAGTTAATAAATAAGTAACTAATTATAAAACCGAGGAACCGGGTTTTGTCAATCGTTACGATTTTAGTGATGGATTCTCGGTGAATCCCACTTAGATAAATCGTTGAGTTTTCGGTGTGGCTTCTCGGTGAACCCACCTTAAACAGAAACAAGATTACGCTTTGGTTGACAATTTTGAAATCGGAAAATATTAGTACATGCGTTCGGAAATGGTATAAACATGGTTGGGCGAGTTCAACCGAGCTTTGGCTCCATCGACTCCTCTCCACGTGTGATGTACTTAGAAAAGCCGATAAGCCTTCGGGCTAAACGGGGCTTCTCTTGCCGGATTAGCCTGAACTATCACATATGTTCCAACGAAAAGACGGCGTAGGCTTGCCCACATAACCGACCCTGTTCGGAGTACTTTGATTTATTGTTTCTTATTGTCAAGATCGAAACCGTAATTAGTAAACCCACCACTTTTTCAAATTATTGAGTGGGAGCGGGGAAGGCGACAGCCAACCCCACGGCCTCTACTATAAATGCAAGCACGTGAGAGAATGGTGACGCCTCGAGCCGCTTTGATTCTGGCCCCTTGCGGGTGGTGTTCACCCCTTTAAAAATTCAAGGCTTGGTTTCCGAAAGGATAGGATTTCGGGTACTCATTGAGTCACTGACCGAACCTACGACGGCATACTCGGGGCGTACTTTGAATTCTGATATAGTAGGTCACACTCTTTATGGATATTTTCGAAATATCTAGGCTAGAAAAAGGAAGGTAATCAATGATTAAAGACCGGGATGTCTGATTCCCTTGGGATGTTTGATTCTCAAAGTTTAATCATTGAGAGAGATTGTCTCAGTTTGATCGTCGCCTCTTTGACTGACCCTGCGGCGGCACTGAGGTGTGAGATTAAATCCTTGGAATTGTAGGATAGACTTTTAACAAGTTTATTATTCCTAAAATAAAAATCTAGTAGTGAAAATTTATTTTTTGAATTTAACTTTCTGTCATGTTTATTATACAACTTTAATCTTTAGGCTACTAAACTGTTAGTAATAGGACTTTAATAAAAATGTGGAAGTAACATGTACATTGTAATTATCAAAAGAATGCAGTTAATTTTTCGGAAGAGATTTTTCCCTTGAGCCTTTAAAAACTTAAGTGACATAGTATAGATATGTCACGGATGTCACTCATGTTGAACGAGTGACGAGCATAATTAGTTTACAAAAGATGATATAGGACTATCCGATAAATCCATTTAGTTAATTTTAAAAGGTGTATTTACGCGGCAAAAATTTCAAATTGAAAAGTTGGAAAATCATACATAAGGCGTTTGCTGGTTAGACGGTATTTGGAACCGATGAGCTACTGGGAGCCTTAGTCTCATGATTGTTTTTTTTTCTTCTGAATCATTAGAAATGTGTAATAGACTAGACAAGAGTTTTTCCATTCATTTAAAAAATGAGAACAAAGCGTTACTAAGTAGACAGTATTTGGAACTGATAAACTAGTAGGAGCTTAGTTCTGGATATTTTATAATCTTTGAAACATAATGAACACAACATTGCTAGTTAGACAGTATTTGAAACTAATAAACTAGTGGGAGCTTAGTTCTAGGTGATGTTCTAATCTTTGAAAAATCATAAATACAAAGTGTCGCTAGTTAGACGGTATTTGGAACCAATAAACTAGTGGGAGCTTTGGTCTTATGATTTGATGATTAGAAAAATCGAATAGTCCAAGCTAGTAACACTATCATTAGACATCACACAGTTTACGAGTAGTGTCTACTCAAACGAACTGCTAGTTCAAGACTGTTTCCATTTAAGGAAAGTCAAGAATGGGAAATAATGTTTATACGTGTTAGTCATCTAAACTAAGTAGTTTTAAGGCTAAACTGGAAAATTAATAAATTGTAAATTAGAGGACAAGGAAAGTGATTTCGGATCACTGACTAATGCATCCTTAGCAATTTTTTCAAAATTTAAGTTCTTTGGAAGAACTAGGTAGCTTTGCATTAAAATAAAATAGACAACGGGCAGTTATTTCAGATAGACTAGTGGGAGTGATATAAGGAAATGAATCTCGGATTCAATTCTTGAGTATCACAGAAAATTCATTTTCTGTTTTCGGATTCGTTGGAACGAACGTATTCATTTTCAATAAGATAATTTGTTTGTCTTATTGACGATGAATATAACATTCGTAGCACGTACCCAAGACTCGGAATTTTGTTTGATAAAGTCAGAACCACTAAGAAATGCTGAATAGGTATATGTAACACATCTTAAACAATATAAATGCAAATGGTTTCCGTATTTAGGTAAACACTTCTTTATGTACTATTAATTAGTGCATATTCCCTAACGACAAGATCTGCAAACTGGCTTAGGGTGATTCCTATCTCCCAGTCAAAGGAACCCTGTCTCAAAGGAACAATGCCTAAGTTTCCTTTCAACCAGGAAAGGTTAATAGATTTAAAGAAGTTACATAGCTTGCTCATATCGACCTTCGGGGTCATATGATAGATACAAGCTAGTAGGAGCTTTTTCAAGTAGTCACATCTAGTCTGACAACTACTCGAAACTCCAATAAGTTTATCCAAAATATTAGGAGGAATCTCTGATTTCACCAGAGATAGGGTATTCCATACTCAAGTATAGGTTTTCGCATAGTTTTCGGGACTGATGCTCAGCCTACCTCCTAGTGGAATGTTTTCACTAAGTGATATACCATAAATTTTCCTTATATAGTTATAGATGTGTTACGATACACTGCTTAACTCATTTAAGATATTAGTTGCAAAAATAACGGCTTACATTATCATGTGAAACCAAGAAGTCAATCTAGAAGATGCCTACACATTTGTGGATACGGAGTGAATTCGGTTCACCCACTTCTGCAAATATAGACATTTAGCACTTAGTGCTTGAAAGTAGGACTGGAAATTTTGCGTACACGTTTAGAGCATGAAATATCTTAATACATTGAGTAAAGGTTGATTATAAAACTCGAAAAATCAGAGAATGACGGTTATACTGTCAAACTCGGTCTGATAGAGTCTATAAATCATAGCTTTGGATCTTGAAGTATTTGTACTCAAGATGTTACTAACTGATTTGTTTAGTCCACATCCAACACCGGCAGTTGGTGATAACACTAATAAAAACTACTAAACTAGATCATTATATCAATCCACCCCGAACGCAGAGGGAGTATGGTTTGTCTATTACCCATTGCAGGACCTTACGGTCTATAGGGAAGATTGATGACCTATAGTCCTTCATGGGCTGTATAGGATCCTGATGATAGAGGTTGGTTTAAAAGCCATAACCCTGTGAATGGAGTTTGATACTCCAGTTCTGTTGATACTCTTGTAGAACCACCTGAATATCTCAGGCCCAGTGGGAGTAATTAGAACTACACGGAGAAGAGTCGAATGAATAGGAAAGTTTAACTTTCAATGCAAAATGTAAAGAGTTAACCAGACCGTGATCTCTCTTACGAGTAATTTAGGGGTGATTCCCTAAAATGTAAAGAGTTAACCAGACCGTGATCTCTCTTACCCCTCAGTCTTGCTTGATTTTGTCAGAAAGCGGGAAATAGGGGTGATTCCCTAAGACTTCCTTGCCGAACAACGGAATCTGGACTCATTCAAAACATAAGGGTTTTAGCTAAGAACAAATGATAGATTCGTTACAAAGCAGAAAATAGGGGTGATTCCTTAAGACCTTTTTGCGAGGCTAACGGTATCTTAATTTATTCAGAAAGAACCTTTGGCAGGATGCCTGCCATAGCTTATATCCTTTGGGAATTAAAGCAAACCCCTAGGTCATTTCAAAGTCATATATAAATTTTCTTAATATGTCGACTTGACCAGCATGTTGATAAGTCTTTCGTAGACTGGGCATCAATATTAGTAAAGTAGCATGTAGATTAGTGTTTGTGAATGGTAACACTGAAACAGTTGGAAACAACATGGGTGTGTTATCTGAAGTCAGAGTATAACATGCCATCGGGCTATTTTCTAAAAGAATTTGACTGACTCGAATTCTCGAAAATAAGCAATTGGCAATCCCATTCATCAATCTCAAGGGTTAAGATGTTCTTGCATAGAGGAATACAACATTCAACGATGTAGCCTACCCTACCTCTCAGGAATGCTTGTCTAAACCTGCGACTGAATACTAAATGGGATGTTTAGTGAATCCTCAAGTATCTTCGGGAAATGAGGAATTATATGCTAGTATATTAAGGTGCAAACTGTTGGATGTAATATCCCCGGATGGATCAAAGATCCACCCGATTACGCAGCGGAATAGTGTAGATCTAGAACTAGTCAACCAAAATACATAAAATAAACAGATCTAACCTACGAGGGGGTTAGATTTCATACCAGTTTATGGTGAATAAACTCCAAGAACAATCTTCAATCCTAGATCCAAGCTAGATGAGAAGCCACAGTCTTCCAACGAGTGTCTCCAAGCACCACCAGGTGGATGTTGTTTCAAGCCGCCGGACCTCCTCGATATGCTACCTAGAAAACCCGAAGTTTTCTAAACTCGAACCCAAAGTAAAATGGCCGAAAATTCTAAGCCAAGTACTTACACAAAGTGGCGTGTTTTTCATTGTGTCAAAAGGCTTGGGAGAACTCTCTTTATATAGGAGAGTAATCCTTGTCCTCCAAGGATTTAATAATTAAGAGATAATTATTAGATTAATCCTTATTCCAAATAAAAGATAAATAAAATAATTATCCCAAACAAATTAGGATAAATCATATTATTATCTAATATTCCATGAATTATCAATTAACAAATAAAAGATAAATCACACATTAAATAATTATCCAAGAAAACTAATTCCTTGATAATTACATAATACAATATGCGCCCCACCTCTACTAAATAAAGGTCCTTGCGCATTTTTTGACACATTGGGCCGAGTCCACGAAAAATTTCTTTTCCGTGTATTTAAATATCTAGTCCAACTAAACAATTAATCCACATATCAATTAAATAGTCCAATCCAACTATTTAATTATAATTGAGGTGAAACGACGAGAACACATATGCTATGTTAGGAGCCAAGTCAGGGACCATGGACCCATATTCAGTAGCTACAATGAATTAAATAAAATTATTCGTCAGACCGAACAATTATATTCAATCTATTAATTCCAGGATTACACCACCATAAACCCGAAACTGAACTCTGCTGAATATAGATATAAACTTACACTCACCTATAAGTTGATAAGGTGTCCATTGATATAATCATTACGTACGCATAAATCCTCCATAGACTGTTCACTTTGATTAGGGAGATTTTCGTAAACCCTTCTCGAAACATATTATCCTTATTTACCATTAACCCCCTAATGATCAATTAGTTCATAACAAATATAGTATGAACTGGGCCCATCGATCAGTTTCTAGGGTTAACAAATAAGGGATCTGTCTGTCTACTTCCTGAGGGAAGGAATGGATTCCATATCTGTGATAGCACAGACTACTCACTCATCCCAGAATAGAGCCAACGAGATGTTTTGGACCACATACTGCGAAGTGATCCTTACTAACACATCAAACCCTACCCTAGTCTAAGCGGTTATGCAGATCACCTCAGGATTGATATTAATCCATATATGATCATCTTGTGATTCGATAAGACTTCTCGATTACGAAATTATATCGAGAACTCAAATCAAATCGGTCCAGCCCTATATGATCATCATCATATATAAATGCCCCACTAGGTACCCTATTACCAACAGTCCGGAAAAGACTGTCACACCTAAAGTGTTCTGGGCGCATTAATAGCAAATTAATCTTGAGACCCGTACTCAGATTAATAAACGCTACGGACTAAGTTAATTTTAAGTACATCTCACTAACTCAATCCTCTTGTGTATAGCCATACACTGAGTTATGTGATTACATAAACGAGGTACTTAGGGTTTTTAGTAGTGTCTTAATTATAAGTATACATGCATATAATAAGATGAATTATTAATTTTGTCCTAAAACAATTACATAATTTTTTTTCGGGCACTACACCTAACAATCTCCCACTAGCACGAAAGGCAAGTAGATTAATTGTTTTAGAGCACACCCTTTATATCTATATCTTCAACATTCTCCCACTTGCTCAAAACAAGTTAGACGTATCCCTCAAATCTGTACCCTCCAAGCGCATCTTAGAAATTCATCCTTCCAAGCACGACCGAGTGTGCTGCCGCAGGGTAGGTCAGTGACCCGGCGCGTACTTAGAATCCGAATACCATGTGACTTGGTACACTGATCAAGTAGGATGTCGGCTTGAGTCAATCTTTGGGATCGAAACGTCGCCTTTCCATCTAATCCGGTGGTACGATATCAATATACCTTTGATTCTATATCGATGACGAAATCGACTTAACGATCATCCTTAATCTGACCTAAAGTCAGAATTAGTGTCATCACTTATATTCTAGTTTGCACCTGAATATACTAGCATATTATTCCTCATACTCAAGTATAGGCTTTCGCATAGTCTTCGTGACTGATGCTCGGCCTACCTCCCAGTGGAATGTTTTCACTAAGTGATACACCATAAATTTGCCTTATATAGTTATTGATGTGCTACGATACACTGCTTAACTCATTTAAGATATTAGTTGCAAAAATAACAGCTTACATTATCATGTGAAACAGAGAAGTCAATCTAGAAGATGCCTACACATTTGTGGATATGGAGTGAATTCGGTTCACCCCACTTCTGCAAATATAGACATTTAGCACTTAGTGCTTGAAGGTAGGACTGGAAATTTTGCGTACACGTTCAGAGCATGAAATATCTTAATACATTGAGTAAAGGTTGATTATAAAGCTTGAAAAATCTGAGAATGACGGTTATACTGTCAAACTCGGTCTGATAGAGTCTATAAATCACAGCTTTGGATCTTGAAGTATTTGTAATCAAGATGTTACTAAATGATTTGTTCAGTCCACATCCAACACCAGCAGTTGGTGATAACACTAATAAAAAATACTAAACTATAGCAGTATATCATCCACCCTGCACGCAGTGGGAGTATGGTTTATCCATTACCCATTGCAAGACCTTACGGTCTATAGGGAAGATTGATGACCTATAGTCCTTCGTGGGCTGTATAGGATCCTGATCATAGAGGTTGGTTTAAAAGCCATAACCCTGTGAATGGAGTTTGATACTCCAATTTTGTTGAAACTCTTTTAGAACCACCTGAGTATCTCAGGCCTAGTGGGAGTAATTGGAACTACACGGAGAAGAGTCGAATGAAGAGAAAAGTTTAACTTTCAATGCAAATATGAGTAATTTAGGGGTGATTTCCTAAAAGTTAGAGAGTTAACCAGACTGTGATCTCTCTTACCACTCAGTCTTGCTTGATTTCGTCAAAAAGTGGGAAACAAGGGTGATTCCCTAAGACTTCCTTGACGAACAACGGAATCTGAACTCATTCCGAACATAAGGGTTTTAGCTACAAACAAATGACAGATTCATTACAAACCAGAAAATAGGGGTGATTCCCTAAGACCTTTTTGCGAGACTAACGGTCTTTTAATTTATTCAGAAAGAACCTTTGGCAGGATGCCTGCCATAGCTTATATCCTTTGGGGATTAAAGCAAACCCATAGGTCATTTCAAAGTCATATATATATATTTTTAATATGTGGAGTTGACCAGCATGTTGATAAGTCTTTCGTAGACTGGGCATCAATATTAGTAAAGTAGCATGTAGATTAGTGTTTGTGAATGGTAACACTGAAACAATTGGAAACAACATGAGTGTGTTATCTGAAGTCAGAGTCTAACATGCCATCGGGCTATTTTCTAAAAGAATTTGACTGACTCGAATTCTTGAAAATAAGCAATTGGAAATCCCATTGATCAATCTCAATGGTTAAGATGTTCATGCATAGAGGAATGCAACATTCAACAATGTAGTCTACCCTACCTCTCATGAATGCTTGTCTAAACCTACGACTGAATACTAAATGTGATGTTTAGTGAATCCTCATGTCTCCTCAGGAGAATGAGGAATTATATGCTAGTATATTCAGGTGCAAACTAGAATATATGTGATAACACTGATTCTGGCTTTAGGTCAGATTGAGGATGATCGTGAAATCGATCTCAGTCTCAGTGTTTACTCATGTGATAAAATATTATCCAGTAAGCTGATACTACTTCATTGTGAAAACATTGGAGAGGTAGCTCATAAGGATTTTGCAATCACTAGAGGTCATAAGCATATTTAAATCGTAACACCGGATTAGATGGAAAGGCGACGTTTCGATCCCAAAGGTTGACTCAAGCTGCCAACCTACCTGATCAGTGTACCAAGTCACATGGTATTCGGATTCTAAGTACGCGCCGGGTCACTAACCTACCCTGTGGCGGCACACTCCGGTCGTGCTTGGAAGGATGAATTACTATGATGCGCTTGGAGGGTATGAATCTTAAGGACATGTCTCACTTGTTTTGAGAAAGTAGGAGAATGTTGTAGATATAGATATAAAGGGTGGGCTCTAAAACAATTAATCCACTTGACTTTCGTGCAAGTGGGAGATTGTTAGGTGTGGTGCCTGAAAGACAATTATCTAATTGTTTTTATGACAGAATTAATAATTCATCTTATTATATGCTTGTATGCTTATAATTAAGACACTACTGAAAACCCTAAGTACCTCATTTATGTAATCACATAACTCAGTGTATGGCTATACACAAGAGGATTGAGTTAGTGAGATGTACTTAAAATTTACTTAGTCCGTAGCGTTTATTAATCTGAGTACGGGTCTCAAGATTAATTTGCTAATAATGCGCCCAGAACACTTTAGGTGTGACAGTCTTATCCAGATTGTCGGTAATAGGGTACCTAGTGGGGCATTTATATATGATGATAATCATATAGGGCTGGACCGATTTCATTTGAGTTCTCGATATAATTCTGAAATTGAGAAAAGTCTTATCGAATCACAAGATGATCATATATGGATTAATCTTAATCCTGAGGTGATCATAGACAACTGCTTAGACTAGGGTGGGGTTTGATGTGTTAGTAAGTATCACTTCATAGTATGTGGTCCAACACTTCTCGTTGGCTCTATTCAAGGATGAGTGAGTAGTCTGTGCTTTCACAGATATGTAATCCATTCCTTCCCTCGGGAAGTAGACATCTGATTCCTTTATTTGTTAATCCTAAAGCGATCGATGGCACGATTCATCATATTATATTAGTTATGAACTAATTGATCACTAAAGGGTTAATGGTAAATAAGGATAAGATGTTTCGAGAAGGGTTTACGGAGATATCCCAAATCGAAACGAACAGTCTATGGAGGATTTATCCGTATGTAATGATTATATCAGTGGATACCTTATGACTAATAGTTGAGTATAAGTTATCTATATTCGGTAGAGTTCAGTTTCGGGTTTATGGTGGTGTAATCCCGGAATTAATAGATTGAATATTATTGTTCGTCCGATTTAATAATTTTATTTAATTTATTGTAAGCTCTCGAATATGGGTCCATGGTCCCCGACGTGGCTCCTAATATTGCATATATGTTTTCTCGTCATTTCACCTCATTCAATATTAAATAGTTGAACATGACTGTTTAATAGATATGTGGATTAATTGTTTAGTTGGACTAAATAATTAAATACATGAAAAAGATGTTTTTCGTGGACTCGGCCCAATGTGTCAAAAATGTGTGTGACCTATTTCTAGGGTTACTAGGCCGCATTTTATTATTGTTATTTAATTATTGAGAAATTAGTTTTCTTGGATAATTATTTAACATGTGACTTATCATTTATTTTTTAATTGCTAATTCATGAAATATTAGATAATAATATTATTTGTCCTAATTTGTTTGGGATATATATTATATTTATCTTCTATTTAAAATAAGGATTAATCTAATAATTATCTCTTAATTATTAAATCCTTGGAGGACAAAGATTACTCTCCTATTTAAAGAGAGTTCTCTCAAGCCTATTGACACAAGTAATTTTCGAGTTATTGGGTAGTATATTGGATTAGAGATTTCGGCCATTATACTAAGGGTTCGAGTTTTAGAAAAAACTTCGGGTTTTTCTAAGGTAGCATATCGAGGAGGTCAAGAGGCTTGAAACACCATCCATCTGGTGGTGCTTGGAGACACACGTTGGAAGACTTTGGCTTCTCAACTAGCTCGGCTTGGATTGCCTTGTTCTTGGCATTTTTGCACCATAAAAAGGTTGGTAGTCTAACACCCTCGTAGGTTAGATTTATTATTCATGTATTTTGTTTATTTAGATCTAGATCTGATATTTATTCCGCTGCGTAATCGGGTGGATCTATGATCCATCCGGCGATATTACATCCTACAGCATTAACATGACCATAGGGTTGCTTTCTGTTAGGAACAGTCCTGTGATATGGAGTCAGCTGAGGTCTTCAATAAGTCCTCTGCTGATTCCATTGCTAAGGTTTTACTCCAGCATTATGGTTATGTCTATTGTTTCTAGCACTAGGGGCATGATTATTCCAATCATCATCAGTATGGAACAATCTACCTTTCCCCCTAAGATAAGTATCTCTTGAATGATTAACATTTTTAGGTCTAGGATTCTTATCCTTGGAATATTTCTGATTTTTGCCCTTTTGTGGTCCAACAGACTTTACAGCAGGTCTGCTATCAGCAGGTTTAGAGGGTCCAGCAGTCCTACCCTTGGATTTACCCTATTTGTTAAGTACTGTTGACCTTTTATACTTCTGATTTTGCTTTCTTGAAGTCTTATCAGTAGGCTTTACTGCCTCAGCAACCCTTCTGGGAGTTGGATCCTGTGCAGGCACAAACTTAGGACCAATTCTGGTTCTAGGTTCAGTAGCCTTAATAGATCCACCCTTAGTAGATTGGTGAGTTTCAAATCCAAGTCATGTTCTATCACCATAAACCTTTCCAGATTTGAATGCAGTGGTGGAACTAGATTGTGCAGTAGATTCAGCAGCTACTAAAGGTACAGTAGACTTATGTTGAGTCTGTCCATAATCTTTTTCCTTACCTTTGAGAATTCTTAATCCAGCATTTAATCTTTGAATTTCTGCTTCAAGTGCTTCTTTTTCAGCCTTCACAATCTCATAACTAGATTGTATTTTGCTCAGTTATTAAGGATGGCATCCAAAGGTTCATCAGTGTCAAAAATTTTAGGATTTTAACCACAAGTAGATTCACAATCACTTTCAATGTCATCCATATTTTCCATTACGGTATAATCATCCATATCAGCTATGAGTGCAGTGTCATCTAATTCATTTCCTTTTTCTGATTCCACTTCATACCCATATTCATCATCAACAACCATTTCTTTCTTGCCAGATCTTCTTTGCTGGTTTTTGTTCTTCAGTAGGTCTGGACAATCCGGTCTGAAATGTCCAGGTTTCTTGCAATTGAAGCATAGATAATCAGGTTCCTTTTTCTATTTCAAGTCAAGACAGTCAGGTTTGAAGTGTCCTGGCTTCTTTCAATGAAAGCACAAATAATCATTGTCTTTCTTGGATTCTTCCTTCTTCTTTTCACTTGATTTCTTTGTGAAATTCCATGGAGAACCTCTTCCTGATTTCATCATTCTGATTTTCTTGCTCAGTAGGGCAATTTCCTCTTGCATCTCATCCAGTAGATCATCTTGACCACCTGATGATTCTTCTTTATGTGCAGCAGCCAATGCAGAGTCTTTGGTTCTTCCTTTTCAGTCTCAGGAACAAGTTTCTTACTGAATTCATATGCTTTAAGATCTGAAAACAACTTGAAGGTATCCTCTTCATGTAGACTTTGCAGGTAGGGCTTCCAAAATTCTTGTATTGATCTCTTCCTTTGTGTGTATACTACATTCAACAGGATAAGTTCATCCATGATAGCATTGAATGTTGACTCCAGCTGCTCAATGGTTTCATTTGATTTCATTTTAAAATCTTGGAACATTCTTTTGGCTACATTGACTTTGTTTTTCTTTATAGCATAAGTGCCTTCACAGTTATGTTGTAATTTTTCCCAAAGTTTCTTTGCAGTCTTGCAATCCTTCACTTTAATATACATATTGCTATCCAAGGTTCTGTAAGTAATATCAATAGCAATATTGTTGAGGTTTTCTCTTTTTCTATCTTCAGCACCCCACACTCTTTTTGGCTTTGGAACATACTGAGTTTCACTGCCCACAGTTATGGCCTTTGTGATCTCCAGTGGTCCATCCGTCAGCACATCCATCATTTCATCATGTGTTGCAACTAAATAAGCCTGCATACGATCTTTATATTCATCAAAACAGTCTAAGGATCACATCAACATAGTCCTAGCATACTGGTTGTTATCCATGATGCAAAGCTTTGAAAATCAGAAACTTGAAAAAGTTTTCAAAGTATTTTTACAAGACCAACAAGTAGGATTACTTCAGAACAGAAGCACTGCTCCGATACCAATAGTTGGTCCCTTGAAAAGGCATTGGTTAAGTTTAGAGGGGGGCGGGTGAATAAATTTAACACTTCAAACTTTTGCAGTTAACAAACTCAGCAATGTCGTGAGCTCTTTGCCGACGCTCATTAGTCTGCTGACCACTCGCAGTCTGTTGGACCGTGATGTTACCAATCATTCTTTGCGGAATATATTTAGTTTAAGCCTTATTACTTGTTGTTAAAAGAATGATACTAAGTATTGGATACTCCGTAGTGTAAGTGTGTGATTCAGTTGCTAGTTTCAGTAGGTTGATGTGATCAGTATACTAAATGCAGAAAGTAAGTAGGCAAATTTTATAGTGGTTCCAGGTGGTGTAATCCTGTCCGTCCACTCTTCTCTTGTGATGTTGGAGGAAATTCACAAGAGATCTTTGAGGTTGCAGTTACAAAAATCCCTAAGCTGTTTGTCATTCACCAATGACTATGGCTTCACAAACTGAACACTTGAAACATGTAGGATTGCTGCTCCAAAGTATTCCACTGGTCCTTGAAGGGTAGGATTGCCTCTTCACCAGCTCCACCACAAACAACAGTTCTTGACACCTAAGTGCTTCTCTGTCTTCAGCAGGTTTCTTGTAAAAGAAAGATTGAATCAAGTAAATGATTCAGTTGTCGGTAGCTTGATCAGGATGAAATGATCCGCAGCTTGATGTCTTCAAGTGTGTATACTTGATGTAACTTGATAGCAGGTTACACTTGAAGAAATTTCTTGATCAGTCAATTAAAGCTCAGTGTATGACAGCAGGGTGATTTTCTTGATCAAAAACTTGATAGCTTCGAATAGATTATTTGTTTTTCATCACTTGTATCTGAATCAGGAGTCTTCTATTTATAGGTGAGAATCATGTGACTTATGTTTGAATTTCAAACATAGCCGTTTTAGACTTGTCTCCATCTTGACTTGCTTTTTGTCTCTGTTCATAGGACTGACACTGTCAGTTAGCTTTTTGACAGTTTTCAGACTGTCCACCCTTTGACTTGTATCCATTGGATAAAGCTCGGAATCTTTCCAACGTTCGTTTTATCTTGACCATTGATTTATTGACAAAATCAAGGCTAGTAATCCATCCTTATCCTTTTATTCTCCCAATGTAACCTTTGATTAAATCGAGAATTATACTCAGCAACTATGTGATGTATATCAGCCTGCTGATATTCATCTATGTCAGCAGGTTTATGTCTACTGTATTTTAATAACACTTCAGCCGACTTCTTCTCATCTAACTTTTTATTGTGAAATTAGAGTACACCATTTTGAACATAACTAAGTTCCAATCACCACATAACATATGGAACTTAGACCTTGTACACAAGGTATATGTAATCAGTTTAGGTCATCACAGACTTTCCTAAATTCTGATTCCATATCCTTGACTTTAAATACTAAGTTTGATCCCTTAGCCTTTAGTAAAGTGAGTTTGAACCCTCAACCTTCAGTCTTCAGCAGATCCCTAGTAAGTCTACTGAGATAGACACTCTACTGACCTATACATTCTACTGATAAAGTCAGCTGACCTAATTACAGTGCTTGATTGATCAAACCTATACAAAGATCAAACTCTAATAAACCTATACATTTTACCTAGACAACTTTTTGTCTTTGCTCTATAATAGCTACTCTGGCACACATCATTAAAACTTAAAATATGTCCAACAATTTTCTTTAGACTAAGTACTCCGTATGATGGTGAATGTTGATGTTTTAGACGCTTAGTAATTTCTTTAGACTTGTGAAATTAAGTTTGTTGGACTTATTTTTAAGTTTTAGTGATGAGTGCCAGACTAACTGTTATAGGGCAAAGGCAAAAAGATGTCTAGATCAAATGTATAGGTTTATTAGACTTTGATCTTTGTATAGGTTTGATCAGACAAGCACTGTAAAGGTCATCTGACTTATTTCAGCAGACTAGTCTAAGTGAGTAGGGTGGTTAGGTCAGTAGACTTATCAAGAACCTCTGAAGAAGACGGGTAGGTGAGGCTCAAACTCAGTTAATGAAGGCTAAGTGATCAAACTTAGTAATTAAAGTCAAGGATATGGAATCATAATTTAGGGAAGTCTGTGATGACCTAAACTGATTACATATACCTTGTGTACAATGTCTAAGTTCCTTAAGTTGGATGGTGATTGGAACTTAGTTATAAGCAAAAAGGTGTAATCTAACTTCATAAATAAAAGTTAGATAAAAGACAGTTAGCAAAATACAGTTCCGCAGACTGATAGGTATCTCAGCAGACTGATGAACCTGCTGATATATATACCTCGGTTAATTCAAGATTACATTGGAAGAAAACATGGATAAAGACAACTAACAACCTTTGACTTTAACAAACAAATCAATGGTTGAGATTAAAGGGACGTTGGATAAATTCAGAATTTTATCCAATGGATACAAGTCAAAGATGGACAGACTGCATTCTGTCAAAAAGCAGTCTGACTGTGTCAGTCTTATGAATAGTGACAGAAAGCAAGTCAAATGGGACAAAATCTGGAACGGCTACTTTTGAATTTCAAATGCAAGTCACAAGGACTCCTATCTATAAATAGAGGACTCCTAATTCAGATTCAAGAGTTGAACAATTAAGAGAAAAATCCTGAGCTTCGATTTCTGATCAAGAAAAACACCCTGCTGAACTCACTAAGCATAAGGCTACTGATCTAGAGAAAATCTTCAAGTGTAATCTATATTCAAGCTACATCAAGTTTACACACTTGAAGACAACAAGCTGCTGATCATATCATCCTCGATCAAGCTCGCTTTGCCAATCAATCATTTAGTTGATTCAATCATTCTTTTACAAGAATCTACTGAGGACAGTGAAGCATCTGTTGGGTGTGAAAGACTGTTGTTTGTGGTGGAGCTGGTGAAGAGGCAATCCTACCCATCAAGGACCAAGAGTGGAAGACTTTGGGCGACAATTCTACCTGCTCCTAGTTTTCGATTTGTGAAGCCATAGTTATTGGTGAAGGACAAGAAACCTTAGGAATCTTTGTAACAGGTACATCAAAGATCTCTAGTGAATTACCTCCAACATCACAGGAGAAGAGTGGACTGACAGGATTACACCACCTGGAACCACTATAAAAACTGCCTACTTAATTTCTGCATTTATATTCTGCATTTAGTTTATTATACACATCAACCTACTGAATCTAGCAACTGAACTCACACACATACACTACTGAGTATCTAATACTTAGTATCATATTTAACAACAAGTATTAAGGCTTAATTTTTGATATTATCCCGCTGCACAAATTCAGTAAATTCAACTATCAGTAGACTACTTTGTATCGTGAGAGTTCTTCGAAGTGTCGAAGACTATCGAGGTATCGTGAGTCACTTTGAAATTGCTGAATTTGTTAACTCCAAAAGTTTTTAAGTATTAAGTTTATTCACCCCCCCTCTAAACTTAACCAAAGCCTTTTCAAGGGACCAACAATTGGTATTAGAGCAGTGCTTCTGTTCTGAAGTAATCCAACTTGTTGTGCTTGTGAAAATTCTTTGAAACTTTTTCAAGTTACTGATTTTCAAAGCTTTGCATCATGGATAACAGCCAGTATGCTAGAACCATGCTGATGTGTTCTCTAGATAGATTTGATGAGTATAAACGTCGAATGCAGGCCTACCTTGCTGCAACTCATGATGAAATGATGGATGTGCTGACAGATGGACCACTGGAGATTACCAAGTCAGTAACAGTGGGTGAAGAAACACAGTACATTCGAAAACCAAAAAGAGAATGGAATGCTGAAGATAGAAAGAGAGCAAACCTCAACAATATTGCTATTGATATCATTTATAGAACCTTGGATAGCAATATGTACATGAAGGTTAAAGATTGCAAAACTGCAAAGGAAATTTGGGACAAGATACATTTGATCTGTGAAGGCACTGATGCAATCAAGAAGAATAAAATCAGTGTGGCCAAAAAGAGGTTTCAAAAGTTCAAAATGTTACCAAATGAAACCATTAAGCAAATGGAGTCCAGATTCAATGCTATCTTGGATGAACTTACCCTTCTGAGTGTAAGTTATTCAAAAGAAGAAATAAACTCAAAAATCTTAGAAGCATTGCCTGACAAAGACATTTGGAAGATGAAACTCACTGCAATAGAATAAATGAGAAAACTACAAGAAGAGGATACCTTCAAACTATTCTCAGATCTTAAAGCTTATGAATTCAGCAAGAGATTGGTTCCTACAACTGAAAAAGAGGAACCAAAGACAACTGTATTGGCTGCTAAACATCAAGAAAAGACATCAGGAGCTCAAGATGATCTGCTGGATGAGATGCAAGAGCAGATTGCCCTACTGAGCAAGAAAATCAAGATGATGAAGACTGGAAAGGGCAATTCAAGGAATTTCACAAAAAGATTCAGTGAAAAGAAGAAAGAAGAACCAAAGAAAGATATTGATTATCTGTGCTTTCATTCCAAGAAACCATGACACTTCAAACCTGACTGTCCTGAGTTAAAACGGAGTAAGGAACCTGATTATCTTTGATTCAACTGCAAAAATCCTGGACACTTTAGACCTGATTGTCCAGACCTACTGAAGACCAAGAGCCAACATAGAAGACATGGTAAGAAGGCTATGATTGCTGAAGATGAATCAGGTTATGAAGTGGAATCTGAAAAGGGAAATGAATCTGATGACACAACACTGGTTGCTGATATGGAAAACTATGCATTAATGGCTAATATGGATGAAACAGAGGAGGTATACAATACTGTATCAATTAACACTCCTGCTGGAAGTGATTGTGAATCAACCTGTGGTTCAAATCCTAGAAACTCTTACAATGAAGAAGCCTTGGATGCCATCCTTAATCAACTGAGGAAAATACAATCTGGTTATGAGATTGTGAAGGCTGAAAAAGAAGCTCTTCAAGTAGAAGTTGAAAGACTGAATGCTGAATTAAAGGTTCTCAAAGGTAAAGAAAAAGATGTTGAACAGAATCAGTATAAGCCTGCTGAACATCCAGTAGCTACTGAATCTGCTAAACCATCTTGTTCCCCTACTGCATACAAATCTGGAAAGCCTTATGGTGATAGAACAGGGCTTGGATTTGGAACTCAACAATCCAAAAAGAGTGGATCCAGTAAGGTCACTGAACCTAGTACCAGAATTGGTCCTAAGTTTGTACCTGCACAAGATCCAACTCCCAGTAAGGTTGCTGAGGCAGTAAAACCTACTGAGAATACTTCAAAGAAGCAAAATCAGAAGTCAAAGAATTCAACAACTCCTAATAAAAGGAAGAAATCCAAAGATAGGACTGTTGTGCCTTCTAGACCTACTGATAGCAGACCTGCTACCAAGTCTGCTGGACCACAAAAAGGTAAAGGTCAGAAATATTCCAAGGATAAGAATCCCAAACCCAAAAATGTTAATCATTCTAGGGATACTTATCTCAGGGGGAAAGGTAGATTGTTCCCTACTGATGATGACTGGAATATTTCTGCACTTACGGCTAGAAACAACAAGTATAACCATGCTGCTAGGGTAAAACCTAAGCTATGGAATCAGCAAAGGACTCAACAGAGGGCTTACACAAGACCTCAGCAGGGACCTCAACAGACTCCATACTACAGAGCTGTTCCTAACAGACAGCAATCCAATGGTTATGCTAATGTTTTCAACAACAAGAATCACTTCAAACAGCATTACAAACCTAAAGGCCAGAAAACATATATGAATCCTACACAACCAACTGTTAGAACTTATGGATGTGTGGAATACAAGTATGAACCAAAGTATGACACTTTCAGGAGAAGACCTTATGGAAACATCCCAGGGGTCATGCTTACCACTGACCATTATGGACCCAAACAGGTTTGGCTACCTAAAATGTATTAACTTTGTTTTGTAGGGTGTCTGGTAGTTTGACAGTGGATGTTCCAGACATATGACAAAGAATAAGCATTGTTTGTCAAACTATATGGCAAAGGATGGTCCAAGGGTGAATTTTGGCAACAAGAATACACCTGGATACACAAGAGGTTATGTCACACTTGTGAGGAATGGACTTACAATCAAGAATGTTGCATATGTTGAAGGACTGGACTACAACTTGCTGAGCACTAGACAATTCTGTGATATGGGATACAAGGTCACTTTTGACAAAGGTACATGTACTGTCATCAGTAAAAGAAGTGATCAAGTTGTATTGGCTGGTAGAAGACAACAAAACATGTATGTTGTGGATTGGTCTACTACTGTTCCAGAAACCTGTCTGATTGTACATACCAAGTCTAAACTTAATTGGCTATGGCACAAGAAGCTGAATCATCTGAATTTTGATGACATCAATCAGTTGGTGAAGAAGAAACTGGTGATTGGTTTACCTAAGATCACATTCAAAAAGGACACAATACGTGATGCTTGTCAGCAAGGTAAACAGACAAAATCAAGCTTCAAATCAAAGACTAAGAAATCAACTAATAGAGTTTTGGAGCTGATGCACATGGATCTTTTTGGACCAGTTACACCAACAAGTGTTACAGGAAAGAAATACACCTTAATGGTTGTGGATGATTATTCTAGATACACTTGGGTGGTTTTTATGAACAAGAAAAGTGAGACACTCAAAAATATGCCTGATCTTTTGAAAAGATTACAAAATGAGAAAAGTGTCACAGTAGTGAAGATCAGATCAGATAAGGGTACTGAGTTTCTCAACAAAGTAATAAGAGAACACTGTGAACAGAATGGTGTACTACATCAACTTGCTGCTGCTGGTACATCTCAGCAGAATGGGATTGCTGAAAGAAGAAACAGGACTCTAAAAGAAGCAGGAAGGACTATGATTAGTGAAGCTTTATTACCTGAAAGGTACTGGGCTGAGGCAGTTAACACTGCATTCTGCACACAAAATAGAACATCAGGGAACAAGAAGCTACTGAAGACACCTTATGAGATTTGGAATGGAAGGATACCAAATATATCTTACTTCCATCCATTTGGAAGCAAGTGTTTTATCTTGAATCATAAGGAGCAATTGAAGACCTTCCAACCTAAGTCAGATGAAGGAATCTTCTTAGGATATTCTTACATCGACAAGGCATTTAGTGGTAATGAATAAAGAACATCAAAACATGAAGAAACTATCCATGTTGTCTTTGATGAACCTAAGTTCACTGGTATGGAAGATGAAGCTTGTGAACCTGCTGAGAATCTACAAGTCACTGATCCAGATTGTGTTGAATTTTTGGAAAGATTTAATGACTTAAAGATTTCTAATTCTGCCCCTGCTGAACACCCTGCTGATAACACTACTGATGCAACAACTGAAGCAGTTCAAGGATCTACTGAACCCTCTATTGAAGATACAGCAGACCCTACTGAAGATAAGATTCCTGAAAATCAATCTAACCAGAATCCACAATGGTTAACAGATCACCCTGCTGAACAAGTTATTGGCAACATAAAGCAAGGTGTGAGGACTAGAAGACAACTAGAAGCAATGTTTACATGCTTTCTATCTCAAATGGAACCAAAAGTTGTTGAAGAAGCTATTTCAGATCCAGATTGGATAACTTCTATGCATGATGATTTAAATGAATTTGAAAGAAATCAAGTTTGGACACTAGTGAAAATGCCTAATCATGCAAATATCATTGGTACTAAATGGGTATACAGAAACAAACTTGATGAATCTGGGACCATTGTGAGGAACAAGGCCAGACTAGTTGCAAAAGGCTATTCTCAAGAAGAAGGAATAGATTTTGATGAGACTTATGCACCTGTTGTAAGATTGGAAGCTATCAGATTATTCATGGCACATGTTGTATATAAAATCGTCAAGGTATATCAAATGGATGTCAAGAGTGAATTTCTGAATGTCATTCTAGAGGAGGAAGTGTATGTTCAGCAACCTCCTGGATTTGAAGTTAAAGATCAAGAAGATAAAGTGTATAGACTCAACAAAGCACTTTATGGTTTGAAACAAGCACCAAGAGCATGGTATGAGACTCTATCTCAATTCTTGGTGGACAATGGTTTTACAAAAGACACCATTCATAAGACTCTTTTCAGAATCAATGAGAAGGACAGCACCCTACTGGTACAGATTTATGTTGATGACATAATCTTTGGTTCTGAAAATGAATTGCTATGTGAAAAGTTTGCAAATCTAATGAAGAGCAAATTCCAAATGAGTATGATGGGAGAAATGAACTACTTTTTGGGATTGCAAGTTAAACGATGAAAGATGGAATCTTCATTCATCAAACCAAGTACACCAAGGAGCTGCTAAAGAAATTTGGTATGGGAAACAACACCAAGATATCAACTCCTATGAGTACAAGTATCAGATTGGATAAAGATAAAGATGGCAAAGATGTTGATCAGACCTTATACAGAAGGATGATAGGCGATCTGTTGTACCTTCTTGCCAAAGCAGGACACAAAACATCCTTTCTTTGTAGTTGTTTGTGCCAGATTTCAATCCAAACCTAAAGAAAGTCATTTAGGTGCAGTCAAAAGAGTTCTCAAGTACCTAAAAGAGACTTTGGGAGTAGGGATATGGTATTCCAAGGATGGAAGCTTCAAAGTTATAACCTATTCAGATTCTGATTATGCTGGATGCAAGATTGATAGAAAAATCACTACAGGAACCTGTCAATTAATGGGAAATAGACTGGTTTCCTGGTTTAGCAAGAAACAGAACTCTATATCAACTTCCACTGCTGAAGCTGAATACATTGGTGCTGGAAGTTTCTGTGCACAAGTACTTTGGCTAAGACAACAATTAAGGGATTATGAAATTGAAGAAAAAGAAATTCTAATCATGTGTGACGACACAATTGTAATTGCAATCACAGAAAATCCTGTTTTGCACTCAAGAACCAAGCACATTGATGTGAGACATCATTTTATAAGAGATCATGTTGAAAAGAAGGATGTGGTGGTTCTATATATCCCTACTGAAGATCAACTTACTGATATATTCACTAAACCACTTGATAGTGAAAGATTTGCTAAACTAAGGACAGAACTTGGAATTATTAAAGTTGGTGATAATCGAAGAATGTCTTGGAATTCACCAAGGGGATTAGTCTTTGCTATGTTGGGTGAGCTCACTTAGCAGATTAGTCATTGGTTTCAACAATTCCATGTACTCATGTTTGGACAATTGAGCAAATGAGGTTTCCAAGGGGATTGGTCTTTGTCATGTTGGGTGAGCTCACTTGACAGATCAGTCATTGGTATTAAACTTCATCTTGTATTATCAGTTGAACAAAACTAGAAGGAATCAAAGATCAAAGAGAGTTAGTGCACGCCAGGTCATTGAAGCATCTTTCTCAAAGAGTCGCTTTGAACCAACCTCGCGATGACAAGTCTCACAATAATACGTTACATACCAAACTCATTAAAGTCAAAAAGCAGATTGGTGGGATATTTATTTTATCCTTTATAACCGCAGTTAACACGATCTAACGGTTACAAATCTTTATGGAAAGTAATGGACGACGTGTCTGGCCCGCATTCACTCAGATTAATCGTGGTTAATGTGGATATACGTGCACTGACAGTTACAACCACACTCTGTCTATAAATACATACCTATACACAGAAGATACTCTCTACTTCAAATCTGATTATATCTCTGTTTTTACAATGTGTGAACACAGATTTACAAGCTATCTTCTTCATCTTTTTCTTTTAACAATGGCAGAAAAGATTGATGTTCAAATTGGAACAAGCCAAAGTGTAAGAGGCTTTGTTGTTGATGCTAACAGAACTGAACTAGCAATCAACATTGGTAGAAGAATAAGGAGATATGAAGGCCTGGAGAATGTACTGAACATAAGATTGGAAACAATCTCTTACACAAATGTTGTCAGTTTTTGGAAGAATATTGTGATAAAGGAAGGAAGAGAAGCATTCAAAACAACTGTGAATGCTCAAGAAATTGAAGTTTCCTCAAGTCTGCTGAGGGAAGTTTTTGGTTTTGATGAGGTGATAGATGCTCCAACAAATCCTGAGGAAATGAGATTGTCTAAGACAGATTTTGTTGACAAAATCAAGACCAATGAAGCCATCAAATCAATTCCAGGTATTAATGTGAAACACATTGGATATGAGTACAACCTGCTAAGCAAAATCATTGCTAAGAACATATTAGGGCTGGTTGGAAGTATGGATACTCTATCAGGACCCAAGATAGAGCTGCTGATGATTATCTGCAGAAGTATGAAATTTGATTAGGCTGGATACTTTATCCACTACATGAAGAAAGTACCCAAAGAAGAAAGAGAAGGGAAAAGGAAATCCAAGGCCTTACCCTTAGGATTAATGGTTCAGACCCTACTGAATCATTTGGAAATTCCTGATGTGGCACCTGAGAAAATAAACCAATCCAGATACAAGAAAGAGATTGACTATCCTATCCCTGGTCTGGATGATGATGAAGAAGATGTTGATGAGGCTGCTGAGAGGGATGATGGTGGAAATGATGGTGATACTGGTGGTGAGTAGGTCAAGAAAACTGTTAAGTCTGCTGCACCAAAGAAGACTACAGAGAAGAGAAATGCTACTGATACAAAGAAGATTACTGAGATGTTAAAGCCTAGAAAGACAAGAAAACAAACAGCTGAGACTGCTGAGTCCACTGAGGGACCAGTAGAGATTGAGGTTACTAAACCTACTGCTGCAAGGAAGAAAACTGTTGCTGAAGTTTTAAGGGAGCAACAGAAGGAAGCCAGTAGAAAGAGAAAGTCTACTGTGATTGAGATTGAAGATGACCCCCTTTCTAAAAGAATGAAGGAGATTTCCAAGAAGAAGAAGAAATATGGAAAGGGGAAACAATGGAAAGTTTTGGAGGCTCAAAGGGAACAGGAAGAAGAAGCAGAAGAAGTAGAAGAGGCTATTGAGGCAGAACCTTTAACAATCATCAAGCCTAATGAGGATGCAGAGGTTGTTGTTGAGCAACCTGCTGGAGAATCACAGTAGTCTACTATACCTGAGCCTACTGAATAAATTATTGAATCCTCACTAGAAGAGGCTGCTGAGCCTACTAAAATTGCACAGGTTGTTGTTGAGCACTCTGTTGGAGAAATACAGCAGTCTATTGATCCTGAGCCTGCTGTAGAATCTGTTGAAGAACCACAGCAAACCACTGAGGCTACAACTGCTGTGGAAGTGAAAACACTTGTACAAGACCCTGCAATTCCTGCAATAGTTCAGGGGGAAGAGTAGTCTTCTGCTAACCCTGCTGATGAGCATATAAGTCAGGGGGAACCAAGCATTGTACAGATGGAGGTAGTAGGAACTAATATCCAACTTTGAGCAACCTCACCACCTTCGACACATATGGAAGAAACTTTGAATCTACTTGTTGAGACCTTTGGAGGTCAGCAAGGTACTGGAACAGCTCCCAAAAGGTCATTCTTACCCTATGAAAGACATGAGAAAAAGAAGAAAGAAGGGTATGTTGATCCAAAGCTCCTACTGGTGGCTGATTATTTTCAATGGAAGTTTGGATTTTATAAGAGACAAAAGCCAGCTGCAGAACCAATGACAGACTTTGAAGAGTGGGCTTTTGAAAAATTTGGAGTAGAGAATTTGTTGGATCTGATTGATACCACCTTACTGCAATCAAGGTTGATGGATCTGTTTGATGAACAACATAAAGAAGAAGGTATTAAATTCAGAGATCCAAGAGGTAATGATGATGAATCTTCATCATCTGATTCTGATGATAATCACCCCTCTGGTCCAGGAGAAGTCAATGGAAGTGCTATGTTTACTGAACCAAGAGTAGAGCGATCTCACGCCTTTGGATACCACCCAGAGAGAGAGAAAACTTGACATATGGATAAGGATGTGGAACATCTCACCATGGATGATATTGAGGCACAAATCAATGAAGGGATAACCATTGGTGCAAACAGAATGGTTGGTGAGATAGATCCCTTATTTGTTGAAGAACCTGCTGAACATGTTGATGTTCAACAAACTGTGGATTCAAGTGATGAGAGGGTTACTGATCATAATGAGCCAAGTGTCAGTTCTGAGGATTCAATTCAATATCAACACTAGATTGACATTGAAAGCACTCTAACAAACACTGCAAATCTTCTGAGAAGGATTGGTGATATTGGGGAATTTCAACAAGAAAATATGGACATATTCCCTGATCAGATTATTGTGACATTTATTGCACAAGAACCAAGGAAAGAAGTGGAGGTACAGGTTGATGAGGACCAAACAGCACCTGCACACAGGTTCGAACAGGAGGTACAGGCTGCTGAATCTCAAACAGCACCTGGACAAAGGTTGGAACAAACTTTGGGTTTGGAGGAAACCCCTACTGTTGTTGAAGAGGCTCTTTGTAGAGAGCTCTTTGGAGAGAAGACCACTTTGTAGGTAAAGATGGTCGATGAGCTCATTGTTGTTGATGATGAGCAAATTTCTTTGGACTATGACTATAGTGATGAGGAATTTCAAATGCCTGAAGAAGAAAATGTTGATATTGAACCCCCACGGGCATTTGTACCTATTTTTGAAGAACCAACTCTTGATCCTATTCTAGATGAATATCAAGGACCTAACCCTGCTGGACTGGATAGGAGTTGGGCAATGATTATGAGCAGCCAGAGGCCACAATATAATGTAGAAGAGCCTGCTGATGGAGCTGCTGGAGGAATGGCTGGTGGGGTACCAGCACATGTCATGGAAGAGTTGAGGACAGTAAGAAATGACATTGCAAATCTAAGAACTCAACTTGACAGACAAGAGCTGAGATTTGATGATCTGATCAATTTGGTGGAAAATAGAGGGAGGACTACAGAAACAGTTGCCTCCAACATTACTTCAAATCAATATGCTCTTGCAGACCTTGCCCTGGAAGTGAATGGAATCAAGCAAGGTAATAAACTGAAAGACAAGTTTTTGAAAGACTAATTTATTTCCATCCATCAGAAACTTGACAAGCTTGCTGAAACACCTAAGCCTACTGAGGTTGCTGGAACATTTCAACTCTTTGGATTGGATCCTAAGATTATCGAGAGGATCAACCTCTTTGGAGCGGACTTTGCAATCAAGGATTACTGCAGCTTGATACAAGAACCGAGATTATGGAAGGACAACCGAGTAATCGATTATCACACAGGAGAGTGTTCATGGTCTACTGTCCCGGTTTGTTGATGATGTCACTAAGGGGGAAGAGGGCCAAACAGCAGTAGCAAAAGAGGCTGCCAGAATTTTGCACAGAAAAGATTGGAGAATGAGACAAATGCTTTCAGGGAACCTGCACCTGGCAGAGTTCAACTTACTGATGATCTCCTTAGACAATACAAGAAGGAGTACTACAACAGAAGGAAACCTTATCATGACAAGGGATTTCATGAAGGTCTGAACTCATTTTTGGGCTTAAAATTCTGGGAAGCAAGAGTTAAAGCCTTGAGGGAAACTTACAGAGGTGGAAGAGGTGAAAGGAGTTTGCCTATCATAAAAGCAAATGACTCACTTGATGAATTCAAAAAATTATATATGAAATTTGGATTCAGAGTGAATCAAATCAATCTCATCCTACCTTAAGCATGGAACTGGTGGAAAGAAGTGAATCCCTTAATTGATTTCACTTTGATTGAAAATGAATGGATGAGAGATATGATAGAAGAGATAAGAGCCTACCAAGAGCAAGTGGAGAAGGCTAGACAAGATAGAGAAAGAAGACAGTAGATCAGCATACTTAATCTGTTTTATCTTTGCTCCATCTAGACTGTAATACTTTTAACAAATGATTATAATGAGATACGACTGAAATTTGTTCTGTTTTTGTTTTAATCTTATTGCTTTGCTGTTAGGTGAGGGTAGTGGCATCATCACCAAAAAGGGGCAAATTGTTGGACTTATTTTTAAGTTTTAGTGATGAGTGCCAGACTAACTATGATAGAGCAAAGACAAAAATATGTCTAGATCAAATGTATAGGTTTATTGGAGTTTGATCTTTGTATAGGTTTGATCAGACAAGCACTGTAAAGGTCAGCTAACTTATTTCAGTAGACTAGTCTAGGTCAGTAGGGTGGTTAGGTTAGTAGACTTATCAGGAACCTGCTGAAGACTGAAGGCTGAGGGCTCAAACTCAATTAATGAAGGCTAAGGGATCAAACTTAGTAATTAAAGTCAAGGATATGGAATCATAATTTAGGGAAGTCTGTGATGACCTAAACTGATTACATATACCTTGTGTACACGGTCTAAGTTCCTTAAGTTGGATGGTGATTGGAATTTAGTTATAAGCAAAAAGGTGTAATCTAACTTCATAAATAAAAGATAGATAAAAGACAGTTAGCAAAATACAGTTCAGCAAACTGATAGGTATCTCAGCAGACTGATGAACCTGCTGATATATATACCTCGGTTAATTTAAGATTACATTGGAAGAAAACATGGATAAAGAGCTAACAACCTCTGACTTTAACAAACAAATCATTGGTTGAGATTAAAAGGACGTTGGATAAATTCAGAATTTTATCCAATGGATACAAGTCAAAGATGGACATACTGCATTCTGTCAAAAAGCAGTCTGACTGTGTCAGTCCTATGAATAGTGACTTAAAGCAAGTCAAATAGGACAAAATCTGGAATGGCTACTTTTGAATTTCAATTGCAAGTCACAAGGACTCATACCTATAAGTAAAGGACTCCTGATTCAGATTCATGAGTTGAACAATTAGGAGAAAAATCCTGAGCTTCGATTTTTGATCAAGAAAAACACCCTGCTGAACTCACTGAGCATAAGGCTACTGATCTAGAGAAAATCTTCAAGTGTAATCTATATTCAAGCTACATCAAGTTTACACACTTGAAGACAGCAAGCTGTTGATCATATCATCCTGATCAAGCTGCTGCAACTGAATCATTTAGTTGATTCAATCATTCTTTTACAAGAATCTACTGAGGACAGTGAAGCATCTGTTGGGTGTGAAAGACTATTGTTTGTGGTGGAGCTGGTGAAGAGGCAATCCTACCCTTCAAGGACCAGTGGAAGACTTTGGAGCAGCAATTCTACCTGTTCCTAGTTTTCAGTTTGTGAAGCCATAGTTATTGGTGAAGGACAAGAAACCTTAGGAATCTTTGTAACAGCTACATCAAAGATCTCTAGTGAATTACCTCCAACATCACAGGAGAAGAGTGGACTGACAGGATTACACCACCTGGAACCACTATAAAATCTGCCTACTTACTTTCTGCATTTATATTCTGCATTTAGTTTATTATACACATCAACCTACTGAATCTAGCAACTGAACTCACACACATACACTATTGAGTATCTAATACTTAGTATCATATTTAACAACAAGTATTAAGGCTTAATTTTTGATATTATTCCGCTGCACAAATTCAGTAAATTCAACTGTCCAATGAGACTCGTGTATCAAAGAGGTTATCGACGTGTCGCCAGAACTCTTGAGGTATCGAGAGTCACTGAAGTTGCTGAATTTGTTAACTCCAAAAGTTTTTAAGTGTTGACTTTATTCACCCCCCCTCTAAACTTAACCAAAGCCTTTTACAGGGACCAGCAAAGTTCGTTAGATTTATGGAATTTGGTTGTGCTGATTATGTTTTTTTGTGTTGTGAACCACTAATGTGGTTGTGGTAGGTTTTGTATCAACAATATTGTCTCAAAAGTATTTTATTAAAAAAAATTTAAATTTATCAATTGCGTCAACATTGTTGTCGCATAAAGTGTGTCCACGTCATCACTTTTTGCATCAATAATGTTGTCTGAAAAGAGATTCCACGTCATCAGTATTTGAGTCAACAATGTTGTAGCAAAAACCTTTGCCATGCCAGCAAATAGGTTACGGTCCTGGTGACACTTTTCACGACAACATGTTGTGTCGAAAGTGTTTGCGACAACATGTAGTCTCAAAAGGAACATTTGATACGGAGTTTTTGCGTTAGCTCATTTGCGTCAATGTGTTGATGCAAAAAACATATTTGAGACAACAATGTGTTTTTGCATCAACTTTTGGTTGATCAAAAGCGTGAAATAGGGTGAGTTTGGATTTACTTTACCGATGTAAGGGGACTGGCCAAGACGGCCAAGACTTGTCCCAGTGGACTTGTACCAGTTTCATCTCTACCAGATGATTTCTAAAGGTGGCCCCACTGACACACAACAAAGTGTGGCATTTGGGTCCGTCTGATAGTCGGTTCTGATACCATTCTGTAATGCTTCCAGACCCTGGGCCTAGTAGCGCTAAAGGAGTCTTAAATGGTCCGGTCAACTGCTTAGACCGCTGTACTCGTTTAGTCTAAAAGGGTTAATCCGAGTTGAGAAGATCTTTATGTCTCACACTTATATGGGGGCAAGCAGGATCAAACTGTTGGTCCCGAAAAGGGTAAAACTATAGTCAGAGGGGGAGGAGGGGGGTGGGGGGGGGGTGAATGATTATAGTGGAGGTTAAAAAACTTTTCTTGTATTTAAAAGCTTTTGGGCAGCGGATAAGTCCCTTCTTACTATTGTGTTTGAAAGTAGTTTAGACAAACACGGATATAGATTATAATCTAGGCAATTTAAATGAATGCAGTAAATTAAATTGCAGAAAGTAAATTGACACAAGGCTTATAGTGGTTCAGGGTGGTGTAATCCCTTAATCCACTTTTCTCCTGTGATGATTGGAGGAATTCACTATTGTTTTCACAGATACAATAGTATGATTGTCCTTGACTTCCCAAGCTTCACAATCTACAAGACTATCACTCCTTGACTGTAATGTGACTTGATGATTCAGTCTCTTTCACTTTACTCCTGAGATCAAATCTTTCAAGCAGCCTATCACAAGCACAACTCCTTCTCGGATGACTTCGATTCGATTGCTTGATTTATTGTGAATGAGATTCACAGACTTGATTGATCAATCTCAGTGCTGAATATGAAATTGTAGTTCTGATGTCTGAGTTGATCTCTAGATAAATCCTTGTAAGTTCAGAGAGAAGGCTTTTCAAATTGATAGAGTTTCTGCTTACTTTTATTTTTCTTTATCGTTATTTTTATCTGTCTGTCAATGCCTTCTATTTATAGCCTTGAGTATCCTTGATTTGAAATTCCGTCCGTTGGCTATATTTATGAGGGGAATAATCTTTGATTTTACTCTTGATTCCCCCTTAATTATATTCTCTTTGATTTCACTGATCGGATTTTTCCTTCAAATATATAGCAGAAAATCCGTCCTTGATTGATCCTCCATTGATTTAGCATTAAATGCATGATCCTCTGAATCTTCATCATATTTCAATTCTTTTCTGAAAAGGATTACTTCTCCGTTCTTTGAGCGGTCGAGTGATCTATCTGACTTTGCCGTTTGGATCTTCCTTCACTGTTTTTGCCTTCACTTTGCCGAAAGCCAGTTTACTCTGCCGATTCACTGTTTCCTTTATTACTTCAGTTTTAAAGGAGAATCTTTGTACTTCACTGATCATTGATTAGGGTGAGATCAGTGTACACTATATTTGAACATTGAATTTCATTACTTGAAATATACTTAGACGTAGCCAAGGTCATCATAGACTTCCTTGGTTATAATTCTGACCATTAAGTCTTCACTGCTTCTCTATTGGTGCTTGGCTGGCCTCACTCTACCGAATGTATGCTTTACTTTGCCATCCTACCAACTAGTACAATACTTGTCTGTCTTAACTTATACAATATGTCAGACTCTAAGTAAAGACTTATACATAGAATTCTAACTTATTTCAGGCTTGCTATAATAGCTAGTATGGCCATCATCAAAACATAATAAAAGTGTTCCTAACAATTTCCCCATTTTCGATGATGCCAAAACCCTCATAAGCCTGAACATAAGTAAGCCAATTTTTCACAATAATCAACAGAACAAAAACTCAACAGTTTTATTCATCCATTCAAGGGCAATAGGTTCAAAAATTTATTCAAGTGTTACAAACTACATTTTGCTTAATTCAGCCTTGTACCTTTTGAACTTTGTAGTCTGAACCTCTTCAATGTCTTTCCAATCAATTTCTGGAAACTTCCACTTCCAGTATGCCATAGCAGTGTATTCTGATACTCCCTTGAATACTTTCTTGGCAAAGTGTCTGTTGAAATATGGCATGGTCTCATTTGCCCTAGGTTCTCCAAAGTACTTCTCAAGTCTCTCCCTAGCTTCAGCAATATGTGAGTCAGCAAACTTGAGACTTTTGTAGAGACTCCAATGCTCCTGTTTGTCCATTCTGCCCATAGGGTTGAAGAATTTTGCCATATAGTTGAAGTCTTCTTGTTGTTCAGTTGGCAAGTCTTCTGATCCTTTTGCTGAAAGTGGTATGGCTGAACTTGGTTTGCTGTTGGATTGTTTTAGAAGTGCAAACTCTCTCTTGACATCATTGTAGAGTTTAGCCATATCAGTTCTCATCTTTTCATCCTGATAGCTTAGCCAATCAGCCCATGCTTCATCTTGTGAGAGATGAGGATAAAGTCCCTCCTGTACTCTGAAAAATTCTCTTACATGGTCATGTACATCTGCTTCATATTCTGCTTTGCTTTTGTGACCAGTGTATGTTCTGTGTCCACCAGTGTATATGGAGCTGCTGCTGCCTCTGCTGGTGTTTTCTCTGGTGCTAAGTCTGTGTTGACTTGCTGATCCTCTTGGTTGACTAGATCCTTGCCTTTGCTATTTGCCAGATCTGTCTCTGTGATCATCTCTTCTTTGCATAGGAAGAGGAAATCCAGTGCAGGGTTCATTTAGGGCTCTTTCTCTTTCTTCTCTAGCCCTCCTTTGCTGTTCTTTTGCTTCATTTCTGATCCTTATTTCTCTGTCCCTTGCTCTTAGTTGTTCTTCAGTGAAGTTTGGGGGTCTAATAGTTGATGCTTCAGGCTTATCCTGATTTTCCCCCTTTTTGGCAGCATCATCCCTCTGCTAGAGTAAGATGCTATTTGTTGCCTCTTCCATTCCAATCAGAGAGTCCAGCTTTGATTCGATGGATGTGAATCTGTTATCATGACTAGTCAGTTTCTCAGTTACACTGCGTAGTCTTGTTCCAAATGCCACTGCCATGGATTAATTTTCCTGAGAGATGTGTTGCCTGAGACCTGCAAGGTTGTTTGTGATGTGAATGTTTAGTTGTCTCATCATATCTCCTTGGCGTTGAACAACAATATTCTGTGCCTCGATGTATTCAACAATGGCCTCAAATTTTCTCTCAATGGAGTAGCTTTTGTCATTGAATGCCGAGGTCATGGATCTAAGATGCATGGCTAGCTGCTCTAGTTCTTCTGCCAGTAGATCTGCTGCTTTTTCAAAGGTTTCATTTCATATACCAGTCGCCAGCTGAGAGAGCTTGTGCCGGATGTCAGCCGGTTCTGGGTCTGTTTGTTTTCCTTTGTCTTAGTGCTGAGTTACATCTACATGGACATCCAAGTCTTCAAGAATTTGTGTAGATGAGTATGCTGGTGTGGCTTGAGCTGCTTTTCCCCCTTGCTCTGTGCTGGGGATTGTCTTGGCTGAGTGGCGGCGAAATGAGTGAGCGAAAGTCCACTATGGTTATCTTTGTCGGCGGATTTGCGCAGCAGATAGTGGTTGAGTGGTTGTCTTAGCTGCTGTTGTTGACTTCCGGGATGCATGTTGCTGTAGGAAGGTGCTTAGAAGAATGTCATCATCAATTGCATCCTGTGTTGGAGTAACCACTTCTCCTTGTTTGTCATGATAATCAGCATGATGGTCATCATTATCATTGTCATCCTGATCATCTCCACCATCTTGATCAGTGTTATCATCATCACCTCTACCATCTTCTGAGTCATCATTGTGGCTATTAGAGATCTGGGGCAGTTTTGCCTTTGCTGCATCTACCATGTCCCAGAGAGGAGATTCATCAAGTACACCAACCAGAGTGGTGATTCCCAGAAAATTGAAGAGCCATGCTTCCTCAGCAAGCATGCGTTCCGAATCTCGAATCTGATTTCTGGAATCGCCTTCTTTCCATTCAAGATATTCTGCAATTTGATCGTCTATATCGTTTGCAGACAATTGTGCAGGTTCTTCTGGAGATTCCTCATCATCTCCAGTGTCTCCTGTGATTTCCTCATTTAGAGATTGTTCATCCTCACTTTCATTTTCTTCTCCATGTTGTGCTGCCCCATCATCATCTTCTTCTTCTTCATCGATTAATTTTCTAAATGCTGTCTTGTCCAAATTGCGTTGAACCCTTTGTTTCTTTCTTTGACCGGAGGGATGAGTTGATGTTTTCTTTCTCTTCCCTCCTCCTGCTTGTTTTTGCTATTTGACATAGGTAAACATTACCTTAGACTCATGCAGTTTGTGAAGTTGTACAATAGGGACTTTGAGACATTGCATCAGATAGTGTAACTGAATCCCATATGACTTTTTCACCCACAATTGTCCTTTCTTCATCTTTCCTTCTAGTGTTCCCTTTCTGGCTGCTTTAACTTCACCTTGGATTTGTTCTTTGAGTCTTAAAAAGAAGTACTTTGCCCAATTGAACTCCAGATTGTTGTAGATGATTCCCATTAACCGCATTCTGATTTCTGTCATGGCATTATTTGCTCCCAACTTTCCTTCAATATTTTTGCCAATTAGGCAGTGAATTCAATGAATGGTTTCTTTAAAGCGGATCTAAGGCAATTGACCTTCTTGGTCCCTGGATTAGCCGTTTTGGCGAAGGTTACCCAGAATTCATCCAGATCCTGTGTTACCAAGGACGCTTTGCATTGCCCTTTGTTTTAGAGTTTGAGATATTTTTGAATTACTTTTTCTGTAATGACCACTTCTGTACCGTTGACAAATGCAACGATCTTGTCTTCTTCCCACTCGTCACCTTCCTCAGTAGGGAGCCCAGACACGTATTTTGCAGATTTCCAGAAGGAGATGAGACTTTCATAGCATACTTCGGTTATTGGAGGATTTAGAAATGTTGATAGTTTTAGGCTTTTGCATCCAACTGCCAATCGTTTTGCTTCTACATTATTTCCGCACAAATTTAAGTAGTGTTCTTCTTGGAAGAATGATCCAGTGGCAATCGATTTTTCATACCCAGCTTGGGTGTTTGAGGAGGATGAAGCCATTTCTAGAGGTTAAGAATTTTTGATAGTGAGATGTGAATTTGCAGAGGAATGAATGATATGCAAGAAAGTGTAAAACTTTCTGAAAATCTCTAAGTACCGTTTATATAGGGTGATGGGTAGTATGAAAATGGTTTGAATATGGAAGGATTTTATGACATAATGACATGATTTTGTGTATGTAAATCGCGATATTAGAGTGAAGTGGGGGAGTGGATTGAGGTAAGTAATGATAGAGCCCGGGAATCGAGGCGTTTGTAATTCGAAAAGAATAATATAATTACCTCCATAATTATAAATTGATCTCCATGTGTGTAATCATCTTTAGGATAATCTTCCATAACTCCCATATTCTCCATGTGTATAAAAGTAGATTTTGTTCACACTTTAATTTACCCATGACTCCAATTTCGGTGAAGTGCCTTGGCTGGCCACTTAGCCGGTGTAGTGACTCTTTCACCGAGCTGCTTTATTTGACTGTTCCTAACAATCAGTTAAGTCACTTTCCCGGATACCAGTGTCTTACTTGCTACATCTTCCGTAACGGCAAAGGTTTGAACAGCTGAGGAAGTTACTTAGCCGATTACTCCAGTTAGCCGCTCTTTTTAAACTTAGTCGATTTCAATCATTCCTAACTCAGTTCTCAACATGCCAAACCTTTCTTGACTGAGTGCTTTAGTGAAAATGTCAGCCAATTGATCTTCGGTGGATATGTATTTTAGAATGACATCTCCTTTTTCAACATGATCTCTGATAAAGTGATGTCTCACATCAATGTGTTTTGTTCTTGAATGCAACACTGGATTTTCAGTGATAGATATTGCACTTGTGTTGTCACACATTATTGGAATTGTTTTCTCCTCCACTCCATAATCCCATAGCTGTTGTCTAATCCAAAGTACTTGTGCACAACAACTGCCTGCTGCTATATATTCTGCTTATGCTGTTGATGTAGATATGGAGTTTTGCTTTTTGCTAAACCATGAAACTAGTCTGCTGCCTAGCATTTGACAAGTTCCAGATGTGCTTTTTTGATCTATTTTACATCCAGCATAGTCAGAGTGTGAATATGATATCAACTTGAATCCTCCATCTTTTGGATACCAAGTTCCTACATTGATAGTGTTTTTCAAGTATTTGATTATTCTTTTGGCTGTTAGAAGATGTGATTCTTTTGGTTGAGCTTGAAATATTGTACACACTCCAACTGCAAATGCTATATCAGGTCTACTTACAGTTAAGTATAGTAGGGATCCAATGATTCCTCTATACATTTTCTGATCAACATCCTTCCCAGTTTCATCTTTTCCAAGAATGAATCTTGCACACACTGGTGTATCTGATGTGCCACTTGTGTCCATCCCATACTTGTGTATCAAGTCTTTTGTATACTTGGCTTGATTAATGAAAATTCCATCTTTCATTTGCTTTACTTGAAGGCCGAGAAAATAATTCAGTTCTCCCATCATGCTCATCTGAAATTTGCTCTTCATCAGATTTGCAAATTTCTCACATAGCTTTTCATCCTCAGATCTGATGACGGTCAAATTATACCCGTAAAAGTCATCAACTTTGTCCTTAAATCGGGATTAATAATATAAATTTTATTATAAATCACATGTTTATATTTATTATTTAATGTTATGTGATTTATATTATATAATTTGGTATTTATCCGTTTATATTATATATTTTGGTATTTATCCATTTTTATTTAACTATGATTTATTTTGGGATAATTATCTATTTTGCAGATTTGGATAATTATGGAGGATAAATACAAATGGAAGAATTAAAATCTCAAGATAAATCCAAGAAAATCCGGATGCATTGAAAATAAAGATCGGATAAGCATGACAAAAGCCGGCAAACCTATCCAAGATGGCGCCAACTTTGTGGGGGACGCATAAAGGGGGGCACACCTTATTATTTTGAGATCGGCCGGGAGTTATCTCTTATTTGTTTGACATTTTGAAGTATATCTCTTAATTAGCTTGAATCCCTATAAATAGAGGAATGTAGTACACGCCATTTACACACCTTAGAAGAATACAATTCACAACATTTGTTTTATTTTCAATATATGTTTTCTTTATTTTATGTTCTTTCATTACGGAGTCGTTAGAATCTCCGGTTAGAGATCGTATCGAGGAGTGGTAATCACGATCGTCTTCGAGGGTAATGTCTACTCAATTATTCAATCTTTATTCGTAGATCTAATTTATTTCGTTATGGAGTAGTCTTTTTGTGTATTGATTTCGTGATGTAGCTAATTAACGAACCCATGTTTATGTAGATCTGAGACGTAAAAGACGTTTCACGAGCAAATCTGGTTCAGATCTGAGCTTGTTGGCAGCGAGCCTATGTCTCATTGGTAGCAAGATCTGTGATGTTCTTGATTTGTCTGTGAACGGCTTTGACTGCGTCAGGTTCTCTGCTTTGTAATTCAAACGAGTAATCAAACTTGATCAACTTAATTATTTGTCATCTTAATTTAACATGAGACCTAAAAAGTGATTGTTATCTAGGACAGGGATTGAATCGGTGTCTAAGAAGTACGCCTAACCATAGGAATATTGCTTAGATTAGGTTACGGTTTATACCGGCATCCCTAGTTTCGTAATTGTGTCAGAAGTTATATGAGATGGAGACTAAAAATGTGAAGTCACGTAATGGAGACACGATGATTTAGATGGCCTACCCGGAGGTAGATCTATTTTAGGGGATGACTCCCGTAGTCAGAATAATTAATCTTAAATGTCTTGTTTTGTCTCGTCGTCAATCTACATAGCATGGGGGAGTAATTACTACTAGCGTTATCAATACCGTTTGCCAATTATTTATAAAACCTATAAAAATAAGTGTCTTAGTGTCGTTGTGTCTTTTGTTGGTTTTGTGTTTCTATTGTGCCAATTTTATTTCTACGTTATTTGTTGGTCGTAGACCGCCTTTAATTTGCTTTTTAGTTTAATAACTCGTATTTCGTTTAAGCCGAGTCTCTGTGGGACCGACCTCGACTCTATCTAACTATACTACGATTGAACCTAGTTCTCTTGCTAGTGTGTTATTTAGGTATCGAGTATTTTTATTACTTGGACCGTGCATCAAGTTTTTGGCGCCGTTGCCGGGGACTCGTGTCATTAAATTAAGTATAGCTTATTTTATTAAAAGTAAATTTGTAAATATTGTAAATAGAGTCTGTTTTAGTTTCGTTTTTATTATTTAGTCTAGTTAAAGGCCTAGCCTTTTAAGTTTTTAATTGTTTTATTGTTTTTTTGTTATTTTATAGTACGCTACTCGGAAATCGAAGGAACCGCTTGAGCCATATAATCCTGAAATAGAGAAATTTGCAAGGTGAAATAGGAAGTTAGCTAGAGAACTGGCTAAGCAAGGAGAAGATGATTCAAATCTTGAGGAAAGCGAGCACGAATTGGAAGAAGGACATACAACCGATCATTCTGAACATTCTGAATCTGAAACAGAAATGGAAGGCATTCCGGTCAATCCGAACCAGGTACTTAATCCTGAAATTATTAATAATGCCAATAATGTTAATAATGCGAATAATGGAAACCAAGCTGCGAGGCGCACTTTACAAAGGTATGCAACACCTACTATTGAGCAATTCATTCCCGTTATCGTAGCACCACAAAATGCTGCTGAAGTATATTACCCTAGGCCTAATGTAATTCAAATGGTGACCAACTATTCCGCTTTTCATGGAGTCCAGAATGAGGATCCTGGTGTTCATGTGACAAATTTCTTGGAAATCGTTAGCACTGTGAAGCCAGAATTAATCCCGGAGGGTAACATTCGTCTTAAGCTTTTCCCTTTCACTTTGAAAGATAAAGCTAAGAAATGGCTTCTCTCTCTAGAGGCTGGATCTATCACTACCTGGGAACAATTCTTGCAAAAATTCATGAATAAGTATTTTCCTTTAGGAAAAACCTTTAAGTTACACCAAGACATCTTAGGATTTAAGCAACAACCTGGGGAGAGTTTTGATCAAGCTTGGGAGCATTTTAAGGAAGCTATGAGGAAGTGTCCTCATCATGATATCTCTCTTTGGCTTTTAATGCAAACTTTTTACCATGGACTGAGAGAGACTGAGAAAATTAGAGTAGACGCATCTAGCAATGGAGCGTTTGTTCTTTTTCTCCTGAGGAGGCACAAGGAAAGATGGAGCAAATAGCGATGAATAGTCAATGGGGAGGCAATGACATAGCTACTGTGAAGATGGCTGCTGACATATTTGAGGATAGTGCATCTACCAAAATCTTAGAACAACTGTCTGTTATCAACAACAAGGTAGATGGAATGCAAGAGAGGATGGCAAGGGTAGAGAAAGGGACTGGAATCAAAGTAATTCCTCAAAGTGAGAATGCTGGTACTGAAGAAGCCAACTATATTGGGAAACATGGAAATCAATAGGGAGGATATAAGCCTAACCATAACCATCCTGGAATCTGATATAGTGACCTCGACGCAAGAGAAGGGCCTAAACCGCCTACTACTTATGTACCCCAGCAAACTAAAACTTTTGGTTGGGAAGCCGCGATAGAAAAATTGAGTAATGTCGTTACTGACAATATGGGACAACTTTCAAAATCGATGGCTGATTTAGCCACTAACTTTAGCCAATATTGTCAGAAGACCGATGCTAAGGTGACCAATCAAGAAGCCATAGTCCAGAATCTCACTCACCAAATAGGACAACTAGCTGAGCAAGTCTCAACTAGACCTCCTGGAGGATTGCCAGGCACCACTGATAAGAATCCTAAGGATTTGAATGCGATCATGACTAGAAGTGGGAAAGAAGTAACTCCACCATCCTTGAAAGAGAAAGAGAAATCCGTAGAGAGTAAGGATGGTGAGCCAAGCAAGGAAGCAAATACGTCTGGAACCTTGCCGGAGCAAGAAACCTATAAGGAACCTGCTGGCCCTAGAGTTGTGCTTTATAATAATAAGTATCCTATTTTCACTGATGTCGGTCCTTCAACCTTACCCTATCCTCCACGCAAACCTAAGACTAAGGTTGATGACAAGAGGTATAAGAAGTTCATTGATATCTTTAGAAAGCTACACATCAATATACCTTTAGTTGAAGCACTGGCTGAGATGCCTGAGTACACAATGTTCTTAAAAGAAGCTGTCTCTACTAAGAGGAAACTCCTAGATTTAGAGACCATCTGCCTGAATGAGGAGTGCTCAACCATTTTTCAACATAAATTACTTGCTAAATGCAAGGATCCGGGAAGTTTTTTCATTCCCTACACCATAGGTAACGTATGATTGAACAAGGCTTTGTGTGATCTAGTAGCGAGCGTAAATCTGATGCCTCTATCCATTTTTCAAAAGCTAGGTATGAAAGACCTTAAAAAGACTTCAATTACTTTGCAATTAGTTGATCGATGAGTTAAGGAACCCTGTGGAGTGGTTGAAGATGTGCTAGTAAGAGTTGAGAAATTTGTGTTTCCTGTCGACTTTGTTGTGCTAGATATGGAAGCTAACTATGAAGTGCCCCTAATCTTAGGAAGAACTTTTATGGCCACTAGTAGGATGCTTATCGATGTTTACAAAGGAGAGTTAGTATTAAGAGTTAATGGTGATGAAATAGCATTCAACGTGCTTGACACAATGAAGACACCTGCTGATGAAGAGGATGCATGTTTCATGTTGGATTCTGTTGACAAGCTTGTCAATGATTTCCAACAATATGAGGATATTAAGGATTTCCTCGAGGCTACCCTAGAGTTAGAGGATGAAGTGCCATATGAGAAGAGCGAAGAAGAGAAAGTGATATGGCCTGGATGTAGTAGAGGAACCCCTGGACATGTTGAGGAGATGAAGTCTACCGAGGTTGAGAAATTCTACCATAGACCGACATGGCATAAGTTCTTTGAACTTAAGCTAAGTGGACAAAAGTTAAAGACCTCGCTAGAAGAACCTCCTACCAATCTAACAGTGAAGCCTCTGCCTGCACATCTGAAGTATGTATTCTTTCAAGATGAGACCTTGCCGCTTATTATTTCTTCTGCCTTGAGTGAAGTACAAGAAGAAAAGCTGATGAGAGTGTTGAGAGAGTATTGCGGAGCATTTGGATGGACAATAGCCGACATTAAAGGCATTAGTCCTAGCGTTTGCATGCATAAAATCTCCGTCGATCCTGCAAAGAAAGCGGTTGTACAACCCCAAAGAAGGTTGACTCCACAATTGAAGGACGTGGTTAGGGATGAAATTATTAAGATGTGTTGGTCCCAGAGAAGGGTGAAACTATAGTCCGAGGGGGGGGGGGGTGAATGACAATAGTGGAGTTTCAAAAACTTTTCTTTTGTTTAAAAGCTTTTGGGCAATGGATAAGTCCCTTCTTACTATGTTGTTTTCAAATTAGTTTAGACAATCACGGATATAAGTTATGATCTAGGCAATTTAAATAAATGTTTGTAAAGTAAATTGCGAGAAAGTAAATTGAAACAAGGCTTATAGTGGTTCAGGGTGGTGTAATCCCTTAATCCACTCTTCTCCCGTGATGATCGGAGGAATTCACTATTGTTTTCACAGATACAATAGTATGATTGTCCTTGGCTTCCCAAGCTTCACAATCTACAAGACTATCACTCCTTGACTCGCAATGACTTCATTTATTCGCCTTTTTTGTCGCTCCTTGAGATCAAAATCCTTCAACAGCTATCACAGATTCAACTCCTTCTCAGATTGCCTCTGATTCAGTTACTTCAGTTTGATGTGAATGTGATTCACACACTTGCTTGATCAATAGCTCTGATTTCTGAGTTGATCACTAGATGTATCCTTGTAAGTTCAGAGAGAAGGCTTTTCAAATTGACAGAGTTTCTGCTTGATTTTTCTTTTCAGATCGTTGTTCTTCTTTGTCTGTCAATGCCTTCTATTTATAGCCTTGAATAACCTTGATTTGAAATTCTGTCCGTTGGCTATATTAATGAGGGAATAATCCTTGATTTTATTATTGATTCCACCTTAATTGCATTCTCCTTGATTTGAGTGATCGGATTCTTTCTTCAAACGTATAGCAGAAAATCCGTCCTTGATTGATCCTCTATTGATTGTGCATTTAATGCATGATCTTCTGAATCTTCAACGTATATTAAATCTGATCTGGTAAGTGTTACTTCACCATTTTCAGAACGGTTGAGTGATCCTTCTGACTTAGACGATTTAGATCTTCCTTCACCGTTTTGTCTTCACTCAGCCGAAAGTCAGTTTACTTTGCCGATTCACGGTTTTCTTCTTTGCTTCAGTTTAAGGAGAATCTTTGTACTTCACTGATCCTTGATTGGGGTGAGATCAGTGAACACCATATTTGAACAATAAGTTTTATCACTTAAAGTGTAACTTGGACTTATCCAAGGTCATCACAGACTTCCTTGGTTATAAGTCAAACCATTAATGTCTTCATTGCTTCTCTGCTGGTGCTTGGCTGGCTTCACTCTGCTGAATACTGTTTTTACTTTGCCGTCCTACCAGCTAGTACAATACTTGTCTGACTCAACTTATACAACATGTCAGACTCTAAGAAAAGACTTATACAGAGAATTCTAACTTATTTCAGGCTTGCTATAACAGCTAGTATGGCCATCATCAAAACATAATAGAACGTTCCTAACAATTTTCCCCTTTTTGATGATGCCAAAACCCTCATAAGCCTGAACATAAGTAATCAAAATTTTTTCATATTAATCAACAAAATAAAAACTCAACAATTTTATTCATCCCTCACAGGGCAATAAGATATTGCATCTATTTATTTAAAGACAAAGGCGAATAGAAGTAATCTAGAAATAATTCAAATTGAGTGTAAGGTCTACTTCTTCACATCTTCAAACCTGATGCCTTTGCCTTTGCTGCCCTTGCCCTTTTCTGTTGGGCTTTCCTTCTTTTCACTGGAGCTTTCAGGCTTAGAACTTCCTTCCCCTTTTTTGGCAGCACTAAAAAAGGCTTCAAGATTTGTTGGTGCTGTATCAGAATCAAGGAGAGGACCATACCTCCTTTCCAGTATCTTGTTGTTGGCCTCACCAACTTTGATTAGAAGGTCGAATTGCTTGCCAGACTGCTCCATTACCTCATCCAGATGCTGAATTTGTTGAGTGTGAGCATTGAGAGTGTCCACCAAGGGCTTAAGATTTTTGTCAATTGTCTCAGCATGAAATTCAAGATTGGTTTGGACATGGTGAGGGATGAGTTGTTGTAAATTGCAAAGCAGGTTTCCTTGTCTCTCCATGACCTCATCTTGGATCTTGATATGATTGATGAGTGCCTCAATCTTGTGGTTGAAGGAGGTTGCTTCACTCCTTAAGGCATTCTTCAGGTTTTGCCTGCTGTAAAATTGCCTTTCCATGTCCACAATGAGGGGTTGAATGTCAAGATTCAAAACTCTCTCTGGATCAATTTCCTCTGGTGCCACATGGACATCCTCTTCATCTCCATCATTCTCAGCATTTCTATCTTGCTCTGTCTCATTCTCCAGGTCAACTTCTCTTTCTTCCTTTTCCTCATCTTCATTTTCATCTTGTGCATCTTCTTCTCCTGCTTCTATCTGTTCGTGTTCTTCCTCATTAGACATAGAGTCATTTAGAGGTTGCTGTTGAGTGTGGACTGCTTCATCTGTTACCGTTCCCCCTTGTGCAATTGTGGGGGAGTTGACAATTTCGGCTGAGTGAGCTTTATTAGCTGGCTCACTGAGCTATTTGTCAACTTTACCAATACTTTTGAAAAGCACTTCTTGAAGAGTCAGTTCATCATCACAAATCCCGAAATCTTCTTGATTTGCTTCAAGATTTCCACCTTCTAAGTGTTCATCCTCTTACTCATCTTCTTCCTCATCTATCTCCTCCTCTTCAGATGAAGTGATTCTATATCCTTCCTCACCTTCTCCAGATAGGTGATTTCCTCTTGTTGCTTTTCTTCTTCTGTTGTTGTGTCGTCACTTATTGTCACATGTTCATTCAAGTTGCTGGTTCCAGGCAGAGAGATGCTTTCATGTCTTTGTGCAGGATCAGTTCTTCATCCCACTCTGATCTAATCGCCTTCAGTTGTTTTCTTTTGCTCCCAAAGAATGGGTTTGGGCTTCATGGAAGCCTTGATGTAAGTAAACATGGTCTTTGACTTGTGTGGAGACTGTAAATTTGTGGGTTGTACTTTCAATTCGTTGAATAGGAAATTTGTGGGAACCCATATGATTTCCTCTCCCAGAAATCGCCTTTTTTCTGTAAACCCTTGCTTGGTGCCGTTATTGATAAATCAATTTCCTTTCGAATTTGATCCTTCAGTCGATTGAAAACAAATGTTGCCCAGTCGAATTTGGTACCTTCGTAGATGATGGCCATCAGTCTGATCCGAACCTCAGTCAGGTTTTCCATAGACCCTTTTCTGCCTTCGATATTCTTGGTGATGACTGGTGCAAATTCCGCAAATGGAAGTTTGAGCATTGATCTTGGTAGATTGTATGTTTTGCTGTTTCTTCTGGGGTTCTTGGCTATTTCAAACTGCACTTCGGACGTCGATCGTCACAAACTTGACATTAGCCGGACATATTATGGGAAGTTGCAGAATCTGTTGAGTGTACCAGCGTGATGACTATTTCCTTCCAAAGATAGAGCTTTTATGCAATCAACTTCGGTCTTCTTTGTCTTTGGGCACAAACTTGGCATTCTTCCAAAATGCTACTAGATTTTCATAGCGATTCCGTGATTGGGGTTTAGGAAGGTCATCAGCCCCAAATTTGAACAGCAGTCAACCAAGCATTGAGCTTTTGCATCATTATCACAAAACGCGAGATAGTGTTCGTTTGAAAAATGAACCAGTGATGATTGATTTTTCGTAGTACTTTTCAAAGGGGAGAGATTGTGGAAGATGAAGCCATTGATATTTAACTGATGTATAGAGAGGAGTTTTTCAAGTTTTCAGTGAAAATAAAAAATAGGGTTTGTAATTTGCAAGAAGGTGTAAAGATTTCTGAAAATCTCTAAGTATCGTTTATATAGGGTGATTTTGAGTAGTGTGAACGTGGTTTGAATGTGGAAGGATTTTATGACATAATGGCATGATTTTGTGTATGTAAATCGTGATATTCGAGCGTAATGGGGGAGTGGTTTGAGGTAAGTAATGATAGAGCCCGGGAATCGAGGCGTTCATAATTTAAAAAGAATATGGTTACCTCCATGATCATAAGTTGATCGCCACGTGTGTAATCTTCCACAGAATAATCCTCCATAATTTCCTTATTCTCCACGTGTAGTAAAAATTGATTTTGTTCACACTTTAATTTGTCCAAGTCTTTAATTCGGTGAAGTGCCTTGGCTGGTCACTTAGCCGATGTAGAGAATTCTTCTTTGAGCTGCTCCATTTAACTGTTCCTAACAATCAGTTAAGTTAACTTCGCTGGATACCAGTGCCTTACCTGCTACATCTCCTGTAACGGCAAAGGTTGAACCAGTTGATGAAGTCACTTAGCCGATCACTCCAGTTAGCCGCTCTTTGGTACTTAGTCAATTTCAATCATTCCTAACTCAGTTCTCAACATGCTAAATCTTTCATAACTTAGTGGTTTAGTGAAGATGTCAGCCAATTGATCTTCAGTGGGTATGTATTTTAGGATGACATCTCCCTTTTCAACATGATTTCTGATAAAATGATGTCTTACATCAATGTTCTTTGTTCTTGAATGCAACACTGGATTTTCAGTAATAGATATTGCACTTGTATTATCACACATGATTGGAATTGTTTTCTCTTCCACTCCGTAATCCCTTAGTCGTTGTCCGATCCAAAGTACTTGTGCACAACAACTACCTGCTTTGCTATATATATTCGCTTGGTGTTGATGTAGATATGGAGTTTTGCTTTTTCTTCGAACCAAGAGACTAGTCCGGTGCCTAGCATTTGACATGTTCCGAGGTTCTTTTTCTATCTATTTTGCATCCAAAGATAGTCGAGTCCGAATATGATATCAATTTGAATCCTCCATCTTTTGGATACCAAATACCTACATTGATAATGTTTTTCAGGTATTTGATTATTCTTTTGGCTGCTAGAAGATGCGATTCCTTTGGTTGAGCTTGAAATCTTGCACATACTCCTACTGCAAATGCTATATCAGGTCTACTTGCAGTTAAGTATAGTAAGGATACAATGATTCCTCTATACATTTTCTGATCAATATCATTTCCTGTTTCATCTTTTCCAAGAATGACTCTTGCACACATTGGTGTGTCTGCTGTGCCACTTGTATCCACCCCATACTTGTGTATTAAATTTCTTGTGTACTTGGCTTGACTAATGAAAATACCATCCTTCATTTCCTTTACTTGAAGGCCAAGGAAATAATTTAATTCTCCCATCATGCTAATCTGAAATTTGCTCTTCATCAGGTTTGCAAATTTCTCACATAGCTTTTCATCCTCTGATCCAAAGATGATATCATCAACATAGATTTATACTAGCAATGTACTTGTCCCTTCCTCTAGTTTGAATAGAGTCTTGTCTATAGTTCCTTTGTTGAATCCATTCTTGATCAGAAATTATGATAGTGTTTCATACCAGGCTCTTGGTGCCTGTTTGAGTCCATAAAGGGCCTTATTGAGTTTGTATACTTTGTCTTATTTTCCTTTGATTTGAAATCCAGGAGGTTGTTCCACATATACTTCTTCTTCCAAAAGTCCATTTAGAAATGCACTCTTGACATCCATTTGATAGACTTTGAAGTCTTTGTATGCAGCAAAAGCTAGAAAGAGTCTGATTGCCTCCAATCTTGCTACTGGTGCAAATGTTTCATCATAATCTATTCCTTCTGCTTGAGAGTAGCCTTTTGCAACTAGTCTTGCTTTGTTTCTAACAACAGTTCCTTGCTCATCCATCTTGTTCCTGAATACCCATTTTGCTCCAATGATGTTGGCCATATCTGGTCTGTCAACAAGTTCCCAGACTTCATTTCTTTCAAATTCATTTAGTTCTTCTTGCATGGCTGTGATCCAATCTGCATCTTGGATTGCATCATCTATGGTCTTGGGTTCCACTTGTGATAGAAAGCATGTTAGCATGTGCTCCAGTTGTCTTCTGGTTCTAACTCCTGTGTGAACATCTCCAATGACTTGTTCTTCAGGATGATCTCTTAGCCAATTTAGATCAGGTTGAAGTTGTTCTTCACTTGGTGCTTCTACAGCTTCATTATGGGTATGAACTTCAAGTTCTGGTGCTTGATCTGTTGTGTATATATGTGGCTCCTCTTGATTTTCAAAATGATGATTTAGGATAGAAGCTGGTATGGTTGCACTTGTATAGATTTCCCTTTGTGATGATTCATTTTCTTGATCTTGAAGATCTTCACCATTTGTATTTGGTTCATCAAAAACTACATGTATTGATTCTTCAATCACCAATGTTCTTTTGTTAAGTACTCTGAATGCTTTGCTGGTGTTTGAGTATCCCATGAAGATTGCTTCATCAGCCTTTTCATCAAAGGTATGCAACTGGTTCCTGTTCAAGACAAAACACTTCGATCCAAACATATGAAAATATGAGATATTAGGTTTTCTACCATTCCATATTTCATATGGAGTCGTTCCATGATATTTTTTGATGATTGATCTGTTTTATGTATGGCATGCTGTGTTTGCTGCTTCAGCCCAAAATCTCTTTGGCAAGCATTCTTCAACAATCATTGTTCTAACTGCTTCTTTGAGAGTTCTGTTTCTTCTTTCTGCTACACCATTTTCTTGTGGAGTTCCTACTGCAGATAATTGATGTAGTACTCCATTTTCTTCACAGTAGGTTCTGATAATTTCATTTAATAATTCAGTGCCTCTATCTGATCTGATCTTGATGATTTTCAGTTCCTTTTCATTTTGGAGTCTTCTCAGCAAATCTACAACTTTTTGAGTGTTTCTTTCTTCTTGTTCATGAAAATGGTCCAGGTGTACTTTGAGAAGTCATCCACCACTACTAGGGTGTATTTCTTACCACTTACACATACTGGTGTGACTGGTCCAAACAGGTCCATGTGTAACAGATGTAGAACTCTGGTTGTAGATTGATAAGGCTTTGACTTGAATGAACTTTTGATTTGTTTCCCTTTCTGACACGCATCACATAGGCTTTACTTTTTGAATATGATCTCTGAAGTCCTTCAACTAACTTGTTCTTTGATAATTTGTTGATGGTCTTGAAATTCAGTGATTTAATCTTCATGCCAAATCCAAATTTGTTGATTGTTTATTTTTGACAAGCGACATGTTTCTCGCTTTGGTCATTATCCATCCACCACATACATGTTGTCTTGTCTTCTACCTGCAAGGACTATTGTGTTGGTTTGGTTGTGAATCACTTTGCATCCTTCTTTGTTGAAGTGCACATTGTAGCCTTTGTCACAGAATTGACTGATGCTCATCGGATTGAAATTAAGTCCCTTGACATATGCCATATTTTGAATATTCAGATTGTTCTTGAGTATTATATCTTCCCCCTTAATCTTGCCAGGGTTTTCTTTGCCTCCAAATGTGACTTTGGGTCCATCAAAAGCTTTGAAGTCAGTGAGCCATTTCTTGTTTCCTGTCATGTGTCTGGAACATCCACTGTCTATGTACCAGACATCCTACAAAACAAATTAATTAAGTTTAGGTACCCAACACTGTTTGGGTCCATACCTATTAGCAGTCATGCCTCCCATACCAAGTGTATATCCAAAGGTTCTTCTTTTTGGATAATTAAAGTCATCAACTTCATATGTATAAGGCATGGCAGAATAGCTTCTAACATTTTTTCTGAAGGTATTCTGATACTTTTCTCCACCTTTTGGTGCATTTAAATCCTTCTTCACTTTCCAATATGCAGTAGGAAACCTTTCTTGCTTCATGTGTCTAGTAACATATCTAGATTGGTTTTTCTTAAACACATGATGCATTTTATGGAATGGTTTCCTCTTGTATTTTGGAGGTGCAACATTCCAATCATCCTCTGAAGGATAAAGTCTGCCTTTACCTCTCAGAAGGCTATTGTTCTTGGTTGAATGAAATGAGGATTTGGTCTGCTGTTTTACTACACTAGGTTTTGACTTCACCGGAGCAGGATGATTTGTTGGAACTATGGTCTGTCCCTTTCTAAATTTTGGTCAAATGTTGGTCCTGGATTTAGAATTGTGTTGACCATTATTCCTACTCTCATCCTGACTGTTGTAGCAAAGACCAGATCTGGATCCAAACCTTTTTGAGGGTTTGTAAGCCGGTGCATTTAGTGGTGCAGTGGTTACCTTTACCGGTGGGGAGATTTTCTTAACTAATCTGTCAATAACTGATGTATGATCATCTGCTTTTTGTTGATCATTTAAGTAGGTCTCCTTACTGGTTAATTCAGGTTTTGCTTTATCAGTTCTTTCTTTAATATCGTATTCTCTTTTCTTAGATCCTTGCATTCCTTTTCCAGAATTTCATGATTCATTTCAATTTCATCAAATTAAGTCATGAGGTTTTGGACTAGGTCTGCTGTATCTAATGGGAGAGCAGAAGATTGTGCAGTGTCAGAAGTGGATGCATTAGATGAAGAGTAAGAGCTAGATGATACCTCAGGTTCATTTGATTCTTTGGTCATTAGATATAAATCAGTGTCTGAGCTGTCACCTTCATATTCATTTAATTCTTTGGTCATGAGACATAAGCATGCTTTTTCATTTTCTGAGCTATCTTCTTCATCACTGTCATCTAAGTCATTATCAGATGATTCTTCATTCTTTTCACTACTGGATTCAGCCTTCAGTGCCTTCATTGTTTTCCTCTTTTCAAATGCTTTGTATTTCTTCTTTTCATCATCTTTGTTATTTTCATCAGGACAATTAGCCTTGAAGTGACCTTTCTTGTTGCAGTTGAAGCATATGTATTCATCATCTTTTTCTTCATGTCTTTGTTTGAGCTTGACCTCTTGTTTGATGATGAGTTTCCTTGAATGTCTTCTTTTGCTAAACTCACAAAAACGTTTGACTAATAAAGCTACATGTTCTTTGAGTTCTTGTGTCTCTCTCTTGATACAATCGGCAAAGTTACTTTCTTTGAGGTGCAACCAATCTGATGATTTTTGTGTCTCTGCCGGAGCACCATCTTCACCGTTCAATTCGAATTCATGAGCTTTTAATTGGGACATCGTGGTCGAGTGTCTCGTGTTTGCAAGATTTGTTGTTCCTCCGATTCTCGATGTTATGATCTTCCATTTTTTAGTAAGCCTCTCAAAAATCTTCAAGCATACTTCTTTACGGGGATATGTGTGTCCAAGTCATTTGCGATTAATCGATAATGCTTGAGAATCATTGTCCATTTGATCAATGGATTCACCACCTTTCATTTTGAAGTTCTCAAATTTCTTTTGGCAAAGCAGATAATTTGTTTTCTTTAATCGCTTGAGATCCTTCATTTATCAATGCTAGCTTGTCCCACGTCTCCTTTGCTGTTTTGCAGTCTTTGATTCTCATGAACATGTTTCTATCTAGGGTCTTCAAAATCATGTATTTTGCAACAAAATCCAGATTTGCTCTTCTCCTGTCATCCTTGGTCCAATCCTTTTTAGGTTTATCGATTTCCTTCCCTTGATCTGCTCCTGTGCCTACCACAATAGTGATTATAATTGGTCCATCATTAATTACATCCAGCATCTCTTCATGAGTTGCTGCAAGATGAGACAACATTCTTATTTTATATTCATCAAAATTATTAACATTAAAAACAGGTACTTTTGACAAAAAGTTTGAGGAATCCATAAGTACAAGTTAAGATATAAATGTAAACGTATAGAAATCTTAGATTTGAAAACTACTTTGAAAATGTGTGATCTCCTTGTTACTAGAAATTAGATCTGAATAGGTTCTAATACTAGGAACACTGCTCCGATACCAATTGTTGGTCCCAGAGAAGGGTGAAACTATAGTCAGAGGGGGGGGGGGTGAATAACTGTAGTGGAGTTTCAAAAACTTTTCTTTTGTTTAAAAGCTTTTGGACAGTGGATAAGTCCCTTCTTACTATTTTGTTTTCAAATCAGTTTAGACAATCACATATATAAGTTATGATCTAGGCAATTTAAATAAATGTTGTAAAGTAAATTGACACAAGGCTTATAGTGGTTCAGGGTGGTGTAATCCCTTAATCCACTCTTCTCCTGTGATGATCGGAGGAATTCACTATTGTTTTCACAGATACAATAGTATGATTGTCCTTGGCTTCCCAAGCTTCACAATCTACAAGACTATCACTCCTTGACTGCAACAGCTTCAGTGATTCAGTCTCTTTTGCTGCTCCTTGAGATCAAAATCCTTCAACAGCTATCACAGATTCAACTCCTTCTCAGATTGCCTCTGATTCAGTTGCTTCAGTTTGATGTGAATATGATTCACACACCTTCTTGATCAATCTCGATCTTTGAATATGACTTTGTAGCTCGATATCCGAGTTGATCACTAGATGTATCCTTGTAAGTTCGAGAGAAGGCTTTTCAAATTGACAGTTTCGCTTGATTTTTCTTTTCGGATCGTTGTTCTTCTTAGTCCACAATGCCTTCTATTTATAGCCTTGAATAACCTTGATTTGAAATTCCATCCGTTGGCTATATTAATGAGGGAATAATCCTTGATTTTATTCTTGATTCCCCCTTAATTGCATTCTCCTTGATTTGAGTGATCAGATTCTTTCTTCAAACGTATAGCAGAAAATCCGTCCTTGATTGATCCTCTATTGATTGTGCATTTAATGCATGATCTTCTGAATCTTCAACGTATATTAAATCTGATCTGGTAAGTGTTACTTTGCCGTTTTCAGAACGGTCGAGTGATCCTCTGACTTAGCCGTTAGATCTTCCTTCACCGCTTTGTCTTCACTCACCAAAAGTCGCTTTACTTTGCCGATTCAGGTGTTTTCTTCTTTGCTTGATTTAAGGAGAATCTTTGTACTTCACTGATCCTTGATTGGGGTGAGATCAGTGTACACCATATTTGAACATTAAGTTTTATCACTTAAAGTGTAACTTGGACTTATCCAAGGTCATCACAGACTTCCTTGGTTATAAGTCAGACCATTAATGTCTTCATTGCTTCTCTGCTGGTGCTTGGCTGGCTTCACTCTGCCGAATACTGTTTTTACTTTGCCGTCCTACCAACTAGTACAATACTTGTCTGACTCAACTTATACAACATGTCAGACTCTAAGTAAAGACTTATACAGAGAATTCTAACTTATTTCAGGCTTGCTATAATAGCTAGTATGGCCATCATCAAAACATACAGAACGTTCCTAACAAGATGTTAGAGATGGGAATCATCTTTCCTATCTCTGATAGTGAATGGGTTAGCCCGATCCACGTAGTTCCAAAGAAGGGAGGTTTGACTATGCAAGCTATTGAGTTAAATGAGTTGATTCCTGTTAGACTCATTACTGGTCATAGAGTTGCATTGACTTTAGGAAGCTAAATGATGCTACTCGTAAAGATCACTTCAATCTTCCCTTCATTGACCAAATGCTCGAGAGACTGAGCGGAAATGCGTTTTATTGCTTTCTTGACGGTTACTCGGGATATTATCAAATTCATATTTCACCCGAGGATCGTGAAAAGACCACTTTCACATGTCCATACGGAACCCTTGCTTATAATAGAATGCCCTTTGGTTTGTGCAACGCACCAGCAACATTTAAAAGATGTATGATTTCTCTGTTTGCTGATATGGTTGAAGATTTCCTAGAGATCTTTATGGATGATTTCTCCGTATTTGGAGATGATTTCGATTCATGTCTCACACATCAAGCACGAGTGTTGAAGAGATGTGAGGAGACGAATCTGGTGCTTAACTGGGAGAAATGTCATCTTATGGTTACTGAAGGTATAATACTTGGCCACCGTATTTCTAAGAACGGTATAGAGGTGGATAGAGCAAAAGTAGAGGTGATTGAAAAACTGCCTCCACCAACCAATCTTAAGTCATTGCAAGGTTTTCTGGGCCACGCAGGATTCTATCGTCGGTTCGTGAAGGACTTTTCCTTAATCTCTAGACCTCTTACTGAGTTATTGGCCAAGGATATGCCGTTTGTGTTTACGAGTGAGTGCATGAAAGCTTTCAATAAGTTAAAGAGCATGCTTATTACTGCACCCGTCCTGATTGCGCCTGATTGGAATCTACCTTTTGAGTTGATGTGCGATGCAAGCGATACTGCTGTAGGTGCTGCCTTAGGACAAAGAAAAGACCAGATCTTTAGGCCCATCTACTATGCTAGTCGAACTTTAAATTCTGCTCAAAGAAACTATGCAACTACTGAGAAAGATCTTCTGGCTGTAATTTTTGCGTTTGACAAGTTTAGATCTTATCTAGTGGGATCTAAAGTCACTGTTTGGACTGACCATGCAGCTTTGAAGTACCTTTTAGCCAAACAAGATTCCAAACCAAGGTTGTTGAGATGGATTCTACTATTGCAAGAGTTTGATGTAGAAATCCGTGATAAGAAAGGATCTGAGAATTTGGTTGCGGATCATCTTTCCCGCTTACAAATAGAGGAAAATGAGCCAATGGCCGAGATTGGAGAAACATTTCTTGATGAACAACTATTCTCCATCACGTCCATACATGGAAACGATGATTGCGCTGTAGTATCTTCGCGTAATGAGGTTGTGAAGGAGAAGAAACAACCATGGTTTAAAGACTTTGTGAGTTATCTATCCGCGAAATACTTGCCACCAAATCTCAACCCCCAAGAAAGAAAGAAATTCTTTAAGGATCTTAGGCACTATTATTGGGAAGAGCCCAATCTTTTTAAGCTAGGATCCGACAATGTCTTTAGGAGATGTGTGCCGGAAGAAGAGATGTATGATATCCTTAGACATTGCCACGCTTATGAGGCCGGAGGACATTATGGAGGAGACAAGACTGCTATGAAAGTTCTCCAATGTGGTTTTTACTGGCCTACCTTGTTCAAAGATGTGCATCAATATGCTAGATCTTGTCATTCATGCCAAATGACGGGAAATATCTCGAGAAGGAATGAAATGCCACTGAAGAATATCCTAGAGGTGGAACTCTTTGATGTTTGGGGTATTGATTTCATGGGACCCTTTACTTCGTCTTTGTCCAACCGCTATATCTTAGTGGCAGTCGACTACGTGTCCAAATGGGTTGAGGCCATTGCTTCACCTACTAACGATGCGAAGGTTGTACTGAAGTTGTTAAAGAAAAATATTTTTACGCGGTTTGGAACCCCTCGTGCCATTATTAGTGATAATGGAAGCCATTTCTGTAATAGGCCGTTTGAAAAGTTGATGATTAAGTACGGGGTTAGACACAAGTTAGCTATTGCTTATCAACCTCAAACAAGTGGGCAAGTTGAAGTTACAAATCGAGAAATAAAGCGCATTTTGGAGAAAACTGTGAATACGACTAGAAAGGATTGGTCGTTGCGATTAGATGATGCTTTATGGGCTTATAGAACTGCTTATAAGATGACTATTGGTATGTCTCCTTATAAGATTGTTTTTGGAAAAGCATGTCATCTACCAGTTGAACTTGAACACCGTGCCATGTGGGCTACGCGTATATTGAATTTTGATGAGAGTTTAGCTGGAGAAAGAAGGTTGTTAGAGTTGACTCACCTAGAGGAGTTTCGTCTGGAAGCTTATGAGAATGCAAAAATATTTAAGGAGCGCACGAAGAAATTTCATGATAAGAAGATATTGGACCGCACTTTTAAGGAAGGCGATCTAGTTCATCTTTACAATTCGCGCTTGAGACTCTTTCCTGGCAAGTTAAAATTACGATGGTATGGCCCTTATAGAGTGAGTAAGGTTTTCCCTTCCGGAGCTGTTGAATTATTGAACCTTAAAGACCTATCCACTTTTGCGGTTAATGGACACCGTGTGAAACATTATGTTGGTCTTGGTCAAGGTAAGGAGGAGGAAGTCTTCACTCTTGAAGATCCCACCTATACTTAAACCATCGTTGAGCTGAGTCGAGCTGACGACTATAAACACAGAACTATTTCTTAAAAACTATCTTTTGTTTTTGTTTTGTTTGAATAAAGTAGCATGAGACTGTTAAGGTTTTTTTATCTCGCCATGTTCCGATTCTAAGTTCGGAATAAACGATGTTTTTTCCTTGATAGCCGACATGTGAGTTTTGTAGTTTTAACTCTTTGCTTTTTTGTGTCATTGGTTGTATGAAATAAAGGGGCTTAAATTGTTTTTGGATATTCTATATCTAATTACTGCCACATTATTTCATAACATCCATTGACATGTCATTAACGGTTTCATGGAGTTTCTGTTTGGTTTGCTTAAACAGGTTTTCGATTGCTTCTCCACGACGTGCTTGGTCTACAACTGAATTCTGCATCTACTTGAGAGCCGTTTCCAGAGCAAAGTCTTTTTCTTAAAATCTCATTTTTCTTTGTCATTGGGGACAATGGCAAGTTTAAGTGGGGGGTAGGAGTCTTAGCTATGGCATGATGTGTTATAATTGAACAATTGAATGAAACGGTGAAAAATGAAAATTTTTGAACAAATGCCAAATTAATTATCTCGTACCCTTAGAGTTGTGAGTTCTTATACATAGAATTGATAGGGAAGGAACCAAGTTGCATGATTACGTGATCATTTTATACTTATGTGAATGTAAATTTAAGGATATTCATGCCAACTATTGCAAGTAGTTATTTATTATTTGCTTACTCAATTTGAATCGACGAATTCCGCACAAATCATAATAACTGAGAAGAATTATGTGTACATTGCGTAGATGATTGGTTATGCAGACCTACAGTCGATATTTATTTGCTGATATATTCTTATCTTCTAGCCATCAAAGCGGAGTAATAAGCTTGAGATTTATCTGTGTTTTAACGAAATGTTAGACACTGGGCTTGTAGTAATGTCACGGATTTTATTAACAAGTAATAAATTTATAATCCGGTATTCCCCAAGTGCAGGGATCGTAGTACAGTGACTAATACCGGGTCGATCTTACGGGGAACTAACGATTGGTAATCCTAGTTTTTGTTTAATTAACTATGTCACGAAAACTAACCTAAACAACAATTAAAACTAAACGAGACTGAAAGTAAAGATAACACGAATGTAAAACTGGACAGAAGAATGAATCTAAAGCCAGGAAAATACGGGTTGCGAACAATTTAAACTACGACTAAACCTAAGATGCAATAAGAAGATTTGATTTAAACTAAACAATTCAAGTTTTAAGGGATTAAATTCAAATTATAATGAGCAAACGAGCAATTGATCCACCTATCCTATCAACATTCAATTCCTAATCAGATTGATTCGTGACTTCTAACCAAGTTGTGATTCACCTCATCTAAAGTATGAACCCTAATTTCTTAGATAGTCCATCTATTAATCTCTATCTTTCGATCTAAGATTAACGCTTTTTCTAACCAAAGATGTGAACTTTAACGTTTCTAATCTAGAAATCCAACCTATTAACTCTCGTTATATAGATCAAATAACTATTCTTTTATCATGGGGATCTAGGGTTTACATGACTTTCATCAAAGTAAAACAATCAAGCATGCACATCTTTCGATATAATTGCAATAAACATTCAAACATGATAAAGAAACAACTTGTATTAAAAACTCACAAATTAAACAAGATTCGAATCTGAATAGTTGATGGATAGGCTTCACAATGCTCGTTCAAGGGCTTTTAGCCTCTAAGCATCCTCTTGAAAGCTTGGAATTGTTGAAGAAAAAAACATAAAACTAACTAATCTAATCTAGGATTTAAGTGCATAAAATCAAGGAAAAGTATGTAAAACGCAGCTTTGAGCCGCCCCTAGGATTAGGGCTTTGAGTAATGTGTAATTGGTATCCTTAATGTGGAAAAACGCAGCTGTATTTATAGATGTCAAAGTCGGCTGTGCTGAGGCGGTGGAAGGACGCCCGTCCGTCTATCTGGACGCTGTTAAGCTCGACTTTGGACTTGCTTCAGACGCCCGTCCACTTCAGCGTCCAAACTCTCTGAATCAACTTTCTCCTCCTGGACGCTCGTCCACATATTTAGACGCTCGTCCACTCTGACGCTTGATTCAAAGCTTCTTTGGGCCACCCCGGGATCGACTTAATCTTGATTTGTCCATACTTATCTCTTTTTCATCAATCCAAATCATCATTATCTCTTCTATCATCAATGTAATTCGACTCTTATCTCTTTTTGATCATCATTTAAGCATCAAACATGTACCTATAACACATCAAAACATCGCAAAACGTAATATCATCCAAATAATCATAAAATCAAAATTAAAACACCAAAATTAACCTATTTTGTGAATAACTCGTTAAAAACATCATTTACTCAATAATTCCATTAAACACTCGTTTCTTATGCAAATTATACAAATATGAGGGAAATTATCATTAAATATATCATTATAAAACGTATAAATTCACCCTTAACAACTCCCCCACACTTAGCTTTTGCTCGTCCCGAGCAAAACAAAACGAAAATCAAGGCTCGAAACGAAAACAGACATCTCAGACAATATAGCATAGATCCAATAAATCATAAGTTCACCACTGTGTGAATAACTCACTTAGTCTTATATCCATTCATACCACTTCTTTTATAAGTTGATCTAATTATTTCACTTTTAAACGCACATCAGAATGAGCTGTTGCCCTGTCATAGCAGAATAGGATATTCGAGATATACCCTACCTTACTCAAATCATAAGGCAACTTTTTCCGACTGTCGTGAGCTTTTGGTCATCATAGTGGTATAGGACATACGTGGTATACCCTATCGCACTCAAATCATCGACCAGCTTCCGACACACACAATTAATTCATTATAAACTCAACTTTTTCATTTGACAATAAGTTACATGTTACTTATCACATTCAAACCTAAGATATTCACAGTATATCATACTTCGGATCTAAATACAAACTATCATAAATCTCAAGATATATACGTAGCACTAAGCACATGACTTATAAGAAAATCAGAAATCACTCGTCAAAAAGGGGTATAACTTTATATTATAGCTCATCATTCACTATGGCTCGTGAAAAATAGATCTCAGGTGAAACAACTAACTTATCAAACATATGATATATAGCTCGGATGACTATAAAAATAACGAACATTGAATTGAATTGCCTACTCGGGACAAAACAAAAACAAAAATGTCGGAAAATTTTGAAAATTCTAGCTCAGTTTGCATAGACTCGTAATGAATTAAGTAAATGTATAGATACATATCAAATCATTCCCCTCCCCCACACTTAAAGATCAACATGTCCTCATGTTGTGCAGAATTAAAGAAAATATAAAGGACTGAGCTGATTTCAATCGATACTCGAATCGATGGTCAGGCCGGAGCCTACGTAGTGACAATCAGAACTCGTAACCATACGATGTAAAAGCGAGCTCGACAATACCGCTAAAAATATACCTGCACTACTGGACAAACACGGAAAAATCTCGGGGAAAACGGGGAATTATACCAAAGTGAAAGGATATAGCCAAATTGAGTAATATCAAAAGATGAAACATTCAATACATCCAAAATTTAAACAGAGTATAGTCAAATGAAAGTACGGATGCCTTATGGCTTACATGATTCATTGGGAAAAATAAACAGTAGCTAAATGAAAAGTACAACGAATCAAGTAAGGAAAAGTAGCAAGAATATACAACCAACGTATCTAGGGCAAAACAAAGCGAAAATCGGAAAAAAAAATAAGTTCAGGTCCGGCCCGGCACCGCAGAATCATCAGCCGGAGGTGCTCTACCCGTAGGAGAGTCAGGCTGCTCCTCATCAGAAGACGACTCAGATTCTTGCAGAACATCCGCAATGGCCTGCTCAATCTCGTCAGAATAGACATAATAAATGATGCTTGGATCGAAGACCCTGTCGTCCCTCGGCTTCCGGCCCTCACTGATGCACCGCAGAATAGACAGGATATTATTCTGTGAAGTCCGAATATCCTCCATCCAGTTCCGCACACTATCGGCCATACTCAACCTCATCCGGACTGAGGGAGATAAAGTAGGAAGGGAGGATGCTGGAGGCGGTGCCGAAGATGAACCGGGCTCATGTGGTGCCTCCGCCTCAGAATGTCCCGAAGACTTAACCTTTTCTCTCTGTATAGGTCTCGGGTTCTTCGGTTTGTGATCCGATCCATACTCAGGCACACCGGCATCAACACATAGACTATGAATCAAGAGGGGAACAATCAAGCTACGCATGTAAACATTCTGATTGATAGCTATTTCATCGTATAACGCTTGTCCCACATTCACATTCAATCCAAATGTCAAAGCATACAACATCCCTAAGTCACCAATATGAAAATGCGTCAGATTGTTCTTTGGCAACAACCGACTATGTATGAACCTACACTGGACTTTCCAATCCTCCGTCCAGGTAGTGGTGACCAACTCCTTCCGGTTTCCACCCGGTCATAACGTCCATGCTACATCCGGGCAAACCTTTAACCTTAACTCCTCCAACGGATCTTGCCCCGCACTCTGCCTATGAACAATCTCCTCCTTATAGTCCCGACCCTCAAAAGACGCCAACTTATACTTCTGATTTATCACATCCGGCGTAAAAGGAACTTTCACCCCCCGAACCACAACTACTCCCATCTCCAAATCAGTCTCCGAGCAATTTGCATAAAATTCCCGAACTAGGTAGTCGTTGACAGGGGTACTCGGGATAGTCATCAAGGCATCCCATTTCCGATCAACATAGTCCTAGAGAAATAATGTTTGGTAAAGGCGTCGTGAGCTCTAGGATTCACAAATTTACGAGGCAAAGGCATAGGGACTACGGTCTTTGCTCTTTTCCTAGGTTGTTCAGCCCTAGGCTCAGCCGGTTCCTCCTCCCGAGTAGCATCCACAGCTTCCTCAACCCTAGATGACCCTCCACCTCGGTGAACCCTCGGCATCCTCATCAAAGGTATATCATCATCAGTCTCAGATCCCGAGGTAGGCTCATCCCTCAACGTTGCCCTAGCTTGTGTGGCCCTAGGAGGTTGCTCTCTAATGTTAACACCTCGATTTGGATCGAGTAAGGTAGGATCAAACTCTTTACGCTTCCTTCCAGACTCCCTGGCCACTCCCTTACCATAACGCTTTTGCACTCCCTTCTTATGGACCATGATTCAAGCCTAAACTAAACCAAAACAATCCCAAAACAAAGAAAGTTACCCGTTTAACATCCAAATCGGGATTTCAAAATAACCAAACCACAACCACAACCATCCATCATCACCAACCAACCCATTCATCATCCAATAGCATCCCCACAGCAACAACACATCAAGAAACAAGAAACAAAACAAGGAAAAAAACAAATAAGGTACACTCACATAAAAAAAGTTGAGCCGAAGATCGAACTCCAAAAAACGTGAACTAAACCTTGAAAAGTTACTAGAAACTTACCAATGATGATGAAAAGATGATGATGACGCTAGAAAGGATCCCTAACAATGCAAATTCGAGCCCAAAATAGAATTTTTCCTTTGAAAAAGTCGGACCGAAGAGGACTCTGATTCATCAAAATGGTTGTTGATTGAGGAATAAAGTTTAGAAAAGTGAAAAGAGGGGATCAAAAGCGGTCTATAGCAACTGAAATCGCTCAATTTGGTGTAATATTGAGGAATTGAGGTGAAGAGGATGGCAAAAGTCGGTTTTTTCGAGTTTGAATCTCTGAAAAATGAAGGTTCATGGACTGAGGGGGTATATATAGGCAGGGTCTGGACGCTCGTCCAATTCTGTGGATGGGCGTTCAGTATATAACATATGAACTGGACGGGCGTCCAGTGTATCAGACGCTCGTCCAAGCTTTCAAATTAGATACAGGATTGGAGGGAAAATTTCAGACGGGCGTCCAAGAAATTCATAGGGTAGACGGGCGTCCAGTGTATCTGGACGGGCGTCCAAGCAGATATAATGTAAAAATTATAAAATTTCATACAATTCAAATTGAAATTTGCATTTTCTCATTAAACTTAAATACAACCTCAAAAATACAAATGAAAATCGACGAAATACATAAAATCTCCAGAAAATACGCAAAAACAATAGAAAATATTGGGTTGCCTCCCACCGAGCGCTTTTGTTTTACGTCGTTTGCTCGACGAAACAACCTAACAACGCTAGTCATCGTAAATTTCCACCCAATCTATCACCCGGATAAGACGGCGGAGCATGTCAATCGCTGGAGGGAAGTCATACTCGTCCTGCAAAGCCCAGTCCTCACCAGCTACCTCGACACCCCGAAAATGCTCAGCTTGCAGCACTAGCTCTAAATCTGTCAGCATCGGATCATTCAGGATTGTGTACGGATGTCCTAGAGCTGCCTGTAACTCCTCTGTACTAAAGTCTCCACCTCCCGAAACTCGGGGAACAATAAGAACATAGGTGACAGTCCTGATGTGGGTACTAATATCAAAGTCTACGTGCAGAACAATAGTCCCTCCCGGTCCATCATCTACAGTAATGAGTGGAATCCTCCTAAGGAAAGGTAACTCCTCTGGTCGAACACCGAAATCCATATCTAGAAAGTACAACTAACTGACAGATAAAAACAAAAAACTTAGCAAAGCTAAATCCTAAATAACTAAATCAATAAAAAGCATAAAACAAATGAAACTAATATAACGATATCTAGGTTGCTGATCGGGGTCAATCAGGTTATAAAATACTTGACCACCATAAACCAATACTAGCAAGAGGACGAGGCCCATCGTAGTATAGCTATAGTGAATCAAGGTCGATCCCACAGGGAACCAATTGTGGGTCATTTCATATATAAACAATTAATTAAGCATGTCAAGGACATAGAGGCGGTCTACGACCAACAGAAAACAAGAAAGGTAAAGACACGACCCGACACGATGTAATTAACCTCCCCAATTATAGTCTTTATCATTTGGACCTAGATAATTTATATAATAAACTGAACTTATTAATTGTCAACCCGTTTGTATCTATCTTAGATTGGCTACGGGAGTCATCCTCTTTAACTTGACTTAGCACCGGTAGGTCACTAGATCACTGTGATATTGTTACATGACTTCGCCTTTTAAGTGCCTCCATCTCATATAACTCACACGCTTACGACTTTAAGGATGCCGATATTGACCGTACACCTCATCTAGGCAACATTCCTATGGTTAGGCGTACTTCCTAAACGATTACTCAAGCTCTCGTCCAACTAGCAATTACCAAGTTATAGTCTCATGCTAATCTACGACGTACGTATAATCAGGTGCATGCAATTCCCAAATATAAACCTACCTAGATAACGCTGAACGTCGGTGAAGAGCAATTCATAAGCCTACCTAAGAGTTTATATTGGTATTTCCTTTTTACACGTTTTAATTAATTTAAGCGAGTAACGTAGCCATAGCCATACCTACTGAGATAATAAATTCTATTAAGTTAACCTAACCATAAAGACGTGGCTATTTAACGGATGAACAGGGGCTCGGTCGACCGAGTGAATAGGCTCGGTCGACCGAATGAACTTATTCGGTCACCCGAATCGATTTCGTCCCCATATTACATCTCTGAACATATCTCTCAGCGTTTCTCATACAAAACGGACTAAATAGTAATCCGTCAAGCAATTATATAAATTAACATAGATGCACGGTAATTAAACAACATAGATTCATACATAGACTCTAGGTAGAGGACGTAGGGTATGTGATCCTCATAGACAAGGCATCGCCACCTCCCTAACGTCATAGCCTAGATCTACATCATCTAACTATGAACAATTAACTTAAACGATAAAACATAATTGGGGGGAATTAATTACTTAAAAGAAAGAAACATAAAATAAAGGCTTACATATTGAAGCCCTTAAATTGCTGGAAACCCTCAAATTATTCTACATTGTGTCAAAGTTATATTATGAATTGTAAGATTGAAGAAAGAATGAAGGGATTAAGGGATGATTTACAATTTCTCGTAGCTGCTGCTTATATAGAGGCTGTAACCGACCTAGGGAGGATCTAGAAGATATACATGCAAAAATCCCATAAGTGACCGAACCGACATACTCGGTCGACCGAAGCTATAGGCTCGGTCGACCGAACCTATTTTTGGCACGTTTTAAATATTTTCTTCGTCTGTCTTGCTCCCCACTGCACGCTTGCGTGTTGATCTGATTAATCTTTCATTTAATGCTCAGATTTTCTCTTCATAATCTTGAGATTTCTCGATTGCGCGATATTTATCTTCCCGATTTATCACGATCTACAAAATCAGCAATTATCGCACAATAAATCGGTCTTTAATAATAAAAATAGCTAAATACCAATAATCATATTAATAATCACTTAACATTAAATAATAAATATAAACAAGTGATTTAATGCGAAATATATATTATTTGGCTCGATTTAAGGATAATGTTGATGACATTTACGGGTATAATTTGACCGTCATCAACTACCCCCCACTTAGACTTTGATCGTCCCGAACAAAGCATCAATAAGTCATTCCCCAAGACAACATTTTCTATGGTCAAATCATACTTACACAAGAAACTCAAGTCAACTCATACTAGTCATGCTCATAAGATATCCATTATTCACTACTTACTATGAATCGAAGTGATGTGTGCATGTGCATTTAGTTTTATATATTCGTGGCAAGATTAGAGTTTATGCTAACTTCGTAATCTCAACCTACCAACCTCAGCATTCATACTTCTTATGCCTCGCAATGGTTAGAGCACTAGAGCAATAAGCAAGAGCGTATCTATAGGGATTTTGGACTTGGAGACCGAGTACTACTCAAAGCCTCTTAAAAGTTGAATTTCTTCAATTCTTCATATTTTTCAAATACTATCAATCTCAAGGAAGAAAACTTCTTAAAGTATCCCCCTATCTTAGATCAAATATAGCATTGAATATTACCACAAGCGCAAGGCTACTTTGGTAATTTACTACAAGCCCAGTGTTTAACGTTTTGCTAAAACACAGGTACGTCTCAAGCTTATTACTCCGCTTAAATGGCTAGAAGATAAGAATGCATCAGCAGATAGATATTGATACTAAGTTCACATAACCAATCATCTATGCAATGTACACATAATTTCTTCAGTTATTATGATTTGCGCGGTATACTCGATTCACAGATTGAGTAATTGAATAATAAATAACTACTTGCAAAAACGGGCATGAATATCCTTAAATTTACTTAACATAAGTATAAAATGATCACGTACTCATGAAACTTGGTTCCTTTCCTATCAATTCTTAGTTAGAAACTCACAATTCTAAGGGTACGAGATAAATAATATGGTATTTATTCAAAAATTTTTTTTTTTCAATCATGTACCGTTTCATTCAATTTTCAATTATAACATAACATGGCTAAGTCTCCTACCCCCCACTTAAACATGGCATTGTCCTCAATGACAAAAATAAATGAGAAGTTAAGAAAAAGACTTAGCTCTTGAAACGGCTCTCAAGTAAAAGAACAATATCGGAGTAATCCTCAGCACGTCGTGGAGAAACAGACACATCCTGTATAAGCAAACAAACTCCACGAAATCGTCAAATACCATGTCTATGGAAGTTATAAAATAATGTGGCAGTAATTGGGTATGAATACCGAAAAACAGTTTAAGCCACTTTATTTTATACAACCAATGACAAGGGAAACCAAAAAGAAATATACTAAATAGAAAGAAAAATAAACAAGCAACTAAAGATGGTAGTCTTCATCCATAACCTCCACCACCTAAATATTCTTAAAACCGGGTGGAGAGGACAAAGATCAAAAAGCATTACCCGACGTGGGAAAACACGAGGGTGACTCGATCGAAAAGGTATTCAATCCAGGAAAAGAGAAACTTGGTAAGGTAAAACAGATTGAATGCGACCTATCGGCTAAAGATAAAATCAAATACTTAACGCAGAAACTTCTCGCTTGCATTGGATATCAACAACTTAGGGAGATGTAGCTACTCCTCGAAATTACTAATAACCCAATGTATCACGTAAAAGTCATAACCGTCATCAACAAGGTCGGATCGGTGTGATAGTTCAGAACAAAACTTATCATCCAGAAATGCCGGAAGGGTCAGAAAAAGTGTGAAATTTAAAATCTTCCGGTAGAAAGAGAAGTTGTATTTTGATCAAACGAAAAACTTTTAAAATTGAGCTAGGGTCAGAGCTACACTTACCCCGGCTAGGATCATGAAAACTAAAATGATAAAAGATCATCATTAAAACTTAGCAATGGTTAAATTCAAGAATTCAAAGGGTATTTTGTAAACAAAATGGAGGTGGAAGTATGATGGGTGTAAAAAGATATATATAAGGATGGGAAGAAAAGATAAAGGGTGGGTAATAAATTGTGTTTATGGGTGGGTTGAAAATGGTTAAGGCATTGAGATTGGGTGGGAGAGTGAAACGGATGGAAAGAAAGAGAGGCGATGAAAGAATGGTTAGAAATGTGAACTTTCGGGGCAGATTGGTGAGAGGATCGAAAAGTTTGAAGGTGAAAAAGTGTAAAAGGAAAGGTAAGGATAATTGCAGAATGAATTGCACATCACTTTGGATTTTCACTTGGAACACCTTTCTAAAAGGTTTTAGAAGTTGACCAAAATTGTTCTTGTTCACACCAATCATTCTCTGTTACATTTTCAGTAATTCTCAAGCTCTCTTAATGTTTCCATCTTAAGATTGATTGTTAAATTTCCTTCTCTTTAGCAATTTCTCGACTCTCCTACGGAACTCTATTTCACGTGGCCTATATTGAGTAAAAAAGTTTTGCACATCCTTAGCCCAATGTCCATCAGAACACGGCAAAATAAAAAACCTCAACATATGTCACGTTACTCTTATTTGACTCAAAGAAAACAAAACCTAAAATCCTAAAAAGAAATCCTAAGGGTTTTAAAGAAGTACTTCTGAGTTTAAAGTCCTCATCTTGACTTTCTAAAAATTATCCCTGTCAGTTATCATTCTTGGATTGCCAGACTTTGACCCTTCTGAGCACTATAAGAGGTGGGCTTGTTGCTTTTGCGGATTAATACCCTTCCCTTGGTTGTGAGACCTAGGAAACGACATTTATCCATACCATTTATCCAAAGCTCTTACCTCGGCTCTCGTTTTAGGAATGAGTGAATTCTAAGAAACTCGGTTAGAATTACGGTTTTGGCCTTGACAATAAGAAACAATGAATCAAAGTACTCCGAATAAGGTCGGTTATGTAGGCAAGCCTACGCCGTCTTATTCGTTGGAACATATGTGACAGTTCAGGCCAATCCGTCAAGATTAAGCCCCGTTTAGCCCGAAGGCTTATCGGCTATGCTAAGTCTTGTCGAACTGCTATAACGTACATCACACGTGGAGGGGAGTCGATTGAGCCGGAGCTCGGTTGAACTCGCCCAGCCATGGTTAAACCATTTCCGAACCCATGTACTAAGATTCTGCGATTTCTAAATTGTCACCCAAAGCGTAATCTCGTTTCTGTTTAAGGTGGGTTCACCGAGAAGCCATCACCATAAAACTTAACGAAAGCAGAAGATGGTGTTCTCTCAAAACTCAACGTCTTCTTTAGATTGTGAATGCTTAAACTACACAATTTGTTGCTCCCCTTGCCAGTAGAAGCAATCTCATGCATAGGACAATGAGATTTTAACAGAACTACGCGGAACTCTTTATTCACTGCTTCCTTTCAACGACTACATGTTTTCTTACACCCTCTAGATGAGACAGATTTGGGGCAGAACCTCCGGCACTAATAAAATTAATCTTACAAACCAACTCCGGGCTAAGATTCATTCTAAGGTTCATGTGTAGGCCAACTTATGCTCAAAAAAACAAAAGGTAGTAAAACATAAGAAAAAAAAGGTAGTACCTCGCCTTCAACATTGTACCACGAAGAATTTAAGCCTTTAAAAAAATTTCGGAGCCATCTTTGTGCTTTAAAGGTATTGCTCCCATCGCTTTTCCCATCTTAAATTTATAGCTCCACATGTTTGCTGGGTTATTTTCTCAGCGCCCGCGAAAAATTATTGACTTGGATTATTGTTTCCCTGGTTTCTGCAAACAGAAGAAAAACAAAACAGACCGTGGATCGATTTTAACATGGTTTCCCATGTCGCTATCGGACCTCTGGATTAAACATACTGAGGGATAAACAGACACGCGAAGTCCCGAAAAATAGAACCAGGCTCACGGCAACGAGAGGCGATCTTCTTTGGGGCGAAACCAAATGTTTCTAGATTCTGAGTTTTTACACATAGCGATAACGAGAGGGACTCAAAAGCGAAAAACTTGACATGAATAAGAAAATTATTTATATATAAAATTGACCGTTGGTTCCCGGAACGGCGCAAAAAACTTGATCGGGTCAATCAGGTTATAAAATACTTGACCACCATAAACCAATACTAGCAAGAGGACTAGGCCCATCGTAGTATAGCTATAGTGAATCAAGGTCGATCCCACGAGGAACCAATTGTGGGTCATTTCATATATAAACAATTAATTAAGCATGTCAAGGACATGAGGCGGTCTACGACCAACGAGAAAACAAGAAAGGTAAAGACACGACCCGACACGATGTAATTAACCTCCCCAATTATAGTCTTTATCATTTGGACCTAGATAATTTATATAATAAACTGAACTTATTAATTGTCAACCCGTTTGTATCTATCTTAGATTGGCTACGGGAGTCATCCTCTTTAACTTGACTTAGCACCGGTAGGTCACTAGATCACTGTGATATTGTTACATGACTTCGCCTTTTAAGTGCCTCCATCTCATATAACTCACACGCTTACGACTTTAAGGATGCCGATATTGACCGTACACCTCATCTAGGCAACATTCCTATGGTTAGGCGTACTTCCTAAACGATTACTCAAGCTCTCGTCCAACTAGCAATTACCAAGTTATAGTCTCATGCTAATCTACGACGTACGTATAATCAGGTGCATGCAATTCTCAAATATAAACCTACCTAGATAACGCTGAACGTCCGTGAAGAGCAATTCATAAGCCTACCTAAGAGTTTTATATTGGTATTTCCTTTTTACACATTTTAATTAAACTAAGCGAGTAACGTAGCCATAGCCATACCTACTGAGATATTAAATTCTATTAAGTTAACCTAACCATAAAGACGTGGCTATTTAACGGATGAACAGGGGCTTGGTCGACCGAGTGAATAGGCTCGGTCGACCGAATGAACTTATTCGGTCACCCGAATCGATTTCGTCCCCAGATTACATCTCTGAACACATCTCTCAGCGTTTCTCATACAAAACGGACTAAATAGTAATCCGTCAAGAAATTATATAAATTAACATAGATGCACGGTAATTAAACAACATAGATTCATACATAGACTCTAGGTAGAGGACGTAGGGTATGTGATCCTCATAGACAAGGCATCGCCACCTCCCTAACGTCATAACCTAGATCTACATCATCTAACTATGAACAATTAACTCAAACGATAAAACATAATTGGGGGGAATTAATTACTTAAAAGAAAGAGCAGAGAAAATAAAGGCTTACATATTGAAGCCCTTAAATTCTTTGAAACCCTCAAATTATTCTACATTGTATCAAAGTTATATTATGAATTGTAAGATTGAAGAAAGAATGAAAGGATTAAGGGATGATTTACAATTTCTCGTAGCTGCTGCTTATATAGAGGCTGTAACCGACCTAGGGAGGATCTAGAAGATATACACGCAAAAATCCCATAAGTGACCGAACCGACATACTCGGTCGACCGAAGCTATAGGCTCGGTCGACCGAACCTATTTTTGGCACGTTTTAAATATTTTCTTCGTCTGTCTTGCTCCCCACTGCACGCTTGCGTGTTGATCTGATTAATCTTTCATTTAATGCTCCGATTTTCTCTTCATAATCTTGAGATTTCTCGATTGCACGATATTTATCTTACCGATTTATCACGATCTACAAAATCAGCAATTATCGCACAATAAATCGGTCTTTAATAATAAAAATAGCTAAATACCAATAATCATATTAATAATCACTTAACATTAAATAATAAATATAAACAAGTGATTTAATACGAAATATATATTATTTGGCTCGATTTAAGGATAATGTTGATGACATTTACGGGTATAATTTGACCGTCATCAGTTGCCCCCTAGTGGCGCTATTGGTTAATGCCGTTAGCTCGACACGTTTAAAGCTCAGCCTGGATCAGGCCATTTGACCTTTCTGCCAGCCACTACCTCGTCGAAACTTGGGTCAGTAGTTCGGCTGCAGAAACAGCACCTAACACATGGGGTGAAATCTTTGATAGCTTTCCAAATACGTTGAAACTGCCCCATGGTCGACTTCTTCTTCTTTTGAGTATTCTGATGACGCTTCAGCTTGCGCTCCCTCTCAAACTCTTCCATGTCCCAACTACCTGCTAGAACTTCTTCAGATCGACCACTACCGTCATCCTCTTAAAACAGGTGGGGTGAAAAAACTCGTCAAATTCTTCGACCTCTTTAGTACCACACCCGAGGATATCGAGGAAACGAACAATCAAAGGCTTTTCCTTGGGTTCACCAATGTAGTGCTTACACCTTTGACCATTTAGTCGAAACGGTTGGTCACCATAACCTCGTAGTTCTAAAACGCCTCCAGGAATAATTTGGAGAATCTCAAAGGGACCGGACCATCGTGTCCTCAGCTTACCAGAGAACAGATGTAACCTGGAATTGTATAGAAGAACTTGTTCCCCGACGTGAAATTCTCTCTTCTTAATCTTGGCGTCATGGAGGAGTTTCATCTTATCTTTACTGATCCTGGCGCTTTCGTAGGCCTGGAGTCTGAATTCGTCTAACTCATGCAACTGTTGCAGTCGATGCTTACCACAAGATTGGGAATCAAAGTTCAGAAAGTTTGTAGCCCAATAAGCTATATGCTCTAACTCGACTGGCAGATGACATGGCTTACCATTTGATATGGAGATGTACCCATAGGAGTCTTAAAGGCAGTCCTGTATGCCCATAGTACATCATCCAATTTCAAACTCTAGTCTTTTCTATGACTGTTGACCGTTTTTTTCCAGGATTTTCTTAATACTTTGGTTGCTCCTTTCAACCTGACCACTAGTCATCGGGTGATATGGTGTGCCTGTCTTATGGCGAACACCATACTTTTCAAGAACTTTCTCTAGGGGTCGGTTGCAGAAATGCGTTCCTTCATCACTGATCAAGGCTCGTGGACATCCAAATCTCACGAAGATGTTCTTCTTTAAGAATTTCATGACCGTCTTATGATCATTGTGAGGAGTGGCTTGAGCCTCCACCCATTTTGACACGTAATCCAAGCAGACTAAGATGTATTTGTTACCACAAGATTATGGGAATGGTCCCATAAAATCATTGCCCCATACATCAAAGACTTCGCATTCTAGGATGGGTTTCAAGGGCATGTCAAAACGCCTTGTCAAAGTTCCGGTTCTTTGGCATCTATCACACGCTTTACAGAAAGCTTCTGTATCTTTAAAGATCGTGGGCCAATAGAAACCGGATTGGAAGATCTTAGCAACGGTTTTCCAAGGACCAAAGTGACCTCCAGTGGGTCCACTGTGGCACTGCTCAATAATAACGCGCTGCTCGGATTCTGGAACACATCTTCTAAGCAGACCATCTTTACAGATCTTAAATAGATAAGGTTCATCCCAAACGAAAGATTTCAAATCAGAGAAGAACTTTTTCTTCTCCTGATAGGACAATTCTGGATCAAGATATCGGGAATGAAGGTAAATGACAATGGAAGAATACCATGGAACATCTGGAGCGCAGCCATCGATAAGCATAATGTTTTCTAGAGAAAAGTAAAGATCTATATCATCTAGATCATCCTTTTCCTCACTTAACATTCTCGAAACATGATCCGCCACGACGTTTTCACTGCCCTTTTTGTCTTTAATTTGAACGTCAAACTCTTGTAGGGTCAGTATCCAACGCAGCAAGCGCGGTTTGGCCTCCTTCTTCGTCATCAGATATCGCAAAGCAGCGTGATCAGTCCACACAATCACTTGAGCTCCTAACAAGTAACTACGAAACTTGTCCATAGCAAAGACTACGGCCAATAATTCCTTTTCGGTAGTAGTATAGTTAACTTGAGAAGGATTCAATGTGTGACTAGCGTAATAGATTGGCTGGAATTTCCCTTTGACTCTTTGTCCTAAAACAGCACCAACTGCATAGTTTGATGCGTCGCACATAAGCTCAAAAGGTAGATTCCAGTCAGGCGATATATGAATTGGAGCAGAGATTAAACGGTTCTTAAGCTCCTCAAACGCTTGCTTGCAACTCTCATCAAAATCGAACTCAACGTCTTCCTTAAGTAAAGTAGACATGGGCTTGGCTATCTTGGAGAAGTCTTGAATGAATCTTCTGTAGAAACCGACATGTCCAAGAAAGCCTCTCACTTCACGCACATTCTTCGGATAACTCATCTTCTCGATAGCTTCTACTTTTGCCCTGTCAACTTTTATACCTTTGGCGGAGATTTTGTGGCCAAGAACTATTCCCTCATCAACCATGAAATGGCATTTTTCCCAATTCAGAACTAAGTTCTTTTCCACACATCTGGATAACACTTGATCTAGATTGTCAAAACAGTAGTCGAAGGACTGACCAAAGACCGAAAAATCGTCCATAAAGATTTCCATACACTTCTCTACGAGCCCGTCACAGATAGCCAGCATACATCTTTGAAATGTAGATGGGGCATTGCAGAGACCAAATGGCATTCGCCTATAAGCGAATGTACCATAAGGGCAGGTGAAAGTGGTCTTTTCTTGGTCAGCTGGATCAATGGGTATCTGAAAGTATCCTGAATATCCATCCAAGAAGCAGTAGAATGCGTGCCCTGCCAGACGCTCAAGCATCTGGTCAATGAATGGAAGGGGAAAGTGATCTTTCATGGTCACCTCATTGAGCTTTCGATAATCGATGCAGACTCTGTAACCAGTAACAAGCCTCAGCGCTATTTCTTCTCCCTTCTCATTCTTCTCAATAGTAATTCCACCTTTCTTGGGAACTACCTGAGTCGGGGAAACCCATTCACTATCAGCGATGGCATAAATGATACCCATATCCAGAAGTTTGATGATCTCCTTCTTAACCACCTCTTGCATATGAGGGTTGAGCCTCCTCTGGGGCTGTCTAACACATTTCGCACCCTCATTTCTCTTGATCTTGTGCATACAGATGTCCGGAGATATTCTCTGATATCTCCTACTTTCCATCCAAAGGATTTCTCGTTCTTTTTCAAGACGTTGATTAATTTCATTTCTTCTAGTCGAGACAGCTTGGCAGATATAATCAAAGGAAGCTTGTCACCTTCTCTTAGAAACACATACTTCAGATGTTTAGGCAACGGCTTCAACACCAAATCTGCAGGGGGTCTTCTAAACTTGACTTAAGATCTCCACTTTTCAACTCAACATCGCTGAGTTTACCTAGCGGTCCCACTGCCAAAGCTTCTCATTTCAACAACTTTTCCTCAAAATCAGCTTCCAACTGATCCAGATTGACCACACCATGATTATTCAAATTATCAACCAGTCGCTCATATTCAGTTGTAACAGCCATGACTTGCTTTTCCATGAAATCATCGAAGTCATCAGACATATCCTCAATGGAAAAGCCGGTTGGAGGACCAGAGGGTACTTGAATGGATCTAGATACATTATAGCTTACTTCCTGGTCACCAACTCGTATCGTCACTCGCCCACCATCGCAGTCAATGAGGGCTCTAGCTGTAGACAGAAAAGGTCTTCCAAGTATCAGGGGGACATTTTCATCCTTTTCAATGTCTAGGATGTACCAGTCAACGGGAAAGGTAAATCTATCAATTTGAACTAATACGTCTTTCAGAATCCCCGCAGCTTTCTTAGAAGATCTATCAACGAATTGAAAATTCATGGTAGTGGGTTCTAGAAGATCAATTAAACCCAGTTGTTTGCACACAGACAATGGCATGAGGCTTATAGATGCACCCAGGTCACACAAAGAGTTAGGGAAGACCAGGCCTCCCATTAACACTGTAAGCACGAACTTTCCAGGGTCACCTCTCTTGGTTGGCAAGTCTTCATAATTGATCATTGAACAATCCTCACCAATCAGCCTCTCCATGTCTGACAACTTCCTTTTTGAAGAAACAACATCCTTGATGAATTTTGTATACTTAGGCATTTCAACCAAGACCTCGGATAATGGAAGATTAACCTGAGTATTTTTCAGAAGGTTTAGCACCTTTTCATACTTTTTATCTTCACTCAAAGGTATGTTTCTCTTTCTTGGTGGAAATGGAAGCTTTTTCAGATCGCTCTCAGAAAAGACTTTCTTCGAAGATGCACTGACAGCTTTGTCTTCCAGGTCCTTCCACCGAACAACTTTTTCAATCTTTTTATTAGTCAGGGGATCAGCCTCCTGACTTCCACTTGATTCTTCATTTCTCAGGGGATCAGCCACCTGAGGACTTCCAACTTTTTCACCTCTCATGGGATCAGCCACCTGAGTCTTCTTTTTCGGCCAAGGGGAGTGTAGGTGCTCAGCTTCCCCTCCTGCCTTATCACCGGCAGGAGGGGCTGGTGGTTTTCTGATGGGAAGGACCACTAACTTGAGTACCGCTTCTTAAATTCATCGTACTGGCCTCCTCTCTACCGTATGGAATTGAAGGTACGAGGTCAGTACATTGGCCATTGTTTAAATCGGTCTGAGCAACTTGACCATCCTTTGGATTCTTCTAAGTGAAACTGGGCAGCTGCCTTGGGGGTTTAGAAGCTAACTGTTCAGCCAGTTGCCCGATTTGCCTCTCAAGGTTCTTATTTGTAGTCATCAGGAGTTGGATACTCTTATTTTGCTCCTCCAATTTAGCTTCAAGATTGTTAGATTGGGAGGGGCCTTGAGAGTTTTGGAAATTTTGAGAATAGGGCTGGCTGGGCCGACTTTGGACAGCAGGATTAGAATTGGCGGGCCAATTCTGATTGAACCTTTGATTAGAATTGGAAAAATTGGAATTCTGATTCTGAGGAAAACCAGGGTTTCTATTGAAGTTTTGATTAGATTGAAATTAGAATTTGGATTGAAACTTGAAGGTTGATTGAACCCTTGGTTTTGGAGATTATTCTGGCCAGAAAATTGATTAAACCTTTGATTGTTCTGGCCATAGAATGCATTTACTTCAGCATTCTGTCCGTTCATAGGAAAGAATCTAGATGTGTGCCCCACCTCGTCACAATTCTAACATGTGACTTGATTATACTGTCCATGATCATGAACAGCATTCACTTGATAAGGTGCAGGGGAATTGAATTGACACTGGCCAATCATGTGGCGATCGACAACGACTCTCACAATATAGAACCCGAGGGTTCTGTGGAAAGAAGAAGCTTGATTAAATGATTCAAACTTGAGAAGTTGACATCCAGCCTGCAGCATGGCGATCAAACTTTGCATGTTTACTTCCTCAACCTTAGGAGGAGGAGGTGCTTGAATGTCTTGATAAGAGAGGGCGTAGTTATATTTGGCAATGTCCTCGAACAGTGCCCACCCCTCATCAGGCGTTTTCTTCAAAAACGCCCCACCAGATGAACTATTGACCATGCCTTTTGTAAGCTCGGTCAATCCACTAAAAGTGTTGACTTGCCTTTGCAAAGGGCAAGCCATGGTGGGGACACTTTCTAGGCAGAGACTTGAATCTTTTCCAACACTCGAAAAAGGATTCATTCTCCTTCTGGTAGAAAGTGAATATCTCATTTAAACACTGGGCTGTCTTTGAAGGTGGGAAATATTGACTTAAAAATTCTTTTTCAAGTTCAGACCAGGTGGTAATAGATTCAGTGGGGAGAGAGGTATACCACTCTTTAGCTTCTCCCTTTAAAGAAAATGGGAACAATTTCAGTTTTATAGCATCATCACTTACTCCTTGGATGCGTGTAGTACCGCATATCTCTAAGAATGTATGTAAGTGAGTATGGGGATTCTCTGACTGATAACCGTGGAAAATAGATGCATCTTGCATCATTTGAATGAGTCCCGGCTTTAGCTCGAAGGTGCATGCGATTATGGTCAGGTTAACAATAGCGGATTGACTTTGACTTCGCCTTTGGCATGGCGTAGTCCGCCAACGTCACGTCTATCTTCGCAGCCATAATTATGAAGTTTTCGAATTCTTCGCTAAACGATCCTCTAAATCTTGATCGGCTTCTTCGAAGGGCCGCGAACGGATTTTCCGCTGTTTGGCGGACTATGGTCCGCTCTAAGTCAGTGGTATACAGTAATGGTCCCTTTTGACTTCGAGTTTGCATAAACCGAACCAAAATCAGGTGGTTGAAGCCTAAAAACTAAGAATTAAAGCCAAATAAAAGAAAAATAAATAAAATAGTTAAGACAGGGGAATAGACGGACGTCCAGAAAACTGAACGGGCGTCTGCCTATAAATCGAGCTAGACGGGCGTCTGGAAGTCCAAACGCTCGTCTGATCAATGAAGAAGCGACATGACGCGTCAAATTGGATGGACGCTCGTCCGACAAGTTAAAAATGATTCAGAGTCAAGAAATTTGGAACAGACGGGTGTCCACTGGTCTAGACGTCCGTTTGGAAGCAGAAAAACGAAGAACAGAGCAGAAAAATATAGCAGAAAAGAAGGGGAAAGAAGAAAAAGAACAGAAACAGGAAGAGGAAACAGATGGAAAGGAAAAACTAATCACGAAGGAACTAAAAAAGGAAGACCTTAAACCCTAAACTAAAACGCTAATTACCTAAAACAAAAACAAAAACAAATACTAGGCAACCGTTTGGTTCCCCGGAAACGGCGCCAAAAACTTGTCACGGATTTTATTAACAAGTAATAAATTTATAATCCGGTATTCCCCAAGTGCAGGGATCGTAGTACAGTGACTAATACCGGGTCGATCTTACGGGGAACCAACGATTGGTAATCCTAGTTTTTGTTTAACTAAATATGTCACGAAAACTAACCTAAACAGCAATTAAAACTAAATGAGGTAAAAGTAAAGATAACACGAATGTAAAAGCGACGAATGAGAATGAATCTAAAGCCAGGAAAATACGGGTTGCGAACAATTTAAACTACGACTAAACCTAAGATGCAATAAGAAGATTTGATTTAAACTAAACAATTCAAGTTTTAAGGGATTAAATTCAAATTATAATGAGCAAACGAGCAATTGATCCACCTATCCTATCAACATTCAATTCCTAATCAGATTAATTCATGACTTCTAACCAAGTTGTGATTCACCTCATCTAAAGTATGAACCCTAATTTCTTAGATAGTCCATCTATTAATCTCTATCTTTCGATCTAGGATTAATGCTTTTTCTAACCAAAGATGTGAACTTTAATGTTTCTAATCTATAAATTTAACCTATTAACTCTCGTTATATAGATCAAATAACTATTCTTTTATCATGGGGATCTAGGGTTTACATGACTTTCATCAATGTAAAACAATCAAGCATGCACATCTTTCGATATAATTGCAATAAACATTCAAACATGATAAAGAAAGAACTTGTATTAAAAACTCACAAATTAAACAAGATTCGAATCTGAATAGTTGACGGATAGGCTTCACAATGCTCGTTCAAGGGCTTTTAGCCTCTAAGCATCCTCTTGAAAGCTTGGAATTGTTGAAGAAAAGAACATAAAACTAACTAATCTAATCTAGGATTTAAGTGCATAAAACTGAAGGAAAAGTATGTAAAAACGCAGCCTGAGCCGCCCCTAGGATTAGGGTTTTGAGTAATGTGTAATTGGTATCCTTAATGTGGAAAAACGCAGCTGTATTTATAGATGTCAAAGTCGGCTGTGCTGAGGCGGTGGAAGGACGCCCGCCCACCTATCTCGGGCGCTGTTCGCTCGACTTTGGACTTGCTTCAGACGCCCGTCCATACCAAGCGTCAAACTCTCTCGAATCAACTTTCTCCTCCTGGGCGCTTTCGTCCACATCTTGACGCTTCGTCCACTCTGGACGCTTGATTCAAGATTCAAGCATTGGGCGCCATCCAGGATCGACTTAATCTTGATTTGTCCATACTTATCTCTTTTTCATCAATCCAAATCATCATTATATGTTCTATCATCAATGTAATTCGACACTTATCTCTTTTTGATCATCATTTGAACATCAAACATGTACCTATAACACATCATAACATCGCAAAACGTAATATCATCCAAATAATCATAAAATCAAAATTAAAACACCAAAATTAACCTATTTTGCGAATAACTCGTTAAAAACATCATTTACTCAATAATTCCATTAAACACTCGTTTCTTATGCAAATTATAAAAATATGAGGGAAATTATCATAAAATATATAATTATAAAACGTATAAATTCACCCTTAACAAGTAACATTACCAAAGTAGCTTCGCGCTTGTGGTAATATTCAATGCTTCCACTAATCCGTGAGAGAGGGATTCTTGCAATGCATACTTTACTTTTAAAGAAAGTTTCTTTCTTGAGAGGTGTTAAAGCTTGAAACTACACAAATGCAAAAAAAATTCAAATTTTTAAGAGACTTGAGTATTTTTCTCGGTCTCCAAGTCCAAAAACCTTATGGATAACGCTCTTGCTTATTGCACCATGTCTTTACCCATTGTGAGGCATATGAAGTGGGAATACTGATGTTGGTAGGTTAAGACTGCGAAGTTAGCATAAACTTTAATCTTGCCATGAATAGATAAAACTAAATACACATGCACACATCACTTCGATTCATGACGAGTAGTGAATAATGGGTACCTTATGAGCATAAGTGGTATGAGTTGACTCGAGTTTCATGTGTAAGTATGATTTGACCACGGAAAATGTGTCTTGGGGAATGACTTATTGATGCTTTGTTCGGGACGATCAAAGTCTAAGTGGGGGGTAGTTGACGACGGTCAAATTATACCCGTAAAAGTCATCAACTTTGTCCTTAAATCGGGATTAATAATATATATTTTATGATAAATCACATGTTTATATTTATTATTTAATGTTATGTGATTTATATTATATAATTTGGTATTTATCCGTTTATATTATATATTTTGGTATTTATCCATTTTTATTTAAATATGATTTATTTTGGGATAAACATCTATTTTGCAGATTTGGATAATTATGGAGGATAAATACAAATGGAAGAATTAAAATCTCAAGATAAATCCAAGAAAATCCGGATGCATTGAAAATAAAGATCGGATAAGCATGACAAAAGCCGGAAAACCAATCCAAGATGGCGCCAACTTTGTGGGGGACGCATAAAGGGGGGCGCACCTTATTATTTTGACATCGGCCGGGAGTTATCTCTTATTTGTTTGACATTTTGAAGTATATCTCTTAATTAGCTTGAACCCCTATAAATAGAGGCATGTAGTACACGCCATTTACACACCTTAGAAGAATACAATTCACAACATTTGTTTTATTTTCAATATATGTTTTATTTATTTTATGTTCTTTCATTACGGAGTCGTTATAATCTCCGGTTAGAGATCGTATCGAGGAGTAGGAATCACGCTCGTCTTCGAGGGTAATGTCTACTCAATTATGCAATCTTTATTCGTAGATCTAATTTATTTCGTTATGGAGTAGTCTTTTTGTGTATTGATTTCATGATGTAGTTAATTAACGAACCCATGTTTATGTAGATCTGAGACGTAAAATATGTTTCACGAGCAAATCAGGTTCAGATATGAGCTTGTTGGCAGCGAGCCTATGTCTCATTGGTAGCAAGATCTGTGATGTTCTTGATTTGTCTGTGAACGGCTTTGACTACGTCAGGTTCTCTGCTTTGTAATTCAAACGAGTAATTAAACTTGATCAACTTAATTATTTGTCATCGTAATTTAACATGAGACCTAAAAAGTGATTGTTATTTAGGACAGAGATTGAATCGGTGTCTAAGAAGTATGCCTAACCATAGGAATGTTGCTTAGATGAGGTTACGGTTTATACCGGCATCCCTAGTATCGTAATTGTGTCATAAGTTATATGAGATGGAGACTAAAAATGTGAAGTCACATAATGGAGACACGATGATTTAGATGGCCTACCCGGAGCTAGATCTATTTTAGGGGATGACTCCCGTAGTCAGAATAATTAATCTTAAATGTCTTGTCTTGTCTTGTCGTCAATCTACATAGGATGGGGGAGTAATTACTACTAGCGTTATCCATTCCGTTTGCCAATTATTTATAAAACCTATAAAAATAAGTGTCTTAGTGTCGTTGTGTCTTTTGTTGGTTTTGTGTTTCTATTGTGTCAATTTTATTTCTACGTTATTTGTTGGTCGTAGACCGCCTTTAATTTGCTTTTTAGTTTAATAAGTCGTATTTCGTTTAAGCCGAGTCTCTATGGGATCGACCTCGACTCTATCTAACTATACTACGATTGAACCTAGTTCTCTTGCTAGTGTGTTATTTAGGTATCGAGTATTTTTATTACTTGGACCGTGCATCAAGATCCAAAGATGATATCATCAACATAGATTTGTACTAGCAATGTGCTTGTTCCTTCCTCTAGTTTGAATAGAGTCTTATCTATAGTTCCCTTGTTGAATCCATTCTTGATCAGAAATTGTGATAGTGTTTCATACCATGCTCTGGGTGCCTGTTTGAGTCCATAAAGAGGTTTCTTTAGTTTGTATACTTTGTCTTCCTTTCCTTTGAGTTGGAAACCAGTGGGTTGTTCCACATATACTACTTCTTCCAAAAGTCCATTCAGAAATGAACTTTTGACATCCATTTGATAGACTTTGAAATCTTTGTGTGCAACAAAAGCTAGAAAAAGTCTGATTGCCTCCAATCTTGCTACTGGTGCAAATGTTTCATCATAATCTATTCATACCAGCGAGAATAGCCTTTTGCAACTAGCCTTGCTTTGTTTCTGACAACAATTCCTTGTTCATCCATCTTGTTTCTGAATACCCATTTCGTTCCAATGATGTTGGCCATATCTAGTCTGTCAACAAGTTCCCAGACTTCATTCCTTTCAAATTTATTTAGTTCTTCTTGCATAGCTGTGATCCAATCTGCATCTTGAATTGCATCATCTATTGTCTTGGGTTCCGTTAGTGATAGAAAGCATGTTAACATATGCTCCAGTTGTCTTCTGGTTCTTACTCCTGTGTGAATATCTCCAATAACTTGTTCTTCAGGATGGTCTCTTAGCCAATTTAAGTCTGGTTGAAGTTGTTCTTCACTTGGTGCTTCTGTAATTTCATGTTGTGTATGAGCTTCAAGTTCTGGTGCTTCTTCTATTGTATTGACTTGTGGCTCATCTTGATTTCCAAAATTGTGATTCAGAATAGTTCCTGGTACTGTTGTATTCATATACACTTGTCTTTGTGCTGCTTCTTCTTCTTGTTCTTGAAGACTTTCACCATTAGTATATGGTTCATCAAAGACTACATGTATTGATTCTTCAATCATCAATGTTCTTTTGTTGAGTACTCTGAATGCTTTGCTGGTGTCTGAGTATCCCATGAAGATTGCTTCATCAGCCTTTTCATCAAAGGCATGCAGCTGATTCCTGTTCAAAACAAAGCATTTTGATCCAAACATATGTAAATATGAGATATTAGGTTTTCTACCATTTCATATTTCATATGGAGTCTTTCCATGATGTGTGTTGATAATTGATCTGTTACGTGTATGACATGTTTGTTTTCTTTGCTTGACCCAAAATCTCTTTGGCAAGCATGTACGCAATCATTGTTCATTTGCTTCTTTGAGAATTCTGTTTCTTCTTTCTCTACACCATTTTGTTGTGGGATTCTGCTGCTGCGAGATAATTGATGCAAGATACTCCATTTTCTTCACAATAGGTTACGATAATTTCATTATGAAATTCGATTGCCTCTATCGATCGATCTTGATGATCGATTCTTTCTCATTTTGGAGTCTTCTTAACAAATCTGCGACTTTTTGAGTGTTTCTTTCTTCTTGTTCATGAAGATGGTCCAGGTGTATTTTGAGTAGTCCTCCACCACTACCAGGGTGTATTTCATACCACTTACACTTACTGGTGTGACTGGTCCAAACAAGTCCATATGCAAATGTGATGTAGAATTCTTGTTGTTGATTGATAGGGTTTTGACTTGAAAGAGCTTTTGATTTGTTTCCCTTTCTGACATGCATCACATAGACTTTATTTCTTGAATGTGATCTCTGGCAGGCCTTCAACTAACTTGTTCTTTGATAATTTGTTGATAGTCTTGAAATTCAGGTGATTTAGTCTTCTATGCCATAACCAACTAGTTGGATGCTTTTGTTTTGACAAACAAACATGTTTCTGCCTTGGCTGTTTTCCAGTCCACCACATACATGTTATCTTTTCTTCTTCCTGCAAGTACTACTGTGTTTGTTTGACTGTGAATGACTTTGCATCCTTCCTTGTTGAAATGCACATTGTAGCCTTTGTCACAAAATTGACTGATGCTCATCAGATTGAAATTAAGTCCCTTGACATATGCAACATTTTGAATTTTCAGGTTGTTCTTGAGCATTATGCCTTCCCCCTTAATCTTGCCAGGGTTTTCTTTGCCTCCAAATATGACTTTGGGTCCATCAAAAGCTTTAAAGTCAGTGATCCATCTCTTGTTTCATGTCATGTGTCTGGAACATCCACTCTCTATGTACTAGACATCCTGCAAAACAAATTAATTAAGTTTAGGTACCCAACACTGTTTGGGTCCATACCTGTTAGTAGTCATGCCTCATACTCCAAGTGTATATCCAAATGATCTTCTTTTTGGATAATTAAAGTCATCAACTTCATATATATAAGGCATGGCAGAATAGCTTCTAGTATTTCTAATGAAGTTATTCTGATACTTTTCTCTACTTTTTCATGCATTTGCATCCTTCTTCACTCTCCAATATGTAGTGGGAAACCTGACTTGCTTCATGTGTATAGGAGTATACCTAGTTTGATTTTTCTTAAGCACATGATGCATATTATGAAATGGATTCTTCTTGTATTTTGGTGGTACAACATTCCAATCATCATCTGAAGGATAAAGTCTTCCTTTACCTTTCAGAAAGTCTTTGCTTTTGATTGACTTGATTGATGATTTAGTCTGCTGTTTTACTGCACTGGGTTTTGACTTCACCGGTACAGGATGAGTGGTTGAGACCATGGTCTGTCCCTTTCTGAATTTTTGTTCAATGTTGATCCTGGATTCAGAATTGTACTGACTATTGTTTCTACTCTCATCATCAATTATTATAAGCCAAGACCGAGATCTGAATCAAACCTTTTGAGGGTTTGTAAAGCGTTCATTTGTTGTCTTAACTGGTAGGGGGATTTTCTCAACTGATCTGTCAACAACAGATGTATGAACCTCTGCTGTTTGTTGATCATTTGAGAAGATTTCCTTACTAGTTAGTTCAACTTTTGCATTATCCAGTTCGTTCTTTAATCTTTTATTTTGCTTTCTTAGATCCTTGCATTCCTTTTCCAGAATTTCATGATTCATTTCAATTTCATCAAATATAGTCATGAGATTTTTGACTAGGTCTGCTGGATCTAAAGGGAGAATTGAAGATTGTGCAGTGTTAGAGGTGGATGCATTTGATGAAGAGTAAGAGCTAGATGTTACCTCAGTTTCATCTGATTCTTTGGCCATTAGACATAGGCTTGTTTTCTCAATTTTTGAGCTATCACCTTCATCTTCATCTAATTCTTTGGTCATGAGGCATAGACATGCTTTTTCATTGTCTGAGCTGTCTTCTTCATCACTATTATCTGAGTTATTATCAGATGATTCTTCATTCTTTTCACTGCTATATTCAGCCTTGAGTGCTTTCTTGGCTTTCCTCTTTTCAGATGCTTTGTATTTCTTCTTTTCATCATCTTTATCATTTTCTTCATGACAATCAGCCTTGAAGTGACCTTTCTTGTTGCAGTTGAAGCATCTGTATTCATCATCTTTCTTCTTCATGTCTTTGTTTGATCTTGACCTCTTGTTTGATGATGAGTTTCCTTTGAATGGCTTCTTTTTACTAAACCTGTCAAAACGTTTAACTAATAAAGCTACATGTTCTTTAAGTTCATGCGTCTCTTTGCTGATACAATCGGCAAAGTTACTTTGCTGGGGTGCAATCAGTGTAGTGACTTTTTGTGTCTCTGCCCGAGAACCATCTTCACCGTTCAGTTCGAATTCATGAGCTTTAAGTTGGGACATCAGTGTCAGAGTGTTAGTGCTTGCAAGGTTTGTTGTTCATCTGATTACTGATGTTATGATCTTCCATCTTTCAGGTAAGCCTCTCTAGATCTTTAAGCATACTTCTTTCTGGGGATATGTGTGACCAAGCGGTTGCAGTTCACTGATGATGCTAGAGAATCTGTTATCCATTTGATCAATGGATTCACCAGTATTCATTTTGAAATTTTCAAATTTCTATTTTGCAACATATAATTTGTTTTCTTTAACTCTTCAGATCCTTCATTTATCAATGCTAGCTTGTCCCACATTTCCTTCTCTGTTTTGCAATCTTTGATTCTCATGAACATGTTGCTATCTAGAGTCTTCAAAATCATATCTTTTGCAACAAAGTCTAGATTTGCTCTTCTCCTGTCATCCTTGGTCCAATCTTTCTTGGGTTTGTCTATTTCCTTTCCTTGATCTGCTCCTGTGGATACCACAGTCATGATCATTATTGGTCCATCATTGATTACGTCCAGCATCTCTTCATGAGTTGCTGCAAGATGAGACAACATTCTTATTTTATATTCATCAAAATTATTAACATTGAAAACATGTACTTTTGACATAAAGTTTGAAGAATCCATAAGTACAAATAATAGATTTATATGTGAATGAATAGAAAGCTCAGATTTGAAAACTACTTTGAAAATATGTGATCTCCTTGTTACCAGAAATTAGATCTGAACAAGTTTTGATATTAGGAACACTGCTCCGATACCAATTGTTGGTCCCAGAGAAGGGTAAAACTATAGTCAAGGGGGGGTGAATGACTATAGTGGAGTTTCAAAAACATTTTTTGTATTTAAAAGCTTTTGGGCAGCGGATAAGTCCCTGCTTACTACTGTGTTTCAAAGTAGTTTAGACAAACACAGATATAGATTATAATCTAGGCAATTTAAATGAATGCAGTAAAGTAAATTGACACAAGGCTTATATTGGTTCAGGGTGGTGTAATCCCTTCCACTCTTCTCCTGTGATGATTGGAGGAATTCACTATTGTTTTCACATATACAGTAGTATGATTGTCCTTGACTTCCCAAGCTTCACAATCTACAAGCCTATCACTCCTTGACTGTAACAGCTTTAGTGATTCAGTCTCTTTCACTGCTCCTTGAGATCAAATTCTTCAGCAGCTATCACAAGCACAACTCCTTCTTAGATGACTTGATTCGATTTGCTTGATTTATTGTGAATGAGATTCACAGACTTGATTGATCAATCTCGATCTTTGAATATGAAATTGTAGTTCGATGTACGAGTTGATCTCTAAATAAATCCTTGTAAGTTCAGAGAGAAGGCTTTTCAAATTGACAGAGTTTCTGCTTGCTTTTCTTTTTCTTTATCGTTATTTTTATATGTCTGTCAATGCCTTCTATTTATAGCCTTGAGTATCTTTGATTTGAAATTCCGTCCGTTGGCTATATTTATGAGGGGAATAATCTTTGATTTTACTCTTGATTCCCCCTTAATTATATTCTCCTTGATTTCAGTGATCGGATTTTTCCTTCAAATGTATAGCAGAAAATCCGTCCTTGATTGATCCTCCATTGATTGTACATTAAATGCATGATCCTCTGAATCTTCATCATATTTCAATTCTATTCTGAAATGGATTACTTCACCGTTCTTTGAGCGGTCGAGTGATCTATCTGACTTTGCCATTTGGATCTTCCTTCACTATTTTTGCCTTCACTTTGCCGAAAGCCAGTTTACTCTGCCGATTCACTATTTCCTTTATTACTTCAGTTTTAAAGGAGAATCTTTGTACTTCACTGATCATTGATTTGGGTGAGATCAGTGTACACCATATTTGAACATTGAATTTCATTACTTGAAATATACTCAGACTTATCCAAGGTCATCACAGACTTCCTTGGTTATAAGTCATACCATTAAGTCTTCACTGCTTCTCTGCTTGTGCTTGGCTGGCCTACTCTGCCGAATGTCTGCTTTACTTTGCCGTCCTACCAACTAGTACAATACTTGTATGACTTAACTTATACAATATGTCAGACTCTAAGTAAAGACTTATACAGAGAATTCTAACTTATTTCAGGCTTGCTATAACAGCTAGTATGGCCATCATCAAAACATAATAAAAGTGTTCCTGACAAAAACTTTACCGACGTGGGACTTTACAGCAGAAAATTGATCATAATACATGATAGTTAACTGTATATATTGTGATCATATGCCAGAAATGTAGTAAAAGTGTTAGTGATTTGGATGTATTAATGTTAATCGACGATACAGGGTTTCACCCCTTCACGTGTCGTCTAACGGTTGGTCCCCACAGCATGAGTAAGTATCGAAGCACGCATGTCGATGCCCAGACTCGGGGCTATGACGATCGACTTTTATGCAGTGTAGGACGAAGGTCCCAGCTCGACCACCGTAAGTCGGTTAAGTCGGCGTAGAGGACAGAGTCCACACCATCTACGAAGGTCCACTATCAGCATGATAACTTGGGCAAGGTGCAACACCCGTGAAGGTTAAATATGACAATAGCCTAGACCGACCTAATATTAGGGTTATGGCATGCATTATCCATATAAATATTAGGGTTACGTACGACTTGATTCCTAGACGAATACAGGATACGTAGGCAATCTAAGACTCAGCCGCAAATCTTAAAATCTACAACACGTTCTTAAGGCATTAGGGTTTGGGGTACTCATTATTGGATTCATTCAGGCCCGGATTAATTAGGTGACATAATCTGTCATCGTCAATAATGTTTTATGAGATCAACGTTGATGGCTTTATTTATATATTAAAAAAATGTGACTGCATAATATCCTTTTCTATTCTTCTTCTTTCTTTTTTTTCCCCAGGTTTTTCATATGTTTTTTTACGAATAATTGCTAGCGTAATCCAGGTTTTTTTTTTAATGCATAATTTGCGAGTAATTGACCGGATAATCTTCTTTTATTCAGTATTTGTGGTACTACATGTTTGAAGGTTATAAGAAGCATGTATATGTGTGGTACTATATGCTTTAAGCTTTGACATATATAACACACATAACCTTTTACACATTATAACCTCAAGCATGTAGTAAAAGTAAAGGGAAAAATTCGTATTAACCGATCAATTAATTGAAGCATCAAATCAAATACAGGCACACCCTATACGTTTCCATTTAAATGGATACACAAGAAATGGGGTGAAGGCTTCTACGTTACTTCCAAGTCCGCTGCACATAACATATGGGTCGTGATAATGTCTCGTAACGCCGCATTTAACGACCAAGAGATGGGACGCGGGATAACATATCACGGCACTTAGGGCGAGCATAGGTCAGAAAACTTTTGCGCTTAGTGTACCAAAGAGAAATGTTTTGGATAATGATATTGCGGTGAATACTAGATTTGCGATAATGGGTTTATATCGAGGATACATGGCTGTATATGAATGATTTCTCCAGAGAGATAGTGGTGGATATCAAGAACAAGGCTGCCGGACTAATGCTTATGAGAGGAAACACGAATGAGTCGAAAAATTGACAGAGTAGCTATGTGTATATTAGTTCTTAGCTTCTTTCTATTTGTGATCCCATATATATAGGCTAGGACTAAGTCGGTTGATTGTTCATGACAAGACAATTAAAAGGATATAATTAGAGATAATCATACAAATAATACAAGTGGACCGGCCAGCTGTCTGGATAAGTATGGCGGACAATGGACCTTTTTGTAGGTCGGACTCATATATGCCTTGTCTTGATGTCAGCCTAACATTATGGGTAGAATTCACACAGAAGTGAGGGTTCCGACTTATTGCCAGCGGACAGGATCCAGCGGACAGATTGCGGACAGGGCCCGACTTACGAACGGCGGGTAGGGTCCGGCTTATGAATTGCAGACTGGGGGGATGGGGGCCCAAGATCTGTTATTGGGCTATTAAAATAGGCCCAATCTGGATGAACAGAGCCTCAATCTTGTTCAGGTATATCAGTGGCCCCTACTCTGTGCCTTGCGTGTCAGCCAAGGCGGAGAGTAGAGTTCCAAAAAAGCAGAAGAGAACATACCCTGACGTTGTCGTTTGTGACAGATGCCGAAGAATAGCTATCGGGATTAAATCAGTGTTGATATTGCATTGCAAATTACCTATTATATGTTGTGCGTGTAACGAACAGGCTTAGACACCGCTTTATGGAATGAACGGGTTTAGATGGCCGTGAGCCATGTATGCTGTGCATTGTATTGGACAAGCTTAGACGCCGATAACGCTCTGTCAGGCTTAGATGCCTGGCTATGAAGCGCACGGGTTCAGACGGCCGTAGGCCATTTTGAGTTGAGTCCGTAAGCCGTGTTGAGTCGAGTCCGTTGACCAAAGTCGTTGAAAGGGCAATGCTTGTATCTGTTCGTGAAATGTCACATCCGTTGCAGTTAATGATGTGACGTTTGACATGAACCGTCCTCTCTTCTGATTGGCCAAGAGGACTCGGTAACCGTTCTAGGCAATAATTGCATTTGAATTTCGAATTCGAACCGACGCTTCCCTCCATTTCCTCTTCTATAAATAGAGGCTTCCCCCATCTCTGTTACACTTTTCTCTTCTCTGAAAATAATTTCGACAAGCATAGTAAGAGGATTCCGGCGAGTGTAAGCATATTCAGGAAAGCAAGCAATCTCAGGCATAAGACAGCATCTTACACCCTTATTTCACCAATCAGTTATGATTCCGTATGGTTTTACTGTTCTTTTTGCTTCGATTTTGCCTTTCCTCATGTGATTAAGGGTTGAACTTGACTGAAATGATGTTAGAATTTAGGGTTCCCTTGATTTTGAGTTGTAAATTCACCTTGCTATGCTACAATGTGCTTGTGCCCCTTTCCTAGAAACCCATCGGAAGATAAGTGCCCATATTGTTGCCAAGGTCAATTGATTTTGTTTGGGGTTTTTCTGGGTTAATTGATTAAGGAAAATGGAGGGGCGAGGTGTCGGGGTGTGATAATTCTCACTTCGGGCCGACTTCCATGTCAGGGTGATTTAAATTAATCCACCTCGCCCTGTTTCTTTTCCAGAATGTCTTCAGAGCATACACAATCAGACGAGGAAACCGGGCCACTACCGGCTATGGCTCTGAGGAGGTCAGCATGGAAGAGGTCAATACAAGTGACGAGGAGGAGGTACTCGAAGAAGAAGAAGAGGTTGTCGAGGTCGAATCTTATTCAGGAGTTGAGGAGGATGAAAAGGAGGTCGAGGTAATTGGCGAGGGTGCTACCTGGGGCGAGGTCGAGGATGAGGACCAAGATCAGGCATCGCTGTGTGACCATATTAACTGAATCCAAAAAGTGGTGACCCCCGGGGTCACTACTTGCAGCGCAATGCTCAAGAAAGACATGGAAACCGTGCAGGTGTCGAAGATGGCTGTAGCATCCCGGAAAGCCGCGGCGTCTAAGAAAACAGTCGTGCCCAAGAAGACGGCCTTATCTGATGAGCCTGACAAAAAGAAGAGGCCTCCCAAAAAGAGGTCATTCGTTGTGGAGATAGAGCTCGCGGAGCAAAAATGTGCTGATAGCAACCTCATAGCTCGATAGAGGGAGTTTCAAGATCATACCGCCTGTGATATTCTGGGGGGATTATCGGTTTGCCAGTATGGGTGCGCTGAACGTGTCACGGACTTGAGGTCGAGATGATGATGATTATCTGTGGTTGCATTACAACCACTTAGTTTCTAGGCTCAGACTGCCCTTTGACCCGTTTTTCATTAGATCTATTGAAGAATTGAAGGTTATGCATTGCGACCTTAGCTTGGGGGTGGTCCAGGTGGTGATGTCCTTTATCATAATAAGTCGGCTCAGTGGTCACGAGCCATCGATGGCGGTGCTACTCTATTTTTACGGCATCAATAGAAAGGGTGATGCTGGGCAGATTCAACCATGGTGTAGGTCGAGCAGTGGTAGACCTCAGATATTATTCGATCTTCCCGACAAAGTGACGGACTGGGATAAGAGATGTATGAGGGTGGAGTCCCGAATAGGATGGCCGTTTGAGAAGCTTCATGCGAACTCCGTTAAGACCGATCTTCTGAAAGCCATTAAAACTCAGGAGGCCAATGACGGGTTTATAGCCGAGCTCAAGGAGTTCCTCGAGTACACCCGAAAAAGGACAAGATCAGGCTCGGGCCTATAACTGAAAGCTTCTCTTAGATGTTAGTGAACCTTATCTTAGAAGGGCAGGACTGTTCGGAGCGAGTATCGGGGAGCCCTTGGTGATGGTCGAACCATTGCCTACTGATCCCGATTTTTACGGGGAGTGCCACTTCGGCAAATGCATGCCCTATCAGTGTAAACTTTGTTTTGGCAACCCTTAGTTCCGGGCTCCGAGAATGATTTCCACTTGTATTCTTTCATTTATGCTCTTTTTATTATTTTGACTGTCTCTGATAAATATTGTCCTTTGCAGGTACCATGGATGCTTTTAAACAACGTATCTTGCTGGGTGCTAGGAAAACAGCGGGCGAGGAGAAGAGAGCTGCTGAGCTGAAGGGAGTCAAGACCACGCTCTCTATGGTCGATATCCGAAAAGATGCACCGGGAGCTTCTGGATCTAAGGCCGGGAAGTTGACCCAGCCACCAGCGAAACAAGTGACAGGCAAAGCCACAACGGGCAAGAACTTAAATCAAACAGTTCTGACCAAGCCGCCGGTTGGCGATAAGAAAATGAGAGTTGTTGTTGAGGAGCTTAACCCTGCTGGGGGTAGGGATGTCGAGCTTAGACGCTACTATGGTATTGAACGCCGCAAGAATGGCCGGGAACGATCTGCAGGTACAGCTTCATGCTGCCGAGGCTGAAAATCTGAGCGAATCAAGCGGTGGCTGAAGTTGAGGTTCGAAGAAGCGGCTTGTAGAGTGATGGTGCAAAAAGCGACTCAGCGAGGCGAAGAAGATGCAGTGAGAGGCCCAAAAGAACTCGGAGTGGCTAGAGAAGCTTAATACTGAACTTGCAGAGAGACACAGAGTGGTTGCTCAGTCCATGAAAGAGATGCAGCAGCGGGTTAATGAGGCCAAACCCCACAAGGAAGCCGAGCAAGAGATAAACACTGATTTGGGGAAGCTGCTGGCGGAGTTAAGTTCCGGATTTCAGGCCCAGATAGAGGGTGCAAGGACGGGTGCTGCGTTTAGAATTTCCTGATGGGATATGATCAAGGGTTTTATCATATCGCAAGGTGTGTGTGTGCTCGCGGCGTCGACGTTCCAGACGTTGAAACCTTGCGGGACTGGATCCTTACTCCTCCCTTTGCTGATCATCTGAAGGGTTTCCACCCGCAAATCCCCTTCTCTGAGGTCGAATTGCAGACTTATGCTGAGGGTTGGAAGGCACCCCCAGTTGATGAGGAGAACCTGAGGGAATTAGTGCTCCATGCTACCCGGAGTCCGACCTAGGAAGAAGCACAAGATGCTGAGGATAGAGCACAAGTTGAGTGAACAGAGTTTAATACGAATGCCGACCAGATGCTGCATCCTTCACTCAGCGCAGAGAACGTCGGCGATGAGAACATGCGGCCGAAAGACTCTTATACTTGTTGCTTCTGCCTTGTATGAACAATATTTTGATTTTGCATTTAAGCATCATTTGATTTTGTATAAAGTTTTCCATTCCGTACTTTGTAATCACATTCTCTTCATTTGTTGAAAATATGAAGTCTCTTTTGTGCTCGTCTGTATGTTTACTTTTTGCTCGAATTTATTGCATATATCGAGTCCGACTGTAGTAGTATCCTCTGACCCCCTTTTTTTGAGATAAGATTCAAAGTCAAATCCGAAAGCACTTATCTGAAATAACTACTTCAATGAATGAAATTATCCCGCAGTCCGACCCGTTTGTTTCAGATAAGATTTGAAGTTGTCTGCTCGTAGCATGAAAATTCTCCATAATATGCCCTGTTGAATCTTATCTCAAATAACTGCTCGCTCGCATAATAGTAAAAGACGAACTTAATCTAAAATGAAACATCCCATTAAAGCTTAAAAGACGAACCTTAAAGCTTTTTCGATTTCCTCTGTTTTCCCGGGCTCCATTAGAATAAATCTGGCCCTACATCCGCTTCGACATGATGCCCCATCAACATATAACTGCCAGCATTGATAGGGTTTGTTTGGAGCCGCGGTGGGCTCAAATGGTATAGGAGAACTTGGTTGAGTCGAACTAAAACTTGTCTCAACAATCAAATCAGGCAATGCTTGAGCTTTGATAGCTTTTCTAGGTTGATACCGAATATCAAACTCAGTGATTTCGATAGCCCATCGGCGCAAGCAACCTGAAAGGTTGGGCTTATGTAGTATTTGGCATATTGGACTATTTGTTAAGACAATTATAGTGTGCGAAGTAAAATAGCCCCTATGTTTGCAGGCAGCGATAACAATCGAGTAGGCTAACTTTTCAACATTAAAATATCGACTCTCCACCGGACTGAGAGCCTTGCTTACATAATAAACGGGATTTTGGAGGATGCCGGCCTCCTTAACAAGAACGGCAGCAATAGCCCGGTCTGAGGCCGCCAAGTACAAAAACAAAACATCTCCTTTTACAAGGTTAATCAAAAGAGGTGGCTTCCCTAGGTATTCCTTGAGGGCTTGAAAATCCTGAGAACATTCTGCATTCCACAAAAAATATTTGTCCCCTTTAAGTATTTTGAAGAATGGGAGACATTTTTATGCTGACTTTGAGATAAAATGAAATGACACATGATGCCTCTGAACTTCTTTGATGGTTGTGGATTCCTTCATGTTGAGAAAAGCTTGAATTTTTCCGGGGTTAGCCTTGATGCCTCGGTGACTAACCTTGAACCCCAGAAACTTGCATGCCTGGACACCAAATGTAAATTTGGCTGGATTGAGTTTCATTGAGTGTTTCAGAACATTGCTGAAGGTCTCTTGAAGGTCAACGGTGTGATCGTCACCAGCAGACTTGAAAACCATATCATCTATACATGCCTCAATGTTTTTACCAATCTGCAAACTAAAAATTTTGTTGACCATCCGCTGATAAGTCAAACCCGTGTTTTTCTGCGTGAATGGCATCATCTCATATTAGTATAAGCCCCCAGCAGCTCTGAAGGCCTTTTTTTCTTTATCGGACTCAGCCATCCGCACCTGATGATACCCCGAATATGTGTCCAGAAAACTAAGAACCTCAAACCTGGATATGGAATCAACTAACCGATCGATTCGAGGAAGTTGATAAGGATCTTTCAGACAAGCCTTGCTAATGTCCGTGAAGTCGACACACATCCTCCACTTGCCATTATGTTTCTTTACCATAACTACGTTCGCTATCCTGGTGGGGTAGGCTATCTCCTTTATGATCCCCGCTTCAAGAAGCTTTCCGACATCTACCTTAACCGCAGCCTCTTTCTCCATCGTGAATTGTCGAGCCCACTGCTGTATGGGTTTGAAAGTAGAGTCGACATTGAGATGATGGAGGGCGACGTCGGCCTCGACTCCTCTCATGTCCGTAACCACCAAGGCAAATGCATCTAGGTTTTCTTTGAGCAGCTTAATCAAAGCTTCATTTCAGAGAGACTCAGAAGAGCTCTTATTTAGATCTTTTGTTTAGGATACTCATCGTTGACAATCACCTCGACCAACTAATCTTCAGCTATCAAATCAGGCTCATCCCTGACTTGCAAAGTTTCACACTCCACTTTGATAGGTAGAGGTTCTCTTACCACCCTGATCATATTGATGTTCTCCATATCATCCGGATGCTCTATCCGGGCCATTTGTTTCCCGTCCTCATTTCATGTATATAGGTGAGGACGGTTGCGGGTTCGCTGATTGACGTTCCGACCCTTTACCCGGAGATGGAATCAACTAACCGATCGATTCGAGGAAGTTGATAAGGATCTTTCGGACAAGACTTGTTGATGCCCGTGAAGTCGACACACATCCTCCACTTGCCATTATGTTTATTTACCATAACTACGTTCGCTAGCCAGGTGGGGTAGGCTAGCTCCTTTATGATTCCCGCTTGAAGAAGCTTTCTGACCTCTACCTTAACTGCATCCTCTTTCTCCGTCGTGAATTGTTGAGCCCGCTGCTGTATGGGTTTGAAAGTAGAGTCGATGTTGAGATGATGGAGGGAGACGTCGGCCTCGACTCCTCTCATGTCCATAACCACCAAACCAAATGCATCTAGTTTTTCTTTAAGCAGCTTAATAAAAGCTTCTTTTTCAGTGAGACTCAGACGAGCTCCTATTTTGATATTTTGTTCAGGATACTCATCGTTGACAATCACCTCGACCAACTAATCTTCAGCTGTGAAATCGGGCTCATCCCTAACTTGCAAAGTTTCACACTCCACTTTTGATAGGTAGAGGTTCTCCTACCACCCTGGTCATATTGATGTTCTCCATATCATCAGGCTGCTCTATCCGGGCCTTTTTGTTTCACGTCCTCATTTCATGTATATAGGTGAGGACGGTTGCGGGTTCGCTGATCGACATTCCGACCCTTTCCTCGGAGATTGAATCAACTAACCGATCGATTCGAGGAAGTTGATAAGGATCTTTCGGACAAGCCTTCTTGATGTCCGTGAAGTCGACATACATCCTACACTTGCCATTATGTTTATTTACCATAACTACGTTCGCTAGCCAGGTGGGGTAGGCTAGCTCCTTTATGATCCCCGCTTGAAGAATCTTTCCGACCTCTACCTTACCCGCAGCCTCTTTCTCTGTCGTGAATTGTCGAGCCCGCTGCTGTATGGGTTTGAAAGTAGAGTCGACGTTGAGATGATGGAGGGAGACGTCGGCCTCGACTCCTCTCATGTCCGTAACCACCAAGGCAAATGCATATAGGTTTTCTTTGAGCAGCTTATTCAAAGCTTCTTTTTCGGTGAGACTCAGACGAGCTCCTATTTTGATATTTTGTTCAGGATACTCATCGTTGACAACAACCTCGACCAACTAATCTTCAGCTGTGAAATCGGGCTCATCCCTGACTTGCAAAGTTTCACACTCCAATTTTGATAGGTGGAGGTTCTCCTACCACCCTGATCATTTTGATGTTCTTCATATCATCAGGCTGCTCTATCCAGGCCTCTTTGTTTCCTGTCCTCATTTCATGTATATAGGTGAGGACGGTTGTGGGTTCGCTGATCGACGTTCTGACCCTTTCCCTAATTGTTTTAATATTGGCGTTCTGATTATCATGTTGTAATTGGATTGGAGATCGACCACGAGAAATTTTACTTTTTCTGTCCAGAAAGGCGCATAATCTCCCATTTGCACATCCAAGTCGATGGCCCTCTTGACCTGTATTCTATGATTGGTGAAACCTTCAAGGGTTCCATTATACGGCCTCAAATTGGAGTCGTTGAACCCCAGCTCTTTGAAGCAATTGTAGTATAAGATGTCCCGACACGCTCCCGTGTCTATCATGACCCTGTTGACGCATGCTTGATTGACTACTACCAACACACAAAGACACATGTCCTCCACATTCATGGAAGTCACCAGCTCGCTTCGGGTAAAAGCAGGAGGTTGCTCATTGCCACGCAGGACAGCTGGCTTTTCCACGTGTTTGTTTATAGAGCCGATACGGCTTTTGATTTGGTTGTTGCTGGGAGGAGTCTCGGTGATCATTCAAATATGTCTATCGTACTGACGGGCTTGCTGATTTTTTCTGTCCGTCCCCTCAGCATCTCTCTTATAGTGATCATGATTTCCACGAGCGAGTAATTTTTCATTCGCTCTTTTGAATTGCATACATTCGTCGGTGGTATGACCCTTGTCCCGATGATACGTGCAATACTTGGTTGTGTCACGGTGTGGATCAGGCATCATTGCAGGTCTCATTCGGGCTATTTGATGTCCTGATCTCGATTACTATCCCTAGGCGGGCTATGCTCAGCCCTCTGTTTGCCCTTGTTGGACGTCGACGAACCCTTATTACCCGCCGTTGCGGTGTACTTCCTCGTTGAACTTAACATTTCTTGAAGGTTCGACGGTGGCGTTAAAGCATAATAGGATTTTAGATAACCGGGATTCAAACCCGTTTCAAAGATGCTCATCAAAACATTGTCCGCTAAGCCCCGGGTTAGCTCACACTTTGTAAAACCGCTCATAGTAGCTACGGGTACCCTCATTTTCACCTTGCAGGACCTCGTGAAGGTCGATGTGTGTCTTCTTAGGTCCTCCCACTGACTTAAAGTCAGCTATAAACTTGTTTATCAAATCATCCCAAGATAAGATTGAACCCGGCGGGAGACAGCGGACCAATGACGCCGCTCTATCCTACATCGACCCCACAAAAGCTATGCACCACACCTCACTGCTAGGCGTAAATAGAATCATCCTACTCTGGAAGGCTGAAAGCCAATCCAAAGGGTCAGTATCTCTATGATAATTAGTGAAATTCGGGTAGTGTGTACCTCATATTGGAGCCGCTTTCAAAATGTTAGGATGAAGGATGCTTGTAGCCAAGGTAGGATTGATCTCTTTTCCGGTCCTTCCATTTTGTAACTCCTCTATCTGCTTTCTCATTATACCCATCTCATCCTTATTTTCTAGGATAGTGGGGAGTTGCGTATAACTTTCCTCGGCTTGTGACCCCCCTGTTCTTCCACGCTGGTACAGACATGTCGGGGGTTCTAAGGCCGTCCTGGGGATGCACCGCGGTCATCGACCACGGGCCCTAGATGGACTAAATTTGATTTCCTTCCCACCTTTGGTTGAGAAGTGGCATGACTGCTCCTCTCTCTCTCTCTCTCTGACCGCTGAGGTTGAGCTGTTTTCTATGGGTTGAGAGTGGGTTGTACCTCCGTCGGTGCTGGTATGAGGGGGATAAACTTGTGGATAGGTTGAGGAGGCAGACCTCCGTGATGAGTAGCATGTTACCCACACTCATTTCCTACACGTATTCCATATACGCTTGAAGAGCTATCGTATAAGGGCTTTGTTGTCAGGGTGTTCCCCCTACTGAGTCTGCTTCCTGCTTGTCATTCGGACGAGAGGCCCCGGCAATAACTTTCCCGCGGCTCTTTCTAGTCGCCGCTTCATGTATCTCACGGATTCGGGTCCTTTCCCTTATGTAAGCCCGCATATCGGGAGTGATATCCTGTCCAGCATCAGCCCCGGCGGACAAAACTCTCCTGCTTGATTCTCCACACGGCGTGTTCACTCCACGTGGAGGGCCCTGGTTGCCCGCCTTAGTCGGTGTAGCAGGTATCATGTTTTTCCCGCATGTCATGTTGATACCTTACATATATTATACTTGACATTTGTTGGTACAATATCCTCCAAATTCCCAAATTGATACTTTTCCCAGGTGACTTTTAACAACCAAACACTTCTCGTTTAACTTGAAGATCTAAACTGACCAAGAGTACATACATCAACCTAGGTATTAAGAGGGACTCGTGTTTGAGTTTATGAATATGTTCCTTCAAGTTGAGCATGTTTGGACGGAAACAGGTGATCCTTGCTCTGAGTTGTTCCTAAGATGATGAAAATGATGACTTCTGGGCTGGATTACCCTAGGAGATCAAAGCTTTTGCTGATCGGAGAATCAAAGAAACCTGTGTGACCTCGTTGGCGGTGAGACTGAATTTGCGGTGGAGCAAACTCTTCAAAGATGCTGAATGATAATGATTTTCCGGTAACGGAGCCAACTGATATTGCGGTGAATGGCAGATTTGAGGTAACAGGTTTATATCGAGGATATATGGATGTATATGAATAATTGATTCAGAGAGATAGTGGTGGATATCAAGAACAAGGCTGCCGGACTAATGCTTATGAGAGGAAACACGAGTGAGGCGACAAATTGACAGAGTAGCTCTGTGTATATTAATTCTTAGATTCTTTCTATTACATTGTGATCCCATATATATAGGCTAGCACTAAGTCGGTTGACTGTTCATGACAATACAATTAAAAGGATATAATAGAGATAATCACACAAATAATACAAGTGGACCAACCAGCTATCTGGATAAGTATGGCGGACAGCGGACTCTTTTGTAGGTCAGACTCATATCTGCCTTGTCTTGATGTCAGCCTGACAATACTGGTAGAATTCACACAGAAGTGAGGGGTCCGACTTATAGCCAGCAGACAGGATCCGGCTTACAGATTGTGGACATGGCCCGACTTACGAACGGCGAGTAGGGTCCGGCTTATGAATTGCGGACTGAGAGGATGGGAGCCCAAGATCTGTTATTGGCCCATGAAAATAGGCCCAATATGGATGAACATGGCTCCAATCTAGTTCAGGTATATCAGATAATACACAAGAAAGTGTTCGGACATGTGAATTCTGTGGTGCACAAATCAAGGTGGAATTTCTGGGTTAACTATTATCCCTCTCAACTTCTGCAATTGGACATGCGATAAATGTGCTGGAATCAAGTAAACTGCACAGTCAGACTAGCATGTTTTGAAATGGTATTCAGACAATGGAATTGTTTCGTTTGGACTTTTATAATAAACGGATAACGTTTTGTAATTGAGTCTATGTATAATTACAATTTAGTATCTTGTAATACTTTTTTTTGATTTTTTCCACAACATGTGATAGCCTCCAATTCTTTCTGAAAGTTGCCTCTTCTTTTCCAGGTACACATGCCATACGTAATGAACCTGAAAAGTGAACATGTGATTCAATTCAAGCGTTCAATTTTTCTTATATACACTATAATGTTTGATATTGGACTCACATTCCGGAAAGAAAAAGGAAAAAAAAAAAAAAACACGTGACATTCAACTATTACATGTAGTAACATAGATGAAGTAACACACTGTTACCTATAACATTGGACTTTCACAAATAATAACACACATGAAGTAACTGTAATATCCCGATTTTTTAAAAAGGGCAATTCGGTCTTTTAGCAAAAATCAGAATGTTATGTTATTTAATTAAGGGAATTAAAGAAAAAGGAAAAGGATTAATTGGATTTTTATTAATAAGGAATAATTAGATTTTAATTGGGATTATAAAAGGAAAACTAATCCTAAATTAACCTAGTTGTTGTTTTACGTAAAAATCATCAAGAGATGCGAAATTTTTGAGAAAAAAGAAGAGAAGAGGTGTTGGGGAGATTTTGCATCATTAAAACAAAAGAAAATTTATAAAACCTATACTACCATGCAAAACTACCTCCTAACCGGCCGAATACCGGGTAGTTGCTAGTAAAGTTGGATAAGTATGCGGGTATCGATCCTCGAGGAAAAGGGCTATTGAATCTAGCTTATTAATTCTTCTTTATTAACCTAAACCTAAACTAAAGCGGAAAATAAAGCGAATGAGAGGATTGTTAATCCAAAGCCGGGAAGGATAAAAGCGATAAAAACATAAAATAAATCTAAACTATAACTACGAAAAAAATAAAACTAACTAACTTGAACATGATAATGATTGAAGTAAATCAACATGAAACAAATCATGATCCACCATCCCGCAACCCTTAATTTTCTCCTAGATTATCTTATAATGATTTAATTCAAGTTGTGGTTTCACCTATCAAGCGTATGAATTCCTACTTTCAGTAGATGAATTAGCCTATCAATCTCTATCTTTCGATTTACGGAGATTAACGCATCATAAAATAAACCAAGGTGCAAGATTTACTAGATCTAACAACCTAGACATTCAACCTATCAACTTTAGTTTGACATAGATCAAAACGTCTATTCTTTCCTATGGTGATCTCGCGTTTACACGACTTTCGTCCCACGGTAAACATCAATCGCAAACATCTTTCGATATAAATTTGCAATAACAAATAATCATAGAAAAGATACTGAACTTGGAATTTAAACTTACAAGATATCCGAAAAAGAAAGTAAAACGCTGCGAAAAGATATCCATGGCTGCTCCATGTTTATTCAACCTCAAAACATCATCATGGTTCAAGAAGCGAAGGAAAAACAAACAAAATAAAAGACCTAATCTAACCCCGATCACCCGAGCACAAGGCTCGGGTGATCGGGCTTGAAAGCTCGAAAGCGGCTGCTTTATGCATTGTAATTTTCGTATGAAAAATCTGATGTAATTAGGGTTGGAATCGCAGCTGCTTTTATAGACTTTTAAGTCGGCTGCTCTGATAACCGTGGCGGACGCCCGTTTGAAGATTCGGACGCTCGTCCTGTATTTTCAGCAACAGCATCCAAACTTGTAACGCTCATATCTCGGGCCTCGTAAGTCGGAATGAAGTGATTCAAAATCCTGTAGAATCCTCTCTTCAAGCCCTACAAATCTTCTCTTGAGGTCGAGAGTCAAATCAGTGTATATCATGTCAATAACTGCGTTGCAAGGTCGTCACTACCCGGAATCCTGATTTTCCGACATTTATCTTGATTGATTTCTTTCCTTATATCTTTCAATCTTCCATAACTTTGATTGATCCTTTCCAAGCACGAATTTGGCTCTCTAAAATCCTCTCTTCCATCATCAATGAGTATCTACAACAATAGGAAAACATACCAAAGCGTAACGTATTTCCAAAATAACATAAAATCATCATTTAAGCACATAATTCGTTACGTTTCGCAATTCAACTATTAAAAACACCATTCGCTCGATATTTCAATATAAAGCTCGATTTCTATGAGAAACATACGAATATGGAGAGAATTGATGTAAAATATATCCTTATAAAACGTACAAAATCACCCTTAACAAGAGGCTTTCGATTTTCGAAGCTAATCCGTTGCTCTTTTCAACAGACATCTCAAGGGAGAAAGGATCACCGCGAGAAGAGGATCGTTTTGATATCAACAATCCCTAAATCCGTTAACGTAAGTTTTTCCCTCATCGTTCTCATTATTAGGGTTTATCCATCATCGTGTTAGGCTGCATTTTTCTGAGTTTAAACATCGTAGTGATCGTCTTTGGATTGATCGTTTTTAGGTTGGAGTTAAAGGTTTAACCTTTCCAAGACTTTGGTAACTTTGGATCGTTGGACCACGCAAATTAAGGTAACGTGGTGTTCTTATCATATGACTAAGGTGTCGTAAGGTTATAGAGCAATTTGTATGTTATTTGCACTGTTTTTAGTCTGATATGTTGGAGTTTGGGTTGGATTTTGGTTGGAAATCGTATTTACACAGTTGCAGAATTTCTGGGGAATTCCCAGGCGGACGGGCGTCTGCGTGAGGGCGGACGGGCGTCCGAGGTAGCGGCAGCTCAGACGAGCGTTTGGAATTTTACGGACGGGCGTTTGAGGGTCCAGTTTTGATACAGGATGTGGCTGAATTTCACGGACGGGCGTCTAGGGGTTGGTGGACGCACGTCCAAGTCAGACGGGCGTTCACATAGGGTCAGACGGGCGTTCGACCAGTTTATTCTGTTTTTCACTGTTTTCGTGTCCGCTTGGGTTCAGGCTTCATAATCATGCTTTTACTACTTAACCATATGTGGCAAATCCCTGAATTAGCTTTTGATGTGTTTAGTTTCGGCACCATATGAATTCCCTAAAAAGATGAAGTGTTGGACCGTCGAAAGCTTTGGGTTTGCCTTGTGCTTCGATAAGCTAGGGTTTATCGATGTCTGTGTATGTGCTAGGTTTTGTTAGTGTCTAATGGTCTTAGGAAGAGGGAGTAGATTGATAGGTGAGCCTTTTATGTGAATCAAATTAGGTGGCTAGTTAAACATCTAATCAAACGTATGTGCTAGATTAATAATCTTAAACATCATGCAATGCTTGGTAAGGCATAGTACAATATCGCGATGTGTTCTCTGACCGAGACAAAGTAGACTGTACTGTCACGCCCGGTCAATCGATTGGCTAGATAAATCGTCTGGTACATTCTGCCGGTTATCACACTATCGGGACTCAGATATTCCCGGGGCTACTAAAGCGTGTCTCTAAGTAGGTTGCACCCAGTTGTCCTAGTACATCCTATTACTAGGCGTAGTGCCCTTGTTATTCATGATGTAACAAACTTGAGCTAAGCTAGATACCTTTGAAACCTCATGTTATGCGATGAACATAATGTGATAGTTAGCTAGGGTTAATAACGGAATGAATTAATAAAAGACGGCGTTGCTTTTATTTCTTTATGAGACCGATGTTATGCGATCTTCTACGCGTTACTAAGTACTTATGTACTTACCTCGTTACTTTGTGTTTGTCTTTCTCTTTCCCCAAAGCAGATGAATAGGTTGCTAACGCTGATGAGTTCTTTGACGAGGACGTGTGAGACAGAGCTCGTGAAGATTTAGTTCTTTTACTTTTGGTTCCTTTCAATAATGTTGTTGACTTAGTTTCAAACAATGTTGTCTTTCTTTTGGATTAGTTCCGTTTAAGCTCTTTGGGATTTAACATTGGATGTTTAGTATTCATCATTGGATTTAGTTTTACAGCATTGAAAACCGTGTGTTCGATCATTTGTCTTTTGTTTTCCCGAGTCGTTTTATCTTCTGCGTCGTTTTAGTTCTGATGTATGACGTAAGGCTTACATATATTATTGAATTTATTTGATAATATTTGTGCCGAGCGCTCTTTCTGGATAAGGACTCAGTGTCCGGGAAAGAGGCGTTACAGTTGGTATTAGAGAGAAAGGTTTTCCTTGCTGTGTAGGACTTAATTTCTTCTTTAAGATAAGTTTTAGAGATTTAGTAACCCCTCTCTTTTCTTGGTTACAGAATGGTTCTTACTAAAGGAGGGGCTAATACGAATAACACCGAGGCGGCTAACACCCAGACGAGTAACACTAAGGCGGGATTTACCGGGGTTGTGATTCCGAGAAGGAGAAGAAGTGGACTAGCTACCCAGGGCCCTACAGTTTCTCAAGTTAACACCCAGTTTGTGAGCAACATCATGCGTGGTGTGAATCAAGGACCATATATCGTCGTCAGGGGAAGAGTGGAACAAGGGGGTCCCTCACGGTTTAACCCTAGCATACCGGTTATCACTACTTCAGCAGGAGTGACATCAGGAGTGTCTGTGTCTCCAATGACCACAAGCTGGACAGGACTAGGACTTTCTCATCCACCGGTGAGTACTTTCCCAACCGTTTACGTGCAATCTCGAAGCGTGTGCGGCCAGCTAGTCGATTTTCGATCGACCCACAGGCATCGATGTTTTCCTCCACACCACTAAGTTTTACACCTCGACCAGCGGTTCTACCTCCACCACCGCCCGAGATCCGATACTTTTGCTTTGGATACACCTATCCGCAGCGAGACTCACCCCAATAGAAAGTTCGACAACCTCAACCACGATATCGAACGCTTCACGAGTTCGACCCGTCTGACATCATCAGTTTGGGGGCTACGACAGGCAAGTGGATAGGTATGATAAGATGAAAAAGCACAGGGTGCCAGAATTCTTTGGGAATGTTGAGCCAACAGCAGCCGATTTATGGATTCGTGGGTTTGAGAGGACGTGCAGAAATGTGAAAGCTCCAGAACCTGAATGGGCTCATTTAGCAATATCCTTGTTGGCAGGGAATGCAGAAAGTTGGATGGAAGCGTATGAGCAGGTTAATCCGAGAATCACGGATTGGGCAGTGTTTAAGGATCTGTTCTACAAGGAATACTTCCCTAGAACAGCACAGAATGCAAAGGCTAAAGAGTTTCTGAGTTTGAAACAAGGAAGATACACTACGGTGACTCAGTACTCCCAGAAATTTCATGAGTTGGGCAGGTTCTACCCTGAAATCATGAGGAGCGAAGAAAAGAAGATTGACAAGTTTATGGAGGGATTGTCACATGAAGTGGCAAAGGGCATGCTAGGAGATACACCTACCAGCATGGCAAGCGTCATGGATAGAGCTTTGATTGCGGAGAGATTTGCCAGTAGACAGACGGTTGTAGTTGGAGATAAGAGGTATTTCTCAAATTATCAGGGAAGCAACAGAGGAGCACCGCAACAAAATATCAAGAGGACAGGGAATCCGGCCACGAAGAGTTCAGCAAGTGGAACGCCATCGGTTTGTGCTAAGTGTAACAAGACACATACAGGAGAGTGCATGGTAGGTAGCGTGAGTTTTTTCCACTGTGGGGAAGTGGGACATTACTCGAGGGCGTGTCCTAAGAAGCTCTCTCAAGGTAATCAAGCAGGAGGATGAGGTAACCAGCAGGGTAATCGTGCCATGGGCAGCAGACCAGTTCGTGTCTTTGCAGCGGATGCAGAACCGGAAGAGTTAGATGACCTTGTGGTGATAGGTACTTTTCAGTGTTTGTGTTTATTATAAATATTTAATATGATATAGCGCGCATATGATATTATAGATTTGTACTTAAATTGATTCACTTGTTAGGTACCATAATCATAGATAATTTAGCAGTATCAGCTCTGTTTGATACTGGAGCTTCAGGGACTTTTGTTTCCTCTAAGATAGCTAAGAAGTTGAACCTACCTCTTAAGGAATTGGAGAGACCTTTGAGTATAACCACACCTTTGGGCAGAGTCACTAGATGTGCTCAAGTCACACCCCAAGTTGATATTAGAGTCGGGGCTTATAAGTGCCAGCATGCTTTGACGGTGTTGGATTTCTCGGATTTCGATGTTATCCTGGGTATGGACTGGTTGTCCAAGAATTACGTCTACTTGGATTGTAGAGGTAAGAGGGTGATCTTTAAGGCCCCAGGGAAATCAGCTAAGACGTTTCAGGGTAACGTATACAAGCCTAGCAATGGTAGTTATCCGATTATCTCAGTAGTTAAAGCCTTAAAAGCTTTGAAGAAGAGTTGCCAGGGTTTCGTTGTTTATGCATTAGATAAGGAAAAGCATAGGCCCGAGTTAGGAGAGACTCGTGTAGTTAAGGACTTTCCTAAAGTTTTCCCGGAAGATTTGCCGGGACATATGCCTGATAGGGCCATAGAGTTCGAGATCGAATTGATTGCAGGAGCATCACCAGTGGCTAAAGAACCTTACAGGATGGCACCAGCGGAGTTGAAAGAGTTGAAAACTCAGCTTAATGAGATGCTAGAGAAAAACATCATCCAGCCAAGTACATCACCATGGGGAGCACCGGTCTTGTTTGTGAAGAAGAAAGATGGGAGTATGCGGTTGTGCATCGACTACAGAGAGCTGAATAAACTGACAATCAAGAATAAGTATCCCTTACCAAGGATTGATGATATGTTCAGTCAGTTTCAAGGTAAGAAGGTGTTCTCTAAGATTGATCAAAGGTCCGGTTATCACCAGTTGAAGATCAAGGTGTCAGATATACCTAAGACAGCCTTCAGTACGAGATATGGACATTATGAGTTTTTGGTCATGCCGTTTGGACTCACTAATGCTCTATCGAAGTTCATGGACTTGATGCAAAGAGTTTTCATGCCTTACCTCGATAAGTTTGTGATAGTTTTCATAGACGATATCTTGGTATACTCTAAGGATGAGGAAGAGCATGAAGAACAAATAAGGATAGTTCTACAGACCTTAAAGGAGAACAAATTGTACGCCATGTTTTCTAAATGTGAGTTTTCGTTGGATCAGGTTAGTTTTCTCGGGCATATAATTTCAGGAGAAGGCATTAAGGTGGATCCATCAAAGATAGAAGCCGTTTCTATGTGGCCTAGACCGACGGCAGTAACAGAGATAAGAAGTTTCTTGGGTTTAGCTGGGTACTACCGGAAGTTTGTAAAGGATTTCTCTAAGATAGCTACACCTCTCACGAGGCTCACTCAAAAGAACGTTAAGTATGAGTGGACCAATAAATGTGAGGAAGCTTTCCAGACTTTGAAAGAAAAATTACCACAGCACCTGTGTTAGCATTACCAGAAGTCTTTGATAACTATGATGTATACACGGATGCATCGGGTAAAGGTTTGGGTTGTGTTTTGATGCAATCAGGAAAAGTAATTGCTTATGCGTCTAGGCAGCTGAAGGTGCATGAGAAGAATTACCCTACACACGACTTGGAGTTGGCAGCAGTGGTATTTGCTCTGAAGCTTTGGAGACACTATTTGTATGGTGTCAAGGCAAGGATCTTCACGGATCATAAGAGTCTTACGTTCTTCTTTACTCAGGAGAATCTGAACATGAGACAAAGAAGATGGTTGGAGTTCGTGAAAGATTACGACTTGGACATTCAATACCACCCGGGTAAAGCGAATGTTATAGCTGATGCACTTAGCCGGAGAGCGGTTAATGCTATCACTACTTTGCAAGAAGTTGTGGATCAGTTGGATAGGATGCAGATTCAAGTGATTGAAAGGAAGGGTGAAGCTCAGAAGTTGGCGCCATTGATGGCAAGGTCAGATTTACTAGATGAGATTCGGGCTAAGCAAGATAAAGATCCTATGTTGATTGATTTGAAGCGAGTAGCTCGAGAGAAACCTACAGTGGGATATCAGTTGGACAAGAGTGGTCATCTTTAGTACGGAGATCGTTTGTGTGTGCCCAATGTGGCTGGCCTAAGGGAGAAGGTTATGAACGAAGCTCATAAGATTGCTTTTGCGGTACATCCAGGAGCCACTAAGATGTATAGAGACCTCAAGGAGAAATATTGGTGGCCTGGCATGAAGTTAGAGATCGCAGAGTTTGTGGCAAGATGTGATACATGCCAGAGAGTGAAAGCAGAACACAGAAGGCCAGGAGGTTTGTTGAAACCTCTGGAGGTACCGGAATGGAAATGGGAGAATATCACGATGGATTTCATCACCGGTTTGCCTAAGACGAAGGGTGGTCATGACATGATTTGGGTGATTGTGGATAGACTTACAAAATCAGCCCATTTCTTGCCATGTAAAGTGGACATGCCTATAAAGAAGTTCGCTATTATGTATATCGACAATATAGTGAAACTTCATGGTGTGCCTCTATCTATTGTATCTGACAGAGATAGTAGATTTATCAGTCGCTTCTGGAAGGGTTTGTAGAAAGCTTTTGGGACGAGGATTGATTTGAGTACAGTGTTTCATCTGCAGACGGATGGGCAGTCAGAGAGAACAATTAAGACTCTCGAGGATATGCTTAGATCTTGTGTTTTGGATGCCGGAGGATCATTGATAGATTACCTCAACTTGGCTGAGTTTGCTTACAACAATAGTTACCATGTTTGGGAATGCCACCTTTTGAGGCCTTGTACGGTAGGAAGTGTAGAACTCCACTTTACAGGGATGAAGTGGGAGAGAAACATATCACAGGGCCGGAGATGGTTCAACAAGCCAAGGAGAAGATCGAGGTGATAAGTAAGAATCTGAAAGCCGTGCAAGATCGTCAAAAGAGTTGGCGATATTAGAAGGAGACCGCTAGAGTTTGAGGTCGGGGATAGAGTTTACCTTCGAGCGTCTCCAATGAAGGGTGTCAAGAGGTCCGGACAGAAAGGAAAGCTAAGTCCAAGGTATGTAGGACCTTTTGATGTCATCGAAAGAGTTGGGAAGTTGGCTTATAGACTTTGGTTACCGGAGTCAATGTCTAGAGTCCACAATGTTTTCCATGTATCGATGCTCAGGAAGTGTCTATCTAAAGTGGACGTGGAATCTGAGATTTATACGGAAGTGTTGCAAGATAATCTTTCATACGTGGAGAAGCCGATAAGGATTCTGGATAAGAAAGAGAAGATGATAAAGAGGCGAGTGATCCCGTTAGTGTTAGTGCAATGCAGCAATCATGCACCGATTGAAGCCACTTGGGAAGTGGAAGCGGACATGTTCAACGAGTTCCCAGAGTTCCCTCATCTACCAGGTACGATCTAGTTTCGAGAACGAAACTCCTCTTAAGGAGGGAGGAATGTAATATCCCGATTTTTGAAAAAGGGCAATTCGGTCTTTTAGCAAAAATCAGAATATTATGTTATTTAATTAAGGGAATTAATGAAAAAGGAAAAGGATTAATTGGATTTTTATTAATAAGGAATAATTAGATTTTAATTGGGATTATAAAAGGAAAACTAATCCTAAATTAACCTAGTTGCTGTTTTACGTAAAAATCATCAAGAGAGGCGCAAGTTTTGAGAAAAAAAGAAGAGAAGAGGCTTTTGATTTTCGAAGCTAATCCGTTGCTCTTTTCAATAGACATCTCAAGGGAGAAAGGATCACCGCGAGAAGAGGATCGTTTTGATATCAACAATCCCTAAATCCGTTAACGTAAGTTTTTCCCTCATCGTTCTCATTATTAGGGTTTATCCATCATCGGGTTAGGCTGTGTTTTTCTGAGTTTAAACATCGTAGTGATCGTCTTTGGATTGATATTTTTAGGTTGGAGTTAAAGGTTTAACCTTTCCAAGACTTTGGTAGCTTTGGATCGTTGGACCACGCAAATTAAGGTAACGTGGTGTTCTTATCGTATGACTAAGGTGTCGTAAGGTTATAGAGCAATTTGTATGTTATTTGCACTATTTTTAGTCTGGTTATGTTGGAGTTTGGGTTGGAAATCGTATTTACGCAGTTGCAGAATTTCTGGGGAATTCCCAGGCGGACGGGCGTCTGCGTGAGGGCAGACGGGTGTCCGAGGTAGCGGCAGCTCAGACGAGCGTTTGGAATTTTACAGATGGGCATTTGAGGGTCCAGTTTTGATACAGGATGTGGCTGAATTTCACGGACGGGCGTCTGGGGGTTGGTGGACGCACGTCCAAGTCAGACGGGCGTTCACATAGGGTCAGACGGGCGTTCGACCAGTTTATTCTGTTTTTCAATGTTTTCGTGTCCGCTTGGTTTCAGGCGTCATAATCATGCTTTTACTACTTAACCATATGTGACAAAGCCCTGAATTAGCTTTTGATGTGTTTAGTTTCGGCACCATATGAATTCCCTAAAAAGATGAAGTGTGGGACCATCGAAAGCTTTGGATTTGCCTTGTGCTTCGATAAGCTAGGGTTTATCGATGTCTGTGTATGTGCTAGGTTTTGTTAGTGTCTAGTGGTCTTAGGAAGAGGGAGTAGATTGATAGGTGAGCCTTTTATGTGAATCAACTTAGGTGGCTAGTTAAACATCTAATCAAACGTATGTGCTAGATTAATAATCTTAAACATCATGCAATGCTTGGTAAGGCATAGTACAATATCGCGATGTGTTCTCTGAAAGGGACAAAGTAGATGTACCCACGCCGGTCAATCGATTGGCTAGATAAAGCGTCTGGTACATTCGCCGGTTATCACACTATCGGGACTCGAGATATTCCCGGGGCTACTAGGCGTGTCTCTAAGTAGGTTGCACCCAGTTGTCCTAGTACATCCTATTACTAGGCGTAGTGCCCTTGTTATTCATGATGTAACAAACTTGATCTAAGCTAGATACCTTTGAAACCTTATGTTATGCGATGAACATAATGTGATAGTTAGCTAGGGTTAATAACGGAATGAATTAATAAAAGACGGCGTTGCTTTTATTTCATTATGAGTCCGATGTTATGCGATCTTCTACGCGTTACTAAGTACTTATGTACTTACCCCGTTACTTTGTGTTTGTCTTTCTCTTTCCCCAAAGAAGATGAACAGGTTGCTAACGCTGATGAGTTCTTTGACGAGGACGTGTGAGACGGAGCTCGTGAAGATTTAGTTCTTTTACTTTTGGTTCCTTTCAATAATGTTGTTGACTTAGTTTCAAACAATGTTGTCTTTCTTTTGGATTAGTTCCGTTTAAGTTCTTTGGGATTTAACATTGGATTTTTAGTATTCATTATTGGATTTAGTTTTACAGCATTGAAAACCGTGTGTTCGATCTTTTGTCTTTTGTTTTCCCGAGTCGTTTTATCTTCCACGTTGTTTTAGTTCTGATGTATGACGTAAGGCTTACATATATTATTGAATTTATTTGATAATATTTGTGCCGAGAGCTCTTTCCGGATAAGGACTCGGTGTCCGGGAAAGGGGCATTACTGTAACACAAATTCGAGTAACACACATTGAGTAACACGGAAGTAGTAACACACTATAAAATGTAGCTTTGGACTTTTGTGTGCATTATCACATATGGAGAAACAACAATGTAGAAGCACATTTTACGAACCGGACGACATACTAAGAAAGCAGATGCAGTAACATAAAGACTTAGATTAGAACCAACGGATAGAGTGACACACTTAAATACTTAAACATACAATAACAAGATAACATGAGTACCATGTTAAGCATGACTACATGAGTAAAAAGATAAAATAATATCAATACCATTATAGAATTATGGTGAAGGATGTTGTGGATAAAGATATTTTCAAAAGCATTTCAGTTGGTAGGGGTAATCTGCAACTATCACACCTCCAGTATGCAAACGATACTATCTTTGTGGGATCTTGGAGTATAGAGGATTTAAAGTTCTCAAACGTATTCTTAAGTGCTTTAAGGTCTTAAGATTAATATTTCAAAATCTAACTTGTTTGGAATCAATGTCACTGAAGATGTATTGGCTGAGGTTGCTTCGGTTTTAGGGTGCTCTTTTGGGACATTGCCTTTCAAATAGGTTTGTGGGTGGGTCAAGCTTTCAAAAAAGAGTTCTTGGGTGGATATGATTAATAAATGCAAAAAAAGCTGGCAGTGTGGAAGTCAGCATCTCTTTCGGAAAGAGGCAAATCGGTTCTCGCTAAATCTTTCTTGGGCTACATTCCCTTATTCTTCTTATCTGTCCACAGGGCCCTGCTTGTGTGTTAAATGATATTGAGAGGTTTCATTTGTCGTTTTTCTGGGAAGGGGATGTCCCTAAAGTAAGAAAATAGCTTGGATCTCTTACCCCGTAATCAAGGCACCTTTCTCTTTGGGGAGCTTGGGGTTGGGTGTCTTTTGCTCGAAAACTTGTCTTTACTAGGGAAATGGTGGTGGCATATTGTGCAGGAACCAGAGGCTCTTTGGAGGAAGGTTATTACTTCTAAATATGGCGAGGAGGGTGCTTGGGATTTTCAGGGGTGTAGAGCTTATTGGGGTCAGGTCCGGAAAGATATTATGGGTGCGTGTTTGTTTATTCAGGATTTGTGAGTTACTTTGAGGGGCTCGGAAAAGTGGGTGTTTGGTAAAGGGGGTAGGGTTCACTTTTGGTTGGATGTTTGGTGTGAGAGGTTCATTTGAAAAACATTTTTCCTAGGCTTTTTTCTTTGGTAGTGGATTAATCGGATTTGAGAAATCTTAAATCTTTGTTGACTCAATAAATTAGTGAGATTCAAGATTTCTCAAATCCGATTTATTTGTGAGATTTAAGATTTCTCAAATCCGATTTATTGAGTCATTCTCAGTTGACTCAATAAATTAGTTTCACCGGATTAGAGATCAAGTCACTTTGCTGACAAATCTTCACTTTGACATGAACTCTCATTCACAGCCAAACAGATTGTATAATCAGATGTACTTGTACCATATGCATTTGTCAATGCCAAGATGTACTTGTACCATACTTCTCCATAGAATCCACTGAGCTGATCTGCCTTCAGCTGAGTATCCATAAAACAAATTATATGCTTTTAATATTCAGCAAGTCCAGACACAAATGAAACATGCTCTACTAAACTTGTTTAGTAAACATATCAGTATGATTCTCCTTTGTGCTCATCTCCTTCACCAAAATCCTCTTCACATTTCTCAGTAAATGATATATCACATATATATGCTTGGTTCTCTAATGATGAACCAGTTCTTTAGCCAAACTTATTGCACTCAGGCTGTCATAATATATTTCTGCTTGATCTTGATGTAGTTTTAAATCACTGACTAGTCCTTTCAACCAGATACCCTTCTTGTATGCTTTAGTAAGAGCCATGTATTATGCCTTAGTAGTTGATAAAGCCACTGTGGCTTAAAAGAAATGCTTTTTAGCTGACAACTGAATTCCCTAATGTGAAACATTACTAGTCATAGTTGTTATGCTGTCCACATCACCTGTATAATCAGCATCACAGAACCCTGAGACCAGACCTTGTGTGTCACCTTCTTAAATGAGACCAAAATTAGTTGTACCCCTATGGTACCTGCATATTGTTTTCACAGCTTTCCAGTGTTCCTTTCCAGGTTGAGCCATAAACCTACTGACAACACTAACTGCCTGAGCTAGATAGGGCCAAGTGCACACCATGGCATACATCAGACCACCAACTGCACTAGCATTATGAACTCTAGACATGTACTCCTTCTCCTCTACGAAAAGTGAAACATGTACTGACAAATGAACGTTTGATGACATAGGAGTTATATTCGCTTTGTAGCAGACATACTAAACTTTGACAAAATCATCTTTATATAGCCATGCTAAGACAATAACAACATCTTCTGACTTCTATCTCTTGTTATCTCCATCCCCAAATTCTTCTTGGCTGCACCCAAATCTTTCATTTTAAATTCAGCACTGAGAAGTGATGTGATGACATTCCTGAACCTTTGGCACCTATGCAGCCCATGGATTATCTGGTAGTTCGAGATGGGCCAATAACAAGGCTCCAAATGAAGAGATTGAGAGAGGCTATGAACAACTTGGTGATAGAGACTTATTCGGAGTTTGGAGAGCCCGTGGAGAAGACTGAGGCGCCGATAGTTACCCTCATTAGTGCCGTTGGGCCTGGTTAGAGCTTTATTGCGTGGTTTGGCTTCCTATTGGGCCAGAAGCCCACGAAGTAGACGCCAAGATGAAGATGGAAGAAATTATTACAATATTGGACTTATCTTACTTTAATTATTCAGCTTTTGGTTTTATTATTATCTAATAAAGGTAATTGGGCCTAAGTAGGTTAGATAAGCCCACTATGGGGCGCATATTTCCTAGGGTGGGAATTATCCCACATTGCTTTCTTACTTCTAGTTCTTTTGATTGTAAGCCTATATAAGGCAAACACTAGCATTTCATTCTTTACACAATTATTATATGAAAACCAAGTTATTGAGTTTTACTCAACCAAGTCATAAGGCTTGAATATCACTTCCGAGTGAGAATTTTCTTTGTCGTAGAAAGTTCACCACTTTGAGGATTTATCAGCATTGTGAGCGATTGTTGGGCGTTCTCTGCCTACGATTTAGTTGGATTACTAGATCTAGGATCATTAGCTCGTCATTGTTCCCCTTAGTTACTTCACAGGCAAAAACATCGATCGATTCCAACCGGAATCACATCGATTATTAGCGAGATCTCGGCAGACTTCGGTGAGCAAATATCCCCGTTTTATTTTTTTCTTTCTTGTTTATTTTCATTTCTTAGATAAAAAAAAAGAAGAATTGATCGTACATGTTCTTCCTTGCATCGTTCATTGTTAAAAAAAAAACAAAGATCAGTTCCTATTCGTTTATATCTGTTCGTTGTTTGTCATCACAAAAAAAAATATTTCCAGCCGCCCTTCTTGAATTCGTTTGGTTACAGCCGAATCACAGCACTGAGTCCCCCAATTTGATTAATTTGATTGTGGCCGTATAAACACAAAAGCAACAATAGCCTTGACCTAGTTAGTTTTAATTTATTTTGTACTCTTTTATTTTAGTCGGCCAAAGTTGTAATAAAAATAAAATAAAATAAAAATAACTCCATTTTTTACGAGAATATCACACCTAGGTGTGAAAATTTTCACACCCGTGAAATTTTGCAGTAATCCAATTTCATTCCGCCTTTTGCGTCCTTTCCTTTCTTGTCTTTATTAATCACATTTAGCAACTTTTCACACATTATCCCACTCACTCCCATACCTTTCAACCTATTCTCGGTTTGAACACCTAGCTTCCTTCTAGAGAGTCGGTTTTGATTGCTGTTTACTCTTGCTTGCTTTTCTGGTTCATTTGACAAGGGTACTTTGTACGACTTAGAAAGAGGGGAGTGTAAACACGAGTGATAGTGAGGTGTTTACGACTAATTTTATGGTTTTTATCGAGTTGTTTCGTAACATTATCTCCCGTGTTTTAGTGATTTTTATAGAAAATCACTCGCCAAAAGATAAATGAGCAAATGATGTTTAAAGATAATAAATTGCAAAAGTGGTGATTTATGTGTTTTATCATTGGTTTTATGTTTATTTGGATGTTGTTACACTTTGCAATATTTTGGATATCTTGTAGATGCATATCTTCGGTCTAAAAGAGGTGTTTAGAGGGTTAGAAGAAGATGCCACAAGTTTACGAGTTCAACGGAGCAAATTTTCCTAAGTACTTAAATCGTTACATATTTCGACGGAGATTTGACCCAGCTTAGAGGCATTTTCAGGGGAGGACTTCTTCATGAAAATTGTAGATCTTTGAAAGAGCTTTCCAACGCACTTTGAATTACGTCAATCGGACTTCTACAACTCAAATGGTGGTCAAGTGGGTAATCAATTTGGGTAAGTGGAAAATCCCGAAATATACTCGTAATGACGGGCTAATCAAAAGGCGTTTTCAAAGAAGAGTCCTTAATGAAAGTTGTAGAGTTTTCCGAGAGCTTTTTTATGACATTCGGATCATAATTTTTGAAGGTCTACAACTCAAGATATGAATTTTAGGAGTTTCATTCCTAAATCCATAATATTCAGCCGACTTACAATTACTTTCACCGACCTTGAGCCACCGCCTCAAACTCCTATAAATTCAGCGCCGAGAAACCCCTAATACGAGACATCATCATATCGCATATTCTTGAGCAGCCGCAGACTACATTCACAAAGCAGACATCTTTGAAAAATCAAAAAAGGGATGATTTCTTCTCCAATACTCATGATTATCATCTTGGTTATTGGCTAAAGCACACACAATGGTGAAACAACGGGATGAAACCACACAACGTCATCACAACCATGAATCGTTAGTTTATCCTTGTTTATGATTTGAATATTGTTTTATTTATCGATTGATTCTTGGATTAATTGTTAAGTGTTTTATTAGATAGGAATGTCAATGAAACCATATTTTGCTTTGAATTTATATGGAAATATGATTCAATAGTAGAGCTTTTCAATCGATCACGGTTAATGATAATTTGAGGAATCACTTGTTGTTAATTGGGTTGTTTAATTTGGGAACAAATTTATGATCTTGTTATGAATGTTAATTTGTTTTGCTTGGAAAAGAAAACGAATCCTAGAAATTGATTTAAAGGAATTTATTCGATTTGAGATTGATCATACCAATAAATCGTATTTGGATCATAAAAAGTGGTTGCGTGATTGTTGTGTGGTGGATCCTTGTTGTTTTACCGTTCTTTTAAATCTTTGATAAACCGAAATCGTTCGTAACAATCGTTAATTGCTACGTCTAGTTAGTAATTAGTGTTAGAAACCCTAGTTGTTAATCCTTATTTTTCCGCAAATTTTATGTTACTATTCATCGTTACTGTTCATAGTTACTGTTCATTGCCTTTTAGATCATAATTAGTATAAAATTTAATTTTAGTTAATAAGTTGTGACATTATTTATAACAGCTATATTTTAATCCGATAATTGTACGATTCCCTTAGGACGACTCGGTAACACCCTATACTACGATCCTTATACTTGGGGTGTTCCGGTAAAATAAATATAAAACAAGTTTTATCGAACAAGTTTTTGGCGCCGTTGCCGGGGAGTCGGTAACGGTTGTCGGATTTTTCGTAGGACAGTTTTCTGTGTCAAAAGGGATCGCTTTTAGCACGCAGTAGTATTTTGACCGTAACTTTCGGCTCGAGTGTCCATTTGGAACGCAGGACCCCAATTCGGAAAGCTCGTTCCGACGCCGACGACGTGGTGAATGGCTTTTTAGCCGTTCAATGCCGTTTTCGAGGTCAAAATCCACTGTTTTCCCCTAGAAGATTTCAACACGTTTTTTTTACCGTCTTAGTGCCTTTTCTGTTTTAAATTTTTCGTAGGTAGGTTTTTTTTTTTGTTGTTTACTTTTCTAGATCTTTTCTAAATTCAAAAAAAAAATTTTAAAAATAAAAATAATAAAAACTTTCGAACGGCGTTCACCCATACTCAACGCCCGTCGCCTTCATCTGTCTTATGAGCGCCGATTCGATTGCTCAACGAACAGCGTTCACTTCCTGAATCCTCTCTGAACTAGCGTCCACTTATACTGAACGCCAGTTCAGTCTTTGAAAATTTCACTTTTCAGTCTCTTCTCTCTCTTCTCTCTTTCTAAACCCTCTAATCTTCTCTACATTCCCCTCTCATCAACCCTAAGGTTGATTTCTTCCTGTTCTGCTTCTCTGGTTTATGCAAACCAGGAGTAAGAAGGGAAATATTATCTTTAATCCCGAACTGAGCGAGACATTGTCAGAAGAAGATTATTTCAAAGTTCTGACAAGATGAGCGAACACGGTTCTAGTGATGACGAACCGGAGAATCAAGGGAATAATAACCAAGACCCCGCTCAGCTAAACCAAATTCTGATGCAAATGTTGCAGAACCAACAACAAGCAGAAGAAGCCTGGATAAACCAAAGAGATGCAACAACAACCTCGAGAATGCACAACAACAATAAATTTCAGCGGCCGCAAATTGTTGTCTTGACAAAGACCCTATGCGCCATATCTTGATCAAGACTTCTTGGAAGGGCATAGACCAATTCGGCCTCCAGAGATGGGAGGAATGCATTTTGATCTTAAGAATGGAGTTGTGGGGATGGTGCAGAATAGTTCATTCCATGGCACTGCTGCAGAAGACCCACACGACTTCTTGTCTACTTTCGTGCAAATCTGTGAAGCAGGTCACTACCCTGGCGTTCCTACAGAAGTTGTTAAATTGAAGCTTTTCCCGTTTGCTTTGAGGGGTGAAGCAAATCGATGGTTTAAGTCCTTACCCCATCACTCTCTTAATAACTGGGCTGATGTTAAAAGAGCCTTTGCTCAAAATTCGTTTCACCCGGAACGATAATGGAACGTAAAAGAGATATAGCCACTTTCGAGCAACTAGAAGGGAGAGTGTGGGAAAGGCTTGGGAGAGGTTGAATCATTAATGAGAAAATGCCCTAACCATGGATATACTCGACATGAGCTTCTAGAATTATTCTATCAGGGTGTTACGCAACCCAATAGAGATTACTTGGATTCCACACCATGGATCGTTTTTAGGAGGAGGAGATGATGCACCTATGGGTCGTCGCAAACGATAGCTAAGAATAACATGTGGGCAACTCAAAAGAAGACCCGTGTTAAGCGGAAGCAAAAGAGGCTCGCTTCAAGTGACTCGAGAGACAAAGCCGCTTGTTGCTCAAATGGAAATGATGAACAAGCAACTCGCCAACATGCAAATGAAGAAGCAAGAAAGGCCAAGAGATGTGAATTACTCGGGCATACAGGCCAGGAATATGATGAATGAGGAAGTACAAGCCATGGAGAACCGTAAATCAACCTTTCGAGGCTTCACCAAAATTACGGTCAATCGAGTCAAACTCAAAACCGCAACTTTTCGGAAATCCACGGAATAGTTATTATACACCGCCTGGTGCATCCAATAACCCAAGACCCCAAGGTAATCGGGCCCAAACGCAAAAATCAACAGCCCACCTACGTCTCTCGGAAGAAATTCGATGAGCTAGTTGACATGGTGAAAACACTAGCCACCGGTCAAAAACGATGGAGAGACAGATTGGTCGATGGTGATCAACAAGCAAGCGAGACCTCAAGGAAGACTGCCGAGTTATACAGATAAAAACCTAAGGCGATATCAATGCTTGCACCGCCATCACACCTCTCAATGGGAGTATGGAGAGGAGGAGTTGAATGCGATCACCCTCGAGCCGGTAAGACGATCGGACCCGAAAGATGTCGGAAGCGAGTAGCCCCTCCCGACGCCATAAGTTCGAGGAGGGGGCAATCGAAAGGGTAAATGCCAAACAAAGCAACAGTGAGGAAGAGCTGAGTGGTGATGATTCTTCGGGGGATAGTGATGAGGATGTTGAGAAGAGAAGTCGAATATCCGAACCCTCGACTAAAAAGAAAACTGAGAAGTTCGTCAGATGGAAGGATAAGGAGGATGAAGCCATTAAAAGTCAACATATGATTAATCATTCGAAAACCCTTCCTTATCCGGCAAAGAAAAGAGAGAATATCTCGAACTCTGACAAACAGTATGACGGAGTGAGAAGGATGCTTAGAGATACTATGGTGACTATGCCACTTGCTGAGGTATTAACGGAGATGCCTAAGTGCTCTAAGTATCTTAAGGATACCTGTGGAAGTAAGAAGAAGCTAAAGGAAATGGCAGAGGAAGTGCTAAGAGAAGAATGTTCAACGGTTTCACAAAGCGTTGCAATCAAGCGAGGTGACCCCGGACGACCTTCAATCTCCTGTACGATTGAAGGCCACACGTTCCACAATGTCTTATGCGATTCAGGGGCCTCTGTTAATGTGATGCCATTGAACGTCTGCAAGAGTCTCGGGCTGGACAAAAGGCTAAAGGAGCGCCCCGTCTCTCTTCAGTTGGTGGACCGATCTAGCCGCTTAGCAGCTGGTTGTGTTAACAACGTCCTTATCCATGTTAAACATCTAGTTTTTCCAGTGGCCGGGTCATCTTGGATTACCGATCCGACAAGGAGATGCCCCGATTCCCGGGCCGGCCTTTCTTAAACACTTCGCCTCCACCATTGACTTCCAAACCGCCAAATCACTCGAGGATAGAGGACACTTCATTACTCTCGTGCAAGGAACAAGTTTTGGAAGCCCCAACCCAGGGTTTCATTCATTGAAGCAATCATGGAGATGGACTGACCACGATGAAGAACTCACAGAGATAGGAGCCCTGGATGTTATAACTCAACAACTTGTGCACACCGAGCCTAAGAGTGAACGGAAAATGCAGGACATTCCAGGGATGAGCAAATGATGATTTGAAAGAGCTTAACCAAGCAGACTTTAACCTTGCGGAGGAGGAAGTTTTAATGGGTAGTTGGGACGAAATAGATTTACGGAGAGAAACTACCAATTGGGAGTTGGGTGATTGGGAACGACTTGCGAAAGAGCTTGAAGAAGAAGAACTTAAGAAGATGGTTAAGCATAAGAAAGAACAAACGAAGTCGCGTAGAAGATTCCTCTGTATGATGTCATTCAATACCTTTCAAGGTTACACCTCGGGAAGATGAGGTGTTTTCTGATCCAACCGGTCCAAGCTCACAAGGAAAAAGGTGGTCCCTTAAAATCTAGCATCGAGCAACCACCTACTGACTTAGAGTTAAAACCACTTCCGCAGCACCTGAAATACATCTTCTTAAAAGACGGTGATAAGTTGCCCCTGATCATCTCATCTAAACTCGAGCCGGAGCAAGAGGCAGAATTGATCAAAGTCCTTGAGAAACATATCCTTGCGTTCGGATGGCAGGTGGGCGATATCAGAGGAATCAGCCCAGACGTGTGCATGCATAAGATTCGAACAGAGGAAGGAGCGAAGAAGGTTAGACAACCTCAAAGGAGGCTAAATCCGCACATGCAGGAGGTTGTCAAAAAGGAAATCATCAAATGGCTTGATATGGGAATTATTTATGCCATAGCTGATAGCGAGTGGGTCAGCCCTACTCAAGTTGTGCCAAAGAAGGGCGGTATCACGGTTGAAAAGAATGAAAAAGGGGAGGAAGTTGCCTTACGTCTTGTGACTGGCTACAGGGTCTGTATTGACTACCGTAGGCTAAATGAAGTCACTGCCAAAGATCACTTTCCCCTACCCTTCATTGACCAGCTTATCGAAAGACTGAGTGGTCACAAGTATTATTGTTTCCTCGATGGATACTCTGGTTACTTCCAGATAGCCATCGATCCCAATGACCAGGAAAAGACCACATTTACCTGTCCATCTGGTACTTTTGCGTTCCGCAGAATGCCTTTTGGCTTATGCAATGCACCTGCGACTTTTCAAAGGTGTATGCTAGCCATTTTTGATGGACTTGTGGAGCAGTGCATGGAGGTCTTCATGGACGACTTCTCAGTCTACGGCGACAGCTTTGATGAAATCTTAAAGAATCTAGATATGGTACTCCAACGTTGCGTTGAGAAAAATTTGGTGCTTAACTGGGAGAAATGCCATTTTCTAGTTGAAGAAGGGATTGTGTTAGGACACAAGCTGTCCAGTGATGGTATTCAGGTGGATAAGGCTAAAGTAGAAGCCATTGAGAGAATGTCATACCCGAAGACAGTGAAGGAGGTACGAGGATTTCTGGGGCATGTGGGCTTCTATCGGCGTTTCATTAAAGATTTTTCGACGATAGCCAAGCCATTATCCAACTCACAAAAGAGGAAGTGGAGTTCTTATTTGATGACGGGTGTAAGAAAGCTTTTAATTGCTTAAAGGATAAGTTAACCAGATTGCCCCATTCTCGATCGCACCCGATTGGACTAAACCTTTTGAACTATTGTGCGATGCCTCTAACTACGCCGTGAGCGCAGCTTCTAGGCGTAGAATTGACAAAAAGTTCCGGCCGATCTACTATGCGAGTCGAACGTTGAACCCAGCTCAGTGTAACTACACCACTACGGAGAAAGAATTCCTAGCCATCGTTTTTGCTATGGATAAATTTAGAAGTTACCTGCTCGGATCTCAAGTTGTGGTTTGGATGATCACGCAAAGACTACGCTACCTTATGGGAAAAGCAGACGCTAAACCAAGGTTACTCAGATGGATCCTGATACTACAGGAATTCGACCTTGAGATTAAGGACAAGAAGGGTAGTGATAATGTTGTAGCTGACCACTTATCTCGCCTAGTGAACGAGGGTGGCGAAATTCCTAAGGAAATAGGCATTGACTTTCCGACTGAGCAATTAATGAAGCTAGAAAATGTGAGGCCGTGGTATGCTGATTACGTCAATTACTTAGCAAGTGGACACTTAGAAGAGATGACGTATCAGGAAAAGAAGAAATTTTTCAGCGACTTAAAGTATCTCGTATGGGAGGATCCACATCTGCTTAAAATCTGCAGGGCGGGTTGCTTAGAAGGTGCGTTCGGAGCATGAACAGTTCGATATCTTGGAGCAATGCCATAGTGGTCCTATGGTGGTGGACACTACGGAGCACCTAAGGCAGTCACAAAAATCCTTCAAGCTGGTTTTTACCGGCCTACTCTCTGCTTAAAGATCTGAAGCCTTTTGCAAAGGTTGTGATAGATGCCAAAGAGTAGGGAGACTCAGTAGTAGGATGGAGATGCCTTTGAGGCCTATCTTGGAATGTGAAGTTTTCGATGTCTGGGGCATTGATTTTATGGGACCTTTCCCATCATCATGCTCTAACAAATATATTCTGGTCTGTGTGGACTATGTTTCCAAGTGGGTTGAGGCCATAGCCACCCCAACCAATGATCACAAAGTGGTAAAGAAATTCTTGCAAAAGAATATCTTTACTAGATTTAGTCTGTCCTAGAGCCCTTATCGGTGATGAAGGTTCGCATTTTTGTAATGCACCACCGGATAAAATTCTTGAGAGATATGGTGTCAAGCATAAAATTGGTACACCATACCACCCCAAACCAAAGGGCCAAGTCGAGGTAAGCAACCGGAGCCTTAAGCGGATCTTGCGAAAACGGTGAATTCAAATAGATCCAATCGAGTCGAAGTTGGACGACGCACTTTGGGCTTATCGCGATCGTTTAAGACCCCTATGGGTACGCCACCAATCCAAATGGTCTATGGCAAGGCTTGCCATCTACCGATCAGTGAGCACGAGCTTCTTGGGCTATTAAATTCTTAAACTTCGATAGCCAACTCTGTGGGGAGAAAAGATTATTGCAATCGCATGAGCTCGATGAATTCGGACTAAGGGCCTCACGAAACGCCAAGCCGAGCAAGGAAAGAACGAAGCGCGCCCACGATGCTAAGATTAAAGAACGGGAATTCAAAGTGGGAGACATGGCTTTGTTTTTATAACACCAGGCTCCATCTTTTGGCGGGTAAGCTTAAATCTTGATGGTCGGCCCCTTTGAGATTCTTGATGTTCACCCTGGTGGAGCCATTACGTTGAAAGGGTATGGTGATCAACCGTTCAAAGTCAATGGTCACAGGCTTAAGAAATACTTTGGGCAACCCAAGGAAAAGCCTGAAGTACTGTACTTTCAACGGAGAAATGAAACGGTTGAGTCGTTTATTTGTGAATAGATTCCATCCGACTTCTTTGGAGTGGATGATGACCTTATTACCCATATCCTTGCAGATCCCTCTGTCAATGTTCCTGAGCCTGTTAGCATACCTCAACCGAATCCGAGAAACAAGAACAAGAAGAAAAGAGTCAGTGTCGTCTGGAGAGAAAAATTTCATGATCTTATCGCGCACTTGACTTGTTGTTGTGGCGAAAACCATTTCCGTCCTAGTCATTCTGATTCTGACAGAGAAGTGGTTAGCCTCAAACCCAAGTGGCCTGATCCAGGTTGACTTGGTTCACTCTGTCAAGCTAATGACATAAAAGAAGCGCTACTAGGAGGCAGCCTAGTCTTTTAAGTATTTCTTTTTAGTTAAGTTTTTCAGTTATTAGGAATAAAACTTTGGTGAGTTGTGTGTTGGTTATCCTTGTCCTATTTGTGGTTGTTTTATGTGTCTACATGTTTACTCATATACCCCGTATACCCCGAGATTATCTCATTATGTCGAGTGTTGCGAGATCGTTTGAGCGAGTTCATGAAGTTATTACTTTCAATGTTGTCTGTTCCTGATACGAGTGCAGCGGTTTATTCATGCTCCGGCCTGACCACTGCCAATCTACTGGCCGACAACCATCTTTGGAACCAGCTAAGTATTCTTTTCTTTTATTTGCACATTCTGAGGACATAATGTGATTTAAGTGTGGGGGGGTGCAATTCATGCTTTATTTTCGACAGTATGAGTAAATATTTGTGATCTTTGTTAAATGGTGAAATTTTAAAATTTTTCAAAGTACACTTGGATAATTGTAAATCTTGAGCATGTAATTGAAACGAATGGCTTGCTAGTTGTAGTTTCCTGACAATGATTTTATGTGACTTCGTGAGATAATTATAGCATGTTTTTACTGATTTGAGATAGTATTCATTTTTACACTCACGAAAGCCTTTGATATTGAAGCAATAATTTTGAACTGTATCCTTTCATTTTAGTGATTTATCTTAGAGAGATTTGTTCTTAATAGTAACAGTGAAGTAACACCTAAGTTCAGAACGTGCACTGTGAATATCTAAGGTTTGAATGTGATAAGTGAAACGTAACTAATGTTTTGAAAAAAGAAGTTGAGTTAATAATAAATAAATGGGTGTGTCGAAAGCTGGTTAATGATTTGGAGTGCGGTAGGGCATTATCTCGAAATGTCCTATTCCACTATGATGACCAAAAGCTCACGACAATCAGGAAAAGCTACCCTATGATTTGAGTAAGGTAGGGTGTTATCACGAAACATCCTATTCTACTATGATGGGTAAGAGCTCATTCTGATGTGCGTCAAAGAAGAAAAAAGAAAGTGAAAAAAAAAATTAAAGACTTTGTTATCGTTGAACTTATACCCAGTATAAACTGAAGGATATGCTGTAGGGATTATCCTACTGAGTGCACGGGAAGACTTTGTGTGGAACAATTACTGTCTATACCTAGGATAGTCATTAATTTATTTGAAAGGGTATTGTTTGAAAGGATTGTGAAGATTGAAAAGGGCTTGTTATACACGCACCGAATCTATCTCTATGTGGGTATTATTTGCTATAGTTGTTGTATCTTTTGTTACGTGAGTTAGGAATCTATTTGGATTGCATATAAAGTGAGCTAGTTTTGATTGTTTTGCTCGGGACGAGCAAAAGTCTAAGTGTGGGGGAGTTGTTTACGACTAATTTTATGGTTTTTATCGAGTTGTTTCGTAACATTATCTCCCGTGTTTTAGTGATTTTTATAGAAAATCACTCGCCAAAAGGATAAACTGAGCAAATGATGTTTAAAGATAATAAATTGCAAAAGTGACTGATTTATGTGTTTTTATCATTGGTTTTATGTTTATTTGGATGTTGTTACACTTTGCAATATTTTGGATATCTTGTAGATGCATATCTTCGGTCTAAAAGAGGTGTTTAGAGGGTTAGAAGAAGATGCCACAAGTTTATGAGTTTAACGGAGCAAATTTTCCTAAGTACTTAAATCGTTACATATTTTCGACGGAGATTTGACCCAGCTTAGAGGCATTTTCAGGGGAGGACTTCTTCATGAAAATTGTAGATCTTTGAAAGAGCTTTCCAACGCACTTTGAATTACGTCAATCGGACTTCTACAACTCAAATGGTGGTCAAGTGGGTAATCAATTTGGGTAAGTGGAAAATCCCGAAATATACTCGTAATACGACGGGCTAATCAAAAGGCGTTTTCAAGAAGAGTCCTTAATGAAAGTTGTAGAGTTTTCCGAGAGCTTTTTATGACATTCGGATCATAATTTTTGAAGGTCTACAACTCAAGATATGAATTTTAGGAGTTTCATTCCTAAATCCATAATATTCACCGACTTACAATTACTTTCAAATGACCTTGAGCCACCGCCTCAAACTCCTATAAATTCAGCGCCGAGGAAACCCTAATCTGAGACACATCATATACATATTCTTGAGCGAGCCGCAGAACTACATTCACAAAGCAGCGAAGATCTTTGAAAGAAACAAAAAAAAAGGGATGATTTCTTCTCCAATACTCATGATTATCATCATGGTTATTGGCTAAAGCACACATCGGTAGAGCAACGGGATGAAACCACACAACGTCATCACAACCATGAATCGTTAGTTTATCCTTGTTTATGATTTCGAATATTGTTTTATTTATCGATTGATTCTTGGATTAATTGTTAAGTGTTTTATTAGATAGGAATGTCAATGAAACCATATTTTGCTTTGAATTTATATGGAAATATGATTCAATAGTAGAGCTTTTCAATCGATACGGTTAATGATAATTTGAGGAATCACTTGTTGTTAATTGGGTTGTTTAATTTGGGAACAAATTTATGATCTTGTTATGAATGTTAATTTGTTTTGCTTGGAAAAGAAAACGAATCGTAGAAATTGATTTAAAGGAATTTAGTCGATTTGAGATTGATCATACCAATAAATCGTATTTGGATCATAAAAAGTGGTTGCGTGATTGTTGTGTGGTGGATCCTTGTTGTTTTACCGTTCTTTTAAATCTTTGATAAACCGAAATCGTTCGTAACAATCGTTAATTGCTACGTCTAGTTAGTAATTAGTGTTAGAAACCCTAGTTGTTAATCCTTATTTTTCCGCAAATTTTCTCGTTACTATTCATCGTTCTCGCTCATAGTTACCGTTCATTGCCTTTTAGATCATAATTAGTATAAAATTTAATTTTAGTTAATAAGTTGTGACATTATTTATAACAGCTATATTTTAATCCGATAATTGTACGATTCCCTTAGGACGACTCGGTAACACCCTATACTACGATCCTTATACTTGGGGTGTTCCGGTAAAATAAATATAAAACAAGTTTTATCGAACATGAGGCAACATGGTTGGTTGTGGTTTAGTTCTTGTGGAGGTAAATGAAATTGTGGAGGCACGATTAAAGGAGCAGGTTGAGACACAGAATGCTGAATTGACACGACAGTTCAAAGAAGTGAAACAGGAGGTAGATGATTCCTTACATGCGGTAGTGACACCTTTACGTGAGGATATACGTGAAATTCGTGAGGCACTTGCTACTTTGTTGGCTTCTGCAAACCGAGGTGATGACGGAGGAGGTAGAGGTGATAGAGAAGGTAGAGCAGGTAGAGGAGATAGAGGTGGCAGAGGTAGAGGAGGTGGAAGAAACCAGGCGTATTAGTAGTATGTGGCTCCAACGGAGGCTGATTATGGGGATGTAGCAGATGACGCGGTTGATAATAACATGAGGCAAGTTAAGATGAAATTCCCGTCGTTCTGTGGGGCAAGTGATCCTGATGCATATATTGAGTGGGAGAACAAACTTGAACAAATTTTTGCTTGCAATAACTACTCTGAGGCGAAGAAATGCAGCCTTGCTAAGCTTGAATTTACCGGTTATGTGATGGTTTGGTTGACACAGATGACTAATTCACGGAGGCTTCAGCACCTTCGGCAGGTTAGTACGTGGGAAGAATTGAAAGTGGAGATGCGGAAACGGTTTGTCCCTACCTCATACTTTCATGATTTATATCGTCGCTTACAAACTATTACACAAGGCGATCGCTCCATCGATGAATACATTCACGATTTGGTTACATTACTTGCAAAGTCAGACCTCGATGAATGAGAGGAGGTTACTATGCAATGTTTTTTAACGGGGCTAGGTTTGGATATTGCAAATCTGGTCGAAGTCAAGGGTTGTGCAATGTTGGAAGAGATGTTACATGCGGCGTTGACCATTGAAGGTCAATTAAAACGACATCGAGCAACCCAAGCTAAATTTTCGGGAGGTAACACTTCTACATTGCGTACTTTTCCATATAGAGGGGACAACTCTAAATACCCTCAAACAGCCCCTACTTATGCACTGACGATGACAAATTATGTCACCTTGAATAACCCGGGCCCTAATTGAATCTAGTGATGAATACACACAAAACCCTAATGCCTCGAAAGAACGTGGTGATGGATTTTTGTATTTGCGGCCGAAGTCTAAGATCAGATCTTAGATTGCCTACGATATCTTTATTCGGTTCCAGGAATCAAGCCTTACGTAGTTCCTATATTGGGGTATTTATAATGACAACACTTGCCTAAACCCTAAGGTTAAGTCGGCTTATGTTATTGTCAAACTTACCCTTTAATGGGCCTTAAACCCTTGCGGACCCTATCCTCGAGTCGATACTTCCGACCTGCGGTGATCGACTCTAGACTCGTCATCCTACACTGCTAGCTGGTGTGGACTCTGTCCTTATGGACTTGTCGTCTCACACTAGCTCACATGTCGATAGTCGTTGTGTCGAATACGGACGTCGATATAAATGCCTTGGAGCCAATTCATGGTGTGATGACCAACCGATAGACGACACGTGGAGGGAGTGAAACCAGATCGCCATAAGCCCCTGCACTTGAGAGAGGCAACTCCCGTTGTCCGAGGTCGAGTCTGTCACATGAATTGTCTTCAAGTTGGGTTTTCCTTAGGGCGGGAAAAAGCCCGCCTTTTCACAACCCTAACTGCTTGTAGCCACATGGCGCGATATACTGGCAACCCAAACGCTTCGTATCCCACGAAACGCGTTACTGCCTTGATTCTCGTGATTTCCAGGGGTTATAACCCCCATTATCCCCTGTCTTTTCAAATTATTGGCGTATCTTTTGCAAGCATATAAAGGAGAAGTATAGAAGTAGCAGCAGAGCCTATTTGCCATTTACTTCTTACAAACTCCAAATCCCCAAACACCAAGTAAGTTCTTTTCTTCTTTTTAGTGTTCTTCATCTTGTTTTTGAATTATCCATGTCCAATAGTAGTAGTGCCACTGAATAGGATAGGGGTAGTGAAACGCCAGTTCATAGCCAATCTCCGGCGCCAATTACCTCTGGTCATCTTCTCCGGCGAGAGTCCAGTGAGCCCACAGCCTCCCCCTCCTGTCCCCCACCAACCTAAGAAATTAGTGACTATGATGGATGGGAAAAGTGCCAAATGATGCCTCAGTTCGTTTTCTTCTGAGGAGGTTACCAGGCTTTGCCATATGTACAATATCACCAATCCTCCGTTTGAGGTTCATCTTCCTTCCGGCCTTCATAAATTTGCCGACGAGCCCCCCAGAGGGATTCTGTGCCGTCTATGAGAATCAACTTGCGAGTTGATTAAGGTTTCCACTTTGCCTGGCTGTTCTTGCAATCCTCGACCACTACGAGATCAGCATCTCTCAAATCGCCCCGAATGCCGTTAGGACTATGATGGGGTTCATCATCGCTTGTCGAGTGGCTGGGGTCTGCTTCTCGATACCTCTGTTTCGATACTACTATCAGATTTATGCCACACCGGACAAGTTGTGGTATACTTTTCAGAGAAGGGCGAACCGACACGAGTTCGTGACCAAGGGGCCTTCTTCTCACGGGGAGTGGAAGCCTCGATTCTTTTTTCTTCGACATGGCCTGGAGAACCCCTATGTGGGGCAGTGGAGGTTGAGAGACTCGAAAAAGGACAAATAGGGGAATGCTCCCATTCCAGAGGAGGCTCGAACGCTGGGTAGACATAATTTCGAGGTGGTCACTCGAGATTTGAGTCTCCTCTATGATCTGGCCCATCTAGAGGAAGCGGGGCCGATCCCCTACGTCGGACTTCATCGTCAAGATCATGAGAACCGTAGGAACCTTTTCTTATTTGTTTGCTTTTTACATATGCTATTCGTCGAGTCTGACAACTTGTCATTTGTTGATCAAAAACTAACTTGTTGCCTTCGTTTTTTGCAGTGGGCAGGTTCACCAAGGTCAACGATCCCACACGTGTTCCTGAATCGGCGGTCGTGGCTGCTCCACCTACCGGGGGTCGGGCTACTCCTGACTTACATGTGCCTGAAGTCAGGGCGCCTTCTTCTTCCCGAGAGAGGGGTGCCACTCAACCTGAACCCACCCCTGCTGCCGTCGAGTCAACAGCACCAACTGGATCTACTGAGCTGCCTCCGTCCAGCAGTTGTTTGACGGTCCGTTTCGGTTCTCTGCGTGATGAGGACGAGGAGGAGGTGGTCGAGTTGGATCCGGCTACAGAGTTTCATGTCGAGGAGCAGGTACCTCAGTCCAAGAAGAGGCCAACTGCTCCTGAGCTGGTGAGGGAGCAACATCGGCAGTCGAAGAGGGCCAAGGCAGCTGAGGCTTCTCCCGAGCCAGAAATCGATCTAAACTGGGTCGCTGATGACCTCGCAACTCTGGAGGACAAGGGCCTGGACCATACACTCTGAAAGTTGAACCGCCTCGTAAGTCGATTGTATTATTCCTCTTTAAATGTTGGTATTTCTCGAGGCCTTTGGCTTGTCTTTTGTCATCCGACACTTCTCTTGCTTTTGCAGAGTAACATTGTCAGTCGAGAGGCTGCCCGGAGGCTGGTCAAGACGGGTGAGTTGGCAGACGAGCTGTGCAAGGAGAACGGCAAGCTCCTGCGAGACATTATTGCGAAGAACGCCGCTATTTCCGGCATGGAAACTCAATTCGAGACGTTAAAGCATGATTCGGTTGCCGAGTGCCAGAAGGTGAAAGACAAGTTAACGATTGCGGAGAAAGAGCTGGATCGATTGCAGGCTGAGAGGCATGATCAAGGTATAGAGCTGCTCAAGCTGGCTCAAAATTTCGAGAAAGTGCAAGGGTGGCACAAGGCTTCACTGGAAGATATTGTGAAAGCTCGACATGAGACAGATGCGCTACGAGCTGAATTGGATCAAGCACGCGCGCGGCTCAAGACGGCTACAACCGACGCGATTGCGGAGTATCGGAAGTCGGCCAACCTTGATGCTGATCTGGAGGTGATCATGCGCGCCTCGATGATGGGTGGCTACACTTTGGTAGTGGATCAAGTGAAGTCTGTCATCCCGGAACTCGACGTGTCGACCCTTGAGACGCCGATATTTTACAATCCTGACTCGGAGGCATTATATGATCGGTACATCGAAGAGTTCCAACAAGGAGAGTCTTTGGCCATCAAGTATGGTCCTTCCACTTCTGCCTCTGCTGCTGATCCGACTGCAGTCGATCCGACTCCTGCCATTTCTGAGTCGACTCCGGGGGCTGACCCTTGACCGCTTTCAAAATCTTTCTCCTGTTGTTTTGTTAATCTGAACTTGAAGCTTTGTAATTTGATCTGTAATAACATTTATTGTTTCGAATTGACTTTGGCTGGTCTTGTTTTGTAATAACTTTGTTTTGAATTTGACTTGCTTTTGCAATTTGATTTTTTTTTTCTTGCTGCTTAGCTTGTCTTTTTGATATGTTGTAGTCTTTCCTTTGTCGAGCCTTTGGCTCTGCTCGTATTTTGCTTGTCGAGCCTTTGGCTCTGTTCGCTATTTACGTCATCGATGTTGTATTGCCCCCCAAGTGTATTATGGACCTTTGGTTCTTATTACACTTGTGAGTTTGACTCTGATCGGCCTGCTTGCCTTAGAATTTTTGCCCCTTAGGCTTATTCGACCTCAGGCTGAGCGTTTTTTATTAGACTGTGTGAACTGTACCCTGACCTTGGCCTTTTTCGCCTTTTTGGGCTCGTTTGCTCTCGGTGGACAGTGGCCCGACTATGCGAACCGTCCTTTGTCTCGGTCTTTTTAGCCTCTTAGGCTTGTTCGACTTTCGATCCGACAGTGGCCCGCCTATGCAAACCGTCCTTTGCTTTAGCCTCATTCGCCTCTTGGGCTCGTTCGGCTTTTAGCTTGGACCTTTGGCCCGACCCTGCGAACCGTCTCTGTGCCTTTGCATTCGTTGCCCTTTAGGCTAACTTTGCTTTTGGCTTTATCGAGATATCCGACCTGCGGACTTCTCTACTCGTTGTTGATTATTTTGCCTTTAACATTTTCTATCACATTGGACTTGCACTATTTCGGCTATAAATCCTAACAAACAAAGAAAACATCTCGAGAAAACATAAGTTTATTAGAGTACTCATAAAATTGTCACTTGGACTTATTACAAGACTTAAAACTGAAAAGTAATCAAAAGTTCATCGAAGCAAAGCTTATCTCAAACATAATACTTTCTCAGATTGTTGGCATGCCAATGTCGAGGAACCGTGGTTCCATCTGCTCCCCCAAGTTGATATGACCCTTTGGGGTGAACCTTCAGAATCTGATATGGTCCTTCCCAATTCGGGGTCAATTTTCCGATCGCTTCCTGTCGACTTGCTTCGTTCTTCCTTAAGACCAGATCTTCAACTTTGAAGTATCTATGTCTGACCCTCGAGTTGTAGTACAGAGAAATCTTCTGTTTATACCTTGCCATTATGGCTGAGGCTATCTCTCTTCGCTCCTCGACATTATCCCTTTCCTGTCGGATTTCGGGGTCATTTGTCTTAACATTGTAGGCCAAAACTCGAGGTGAGGGAACACCGATCTCAGCGGGTATCACCACTTCGCACCCATATACTAGAGAGAAAGGAGTTTCTCCTGTCGATGAATTAGGAGCTGTCCTATACGACCATAGGATGCTCGGAAGTTGCATTGCCCAATCTCGACCTTCTGCCTCTAGTCTTTTCTTTAACCCCAGCTTGATCTATCGGTTAGTTTGTTCAACTTGACCGTTTTCCTGTGGGTGAGCCACTGAGGTGAATCGCTGGTCGATGTGGTATTCGCTGCACCATTCTCTAACTTTTCGATCTTCGAACTGGGTACCGTTATCCAAGATCAATGCCTTCGGAATGCCGTACCTGCATAGAATGTCGACCCACAAGAATTTTTTGATGGTTGCGGCTCGGATGTCGGGTAAAGCCTTAGCTTCTACCCATTTCGTAAAGTAGTCAATGGCAACGACCATGAATTTGAGATTTCCCGGGGCTCGGGGTAGAGGTCCAACAATGTCGACTCCCCACTGATCAAAAGGCCATGCTGACGAGATGACATTCATGTCTTGTGCTTGTCGATGAGAAATATTATCATGAATCTGACAAGAGTTGCACTTCTGGACAAGGTCATTCGCATCTCGTTGCATCGACGGCCAAAAGTACCCAGCTAACTTGCATTTTCGAGCTAACATTCTGGCCCCACAGTGATTTCCACAGGCTCCTCTATGAATTTCTTCTAAGAGATACTCGCCTTCAGTTTCAGAAACACATTTTAACCATGGACTCACAAAAGATTTTCGATAGAGGATGTCGTCGAAGAACGCATATCGGGCCGATTGGAGTCGAACCTTCCTGGCTTGTATCTTATCGGATGGTAGGATTCTGTCTTTGAGATAAAGAGCGATTGAGTCCATCCACGTGGCCTGCTGAGTGATCGGCTGGGCCTCCGTCTCGATGTAACTCCAATCGGTCAATAACTCGACTAGAACTTTCTTATTCGAGACGAAATTCGATACAAGCTTAGAGAGCGCATTGGCTCTTTTGTTCTGACTTCGGGGAATTTGCTCGAATTGAACTGTCTTAAATTTAGGTATGAGGCGTTGGACAGCTGCCAAGTAATTCTTCATAGTTTCTTCCTTAGCCTCATACTCCCCTTTCACATGATTCACCACCAATTGCGAGTCGCTGTACACCAACAAGTCCTCGACACCCAGCTTCAGTGCAAGTTTCAGACCAGTTATCATAGCTTCATACTTGGCCTCATTGTTCGCTGCTTTAAAATCGAATCGAAGGGAGTATGGGAATTCTTCACCTTTTGGGCTTACTAGAAGGAGCCCTGCTCCTGCCCCTTCCTTGATCGATGCTCCATCGACTTGGAGAGTCCATTTTTCCACTGGACTTTGCTTCTCTTGGTCGAGATGGATGGAGATCTCGGTATGATGGGCCCAGGGGGCATGGAGAATTCAAAAGGAAAAACTCTGATCAAGATAGGAATCGGGGCCGAGATGCCCAGAGGCGAAGGGATCGATCACCCCAGAGGAATTGATATCCAGGTCGGGATGGGAATAACAGAGACAATTTTGGCCGAGACAGATATGAAGATAATCGACCGGTCAATTATGTTAATACAATCTTCGGTCCTGGGGAGAGTGACAAAGACCAGACCAGTGAAGAGCCAGCTAGTAGCTCGAGAGAGCGCAAGCAGCTCAGATTCACGACGGAAGTCGGATACGGCCCTCGCGATGATATCCCGAAGTCTAGGAGTCATAGCAAAGGGTTAGTTATCGAGCCTGCATCCAGGAAGGGAAGATATTGACGTATGCATCCAAGAAGGGAAGCTAGACAAAGTTTTTGACAGATCTCGGTATGATGGGCCCAGGGGGCGTGGAGAATTCAAAAGGAAATACTCTGATCAAGATAGGAATCGGGGCCGAGATGCCATGAGGTGAAGGGATCGATCACCCCAGAGGAATCGATCTCCAGGTCGGGATGGGAATAACAGAGACAATTTTGGCCGAGACTGATATGAAGATAATCGACCGGTCAATTATGTTAATACAATCTTCGGTCCTAGGGAGAGTGACAAAGACCAGACCAGTGAAGAGCCAGCTACTAGCTCGAGAGAGCGCAAGCAGCTCAGATTCACGATAGAAGTCGGATACGGCCCTCGCGATGATATCCCAAAATTGAACTGTCTTAAATTTAGGTATGAGGCTTTGGACAGCTGCCAAGTAATTCTTCATAGTTTCTTCCTTAGCCTCTTACTCCCCTTTCACATGATTCACCACCAATTGCGAGTCGCTGTACACCAACAAATCCTCGACACCCAGATTCAGAGCAAGTTTCAGACCAGTTATCATAGCTTCATACTCGGCCTCATTGTTCGTTGCTTTAAAATCGAATCGAAGGGCGTATGAGAATTCTTCACCTTTTGGGCTTACTAGAAGGAGCCCTGCTCCTGCCCCTTCCTTGCTCGATGCTCCATCGACTTGGAGAGTCCATTTTTCCACTGGACTTTGCTTCTCTTGGTCGAGCTGGATGGAGATCCCTTCAGCTAGAAAATCTGCCAAGGCCTGTGCTTTTATCGCAGTTCGAGGGACGAACTCGATGTCGTACTGGGCCATTTATACTACCCATTTCGCCAATCGACCTGAGGTGTCGGGCTTCGCCAAAATCTGCTTTAGTGGTTGGTCTGAGACTACCGCAATAGGATGAGCCTGAAAATAGGGCCTCAACTTTCTCGAGGCATGAACCAGAGATAGTGCTAACTTTTCAGCTGGTGAGTACCGGATCTTGGGGCCATGGAATGCCTTGCTGACAAAGTAGATTGGCACCTGACCATGTACCCCTTCTCTGACTAGAACCGCACTCACTGCCTCCTCGCACACAGCCAAATAAACTAACAGCTTCTCCCCTTCTCGAGGTGAAGTGAGGGTGGGTAACTCTGACAAATATGCTTTCAATTCTTCAAAGGTTGTCTGACATGCATCATCCCAATGGAAAGGACTGGCCTTGCAAAGTATCTTGAAGAATGGTAGTGCACGCTGTGCGGACCTCGATAAGAATCTGTTGAGAGCAGCCATTCTACCGGTGAGCCTTTGCACTTCCTTTATATTTCGAGGTGCGGGCATATTCTTCAGGGTATCGATCTTATATGGGTTCGTTCGAATCCCGTCCTTCGAAATCATGTAGCCCAAGAATTTACCCGACCTGACTCCAAAAGTGCACTTCTTCGGGTTCAAGCTCATCTGTGTTTCTCGCAACACTTCAAAAACCTCTCGAGCATCGACCAAGTATTGTCTCATAGATCGACTCTTGATAAGAAGGTCGTCTACATAAACCTCCATACATATACCGATTTGCTTTGCAAAGATTTTATTGACTGCCCTCTGGTACATTGCCCCAGCATTCTTCAACCCGAATGGCATGGTCACATAACTGAAAGTGCCGAATTCCATGATAAACACCGTTTTCTCTGCATCTCGAGGATCCATCAGAATCTTGTGGTATCCTTTATACGCATCTAAAAAACCAAATACTTCAAAATCGATGGTCGAATCTACTAACCTGTCGATTTTAGGCAACGGATATGAGTCTTTCGGGCATGCTTTGTTCAAGTCTGTGAAATCCACACACATTCACCAACTGCCGTCAGGCTTCTTGACCAACACTGGGTTAGCTAGCCACTCTGGATAGAACACCTCTCTCACTATCTGGGCTGCTAGTAGCTTGCCGACCTCCAACTCAATAGCCTCAAGTCGATCCGACGCAAAATTTCTCTTCTTCTGCTTGACTGGCCTCTTAGCCTGGTCAATTTCGAGCTTGTGAACAGCGATGTCGGTGGATAACCCTGGCATGTCAGTGGCCTTCCAGGCAAAAATACCTCTGAACTCGATTAGCAAATCGATCAGTAGCTATTTTTCTCTCTGTGGGATCCAAATCCCGACTTGCACACATTGATCGTCCTCTCCTTCCCAGAGTCGGACGTTTTCAACCGCATCACTAGAGACCCAATTTCTCTCCTCTTCTTCCTCTGGAATCAGTTCCTCGACTAACATTTGCTGAACCGCCATCTTCCCATTCATGACAACGGAGTTACAACTCCTAGCGACCTCAACATCTCCCTTTACCTCGTGAGAACCGTTCCTGGTTGGAAACTTCATGCTATTATGAAAAGTCGAAATGATAGCTCGAAGACCGAAGAGCGCTGGTCGTCCCAAGATAACATTATACGCAGATGGAGCTTTGACCACCACATAACTCATATCGAGAGTCCTTCCTTTCTCTCTATCTCCTACCGTCGTGAGTAGTTTTATCGATCCCATAGGATGAACTGCTTGCCCTGTAAATCCAAACAGAGGGGATGCTATAGGAGCTAAGTCTTTCTCTTTCAACTTCATCGCCTGGAACGCCGAGTAATATAAGATGTTCACTGCACTCCCGTTATCGATACAGACTCTCGATACACGGGCTCGGCTAATCACGGCCTCGATAACTAACCTTTCGCTATGACTCCTAGACTTCAGGATATCATCGTGAGGGCCGTATCCGACTTCCGTCGTGAATCTGAGCTTCTTGCGCTCTCTCGAGCTACTAGCTGGCTCTTCACTGGTATGGTCTTTGTCACTCTCCCCAGGACCGAAGATTGTATTAACATAATTGACCGGTCGATTATCTTCATATCTGTCTCGGCCAAAATTGTCTCTGTTATTCCCATCCCGACCTGGAGATCGATTCCTCTGGGGTGATCGATCCCTTCGCCTCTGGGCATCTCGGCCCCGATTCCTATCTTGATCAAAGTTTTTCCTTTTGAATTCTCCACGCCCCCTGGGCCCATCATACCGAGATCTGTCAACAACTTCGTCTAGCTTCCCTTCCTGGATGCAGACGTCAATATCTTTTTTCAAGTCGATACAATCCTATGTCGTATGACTTATATCCTCATGAAAGTCGCAGTACTTGCTTGCATTCCTCTTTTCTCGAGGTTTCTTCAACGGTGGCGGTTTCCTCGCCAAGTTCTTTGAGAGCATGATCGATAACACCTCGGCTCGAGACCGATTGAGTGGAATGAGGCAGGTGTTTCGATACGATCCCATCGATATCACGTGTGGGTCCCTTCTTGCCCCCCCGGTTTGAGGCAGGTGTTTCGATACGATCCCAGACAGACGGCTTGTTGTCGATGTCCTGTCTCTTGGATTGGTTCCGGTTCAGACCTCGATTGTCCTTTTTGGAATCCATCCAGTCAGATTGGGTGTGTCTTCGCACTACCTCTTCCCCTTGACAGAATCGATGCACCACGTTTACACATTCGTCCATCATGTGGGGGACATCTCTGCTCAACTTCATGTATAACTTTGTATTACGCATCCCCCCCACGAACGACGTGATCAGAAGTCGATCATCTGCATCCTCGACCTGCATGGCCTCAAGATTAAACCTCTTCAATTATTCCATTACAGTTTCATCCTTTTGCTGCCTCACGTTCATGAGGTGCGTGGCACTTAAATGAAACTTCTTGTTCACTATGAACGCGTCTCGAAACTTGTGAGCGAGCATGGAAAAACTGGAGATCGACCCTGGCCGTAGCTTCGTAAACCATTCTCTTGCTCGACCTACGAGTAGCGTCTCGAATGCCCGACCTCGCATTGCGTCGGGTGCTCCATCTAGCCTCATCTGAGATAGGTACCTATGGAGATGGTCCTCTGGGTCGGTGGTACCATCGTAAGGCTCTATCTTCGGTATCTTAAACCCCTTGGGTTTAGGAAAACTCTCGATCTCCTTCGTGAAGGGAGACTCTAACCATAACGAAACCTGGTTCTTTCCCAGAATAACATTCAATTCCTCCCTGACGCTATCGTCATCCATTTTATGATGCTTTTGATGGATCTCGCGCCTCTTCCTTTCCACAGAGCTAGAGGACGCACTGACTTCGTCTCCAGGAGTCTGTTTAGGTTTGTCCGCTGCATCTTTCTGACCGCCTTCTGCCGTGGCGTCTTTCTGGGCGGTGGCCGCTTGTCTTTGTGCTGTGACTGCCTCTGCAATAATCCTGGACATTACCTCCAGGTCCGCTCCTGCTAATTGTTCCACAAGCGCTCGATATTCTGGAGCAAGACCTTGCTTTTCTTGCTGGGGGTTTTCCTGGAGGGGATCCAAGACTGGATCTTTTTCCCCATGCTTTTGCTGAGGATCATGCTGAACAAGATCCAAGGCTGGATCTTTTTCTCCTTGCATATCGGGATCGAGCGGCTCATTAAGCTGTGAGCCTTGATATGCAGCTTTGGATGCAGCTTTTCTGGGAGGCATCGTGTTCTTGCGTATTCAATCAATAGATGGCCCTCCTTCTAGCGCCAATGACGATGACAAATTATGTCACCTTGAATAACCCGGGCCCTAATTGAATCTAGTGATGAATACACACAAAACCCTAATGCCTAAAAGAACGTGGTGATGGATTTTTGTATTTGCGGCTGAGTCTAAGACTGTATCTTAGATTGCCTACGTACCCTGTTCGGTTCCAGGAATCAAGCCTTACGTAGTTCCTGGATTGGGGTATTTATAATGACAACACTTGCCTAAACCCTAAGGTTAAGTCGGCTTATGTTATTGTCAAACTTACCCTTTAATAGGCCTTAAACCCTTGCCCAAGCTATCGCTATTAATGGGCTTGGACAGCTGGTGTGGACCCTGTCCTCGAGTCGATACTTCCAACCTGCGGTGATCGACTCTAGACTCGTCATCCTACACTGCTAGGTGGTGTGGACTCTGTCCTTATGGACTTGTCGTCTCACACTAGCTCACATGGAGATAGTTGTTTTGTCGAATACGGACGTCGATATAAATGCCTTGGAGCCAATTCATGGTGTGATGACCAACCGATAGACGACACGTGGAGGGAGTGAAACCCTGTATCGTCATGCACCAAATGCACAAAAACAGCCCAATATTTTACCCAAGGCAGCTTACAAGCCGAGGGAAGATGATTAGGCAAAAGGTGCCCCGTTGCCACAAAAACGTACCCATGAAATTCAATGCCATAAGTGTCGTGGAATGGGGCATATTCAGTCCCAATGCCCTTCTAAACAAAGAATTTTATTGGTTGGTGAGTCGGTTGCGAATGATTATGAGTCGGCTTCCGAGGAGGAGGAAGAGGCCGCATGGGAGGAGGCAGAAGGAGAAGAATTGGTGCACGCACCTGGTGGCGAGGTGTATATTCTAAAAAGAGCTTTAAGTAGTGTAGTGAAGGTGTAGAATAATGATCAGCGGGAAAATATATTCCACATGCGGTGTTTGATAGATGGAAAGATTTGTTCGATGATAATAGACCCGGGTAGTTGTGCAAACATGGTGAGTGCTGATTTGGTGTCACGATTATCCATTCCTACTATCCCACATCCCCGTCCATATAATTTATAGTGGCTTAATGATGTGGGCGATGTTTGAGTACACCCTCAAGCACTTATTTGTTTTAGCCTTGGCAATCTTGAAGATGATGTTTTATGTGATGTTGTCCCTATGCATGTGAGTCACCTATTATTAGGACATCCATGGCAGTTTGATCGATGTGTCACATATGATGGTTACTTAAACAAGTACAGCTTAAAGTTTAGGGGAAGAATTTTACATTCGTAGCTTTGTCCCCCAAGGAAGCACACAAGGATAAACTCCGCATTGCTGCAACATGTGAGCAAAAATAAAAAAATAAGGGTGTTATACAGTTGAAAAGTAAAGCAACAGCGACGGGAGAGAAAAACCAAGAGGGTAGTGTGATTCGAGAGGAGGGTAAAAGAAAATATGAAAATAAAAATGTGAGGGAGGGAGCTCTTATACCATATGAGGGGAGTAATAAAGTTGAAAAGTTAAACGTAAGGGAGGCTGCCATTAGTAGTGAGGGAGCTTCTAAAGTTGAAAAGAAAAATGAGGCCAAAGTGAGAGGTAGTTTCTATGCGAGGTCTAATGAGGTTTGTAATGCCATTGAGGCTGGACACACACCTCTCCTCTTTATTTACAAAGAGGCCGTGCCACCCCATCCCTTCCCTATGTTTTCTAACCATTTAGGAACTCACGGATTCCCTTCCTAGTGTTGTTGTGTCTCTTTTGCAGGAATTTACTGATGTCTTTCCTGAGGAGGAACCAAGCGGATTGCCACCATTACGTGGCGTGGAGCATCACATAGACTTTATTCCTAGAGCAGTGTTGCCTAACCGACCAGCCTATCGTGCTAATCCGGAGGAAACTAAAGAAATCCAAAGGCAAGTGACGGAGCTGCTGGACAAAGGTAAAATCCAAGAATCTATGAGTCCTTGCACGGTTCCGGTAATCATAGTCCCCAAGAAAGGAGGTGAATGGAGGATGTGCACCGACTATCGCGCAATCAATCAAATCACTGTAAGGTATCGCTATCCCATTCCTCGTTTGGATGATATGTTGGATGAATTGTGTGGTGCTAAAATTTTTACTAAAATCGACTTAAAAAGTGGCTATCATCAAGTGAGGATTCGTGAGGGTGACGAGTGGAAAACTGCATTTAAAACTAAATTTGGTTTATATGAGTGGCTTGTCATGCATTTTGGTTTAACTAATGCACCTAGTACTTTTATGAGGTTAATGAATGAGGTGCTTAGAGAGTTTATTGGTAAGTTTGTGGTCGTTTATTTTGATGTCATCCTGATTTACAGCCAAGACATGGAACAACATATGAGCCACTTACGGGCTGTTTTAGAAACTTTTAGGGAAGTAAAATTGTATGCTAACCTTAAGAAGTGTTTGTTTTGCTTGGATAGAGTTGTGTTTCTTGGCTTTGTTGTGAGTTCACAGGGTGTTGAGGTCGATAGAGAGAAGATCAAAGCGGTGGAAGAATGGCCTGAACCGACAAATTGTGCAGAGGTTCGTAGTTTTCATGGCCTTGCAGGGTTTTATAGGCGATTTGTCAAGGATTTCAGCACCTTAGCCGCACCCCTAAATGAGTTGGTGAAGAAGAATGTCCCTTGGCAGTTGGGACCGAAGCAAAGGGAAGCTTTCGAATCTCTTAAAGCTCGTTTAATTTATGCCCCCATACTTGCTTTGCCTGATTTTAATAAAGCTTTTGAACTTGAATGTGATGCATCAGGTGTGGGTATTGGTGGTGTTCTGATTCAAGAGTCTAGACCAATTGCATATTTTAGTGAGAAATTGAAAGGTGCTCTGTTGAATTATGCTACTTATGATAAAGAGTTGTATGCTTTGGTTAGATGTCTTCAAACATGGCAACATTATCTTCGTCCTAGGGAATTTGTTATTCACACTGATCACGAGTCCCTCAAGTATCTTAAAGGTCAGTGTAAGTTGAGTAAGCGACATGTTCGTTGGATAGAATTCATTGAATCATTTCCTTATGTGATTAAGTACAAAAAAGGCCAGGATAACGTGGTAGCTGATGCATTATCTCGTAGATACACTTTGATTACTACCATGCAAACTAAATTTCTTGGTTTTAAATTTATTAAGGAATTGTATGCTTTAGATCCTGATTTTGGTGAGACATTTGCGAAACTGAGCATGCGGCTGATGGCTATTTCTATACGAATGAGGGCTTTTTTTCCGTGATAATTTTATTTGCATTCCCCAAAGTTCTTTGCATGAATTGCAGGTTATGGAGGCACATGGTGGTGGCCTTATGGGTCGTTTCGGTGTTACTAAAACCTTAGACATGCTTAAGTCACATTTCTTTAAGCCTAAAATGAGAGTTGATGTTACACGTATATGAGATGCTTGTCTTGTGTGCAAATCGGCTAAGTCTAAGTCAGCCCCCCACGGTTTGTACACACCACTCCCTATTCCCACGTCCCCTTGGACTGATTTCTCTATGGACTTTGTGTTGGGTTTGCATCATTCAAAGAGTGGTAAGGATTTGGTGTTTGTTGTGGTGGATTTTTTTTATAAAATGGCTCACTTCATTGCATGTAATAAAACGAATGATGCATCTAATATTGTTGATTTGTTCTTTAAAGACATTCTGCTACTTGTTTTACCCCTTTTGAGGTCGTCTATGGGTTCAACCCAGAAACACCTTTTTCTTTGGCTCCTTTGCCCGTAGGTATGCTTGCTAGCTTGGATGATGAACAGAAAGAGGACTTGGTCAAGGAGTTGCATGCAGATGATCGGCGGCATGTGGGGAATGGAACGGCTCGCTATATGAAGCAAGCAAACAAGGGCCGCAAGGAAGTTATCTTCGCACCCGGTGATTGGGTGTGGATGCACTTTCGCAAAGATAGGTTTCCCAAGCACCGGAAATCTAAGTTGCATCCTCGTGGTGATGGTCCTTTTGAGGTGTTTCAGCGCGTCAACGACAATGCATATAAGGTTGCTATTCCACCTGAGTGGGGTGTCTCTGGCACCATCAACGTCTCTGATTTGATGCCTTTTGACAACCCCTACGATCTGAGGACAGATCCTTCACAACCGGGAGGGAATGATGTGATCCCTACTGACAATCCCGAGCCTTTGTCACCTATGCAGCCCGTGGATCATCTGGTAGTTCGAGATGGGCCAATAACAAGGCTCCAAAGGAAGAGATTGAGAGAGGCTATGAACAACTTTGTGGTAGAGACTTATTCGGAGTTCGGAGAGCCCGTGGAGAAGAATGAGGCGCCGATAGTGACCCTCCTTAGTGTTGTTGGGCCTGGTTAGAGCTTTATTGCGTGGTTTGGCTTCATATTGGGCCAGAAGCCCACGTTCTAGACGCCAAGATGAAGATGAATGAAATTATTACAGTATTGGACTTTTCTTACTTTAATTATTCAGCTTTTGCTTTGATTATTATCTAATAAAGGTCATTGGGCCTAAGTAGGTTAGATAAGCCCACTTTGGGGCACGTATTTCCTGGGGTGGGAATTATCCTACATTTCTTTTTTACTTCTAGTACTTTTGACTGTAAGCCTATATAAGGCAAACACTAGCTTTTCATTCTTTACACAATTATTATATGAAAAACCAAGTTATTGAGTTTTACTCAACCAAGTTATAAGGCTTGAATATCACTAGCGAGTGAGAATTTTCTTTGTCGTAGAAAGTTCACCCCTTTGAGGATTTACCAGCATTGTAAGCGATAATTGGGCGTTCTCTGCCTACGATTTAGTTGGATTACTAGGTCTATGATCATTAGCTCGTCATTGTTCCCCTTAGTTACTTTCAGGGCAAAACATCGGATCTGATTCCAATCGAAATCACATCAAGAAGGTTCTTTGTATTCTGAACATCAAACTTTTTTTTAGCAGCTATCAACATGTCATCCACATACAAGACAAGATAGATATATGATCCATCTCTCAGTGGACTGCGATACACACAACAGTCATATAGACTTCTGTTATAACCCAATTGGATCATATAACCGTCAAACCTTTTATACCACTGTCTAGGAGCCTACTTTAGTCCATACAAAGTATTCTTCAACTTGCACACAAAACCTTTCTTTCCAGGAACTTGGGAACCCTCTGGATAAGTATATCTCCTTATCTACATCACCATGTAGAAAAGCTATCTTCACATCTAACTGATCAAGTTCTATGTCCTGCTATGCCACCAATGCTAGCAACACTCTAACTGAAGTATGTCTGACTACTGGTTAGAATATCTCATAAAAGTCCACCCCTACTCTCTGACTGAACCCTCTTGCAACTAAACATACCTTATACTTGACCCATTCTGCCTTAGATATTCCTTCCTTTTTCTTGAAGATCCACTTGCTAGAAACAACTCTCATATCAGCTGGATGTTTTACCATATCCTAAGTCTGATTCTCTAGTAATGACCCCATCTCATCTCCTATGGAAGCAAGCCATTAAGATTATTCAGAACATGTCACTACTTCCCTGTAAGTAGAAGGTTCAAAATCATCCGCTTCTTTTGCAACTTGAAGTGCATACCCAACCATATCATCAAACACATACCTCTTGAGAGGTATCCCAGGCGTTGGATTTTCCAGCTCTGCTGATAGCTATACTCTGATGACCCATGTTCTCTGTTTGATGCTCAGCTGACCTTCGTTCAACTGAATGGCTTGGATTCAGCTCTTGTTCAGCAACCAGATCAGATGAGTGTTGAATTGAATCAGCTGAGTGTTGCATCCTAGCTGACTCCACCTGAAGCTCCATGTATTTCTTAGCACTCCCAAATTCATCACTGGTTTCAGCCTCAGGAGTCCTTCCAACTGGTGAGCTGGTAATAGAATTTTCATCAAATACCACATCTCTGCTAACTATGACCCTGTTCTCTGATGTTGACCAAACTTTATAACCCTTCAGCCCATCACCATACCCTACAAACACACATTTACTAGCTCTTGGTTCATACTTCATCACTAATATGATAGTAAACTATGTGCTTCCAAAAACCCTTGATGCAGAATAGTCAGTAGCTTTACCTGACCACATCTCAAATGGTGTCTTGAGATTGATCCAAGTGTGAGGACTCGTTTAGATTAAGAAACAAGTTGTACATACAGCTCCTGTCAAAAATCCTCTTGATAAACCAACATTAGAGAGCATACATCTTGCCCTCTCCAGAAGAGTTTTGTTGGACTTATTTTTATGTTTTAATGATGAGTGCCAGACTAGCTGTTATAGAGTAAAGGAAAAAAGATGTCTAGATCAAATGTATAGGTTTATTAGAGTTTGATCTTTGTATAGGTTTAATCAAACAAGCACTGTAAAAGGTCAGCTGACTTATATCAGCAGACTAGTCTAGATCAGTAGGGTAGCTGAGTCAGTAGACTAACCAGGAACCTGCTGAAGATTGAAGGCTGAGGGCTCAAACTCACTTATTGAAGGCAAAGGGATCAAACTTAGTAATTATAGTCAAGGATATATAATCGGAATTTAGGGAAGTCTGTGATGACCTAAACTGATTACATATATCTTGTGCACAAGGTCTAAGTTCCATAAGTTGGATGGTGATTGGAACTTAGTTATGTTCAATATGGTGTAATCTAACTTCATAAACAAAATTTAGATAAAAGACAGTTAGCAAAATATGAATCAGCTAACTAATGAGCATATCAGTAGACTTATTATCTCAGGAACCTGCTGATATACATACATCGAATTATTCAAAGGTTACATTGGAAGAAAACATGAAAGGGACAACTAACAACCTCTGATTTTATCAAACAAATCAATGGTTAAGATTAAAGGGACGTTGGAAGGATTCAGAGGATTACCAATGGATACAAGTCAAAGGGGTGGATGACTTACATCACAAAAAGCAATCTTACAAAGGTCGATTACTATGAACAAAGCGATGTAAGGCAAGTCAAATAGGACAAAATCTGAAACGGCTTTGTTTGAATTTCAAACATAAGTCACAAGGATTCCTACCTATAAATAGAGGACTCATAATTCAGATACTAGCGATGAACATTGATGAAAAACAAGGAAAGATAACAGATAATATTGAGCTTCGATTTCTGATCAAGGAAAACACCCTGCTGACCACACTGAGCTTTAATCTACTGATCCAGAAAATCTCTTCAAGTGTAATCTGCATTCAAGCTACATCAAGTTTATACACTTGAAGACATCAAGCTGTTGATCATATCATCATGATCAAGCTGCTGAAAGCTGAATCACTTTCTTGATTCAATCTTTATTTTATAAGAATCTACTGAAGACAGTGAAGCATCTGTTTGGTGTGAACTGGTGAAGAGGCAATCCTACCCTTCAAGGACCAGTGGAAGACTTTGGAGCAGCAATCCTACCTATTCCAAGTGTTCAGTTTGTGAAGCCATAGTTATTGGTGAAGGACAAGCAACTTAGGGATTTTTGTAACAGCTAACTCAAAGATCTCTAGTGAATTACCTCCAACATCACAGGAGAAGAGTGGACTGACAGGATTACACCACCTAGAACCACTATAAAATCTGACTACTTACTTTCTGCATTTAGTTTATCATGTTTATCAACCTACTGAATCTAGCAACTGAATTCACACACATACACTACTAAGTATCTAATACTTGGTATCATATTTAACAACAAGTAACAAGGCTTAATTTTTTATTTATTCCACTGCACAAATTCAGCAAGTTTAATAGTCAACAGACTACTGAAGGTCAGCAGGCTGCTGAAGTTTCTGAGTTTGTTAACTCCAAAAGTTTTAAGTGTTAAGTTTATTCACCCCCCCCCCCCCCTCTAAACTTAACCAAAGCCTTTTCAAGGGACCAACAATTGGTATCGGAACAGTGCTTCTATTCTGAAGTAATCCTATTTGTTGTGTTTGTGAAATACTTTGAAAACTTTTTCAAGTTACTTATTTTCAAAGCTTTGCATCATGGATAACAACCAGTATGCGAGAAAAATGTTGATATGTTCTGTGGATCATTTTTATGAATATAAACGTCGTATGCAGGCTTATCTAGCTGCAACTCATGATGAAATGATGGATGTGTTAACAGATCGACCACTGGAGATTACCAAGTCAATAAAAGTGGGAGATAAGACACAGTACATTCCAATGCCTAAAAAGGAATGGACTGCTGATGATAGAAAAAGAGAAAACCTCAACAATATTGCTATTGACATTATATACAGAACTTTTGGATAGCAATATGTACATGAAGGTGAAAGATTGCAAAACTGCAAAGGAACATTGGGACAAGATACAGTTAATCTGTGAAGGCACTGATGCAATCAAGAAGAACAAAATCAGTGTGGCCAAAAAGAAGTTTCAAAAGTTCAAAATGCTACCAAATGAAACCATTGAACAAATGGAATCAAGATTCAATGCTATCCTGGATGAACTTAACCTGCTGAGTGTATGTTACTCAAAAGAAGAAATCAACTCAAAAATCTTGGAAGCATTACCTAAATAAGAAGTTTGGGAGATGAAAGTTACTGCCATAGAAGAAATGAGGAAGCTACATGAAGAGGATACCTTCAAATTATTCTCAGATCTTAAAGCTTATGAATTCAGCAAGAAATTGGCACCTATCACTGAAAAGAAAGAACCAAAGACCACTGTATTGGCTGCTAAACATCAAGAAGAGACATCAGGAGCTCAAGATGATCTACTGGATGAGATGCAAGAGCAGATTGCCCTACTGAGCAAGAAAATCAGGATGATGAGGACTGGAAAGGGTTCTTCAAGGAATTTCACAAAGAGATCTAATGAAAAGAAGAAAGAAGAACCAAAGAAAGACAATGATTATATGTGCTTTCATTGCAAGAAACCAGGGCACTTCAAACCTGACTGTCCTGAGTCAAAACAAAGTAAGGAACCTGATTATCTTTGCTTCAATTGCAAGAAGCCTGGATATTTCAAACCTGACTGTCCAGACCTACTGAAGACCAAAAGTCAACAAAGAAGACATGGCAAAAAGACTATGGTTGCTAAAGATGAATCAGGATATAAAGTGGAATCAGAAAAAGGAAATGAATTTGATGACACTGCACTTGTTTCTGATATGGATGATTATGCTTTGATGGAAAATATGGATGAAACAGAGGAGCTATACAATTTTGTATCTATAAACACTCCTGCTGGAAGTGATTGTGAATCAACCTATGGTTCAAATCCTAAAATTGTGACAATGAAGAAACTTTGGATGCCATCCTTAATCAGTTGAGGATAATACAATCTGGTTATGAGATTGTGAAGGCTGAAAAAGAAGCCCTTCAAGTAGAAGTTGAAAGGTTGAATGCTGAATTAAGAATTCTCAAAGGAAAAGAAAAAGAAGTTGGATAGAATCAGCATAAGCCTGATGAACATTCAGTAGCTGCTGAGTCTGCTGAACCATCATGTTCCTCCACTGCATTCAAATCTAGAAAGCCTTATGGTGATAGAACAGGGCTGGGATTTGGAACTCAACAATCCAATAAGAGTGGGTCCAGTAAGGTCACTATACCTAGTACCAGAATTGGTCCTAAGTTTGTACCTGCATAAGACCCAACTCCTAGTAAGGTTACTGAGGCAGTGAAGCCTACTGAGAATGCTTCAAAGAAGCAAAATCAGAAGTCAAAAAGGACATCAGTACCTAACATAAAGGGTAAATCCAAAGGTAGGACTGCTGGACCTTCTAGACCTACTTATAGCAGACCTGCTACCAAGTCTGCTGGACCACAAAGAGGTAAAAAACAGAAATATTCCAAGGATAAGAATCCTAAACCTAAAAATGTGAATCAATTGAGGGATACTTATCTCAGGGGGAAAGGTAGACTATTCCCTACTGATGAGGATTGGAATATTCCTGCCCCCACTACTAGAAACATGAAGTATAACCATGCTGATAGGGTAAAACCTAAGCAATGGAATCAGCAGAGGACTCAGCGGAGGACTTATACAAGACCTCAACAGGGACCTCAGCAGACTCCATATTACAGGGCTGTTCCTAAAAGACAGCAATCCAATGGTTTTGCTAATGCTTCTAACAACAAGAATCACTTCAAACAGCATTACATACCAAAAGGCCAGAAGGCATATGTGAATCCTACACAATCAATTGCTAGACCTTATGGATGTGTAGAATACATGTATGAATCAAGGTATAATACCTTTCAATGAAGACCTTATGGAAACTTGCCAAGGATCATGCTTACCACTGACCATTATGGACCCAAATAGATTTGGGTACCTAAAATGCATTAACTTTGTTTTGTAGGGTGTCTGGTACTTTGACAGTGGATGTTCCAGACATATGACAAAGAATAAGCACTGTCTGTCAGATTATGTGGCAAAGGATGGTCCAAGAGTGAATTTTTGCAACAAAAATACACCTGGATACACAAGAGGATATGGCACACTTGTGAGAAATGGACTGACAATCAGGAATGTAGCATATGTGGAAGGACTGGACTACAACCTACTGAGCACTGGACAATTTTGTGACATGGGATACAAGGTCACTTTTGACAAAAGGCACCTGCATTGTCATTAGTGAAAGAGGTGATCAAGTTGTGTTGGCTGGAAGAAGACAACAAAACATATATGTTGTGGATTGGTCTCTTCATTGCTTCAGAAACATGCCTGATTGTGCATACCAAGTCAGAACTTAATTGGTTATGGCACAAGAAGTTGAATCATCTAAATTTTGATGATATCAATCAGTTGGTGAAGAAGAAACTGGTGATTGGTTTACCTGAGATCACATTCAAAAAGGATGCTATATGTGATGCCTGTCAGCAAGGTAAACAGACAAAATCAAGTTTCAAATCAAAGACTAAGCAATCAACTAACAGAGTTTTGGAGCTAATGCATATGGATTTATTTGGACCAGTTACACCAACAAGTGTTACAGGAAAGAAGTACACTTTGGTAGTTGTGGATGATTATTCAAGGTACACTTGGGTGGTATTCATGAACAAGAAAAGTGAAACACTTCAAAAGATGCCTGAACTTTTGAAGAGATTGCAAAATGAGAAAAGTCTAACAGTAGTGAAGATCAGATCAGACAAGGGTACTGAATTTCTCGACAAAGTTATAAGAGAATATTGTGAACATAATGGTGTACTACATCAACTTGCTGTTGCTGGTACACCTCAGCAAAATGGGGTTGCTGAAAGAAGAAACAGAACTCTAAAAGAAGCAGGAAGAACTATGATTTGTGAAGCATTTCTGCCTAAAAGATATTGGGGTGAAGCAGTTAATACAGCATGCTATACACAAAATAGAACCACAGTGAACAAGAAGCTGCTGAAGACACCTTATGAGACTTGGAATGGAAGGAAACCTAATATATCTTATTTCCATCCATTTGGAAGCAAATGTTTTGTCCTAAATCATATGGAACAATTGAAGACATTCCAACCTAAATCAGATGAAGGAATTTTCTTGGGATACTCTTCATTCAGCAAGGCATTCAGGGTACTGAACAAAAGATCACTAAAACATGAAGAAACAATCCATGTTGTGTTTGATGAACCTAAGTTCATTGGTATGGAAAATGAAGCTTGTGAACCTGCTGACAATCTACAAGTCACAGATCAAGATTGTGTTGAAGTTTTGGAAAGATTCAATGACTTAAAAGTTTCGATTATGCCCTGCTTTAACACCTGCTGTAATACTACCGATGCAACAATCCAGAAGCGGCTCAAGGATCTCACTGAACCCCCGATGAAGAAAGCAAAGAGACCTACGGAAGATGAGGTTCCTGATAATCAATCTAACCAAAATCCATAATGGTTAAGGGATCACCCTGCTGAACAAGTTATTGGCAACATACAACAAGGTGTGAGGACTAGAAGACAGTTAGAAGCTATGTTTACTTGTTTTCTATCTCAATCGGAACCCAAAGTTGTTGAAGAAGCAATTTCAGATCCATATTGGATAATTTCTATGCAAGAGGAGTTGAATGAATTTGAAATAAATCAAGTTTGGACACTAGTGGAAAGGCCTAGTCATGCAAATATCATTGGTACAAAATGGGTATACAATAACAAATTGGATGAATCTGGTACCATTGTAAGGAATAAGGCCAGACTAGTAGCTAAAGGCTATTCTCAAGCAGAAGGAATAGACTTTGGTGAGACATATGCCCTTGTTGCAAGATTGGAGGCTATCAGATTATTCTTGGCATATGCAGCTTATAAAAACTTCAAAGTTTATCAGATGGATGTCAAAAGTGCATTTTTGAATGCCATTCTGGAAGAGGAGGTCTATGTTCAGCAAACTCCTGGATTTGAAGTTAAAGATCAAGAAGATAAAGTGTATAGACTCAACAAAGCACTTTATGGTTTGAAACAAGCACCAAGAGCATGGTATGAGACTCTATCTCAATTCTTGGTGGACAATGGTTTTACAAAGGGTACCATTGATAAGACTCTTTTTCAAAATCAATAAAGGGGACAACACCCTGCTGGTACAAATTTATGTTGATGACATAATTTTTGGTTCTGAAAATGATTTGCTATGTGAGAAGTTTGCAAATCTGATGAAAAGCAAATTCCAAATGAGTATGATGGGAGAGATGAACTAATTTTTGGGATTGCAAGTCAAACAAATGAAAGATGGAATCTTCATTAATCAAACCAAGTATACCAAGGAGCTACTGAAGAAAGTTGGTATGGAAAACAGCACCAAAGTATCAACTCCTATGAGTACAAACATTAGACTGGATGAAGACAAAGATGGCAAAGATGTTGATCAAACCTTATACAGACGGATGATAGGCAGTCAGCTGTACCTTACTGCCAGCAGACCTGATATATCATTTGCTGTAGGTGTTTGTGCAAGATTTCAATCAAAACCTAAAGAAAGTCATTTAGGTGCAGTCAAAAGAATTCTCAAGTATCTAAAAGAGACTTTGGGAGTAGGGATATGTTATTCAAAAGATGGAAGCTTCAAAGTTATATCATACTCAGATTCTGATTATGCTGGATGAGAGATTGATAGAAAAAGCACCACAGGAACCTGTCAGTTAATGGGAAATAGACTGGTTTCCTGGTTTATCAAGAAACAGAATTCTATATCAACTTCCACCGCCAAGCGTAATATATAGTCGCTTTGGAAGTTGTCAGTACACAAGTACTTTGGTTAAGACAACAATTAAGGGATTATGGAATTGAAGAAAGATAAATTCCAATTATGTGTGACAACACAAGTGCAATTGCAATCACAGAAAACCCTGTTTTGCACTCAAGAACCAAGCATATTGATGTGAGAGATCACTTTATAAGAGATCATGTTGAAAAGAAAGATGTGGTGGTTCTGTATATCCCTACTGAAGATCAACTTTCACTAAACCATTAGATAGTGAAAGATTTGCTAAACTAAGAACTGAACTTGGAGTTATAAAAGTTGACTGATACAGCTTTATCTGCAATGTACTGGAATTCACCAAGGGGATTAGTCTTTGCTATGATGGGTGAGCTCACTTAGCAGATTAGTCATTGGTATCAACAATTCCATGTACTTATTTATGTTTGGACAATTGAGCAAATGAGGTTGCCAAGGGGATTGGTCTTTGTCATGTTGGGGGAGCTCACTTGACAGATCAGTCATTGGTATTAAACTTCATCTTGTATTATCAGTTGGACAAATCAAAAGGATTTGATTATCAGCAGAGTAACTCTATCAGCATACTGCTGAGACTCTTTGTCAGCAGGCTACTGAGCCAAGTCTGCTGATGACAAGGCTACTGAAGGAAATGTTACACAGTCAAACTTACAAAAGTCAAAAAGCAAATGGCGGGATATTTATCTTATCTTTATAACTGCAGTTACATGATCAAACAGTTACAAACTTTTATGGATAAGTAATGGGCCACATGTCAAGATCCCATTTATTCCAACTTTAATCGTGGTTAATGCACAGTACGTGTTCTGACAGTTTCAACCACATCTGTCTATATATACAGACCTATACACAGAGGCTGGTTACAAAAACTCAGATCGATTTTCTCTGCATTTACACTGTGTGAACATAGATTTGAGAGCTTTCTTCTTCATCTTTTTCTTACAACAATGGCAAAGAAGGATGAAGTTCATATTGGAAACAGTCAGAGTGTAAGGGGATATGTTACTGACTGTAACTCCACTGAGTTAGCCATTAATATTGGAAGGAGAATCAGACGGTTTGCTGGGCTAGAAGGTGTTATAAACAGAAGATTGGAACGAATTTCCTATGTCAATGTGTTGGAATTCTGGAAGAACATTGTCATATATGAAGGTAGAGAGGCCTTTACTACAACTGTAAATGGAAGAGAGATTGAAATATCTTCAAACCTACTGAGAGAGGTATTTAAATTTGCACCTGGAAACAATGTACCCACAAATCCAGAAGCAATGAATCTACCAAGGATGAAGTTTGTAGATTCAATAAAAATAGATGATACAATTGCTTCAAATCTGGGCATCAATGTAAGGTATATTGGTCATGAGTATAACCTGCTGAGCAAATTGATTGCCAAAACCATTTTGGGATTTGTTGGAAGTCTATATACACTGTATGGACCCAAAATAGACCTGCTGATCATCATCTGTAGAAGTATGAAGTTTGATTGGGCTAGATTCTTCATACACTACATGAAGAAGGTGTATATTGAAGATAGAGATGGTACAAGGAAGTCCAAGGTCAAGCCCTTAGGTCTAATGATTCAGACCTTGTTGAATCAGCTTCAGATACCTGATGTCTTATCTGAAAAGATCAATAAATCCAGATTCAAGCCAGAAGTTGCTACTCCTATTCCTGGTCTAGATGATGATGAAGATGTGGATGATGAGGCTACTGAAAGTGATGGTGATGATGGAGATGATGATGCTGGTGGTGAACAAGTTAAGAAAGCAACTAAACCTGCTGCACCTAAGAAAGCTACTGAGAAGAGAAAGACTGCTGATACAAGGAAAATAACATAATTATTAAAACCTAAGAAGACAAGGAAGTAAACAACAGAGACTGTTGAGTCTGCTGAGGACTCAGTAGAGATTGAGGTTACTGACCCTGCTGTAGTAGCAAAGAAGAAGAAGACTGTTGCTGAAGTTGTGAAGGAGCAACATAAAGAAGCTAGTAAAAAGAGGAAAGTTGCTGAAATTGAAACATTAGATCTTTCCAAGAGAATGAGAGAGATTGCCAAGAAAAAGAAACATGGCAAAGGGAAGCAGTTAAGGATTCTAGAGGAACAAAGAGAAGAAGAAGTAGTAGCTGTTGAAACTGAACCTCTAACAATTATTAAGCCTATTGAGATAGTAGAGGTTGTTGATGAACAACCTAATGAAGAATCACAAGCATCAATGGCTCGAATCTCTTGTAGTAGTTGTTGAATCCTCCCCGCAAAAAGGCTCAGCGAGCCTCATCAAATCGCACAAGTTGTTGTTGAGCAACTTGTTGAAGAGCCACAGCAGACTACTGTATCTACACCTGCTGTGGTAGTTGAAACATTGGCACAAGACCCTACTGATTCTGCAATAAGTCGGGGGGAAGAACAATCTGTTGTTAACCCTACTGCTGAGCATGTAAGTCAGGGGGAAGAAAGTGTAGTACAGATGGAGGTATTAGGAACAAATATACAACCTGAGCAACCTACTAACCAAGAGACATCTGTGGAAGATACTCTAACTTCTCTAGTTGGGACATTTGAAGGTCAGCAGAGTGAACAACCTGACACCAGAAAGCCAAATATGCCATTTGAAAGACATGAAAAGAAGAAGAAAGAGGAGTTTTTTGATCCTAAACTCCAGCAAGTGGCTGATTACTTTCAATGGAAATTTGGCTTCAACAAAAGACAAAAGCCAGCTGCACAACCCATGACAGATTTTGAATAATGGGCTTTTGATAAGTTGGGAGTGGAAAATTTGCTGGATCTGGTTGATACCTCCTTATTGCAATCAAGATTGATGGATATTTTTTATGAACAACAGAAGGAGGAGGGTATCAAATTCAGGGACCCAAGGGATGGCAATGATGACTCATCATCATCTGACTCTGGAGGTAATTATCCCTCTGGTCCAGGAGGAACCAGTGGAACTGCTATGTTAAATGAACCAAGAGTAGAGCAGTCTACTGATGCTGGACAGTCTAATGAGAGGCAACAAACTGAAGAAATGGATGAAGATCTGGAGGATCTTACAATGGACGATCTAGAGGCACTAATCAATGAGGGTATACACATTGGTGCAAACAGATTTGTTGGTGTATCTGATCCCTCATTTGTTGCTGAACCTGTTGAACAACTTGATAATCAACAGACTGTAGATTTGGATGATCAACAGACTGATCCATATTTAGCTAACTGTCTTTTATCTAACTTTTATTTATGAAGTTAGATTACACCATTTTGATCATAACTAAGTTCCAATCACCATTTAACTTATGAAACTTAGACCTTGTACACAAGGTATATGTAATCAGTTTAGGTCATCACAGATTTCCCTAAATTCTGATTGCATATCCTTGATTTTAATTACTAAGTTTGATCCCTTATCCCTCAATAACTGAGTTTGAGCCCTCAGCCTTCATTCTTCAGCAGGTTCCTAAACTAGTCTACTGACTTAGCTAACCTACTGATATAGACCAGTCTGCTGATGTAAGTCAGCTGACCATTTACAGTGCTTGTTTCATCAAACCTATACAAAGATGAAACTCTAATAAACCTATACATTTCATCTAGACATCTTTTTACCTTTGCTCTATAACAGCTAGTCTGGCACTCATCACTAAAACATAAAATAAGTCCAACAATTTTCCCCTTTTTGGTGATGATGCCAATACCTTCCTTACAGCAATGCAAAAAGATTAAAAACAAAAACAGAACTAATTTAGTCACTTCTCATTATAATCATTTTGTTCAAAAGTATTACAGTCTAGATTCAGCAAAAGGTAAAGCAAATGTAAGTATGCTGATCTATTGTCTTCTTTCCCTTTCTTCCCTTGCCTTCTCCACTTGCTCTTGGTAGGCTCTTATTTCCTTGATCATTTCTCTCATCCAATCATTTTCAATAAGGAAAAAGTCAATGTGAGGATTTACTTCATTCCACCATTTCCATGCTTCAGGCAGAGTTAAGTTGATCTGATGTACTCTAAAACCTAAACGCATGTATACTTCTTTGAATTCATTAAGTTACTCCTTTGCTGATGTGGTAGGTAAACTCCTTCCACCTCTACCACCTCTTCCACCTCTTTGTGTGGCCCTCATGGCTTTAAACCTTGCTTCCCAAAATTTCAAACTCAAAAAAGAGTTTAGACCTTCATGAAAACCCTTGTCATGATAAGGACTCCTCTTATTATTGTAAACCTTCTTATATTCTTTGAGAAGATCATCAGTAAGTGGAAGTCTGCCAGGTGTAGGTTCTCTGAAAGAATTTGTATCAGCTTCCCATCTTTTCTTTGCAAAAATCCTAGCGGCCTCTTTTGCTTCTGCTGTTTGCTCTTCCCCCTTATTGACATCATCAACAAAACGGTACAGCAGGCTATGTACACTCTCCTGTGTGAGCACTAGGTTGTTCAGTTGACCTTCCATAATTTCAGTCACAGTGTCAACAACTGTGATCCTTCCTTGCATTGTTTGTTCCAGTAGAGTTATCCACTCAGTAAATTTAGGATCTAGTACAACAGGTTGAGGTGCAACAGCAGACTCAACCACAATAGGCTTAGGTGTCTCAGCAAGCTTATCAAGTTTCTGTTGGATAGAGGCAAATTGTTCTTTCAGAAACTTGTCTTTCAGTGTATTACCTTGCTTAATACCTTTTACATCTTGAGCAAGGTTAGCAAGATCATATTGTGTGGATGTAATATTGGAGGCAACAGTTTCAGTGGTCCTCCCTCTATTCTCCACCAAATTCATCAAGTCTCCAAACCTCTTCTCTTGCCTATCAAGTTGAGTCCTTAAATTTGTAATGTCATTTCTGACAGTCCTCAACTCATCTAACACATGTGCTGGTACTCCACCAGCCATTCCTCCAGCCATATGTCCAGCAGCTTCATCAGCAGGCTCTTCTACATTATACTGTGCCCTTTGTCTACTGACAACCATGGCTCTACTCATGTCCCTTCCAGCAGGGGCATGTCCTTCTTCAACCATAGCACCAAGAATGTCTCCCATTATTGGATCTTGTGCAGGTTCTTCAAAAATAGGTACAAATGCCTGTTGTGGTTCATCATCAATATGTTCTTCTTCATGCACTTGAAATTTTCATCATCAGAGTCATAGTCCAAAGAAATCTCATCCTCATTAACAACAAAGAATCTGCGACCATCTTTCCCTACAGTGGTCTTGTCTCCAGTAGGCTCCACTACAGCAGCCTGTTCAACAACAACAACAGGGGGTTTCCTCTAAACCCAAATCTGGTTCCAACCTATGTCCATGTGTTGTTTGTAACTCAGCAGCCTATACCGCCTGTTCCAACCTTTGTTCAGGTGCTGCTTGTGACTCAGCAACCTGTACCACCAGTTCCAACCTTTGTTTAGGTGCTGTTTGAACCTCAGCAGCCTGAACCTCCTCAACAAGTAATGGTGATCCCTCAAATCCCATCACCATGTCCAATCTTTGTGCTACCACAATTTGTTCTTCAGTGATCAGCACTCTCTGTACAAGGATTGCAGGGAATTCAGCCCTATTTTCTTCTTGAAATCCTTCAGCATTGGCAATCCTTCTCAGTGTATTGGGAGTCTTGAAAAGAGTGTCCTGAGTGTCAATCCAACTTTGATATTAAGCTGAATCCTCAAAACTGACATCAGGCTCACTATGGTCAGTAAACCTCTCATCATCCAAATCTGCATTCTGTTGATTATCAGATGGCTCAGCAGCTTCTACAAAAAATGAAGTATCTGATGTACCAACCAGTCTGTTGCCTCCAAGATTTATCCCATCATTTATCAAGGCCTCCAGACTATTTATGGTGAGATCATCCCGATCCTCATCCATCTGTTCAGTTTCTTGCCTCTCAGTGGATCGTCCAAAGACCATGATCGCTTCTACTCTTGGTTCAATAATCAATGCAGTCCCACTGACTCCTCCAGACCGGAGGATAATCACCACTGTAATCGATGATGATGAGTCATCATTGTCATCTCTTGGATCCCTGAATTTGATACCCTCTTCCTTCTGTTGTTCATCAAAAAGATCCATCAGTCTTGATTCCAATAAAGAGGTATCAACCAGATCCAGCAAATTATCCACTCCCAACTTTTCAAAAGCCCATTCCTCAAAATCTGTCGTTGGTTCTGCAGCTGGCTTTTGTCTTTTGTTAAAACCAAACTTCCATTGAAAGTAGTCAGCCACTTGCTGGAGTTTAGGATCAACAAACTCCTTTTTCTTCTTCTTCTCATGTATTTCAAATGGCATTGTTGGCTTCCTAGTATCAGGTTGTGCAGCTTGCTGACCTCTAAGGGTCTCCCCAAGCAGATTCAATGTTTCTTCAACAGATGCCTCTACGTCAATAGGTTGATCAGATTGTATATTAGTGCCTACTACCTGTTAGTAATATCATCCGCAAAGGAAGCGATTTAAGGATCTAGATCTATAATATATACGTAATAAAATAACTAGATCTACATCTACAAGGGGGTTGTAGATCATACCTCTTGGATCTCAAAATCCAAGTTGTAGAACCGCAATGGAAGGAACGAAGATGTGAAGAGCACCACGATCTTCCGTACGTGTGATCCAAGCAACTCCCGGTGGAAGGAAATTCTCGTCTCGAATCCTTCCGATATGCTACCCGGAAAAATCTCCAAGATTTTCCCCTTTTATTCCCCTTGGCCAAAAATTATACTTCTTCTCTCTAAGAGGAGAAGTCGAAATTATTAGTGTGTGTTAAGGCTTGGGAGAACTCTCTTTATATAGGAGAGTAAAACTTAACCTCCAAGGATTTAATAATTAATACAAAATCAATTATAATAATCCTATTAAATAAAAGATAATCCCATAATATTCTAGAACAAATATAGAATAATATTTATCTTTATTTCTTTCCATAAATATTTATCCAATAAATATTTTGTGCACATATCTTATTAATCACAAGAAAACTAATTTCTTGTTTATTAAAACAATGCTTTGGCCGAAATTCTCATTGTTGACCTAGTCAACATAAATTTCACTAAACACACTAATTTTGCCAAGATTATGAAAAATGTCTTTTCACATATTTAATTATTTAGCCCAACTAATTTAATAGTCCACTAAACAATTAATTCACATATCGTTTTAATAAAGTCCAACAAGAACTAAATTAATATTATTAGGATTCGACGTCCGAGAATAGCATTGCTATATTAGGAGCACGTCGGGGACCATGGACTAATAATCAGTGGCTCCGATAAATCAAATAAATAATTATCTTACGAATGAATAATTATATTTGATAAATCAATCACAGAATATGCCACCATAATCCCGTGATCGCACTCCTCCGATTATGAGATTATATTTATCTCTTCATGAGAATGATAATAAGCGTCCATAGATATAATCATTACATATGGATTAATCCTCCATAGATCGCTCATTCTAAATCGGAAGTTACCGTTAACCCTTTTAGAACCTCTTATCCTTATTTACCATTAACCCCTAGTGATCAATTAATTCATACAACTCACCGGTGATCAATCGATGTGATATGAACTCGCGCGATCGATCGCTTTCTAGGATTAACAAATAAGGGAATCGTCTATCTACTTCCATAAATGGAAGGAATGGATTCATGATCTGTGATAACACGTACTACTCACTCAATCCAAAGATAATGCCAAGATGGGGTAATTCGGACCACGGACTCGGTGTAATCCTTAACCGTCAAGTCAAACTTCATACTTGATTCAAGCGGCTTGATCGTGATCACCTCGGGATTAAGACATATCCATAAATATGATCATCCATTGATTCGATAAGACTTCTCGATTACGGAATTATATCGAGAACTCTAATCAAATCGGTCCAAATTTCTATATGATATATCTACCATATATAAATGCCGCATTAGGTTCTCTTAACCGAAAGTCCGGATAAGACAATCACACCTATTGTGTTCTCGGGCATTAATAGCACGTTAAAGGAGAGACCCGATACTCTCGATTAACTTCACTACGGGCTAATTGTATTTTAAGTACATCTTCACTAACTCAATCCTCCCGTGTATATACCATACACTGAGTTAAGTGATTACATAACGATATACTTAGGGTTTTCGTAGTGTAAATACTATTGTCACATCGGTGATTATGAGAATAATAAATATGAATAATAATATCATTTCATTTATTAAATAAAACAATTACAAAATTGTCTTTCGGGCATCACACCTAACAATCTCCCACTTGCACAAAAGCATGTGATTAATTGTTTTAGAGCACACCCTATTATTTAAAATAAAACAAACTACATCTCCCACTTGCTCTAAAGCAATGGACAGCCATCCCGTATTCTAGTACCCATTAAGCATATCATAACCATTTCAGATTCCAAAGTACACTCCGAGTATGCCGTCGTAGGATAGGTCAGTGACTCGGGGAGTACCTACATCTAAATGTCATGGGTCTTAATGATTATTCAGGTTGTCGGCTCGAGACGATCCGTAGAATCAAAACGTTACCGGTCCATCTAATCATGTGGTACTGAGTAAACACTGAGCCCGAGATCGACTTAACGATCATCCTCAATCTGACTTAAAGTAAAAATCAGTGTATCGCACATATCCAAGTTCACACATGAATATGTCCGCATATTATTCCTCGTTCTCTTCAAGATACTAAAGGACATACTAAACTTGCTTTGTTAACCGCCGAATCTAAGATTCGATCAAAGTTGACGTTCAATAACCTGACCATCTCTTACTAGAAAGAGAATCTATCCCATTTATCTTGATCCGAAGATTTGAAGAGTCATTCTGAGGCATAGGGTAGAACTTCCTCGTTGAATGTTGCATACACAGATGCATCATCTTAACCAATAAGATGGATGGGAAACCAGTGACTGATTCTAATGAATTCGACCGAGTCAAACTCTTAAGAATGTTGTCCAAATCTCTGTTGCAGAGAATTGTGGTATTGTCAGATTCTGACTTCAGATAACACACCCATGTTGATTCCAACTGGTGCAGTGTTATCCTTCACAAACACTAATATATATTTATATATTCACTACTGTACTAAAATTGATATCCAGTCTACAAAAAAACTTATCAATATTCTGGTCAAATCCACATATTGTAGAAATATATGACTTCCAATGACCGAGAGGTTTGCTTTTTATCCACAAAAGGACATAAGCCTTGGATAAATCATCTGTCATAAGTTCATAAGGCAATACCCTTTTGTTCCGAATGAATCCAGACTCCGTTTGTTTGACAAGAAAGTCTCAGGGAATCACCCCTATGTTCTGCTTTTGAACGAAATCATGCAATACCGAACTCATTATACTCTTTTCCGTGTAGATCCAATTACTCCCACTGGGCCTGAGTCGCTCAGGTGGTTCTACAAGGGCATGAACAGAATTGGAGTAACGAGCTCCATTCACAGGGTTATGGCTATTAAACCAACCTCTATTATCAGAATCCTATACTGATCACAAAAGAGCCATAGGTCATCAATCGATCCTCAGACTACAAAGTCTGCAGAAACCCGTAATGGGTAATGGATAAAACATACTCCCAATACTTTCTGGGTGGATCAAAATTCTGATATAGTTTAGTAGTATTTAGTGTTATCACCAACAACCGATGTTGGATGTGGTATGATTTTAATCAGTTAGTAACTACCTTGAGTAAATGTACTTCAAGGTTCAAGGTTTTGCTGTTCATGGATTCTATCAGAAAGGATGCAACAGTATAATTGTCCCTTCCCGATTTCAAGAATCCTATATCTAACCTTTATACTCAATAGTTTAAAAGATATAGCATGAATGGTAATTGACCGAACGTATACACGAAATTCCCAGTCTTACCTTCAAGCACCGTGTGCTAAATGCTTATATTTACGGAAGTGGGGTGAACCGAATCCACACCTTATCCGTAAATTCCAAAGCATATTCTAGGTAGACTTCTCGGTCTTACATTTCAATGTAAACCGTTATTTCGCTTCAATATCTTTATTGAGTTAAGCGTTGTATTGTAGCACATCTAAAAATATATAAGGCAATTTAGCGGTTTCTCACTTAGTGAAAGCATTTCACTATGAGGCGAGCCGAGCATCACCCCTAGGACTATGTGATGGCCCATTTCTCAGTATAGAATACTCTATCTCTGTTGGAAAAAGAGAGAAACCTCATAATATTTTGGATAAACTTACCGGAGTGTTTGAATAGTTATCGGACAATAAGTCACTACTGGAAGCTCCTACTAGCTCAGATCTTTCATCGCACTCTTCGAAGGTCGTCATGAACAAGCTATGTTACTTCTTTATATCCATTATCCTTTCCCGATTGAAAGGAAACTTAGTCATTGAACCTTTGAGACAATATAACAGGTCGGAGAAAGGAATCACCCCGAGCCGTCTTGAGTCTTGTCTTTTAGGGACTATGCACTAACTATGGAATATGAAGAAGCGTTTATCTAAATATAGAAACCAATTGCTTTTAACAGTTCTTAAGATGTGTTTTATATACATATCTCAGCAGTTCTAAGTGGTTTTGACTTTATCAAACAAAAGTCCGAGTCTTGGATTCGTACTACAAATGGTATATTCACTTTCTATACGACAAACAAATTATCGAATATAAGGTATACGTAAATCCATTCGTTCCAACGAATCTTAAATAGAAAATAAATTTTCCGCCATATCCAAGGATTGAACCCGAGATTCATTTCCTTATATCACTCCCACTATTCTAGCTAAAATTAATCGCCCGTTGTTTACTCTTTAATCGTTAAATGCACTTTGCTACCTTGTTCTTCCAAAGAACTTAGCTCGAGAAAATCACCAAGGATTCATAGGTTGGTGATCCAAAATCACCGCCCTTATCTTATGATTTTCGTTAATTAATTTTCGTTTAAGCCTTAAAGTTTTCAGTTTAGATGATAAACACTTTTAGACATATTCTCCCATTTTTGACTTTCCTTGAATGGAAATAGTCTTGAACCAATGTTCGTTTGAGTAGACACTACTCTTGAACCGTAAGTGTCTATTTCGAGTGTTACTCGTCGGGACTTCTCGGATTTTCTAATATACCAGAAAAACAACAAATCATAACATTAAAGCTCCCACTAGTTTTTCGGTTCCAAATACCGTCTAACGAGCAATGCTTTATTTTATGATTTTCCGATTTTTCGATTAGAAAATCTTTCGTAGTATATAGTTCTATTGTTTCCAGAAAAACAACAAATCATAGAAACTCCCACTAGTTCATCGATTCCAAATATCGTCCAACTAGTAACACTTCATGATTTTCCGATTTTTCAATTAGAAAATTACTCGTGTAATCACTACACACTCAAAATTCACTAGAAGAATTTTAAAGTCCGAAATCACCTAAGTTTGTCTCCGTTTGACACGAGTGACACTAGTGACATACCTATATGTCACTCGATTTTTAAAAGGCTTAAGAGAAAATATCTCTTTCAAAAATAATTGCATTATCGATTAACTAGTTCAACGTCCTAGTTACTTTCCACTTTTTAACAAAGTCAATACTAGTCAATTAATTTTTAAGCAATTTAGTAAGGGATATAATGTCAGTAAATAAAATGACATATATTAATTCAAATTTAACACTACTATATTATTTTATTTTAGGAATTGTACACTAAAAATAAGTCTACTCTACCATTCCAAGGTTTTAACCTCGCATCTCTCAAGTGCCGCCGTAGGTAGGTCAAAGAGATGACGGTTAAATCGAGACAATCTCATCAATGAATAACTTGTGAGAATCGAACATCCCACGAGAATCGAACATCCCTTTATTCATTGACTACCTTCCTTTTTTAGCCTAGATATTACCAAAAATATCCTTTATGAGTGTGACCTACTATATCGGATCTCTTAGGTACGCCCCGAGTGTGCCGTCGTAGGATAGGTCAGTGACCCGACGAGTACCCGGAAATCCTATCCTTTCGGAGACCAAGCCATGAATGTTGATAGGGGTGAACACCATCCGTAGGGGGACGAAATCAAAGCGCCGCGAGGCGTCACCCTTCTCTCACTTACTTGTATCTATAGTAGAGGCCGTGGGGTTGGCTGTCGCCTCCCCGCTCCCACTCAATAATTTGGAAGTGGTGGTGGGTTAACTAACCACGTCTTTTTGATGTTAACATAAAAGTACATCAAATCAAGGATTCCGAATGGTGTCGGTAACGTAGGCAAGCCTACCCGTCCTATTCGTTGGAACATATGTGACAGTCGGACGAAATCGGGTCAAGACAAATTTCATTGAGATAGGAAGGAATCACCCTCCGTTCTCCGGTGTAGCTTAGTCTTGCCGGACCCCCGTGCATACATCACACTAGGAGGGTTAAGTCGGTCGAGCCTAGCTCAGTTGACCACCCAACCTATAGGCGGACCGTTTTTATCCAAGATTTATTGTTCTTTTACCATCATTCAATCTCGTGAGACACTACGAATCGAAAACGTGATCTCGCTTTGTGCTTTAAGGCGTTCACCGAGAACACACACAATCGAAAGGCTTAACGATTTCATAACCCGTCCTCGGATCTTTAATTAGTTACTAAATTTATTAATTACCACGTATTAAATAAATTTCAACTAATTACACGAGTTTGTATACATGCCTATTTTAATTGCCAAAATTAAATTTTAATTACCAAAATTAAAATTCTACATGTATGCAAGGAGTGGATTTATGATATGATGCATGTCATGGCAATTCCGATTTTATATCTATTTTATGATCAAACACATAAAAAATAAATTGCGGAAAATTTAAACACCGAGATGGATTGTTGGTACCCCCGTATCTAATCTATCCAAGGAAAAATAAATTACAATCTTGTTGTCTTCGAGTCTTGATCTTCGAATCTTGAACTCGAACCGCCGTATCACGAACCACGAACACCCGAGAGGAGAAAAGGCTTTTAATTAAATAAAACCAATTTATTATAATTATCAAAAACATTTTTTATTTTTTATTTTTTTTTTATTAATAATGCGGCTGATGTATAAAAAAAATTCCAGATTTATTTATTTTTTTTTTTTTATGTCGGCTGTAATTAAATTATTTCCAAAAAAAAAAAAAATATTTTTTGATTTTCTGCTATACGGCAGATTTGTTACCAAAAAAAAAACTTAACAATAAAAAAATATAGACAGCCGCCTCTAAGAAACCCTAGCCGCATGCAAATTTCTAACAAACAGACTTATAGCGACGCTTTTCAGCGTCGCAGAAAGTCCTGTAGCGCAGGATTTTTAAATTAAAATCAGGTTTTTAGCCGTTTCTCCTCGTTCATACCTTGGGTTTTGCCTTGATCTTCAATTTCCAGCAAGATCTTCATCTTTTCCAGCCCGGATATTCAAAAATACAATAAAAGATGCTACTTTTACATATAAATTTTCGAAAATTGACATAAATAAAATACAATTCCTATGCTCAATTGTTACTAAACAAAGGAGCTACAATAGATCTAACGAGTAAACAGTACCAACCACAATCCATCTCTTCAACCAAGACATTCATAACATAAAAAAAATAAAACAAAATTTTGGCCCCTTTTTTAAAAAAAATTTGGACAAAAAATCTACATGTTTTACCACTCCTAGATCTAATATTTTATACGTATAAATATAGATCACCATGGCTCCGATACCACTGTTAGTAATATCATCCGCAACGGAAGCGATTTAAGGATCTAGATCTATAATATATACGTAATAAAATAACTAGATCTACATCTACAAGGGGGTTGTAGATCATACCTCTTGGATCTCAAAATCCAAGTTGTAGAACCGCAATGGAAGGAACGAAGATGTGAAGAGCACCACGATCTTCCGTACGTGTGATCCAAGCAACTCCCGGTGGAAGGAAATTCTCGTCTCGAATCCTTCCGATATGCTACCCGGAAAAATCTCCAAGATTTTCCCCTTTTATTCCCCTTGGCCAAAAATTATACTTCTTCTCTCTAAGAGGAGAAGTCGAAATTATTAGTGTGTGTTAAGGCTTGGGAGAACTCTCTTTATATAGGAGAGTAAAACTTAACATCCAAGGATTTAATAATTAATACAAAATCAATTATAATAATCATATTAAATAAAAGATAATCCCATAATATTCTAGAACAAATATAGAATAATATTTATCTTTATTTTTTCCATAAATATTTATCCAATAAATATTTTGTGCACATGTCTTATTAATCACAAGAAAACTAATTTCTTGTTTATTAAAACAATGCTTTGGCCGAAATTCTCATTGTTGACCTAGTCAACATAAATTTCGACTAACACACTAATTTTGCCAAGATTATGAAAAATATCTTTTTCACATATTTAATTATTTAGCCCAACTAATTTAATAGTCCACTAAACAATTAATTCACATATCGTTTTAATAAAGTCCAACAAGAACTAAATTAATATTATTAGGATTCGACGTCCGAGAATAGCTATGCTATATTAGGAGGCACGTCGGGGACCATGGACTAATAATCAGCGGCTCCGATAAATCAAATAAATAATTATCTTACGAACAGAATAATTATATTTGATAAATCAATCACAGGAATATGCCACCATAATCCCGTGACTGCACTCCTCCGATTATGAGATTATATTTATCTCTTCATGAGAATGATAATAAGCGTCCATTGATATAATCATTACATATGGATTAATCCTCCATAGATCGCTCATTCTAAATCGGGAAGTTACCGTTAACCCTTTTAGAACCTCTTATCCTTATTTACCATTAACCCCTAGTGATCAATTAATTCATACAACTCACCGTGATCAATCGCTGTGATATGAACTCGTCGCGATCGATCGCTTTCTAGGATTAACAAATAAGGGAATCGGCTCATCACTTCCATAAATGGAAGGAATGGATTCGTATCTGTGATAACACGGACTACTCACTCAATCCAAATAATGCCAAGATGGGGTAATTCGGACCACGCACTCGATGTAATCCTTAACCGTCAAGTCAAACTTCATACCGATTCAAGCGGTTGGATCGTGATCACCTCGATTAAGACATATCCATAAATATGATCATCCATTGATTCGATAAGACTTCTCGATTACGGAATTATATCGAGAACTCTAATCAAATCGGTCCATCCCTATATGATATATCTATCATATATAAATGCCCCATTAGGTTCTCTTAACCGAAAGTCCGGATAAGACAATCACACCTATTGTGTTCAGGCGCATTAATAGCACGTTAAAGGAGAGACCCGATACTCTCGATTAACTTCATCATGGGCTAATTGTATTTTAAGTACATCTTCACTAACTCAATCCTCCCGTATATACCATACAATCGAGTTAAGTGATTACATAACGATATACTTAGGGTTTTCTGTAGTGTAAATACTATTGTCACATCGGTGATTATGAGAATAATAAATATGAATAATAATATCATTTCATTTATTAAATAAAACAATTACAAAATTGTCTTTCGGGCATCACACCTAACTCTACCTCCATCTGTTCCACACGTACTTCCCTCTGACTTATAAGCTCATCAGCAGGATTAGCAACAGATTGCTCTTCCCCCTGACTTCTTACAGAACTTGCAGGGTCTTGTACCAATGTTTCAACTACCACAACAGGTGCAGATTCAATAGTCTCCTGTGGCTTTTCAACAAGTTGCTCAACAACAACTTGTGTAGCTTCAGTAGGCTCAGCAGCCTTTACAGGTGAGGATTCAGCAACTTCTGTAGCATGCTCAGTTTCAGCAGTCTGCTGTGATTCTCCAGTAGGTTGCACAACAACAACTTCCATGTTTCTTCTTTTTAGCAATTCCCTTCATTCTATTGGAAAGTTGCTCTGTCTCAATTTCAATAGACTTTCTCTTTCTACTGGCTTCCTTCTGTTGCTCTTTCAAAACTTCAGCAACAGTCTTCTTCTTTGCAACTACAGCAGGGTCAGTAACCTCAATCTCTACTGGACCCTCAGCCAACTCAGCAGTCTCTGTTGTTTACTTCATTGTCTTTCTTGGCTTTAACAATTCTGTGGTTTTTCTTGTATCAGCAGCCTTCCTCTTTTCAGTAACTTTCTTAGGTGCAGCAGGTTTAACAACTTGCTTAACCTGCTCACCACCAGCATCATCATCTCCACCATCATTGTCACTATCAGTAGCCTCATCATCTGCATCTTCATCATCATCTAACCCAGGGATAGGAGTGGCAATCTCTGGTTTGAATCTGGATTTGTTGATCTTTTTAGATGAAACATCAGGTATCTGAAAATGATTCAATAAGGTCTGAATCATTAGACCTAAGGGCTTGACCTTGGACTTCCTTATACCATCTCTATCTTCAGTAAACACTTTCTTCATGTAGTGTATAAATAATCCATCCCAATCAAATTTAAACTTCTACAGATGATGATCAACAGGTCTATTTTGGGTCCAGATAGTGTATCTAGACTTCCAACGAATCCCAAAATAGTTTTCGCAATTAACTTGCTCAGCAGGTTGTACTCATACCCAATATGCCTCACATTAATGCCCAGATTTGATGCTATTGTATCATTTGTCTTTATAGCATCCACAAACTTCAATCTTGGTAGATTCGTTGCTTCTGGATTGGTGGGTGCATTGTTTCAAGGTCCAAAATGGAAAACTTCACTCAGTAGGTCTGAGGAAATTTCGATCTCTCTTCCATTTACAGTTGTAGTGAAGGCCTCTCTACCTTCATGTATAACAATGTTCTTCCAGAACTCCAAAACATTGATATATGAAATTCTTTCCAATCTTCTGTTGATAACACCTTCCAAACCAGCAAATCGTCTGATTCTCTGTCCTATGTTGATAGCTAACTCAGTAGAGTTACAGTCAGTGACATAACCTCACACACTCTGACTGGTTCCAATATGAACATCATCCTTCTTTTCCATTTTGTTGAGAAAAAGATGAAGAAGATAGCTCTCAAATCTGTGTTCACACAGTGTATACGCAGAGAAAATCAATCTGAGTTTTTGTGTGTAGCCTCTGTGTATAGGTCTTTATATATAGACAGATGTAGTCGTAACTGTCAGAGTACGTACAGTGGTATTAACCACGATTAAATTTGAGCCATTACTGTCTTGACACGTGGCCCATTACTTTTCCATAACGTTTTGTAACCGTCAGATCGTATAACTACGGTTATAAAGATAGAATAAATATCCCGCCATTTGTTTTTTACTTTTGTAAGTTTGACTGTGTAACGTTTCCTTCAGCAGCCTTGTCATCAGTAGACTTGGCTCAGCAGCCTGCTGACAGAGTCACTCTGCTAATATTCAATTCCTCTTGATTTGTTCAATTGATAATATAGGATGAAGTTTAATACCAATGACTGATCTGTCAAGTGAGCTCACCCAACAGGACAAAGACCAATCCCCTTGGCAACTTCATTTGCTCAATTGTCCAAACATAAATAAGTACATGGAATTGTTGATACCAATGACTAATCTGCTAAGTGAGCTCACCCATCATAGCAAAGACTAATCCCCTTGGTGAATTCCAGTACATTGCGGATTAAATTGTATCAGTCATTTTTTATAATTCAAAGCTCAGTCCTTAGTTTAGCAAATCATTCACTATCCAGTGGTTTAGTGAAAATATCAGCAAGTTGATCTTCAGTAGGGATGTAAAGAACCACCACATCTTTCTTTTCAACATGATCTCTTATAAAATGATGTCTCACATCAATATGTTTGGTTCTTGAGTGCAAAACAGGATTTTCTGTGATTGCAATTGCACTTGTGTTATCACACATAATTGGAATTTCCCTTTCTTCAATTCCATTATCCCTTAACTATTGTCTTAACCAAAGTACTTGTGCACAACAGCTTCCAGCAGCAATGTATTCAGCTTCAGCAGTGGAAGTTGGTATAGAATTTTGTTTCTTACTAAACCAGGAAACCAGTCTATTTCCCATCAACTGGCAGGTTCCTGTGGTGCTTTTTCTATCAATCTTGCAACCAGCATAGTCAAAATCTGAGTAGGACATAACCTTGAAGCTTCCATCTTTTGAATACCATATCCCTACTCCCAAAGTCTCTTTCAGATACTTGAGAATTCTTTTTATTGCAGCTAGATGACTTTCTTTAGGTTTTGATTGAAATCTTGCACAAACACCTACAGCAAAGGATATATCAGGTCTACTGGCAGTATGGTACATCAGACAGCCTATCATCCTTCTGTATAAGGTCTGATCAACATCTTTGCCATCTTTGTCTTCATCCAATCTGATGTTTTTACTCATAGGAGTTGATACATTGGTGCTGTTTTCCAAACCAAATTTCTTCAGTAGCTCCTTGGTATACTTGGTTTGATGAATGAAGATCCCATCTTTCATTTGTTTGACTTGCAATCCCAAGAAATAATTCATTTCTCCCATCAAACTCATTTGGAATTTACTCTTCATTAAATTAGCAAATTTTTCACATAGCAATTCATTTTCAGAACCAAAAATTATGTCATCAACATAAATTGGTACCAGCAGGGTGCTGTCTCCTTCATTGATTCTGAAAAGAGTCTTGTCAATGGTACCTTTGGTAAAACCATTGTCCACCAAGAATTGAGATAGAGTCTCATACCATGCTCTTGGTGCTTGTTTCAAGCCATAAAGTGCTTTGTTGAGTCTATACACTTTATCTTCTTGATCTTTAACTTCAAATCCAGGAGGTTGCCGAACATAGACTTCCTCTTCCAGAATGCCATTCAAGAATGCGCTTTTGACATCCATTTGATATACTTTGAAGTTTTTATAAGCATCATATGCCAAGAATAATTTGATAGCTTCCGATCTTGCAATAGGGGCATATGTCTCATCAAAATCTATTTCTTCCGCTTGAGAATATCCTTTTGCTACTAGTCTGGCCTTATTCCTCACAATGGTACCAGATTCATCCAATTTGTTTCTGTATACCCATTTTGTACCAATTATATTTGCATGATTAGCCCTTTCCACTAGTGTCCAAACTTGATTTCTTTCAAATTCATTCAATTCTTCTTGCATAGAAATTATCCAATCTGGATCTGATATTGCTTCTTCAACAACTTTAGGTCCCATTTGAGATAGAAAACAAGTAAACATTGCTTCTAATTGTCTTCTAGTCCTCACAACTTGCTGTATATTGCCAATAACCTGTTCAGCAGGGTGATCCTTTAACCATTGTGGATTCTGGTTAGATTGATTTTCAGGAACATCATCTTCAGTAGGGTCTGCTGTAGCTTCAGGGGGTTCAGCAGATCCTTGAACTGCTTCAGTTATTGCATCAGTAGTATTACCAGCAGGATGTTCAGCAGGGGTAGAGTCAGAGATCTTTAAGTCATTAAACATTTCCAAGACTTCAACACATTCTGGTTCAGTGACTTGTAGATTCTCATCAAGTTCTATAGCTTCATCTTCCATTCCAGTAAACCTTGGTTCATCAAATACAACATGTATAGATTCTTCATGTTTCAGTGTCCTTTTGTTCAGTACCGTGAATGCTTTGCTTACTGAAGAATATCCCAAGAAAATTCCTTCTTCTGATTTTGGTTGGAATGTCTTCAATTGCTCCTTATGATTTAAAATAAAACACTTGATTTCAAATGGATGGAAATAGGATTTGTTACGTTTTCTTCCATTCCATATTTAATAAGGTGTCTTCAGCAGCTTTTTGTTCACTGAGGTTCTGTTTTGTGTATAGCATGCTGTATTAACTGCTTCAGCCCAATATCTTTCATGTAATAAAGCTTCACAAATCATTGTCCTTCCTGCTTCTTTTAAAGTCCTGTTTCTTCTCTCAGCAACCCCATTTTGCTGAGGTGTACCAGCAGCAGCAAGTTGAAGTAGTACACCATTCTGCTCACAGTATTCTCTTATAACTTTGTTGAGAAATTCAGTACCCTTGTCTGATCTGATCTTCACTACTGTTAAACTTTTCTCATTTTGCAATCTCTTCAAAAAGTTCTGGCATCTTTTGAAGTGTTTCACTTTTGTTGTTCATGAATACCACCCAAGTGTATCTTGAATAATCATCCACAACCACTAAGGTGTATTTTTTTCCTGTTACACTTATTGGTGTTATTGGTCCAAATAAATCCATATGCATCAGCTCCAAAACTATTTTAGTTGATTGTTTAGTTTTTGACTTGAAGCTTGATTTTGTCTGTTTACCTTGGCCGACAGCATCACATCTTCAGATCCTTCTTGAATGTGATCTCGTAAACCAATCACCGCTTTTCTTCACCAATTGATTGATATCATCAAAGTTTAGATGATTTAACTTCTTATGCCATAACCAATTAAGTTTTGACTTGGTATGCACAATCGTGCATGTCTCTGGAACAATGATGAGACAGTCCACAACATACATGTTTTGTTGTCTTCTTCCATCCAACACAACTTGATCACCTCTTTCACTAATGACAATACAGGTGCCGTTGTAAAAAGTGACCTTGTAACCTATGTCACAAAACTGTCCAGTGCTCAGCAGGTTGTAGTCCAGTCCTTCCACATATGCAACATTCCGGATTGTTAATCCATTACTCACAAGTGTGCCATATCCTCTTGTGTATCCTGGTGTATTCTTGTTGCCAAAATTCACTCTAGGTCCATCATTTGCCACAAAGTTTGACAAACAATGCTTATTCTTTGTCATATGTCCGGAACATCCACTGTCAAAGTACCAGACACCCTACAAAACAAAGTTAATGCATTTTAGGTACCCAAAACTGTTTGGGTCCATAATGGTCAGTGGTAAGCATGACCCTTGGCAAATTTCCATAAGGTCTTCTCCTAAAAGTGTCATACTTTGCTTCATATATGTATTCTACACATCCATAAGGTCTAACAATTGGTTGTGTGGGATTCACATATGCTTTCTGGCCTTTTGGTATATCATGTTGTTTGAAGTGATTTCTATTGTTAGAAGCATTAGCATAACCATTACTTTACTGTCTGTTAGGAACAGCTCTATATTATGGAGTCTGCTGAGGTCCCTGCTAAGGTCCCTGCTGAGGTCTTGTATAAGTCCTCTGCTGAGTCATCTGCTGATTCTATTGCTTAGGTTTTACCTTAGCAGCATGGTTATACTGTTAGTAATACCATTTGCAATGGAAGCGATTTAAGGATCTAGATCTATAATTTACACGTAATAAAATAACTAGATCTACTCTACAAGGGGGTTGTAGAACATACCTCTTGGATCTCAAAATCCAAGTAGAAGAACCGCAATAAGAAGAATAAAAGATGGTGTGAAGAGCACCATGATCTTCCGCACGTGTGATCCAAGCAACTCCCGGTGGAATGGAATTCTCGTCTCGAATCCTCCCGATATGCTACCCGAAAAACCTCAAAGATTTTCTCTTTCTCTCCCCTTGGCCGAAAATTACCTCTTCCTCTCTCTAAGAGATGAAGTCGAAATTTCTAGTGTATTTTAGGCTTGGGATAACTCTCTTTATACAGGAGAGTAATCCTTGTCCTCCAAGGATTTTATTTTGCAAATAAATAATTCCAATAAATAAAAGATAATCCCAAAATATTTTAGAACAAATCTATAATAATCTTTATCTTTATTTCTTACCATAAATATTTATCCAATAAATATTTTGTGCACATGTCTTATTAATCCACAAGAAAAGTAATTTCTTGTTCCATAAAACATTGCCTTGGCCGAAATTCATCCTTGTGACCTAGTCACAATAATGTTTGGCTATACACACTAATTGGGCCAAGATTATGAAAAATGTATTTTTCACATTTTTAATTATTTAGCCCAACTAATTTAATAGTCCACTAAACAATTAATTCACATATCGTTTTAATTAAATTCTAATAAGAACTAAATTAATATTATTAGGATTCGACGTCCGAGAATAGCTATGCTATATTGGAGGCACGTCGGGGACCATGGACTAATAATCGGCGGCTCCGATAAATCAAATAAATAATCATCTTACGAATGTAATAATTATATTCGATAAATCAATCACAGAATATGCCACCATAATCCCGTGATCGCACTCCTCCGATTATAAGATTATATTTATCTCCTCACGAGAATGATAATAAGCGTCCATTGATATAATCATTACATATGGATTAATCCTCCATAGATCGCTTCATTCTAAATCGAAGTTACCGTTAACCCTTTTAGAACCTCTTATCCTTATTTACAATTAACCCCCTAGTGATCAATTAATTCATACAACTCACTTGTAGCTAATCGTTGTAATATGAACTCGTACGATCGATCAGTTTCTAGGATTAACAAATAAGGGAACAGTCTATCTACTTCCATAAATGGAAGGAATGGATTCCGTATCTGTGATAACACGGACTACTCACTCAATCCGTACAATGCCAAGATGGGGTATTCGGACCACGGACTCGGTGTAATCCTTAACCGTCAAGTCAAACCTCATACCGATTCAAGCGGCTTGACTCGTGATCACCTCAGAGATTAAGATATATCCATAAATATGATCATCGATTGATTCGATAAGACTTCTCGATTACGGAATTATATCGTGAACTCTAATCAAATCGGTCCAAATTTCTATATGATATATCTATCACATATAAATGCCCCACTAGGTTCTCTTAACCGAAAGTCCGAATAAGACAATCACACCTATTGTGTTTTGGGCGCATTAATAGTACGTTAAAGGAGAGACCTGATACTCTCGATTAACTTCACTACGGGCTAATTGTATTTTAAGTACATCTTCACTAACTCAATCCTCCCGTGTATATCCCATACACTAAGTTAAGTGATTACATAAACGATATACTTTAGGGTTTTCTGTAGTGTAAATACTATTGTCACATCGGTGAATATGAAATATGAATAATAATATCATTTCATTTATTAAATAAAACAATTACAAAATTGTCTTCCGGGCATCACACCTAACAATCTCCCACTTGCACGAAAGCATGTGATTAATTGTTTTTAGAGCACACCCTATTATTTAAAATACAGCAAACTATCACTCCCACTTGCTCTAAAGTAAATGAGACATGTCTCTAATACCTATAGTCTCCAAGTGTCGACTAAAAGCTTCAATTGACAGTGTCTTGGTGAATGGATCAGCAGGATTATCGGCGGAGGCGATTCTTCGGACGGAAACGTCCTCTCTATCGACAAAATCGTTGATCACCCAGTATTTCCTCTCTATATGCTTCGACTTACTGTGCTTTTGAGGTTCCCTAGAGTTGGCAATTGCCCCATTGTTATCACAATAGAGAGTAATAGGATCTTCAGCATTCGGGACAACGCCTAATCCGCTGATGAACTTTCTTAACCAAACTGCTTCCTTAGCTGCCTCGGAGGCCACTATGAACTCAGCTTCCATTGTTGAATTGGCTGTGCTGGATTGATTTTGGCTTCTCCATTCTATTGCACCGCCACCAAGCGTAAACACTGAAACCAGAGGTTGATTTAGAATCATCTCTGCATTGATCGAAGTCGAAATCGTGTACCCCGCTAACTCCAAACTCCCACCGAATAGACGAGCATATAATTTCTGGTTCTCTTCAAATATTTGATGAGATTCTTTCTCGTTGTCCAAAGTCGGTTGCCCTGGATTTGACCGAAAACGGGCCGACTAATCCAACGCCGTAACAAATGTCGTGTCTCGTACACCTCATGGCATACATAAGACTACCAACAAACCGAGGCATATGGTACTCTTCCCATAGCTTCGATCTCTTCAGGAGTTTGAGGCCCTTTAGTCTTAGAGAGGTAAACACCGTGACGGGTTGGTAGAAAACCCGTCTTGGCGTTCTCCATACTAAAGCGTGCCAGCAACTTATCTATATAAGTTTCTTGGGACAGAGCTAACATCTTGTTCTTGCGATCCCTTATAATTTGGATCCCTAGAACATAACTCGCTTCTCCCAAATCCTTCATTTGGAATTGCGTGGTCAACCAACTTTTCACGTCGGACATCATCCCCTTATCGTTGCCAATTAGAAGTATGTCATCAACGTACAACACTAGAAATATTACACTATCTTTGATAACCTTCTTGTACACACAAGATTCAGCAAAGTGTTGTTCGAAATCATAAGACTTGATCGTGTGATCGAATCTATGATACCAGGAATGAGATGCTTGCTTCAACCCATAAATGGATCTGAGCAACTTGCACACCATGTGCTCTCGACCTTCTTCAATGAATCCTTCTGGTTGCTCCATATAGATTTCCTCGTCGAGAAAGCCGTTTAGAAACGCTGTCTTAACATCCATTTGCTAGATTTCCTAATCCAACATGCAGCAATCGAAAAGAGGATGCGGATGGTTTTCATCATGGCCACAGGTGAGAAGGTTTCCTCGTAGTCTATACCCTCTCGCTGTGTGTAACCTTTGGCTACTAGCCGTGCTTTGAAGGTTACGACCTTCCCATCTACTCCTCTCTTTCGCTTGTAGAGCCATTTCCATCCAATGGGCCTTTCACCCTGTGGAAGTTCTACAAGTTTCCAGACTGAGTTAGAGTACATAGACTCCATCTCTTGATTCATTTCGACAATCCATTTATCCTTATCGTGATCCAATATGGCCTTCTTATAGGTCGGAGGATCATCTTCCACCCCATCAGAGGCGACTACGTTCGTCTCTAAATCCATGCCGTAACGAGCCGGTGGCCGAACCACTCTCGCAGTACGTCTAGGTGGAACAGGAATGTCGGAAGTGACTGTTGTATTAGTAGTGTTGTTTACAGGAGCATCAACAGCCACATTAAGCCTGACGTCATCGGAGAGTAATTCCTCTAGTACAATTTTACTTCGAGGTATGTGATCTTTCATATAACTTTCCTCCAAAGACGTAGCGTTAGTCGAGACTAGCACTTTGTTATCTTCCGGATCGTAAAATAGACCACCACGTGTACCTTTTGGATAGCCTACAAACAAACATACTTTCGTACGCGATTGTAGTTTGGTATTCTTGTCCATCAGCACATGTGCAGGACAACCCCATATGCGGAAGTGACGAGTGCTTTCGCGACGTCCGGACCACATCTCTACGGGTGTCTTTTCGACAGACTTTGACGGTACTGCATTCAAAATGTAGACCGCTGCTTCTAAAGCATAACCCCAAAAGGATATATGTAGTGAGGCGTAGCTCATCATTGATCTAACCATGTTAATCAATGTCCTGTTTCTCCTCTCAGCAACTCCGTTTTGCTGAGGTATCCTAGGTGCTGAACGTTGGAAACAAATTCCTTTTTCAGCCAAGTAGTCAATGAACTCAGTATCTAAATACTCATCTCCACGATCCGAGCGAAGGCATTTCAATGACTTGCCTAGTTGTCTTTCGGCTTCTGCTTGGAACTCCTTGAACTTATCAAAAGCCTCGGACTTCCTATGCAGCAGATAAAAATAACCGAATCTCGAGTAGTCATCAATGAAAGTCACAAAGTACTCGTATCCGCCTCTAGCTTGTACGTTCATCGGACCACAAAGGTCTGAATGCACTAAGTCTAGAGTTCCCGTGGCCCTATTACCCTTTGATGAGAAGGGACGCTTAGTCATTTTTCCCTCCAGGAAACACTCGCAGACAGGCAGTGTGTCAATAGATGACTCACCTAAGGCATAAACCTTTTCTAGTCTTTTGAGTCTTTCCAAGGAAATATGGCCGAGCCTCAGATGCCACAATTATGTTTTATCGTCTTTTACTTGAGAAAATTTTTGCCTTTTAGCAGATCTTTGATGAGCAGTTTTAAACATTTCAGTATTAAGTATGGGAGCTTTTTGTGGTCTTACAAAATATAAACCATTTTCATTCGTAGTTGAACACAATTCAAAGCCATTCTTTGAAATAACAAATTCACCATTCAAATTTGAAACAGAAAATGATTGTTCAACTAAGGCAGAATGAGAAATTAAATTTCTCCTGAAATTCGGAATAAAATAAACATTCTCTAAATGTAAGATTTTATTATTAAAATGCAAATCCACAGCTCCCACTACTTTAGCCGAATTGAGCGCCCCAGTGCCTACTCGCATCACTTGAGAACCCTCTTCCAGCTCCTCGTACGAACTAAAAATCTGCAATAAAGAACATACATGGTTAGTAGCTCCAGTATCAAGTATCCAAGTGGACACATCTTTAGCCACGTTAAAAGATTCCAAGAATAGTAATTCCGAATTACTTTTCTTATCTTTCCCAGTGACAGCCTTGACTTTGCCATCCTTTACATCACGAAGATATTCCGGAAAATGGCGTTTCCAATGTCCTACCTCCTTGCAGTAAAAGAATTTGCCCTTGGGCATGGCCTCGTCAACAATATTGGCTTTCTTTTTCTTCATTTGCTTGGGCACAGGTGCAACACTACCCTTCTTCTTTGGTTTGGCCTTAGGCTTGTTTGATGGCTTAGCTTCGGCCATATTGGCTTCAGCTTTCTTATCCCCTACTTGGACCTTATCTTTCGATAGTAGGCCCTCGTAGATAGTCAGTTCATTAAGCATCTGTGTCATGGTCAACTCATGTTTGCCCATCAGATACTGAGTTTTGAACGGGATAAACTCAGGAGTCAACGATTCCAAAATCATTGACACTTGAGTTGCTTCATCAAACATCGATCCATGAATACCGGCGTCATTGAAGTAACTGATCATATTCAGAACATCACCATTCACTGCTTGACCTTTCTTCAATTTCGTGTTAACAGCCATCCTGATGGCATCGGGTCTTGCTTGGTTGCTAGGTGATCCAAACATCGAAGTAAGTTTATGCATGATGTCTCATGCAGTCTCAAACTCTTCAATCTGGGTCCTAATAACCTCCGACACTGCCGCCAGGATGATCCCACGAGCCCGGTTATCTTCCTCGATTCAGCGATTACGCTGTTCGATCTCAGCTTTTCCAGGTTTTTAGATCGCCACCGTAGGGCATTCAGAAGTGAGTACATGTTGCACATTCTCGTATGTGAGTACCACGTTTAGATTACTCTTACATTTCTTAAAGTTGTTTCTCGATAATTTTTCAGACAGTAAAGAAGAAATTTGAGCAGACATTTTTGCTGAAAATAAAATGACATATATTAATTCAAGTTTAACACTACTATATAAGTTTATTTTAGGAATTGTAAACTAAAATTAAGTCTACTCTACCATTCCAAGGTTTTAACCTCGCATCTCTGTGCCGCCGTAGTGTAGGTCAAAGAGATGACGGTTAAATCGAGACAATCTCATCAATGAATAACTTGTGAGAATCGAACATCCCACGAGAATCAAACATCCCTTTATTCATTGACTACCTACCTTTTTTAGCCTAGATATTATCAAGAATATCCTTTATGAGTGTAACCTACTATATCGGATCTCTTAGGTACGCCCCGAGTATGCCATCGTAGGATAGGTCAGTGACCCGACGATTACCCAGAAATCCTATCCTTTCGGAGACCAAGCCATGAATGTTGATAGGGGTGAACACCATCCGTAGGGGGACAAAATCAAAGCGCCGCGAGGCGTCACCCTTCTCTCACTTACTTGTATCTATTGTAGAGGCCGTGGGATTGGCTGTCGCCTCCCCCTCTCCCACTCAATATTTTGGAAGTGGTGGTGGGTTAACTAACCACGTCTTTTTTATGTTAACATAAAAGCACATCAAATCAAGGATTCCGAAAGGTTTCGGTAACGTAGGCAAGCCTACCCGTCCTATTCGTTGGAACATATGTGACGTCGGACGAAATCGGGTCAAGAGAGCCCCATTGAGATAATAAGGAATCACCCCTCCGCTCGCCGGTATAGCTTAGTCTTGCCGGACCCCCATGCATACATCACACTAAGAGAGTTAAGTCGGTCGAGTGAATCTCATTTGACTACCCAACCTATAGGCGAACCGTTTTTATCCAAGATTTATTGTTCTTTTACCATCATTCAATCTCGTAGACACTACGAATCGAAAACGTGATCTCGTTTGGGCTTTTAAGGCGGTTCACCGAGAACACACACCGAAAAGGCTTAAAGATTTCATAACCGTCCTCGGATCTTTAATTAGTTACTAAATTAATTAATTACCACGTATTAATTAAATTTCATCTAATTACACGAGTTTGTATACATGCCTATTTTAATTACCAAAATTAAAATTCTACATGTTTGCATGGAGTGGATTTATGATATGATGCATGTCATGGCAATTCCGATTTTATATCTATTTTATGATTAAACACATAAAAAAATAAATTGCGGAAAATTTAAACACCGAGATGGATTGTTGGTACCCCCGTATCTAATCTATCCTAGGAAAGCAGTAAATTACAACTTGTTGTCTTCGTGTTTTCGATATTTGAGTCTTGAACCACGATCTTGAACTCGAACCGCCGGATCACGAACCACGAACACCCAAGAGGAGAAAGGCATTTTTTAATTAAATAAACCCAATTTATTAAAATTAATAAATTATTTATTTTTATTATTATTATTATTACTATTACATGCGGCTGTTACAAAAGATTATTTCCCAAAAATAATTTTTTTTTCTTTCTGACAAACGGCAGTCTTTTAAATAAAAAAAAATTAGGTTAAAAGGTTACATGCAGCCGCAAACATTAAACCCTAGCCGCATGCAATTTTATAAATGTTACTTAATAGCGACGCTTTTCAGCGTCGCAGAAAGTCCTGTAGCAGTTTTTAAAATTTTTTTAACCGTTTCTCCTCGTTCATACCTTGGGTTTCGCCTTGATTTTCAATTTTCCATCAAGATCTTCATCTTTTCGAGCCCCGGATTAACAAAATTACAATAAAAGATGCTACTTTTACATGGAATTTTAAAAAATTGACATAAAAAAAAATTTCAATTCCTATGCTCACTTGTTACTAAACAAAGGAGCTACAATAGATCTAACGAGTAAACAGTACCAACCCCAATCCATCTCCTCAAAGCACAACAATCGCAACATAAAAAAAACAAATAAATATGCATTCGGCCCCTATAAAAAATCGGGACAATAAATCTACATGTTTTCCACTCCTAGATCTAATATTTTATACGCATAAATATAGATCACCAGGCGACCGATACCACTGTTAGTAATACCATCCGCAACGGAAGCGATTTAAGGATCTAGATCTATAATTTACACGTAATAAAATAACTAGATCTACTCTACAAGGGGGTTGTAGAACATACCTCTTGGATCTCAAAATCCAAGTAGAAGAACCGCAATATGAAGAATAAAAGATGGTGTAAAGAGCACAACGATCTTCCGCACGTGTGCTCCAAGCAACTCCCGGTGGAAGGAAATTCTCGTCTCGAATTCTCCCGATATGCTACCCGGAAAACCTCAAAGATTTTCTCTTTCTCTCCCCTTGGCCGAAAATTACCTCTTCCTCTCTCTAAGAGATGAAGTCGAAATTTCTAGTGTATTTTAGGCTTAGGAGAACTCTCTTTATATAGGAGAGTAATCCTTGTCCTCCAAGGATTTTATTTTGCAAATAAATAAATCCAATAATAAAATATAATCCCAAAATATTCTAGAACAAATCTAGAATAATCTTTATCTTTATTTCTTACCATAAATATTTATCCAATAAATATTTTGTGCACATGTCTTATTAATCCACAAGAAAACTAATTTCTTGTTCCGTAAAACATTGCCTTGGCCGAAATTCATCCTTGTGACCTAGTCACAATAATTTTCGGCTATACACACTAATTGGGCCAAGATTATGAAAAATGTCTTTTTCACATATTTAATTATTTAGCCCAACTAATTTAAAAGTCCACTAAACAATTAATTCACATATCGTTTTAATTAAATTCTAATAAGAACTAAATTAATATTATTAGGATTCGACGTCCGAGAATAGCTATGCTATATTGGAGGCACGTCGGGGACCATGGATTAATAATCAGCGGCTCCGATAAATCAAATAAATAATCATCTTACGAATAGAATAATTATATTCGATAAATCAATCACAGGAATATGCCACCATAATCCCGTGACTGCATTCCTCCGATTATAAGATTATATTTATCTCCTCACGAGAATGATAATAAGCGTCCATTGTTATAATCATTACATATGGATTAATCCTCAATAGATCGCTCATTCTAAATCGTGAAGTTACCGTTAACCCTTTTAGAACCTCTTATCCTTATTTACCATTAACCCCTAGTGATCAATTAATTCATACAACTCACCGTAGCTAATCGATGTAATATGAACTCGCACGATCGATCGCTTTCTAGGATTAAAAATAAGGAATTGTCTATCTACTTCCATAAATGGAAGGAATGGATTCCGTATCTGTGATAACACGTACTACTCACTCAATCCGGTACAACGCCAAGATGGGGTAATTCGGACCACGCACTCGGTGTAATCCTTAACCGTCAAGTCAAACCTCATATCGATTCAAGCGGTTGGATTGTGATCACCGAGGATTAAGATATATCCATAAATATGATCATCGATTGATTCGATAAGACTTCTCGATTACGGAAATATATCGTGAACTCTAATCAAATCGGTCCAAATTTCTATATGATATATCTATCATATATAAATGCCCCACTAGGTTCTCTTAACCGAAAGTCTGGATAAGACAATCACACATATTGTGTTCTGGGCGTATTAATAGTACGTTAAAGGAGAGACCCGATACTCTCGATTAACTTCACTACGGGCTAACTGTATACTCAATCCTCCCGTGTATATCCCATACACTGAGTTAAGTGATTACATAAACGATATACTTTAGGGTTTTCTGTAGTGTAAATACTATTGTCACATCGGTGAATATGAGAATAATAAATATGAATAATAATATCATTTCATTTATTAAATAAAACAATTACAAAATTGTCTTTCGGGCATCACACCTAACACATACTTACTGTTTCTAGCATTGGGGGCAGGAATATTCCAATCATCATCCGTAGGGAACAATCTACCTTTCCCCCTGAGATAAGTATCCCTTAAATGATTGACATTTTTAGGTTTAGGATTCTTATCCTTGGAATATTTCTGATTTTTACCTCTTTGTGGTCCAACAGACTTGGTAGCAGGTCTGCTATCAGTAGGTCTAGAAGGTCTAGCAGTCCTACCTTTGGTTTTACCCTTTTTGTTAGGTACTGATGTCCTTTTTGACTTCTGATGTTGCCTCTTTGAAGCATTCTCAGTAGGCTTTACTGCCTCAGCAACCTTACTAGGAATTGGATTTTGTGCAGGTACAAAGTTAGGACCAATTCTGGTACAAGGTTCAGTAACCTTACTGGATCCACTCTTATTGGATTGTTGATTTTCAAATCCAAGGCCTGTTCTATCACCATAAGGTTTTCCAGATTTGAATGCAGTGGTGGAACAAGATTGTTCAGCAGACTCAGCAGCTACTGAATGTTCTACAGGCTTATGCTGATTTTGTCCAACTTCTTTTTCCTTTCCTTTGAGAATTCTTAATTCAGCCTTTAACCTTTCAACTTCTACTTGAAGAGCTTCTTTTTCAGCCTTCACAATCTCATAACCAGATTGTATTTTCCTCAGTTGATTAAGGATGGCATCTAAAGTTTCTTCATTGTCAGAATTTTTTGGATTTGAACCACAGGTTGATTCACAATCACTTCCAGCAGGAGTTTTTATGGATACAGAATTGTATTCCTCCTCTGTTTCATCCATATTTGCAATCAAAGCATAATCATCCATGTCAGCAACAAGTGCAGTGTCATCAGATTCATTTCCTTTTTCTGATTCCACTTCATATCCTGATTCATCTTCAGCAACCATAGCCTTCTTGCCATGTCTTCTTTGTTGACTTTTACTTTTCAGTAGGTCTGGACAATCAGGTCTGAAATGTCCAGGCTTCTTGTAATTGAAACAATGATAATCAGGTTCCTTATTCTGTTTTAACTCAGGACAGTCAGGTTTGAAGTGTCCTGGTTTCTTGCAATGAAAGCTTGTCTTTCTTTGGTTCTTCCTTCTTCTTTTCACTAGATCTCTTTGTGAAATTCCTTGAAGAGCCCTTTCCAGTCTTCATCATTCTGATTTTCTTGCTCAGTTGGGCAATTTTCTCTTGCATCTCATCCAGCAGATCATCTTGAGCTCCTGATGTCTCTTCTTGATGTTTAGCAGCCAATGCAGTGGTCTTTGGTTCTTCCTTTTCAGTGGTAGGAACCAATTTCTTGCTGAATTCATAGGCTTTAAGATCTGAGAATAATTTGAAGGTATCTTCTTCATGTAGTTTTCTCATTTCTTCTATGACAGTAACCTACATCTCCCAAACTTCTTTTGCAGGTAATGCTTCCAAGATTTTTTGAGTTGATTTCTTCTTTTGAGTAGCTTACACTCAGTAAGGTGAGTTCATCCAGGATTTCATTGAATCTTGATTCCATTTGCTCAATGGTTTTAGTTGGTTGCATTTTGAACTTTTGAAACTTCTTTTTGGCCACACTGATTTTGTTCTTCTTGATTGCATCAGTGCCTTCACAGATTAGTTGTATCTTGTCCTAAAGTTCCTTTCCAGTCTTTCAATCTTTCACCTTCATATACATATTGCTATCCAAGGTTCTGTATATGATATCAATAGCAATATTGTTCAGATTTGCTCTCTTTCTATCTTCAGCAGTCCATTCCCTTTTTGGTTTAGGAATGTAATGAGTTTTAGTTCCCTCTGTGACTGTCTTTGTGGTGGTCCATCCAGTCAAAGACATCTATCATCTCATCATGTGTTACAGCTAGAAAAGCTTGTAAACGACGTTTATACTCATCAAATCGATCTAAAGAACACATCAACATTATTCTAGCATACTGGTTGTTATCCATGATGCAAAGCTTTGAAAATCAGAAACTTGAAAAAGTTTTCAAAGTATTTTCACAAGCACAACAAGTAGGATTACTTCGCAATGTAAGCACTGCTCCGATACCAATTGTTGGTCCCTTGAAAAGGCTTTGGTTAAGTTTAGGGGGGTGAAGAAACTTAACACTTAAAACTTTTTGGAGTTAACAAACTCAAAGAATCCAAAGAAATCTTGATAGCTTAAGTAGGTTCTTGACACTCGAGAGTCTACTTGATTGTTGAGTTTACTGAATTGTGCAGCGGAATATATCAAAAGTTAAGCCTTGTTAATTGTTGTTAAAATATGATACTAAGTATTAGATACTCAGTAGTGTATGTGTGTGAATTCAGTTGCTAGATTCAGTAGGTTGATTTGTTAGATATACTAAATGTAGAATGTAAATGCAGAAAATAAGTAGGCAGATTTTATAGTGGTTCCAAGTGGTGTAATCCTGTCAGTCCACTCTTCTCCTGTGATGTTGGAGGTAATTCACTAGAGATTCTTGAGATAGCAGTTACAAAAATCCTAAGATGCTTGTCCTTCACCAATAACTATGGCTTCACAAACTGAACACTTGGAACATGTAGGATTGTTGCTCCAAAGTCTTCCACTGGTCCTTTAAGGTTAGGATTTCCTCTTCACCAGCTCCACCACAAACAACAATCTTTCACACCCAAGGATGCTTCACTGTCTTCAGTAGATTTCTTGTAAAAGAAAGATTGAATCAACAAAGTTATTCAGCTTTCAGCAGCTTGATCAGGATGACATGATCAGCAGCTTGTTGTCTTCAAGTGTGTAAACTTGATGTAGCTTGAATGCAGATTACACTTGAAGAATTTTTCTAGATCAGTAGCTTAAAGCTCAGTAGGGTCAACAGGGTGTTTTCTTGATCAGAAATCGAAGCTCAGTATTATCTGTTATCTTCCCTTGTTTTTCATCCCTTGTATCTGAATTAGGAGTTCTCTATTTATAGGTAGGAATCCTTGTGACTTATGTTTGAAATTTCAAACATAGCCGTTTCAGATTTGTCCTATTTGACTTGCCTTCTGTCACTATTCATAGTACTGACACTGTCAGAATGCTTTTTGACAGTATACAGTCTGTCCACCTTTTGACTTGTAACCATTGGATAAAGGTCTGAATCATCCCAACATCCCTTTAATCTTAACCACTGATTTGTTTGATAAAATCAGAGGTTGTTACCTGTCCTTATCCATGTTTTCTTTCAATGTAACCTTTGTATAATTCGATGTAAGTGTATCAGCAGGTTCCTGTGATCATAAGTCTGCTGATATACTTGTTAGATAGCTGATCCATGTTTCGCTAACTGTCTTTTATCTAACTATTATTTATGAAGTTAGATTACACCATTTTGATCATAACTAAGTTCCAATCACCATTTAACTTATGAAACTTAGACCTTGTACACAAGGAATATGTAATCAGTTTAGGTCATCACAGACTTCCCTAAATTTTGATTCCATATCCTTGATTATAATTACTAAGTTTGATCCCTTAGCCTTCAATAACTGAGTTTAAGCCCTCAGCCTTCAGTTTTCAGCAGGTTCCTAAACTAGTCTACTGACTTAGCTACCCTACTGATATAGACCAGTCTGCTGATGTAAGTCAGCTGACCATTTACAGTGCTTGTATGATCAAACTTATACAAAGATCAAACTCTAATAAACCTATACATTTGATCGGACATCTTTTTGCCTTTGCTCTATAACAGCTAGTCTGGCACTCATCACTAAAACATAAAATAAGTCCAACACTATGAATAATATCAAACGGAAAATATGTCACAGATTGTGAAGAATCAAACAGAAATTTAATATGTTTTCCAAGAACACAAGACTGACAAATAGTAGATCGAGAGACAGTAGTGCAATCGATCGAATTATTATGTTTAAGCGAATTTAAAATAGAGGAGCCTAGGTGACCTAAACGGTCATGCCAAAGAGTTGATGTCAGCAAAGCAGCCTGAGGTAAGCTTTTATTGGAACTGGTTGACGTAATGGGATAAAGGTCACTGGTGCTATCACATCTCATTATACATGTCCCCGTCTGTATATCATGCACAAAAAAGCCAAACGGATCAAACATCACATAGACATTATTATCAACAGTAAACTTGCGTATGGATACTAGATTTTTGATAAGGTGAGGGGCATGGAGGACATTGGGTAATGACAGAGGAGGGTTCAGGGGAGGCAAGAAGGTATTACAACAACCACGAATTGGAATCGAGTGACCGCTACCAACAGTAATTCCATTATTTTTGCCCAAATTAAAGTAAGACGTAAGATTACGTTGTGTGGATGTCATATGAGACGTAGCCCCTGTGTCCATGTACCAGTTTTGGTCTTGTGGTGAAAGAGACGTCATGTGCATAGCGGCATCTATATCTGTTGGTGTCCAAAAGCCTGTTGCAGCATAGGCATGCTGCTGTATTGGAGGCCCATAAGCCTGCTGCTGCATTTGAGGCCGAGACCTAAGAACCCCCGGGTGGTCCTGCTATTACGGCCTGGCCCATGGCTGCGTTGGATAAGGACATGACAGGACTGTCCAAGGTGGCTGCATCATTGTCCACCAAGGAGGCTGCCCCCATTGAGGTCGGACCGGCTGAATTCCACCGGTTGTCGGAGAACCACATCCACTATTGCCACCCCTGCCATTATTACCCTGTCCAGTCCCACTTGATTGACCACGGTCCCCACCATTTTTGCTCTTCCGATTTTGATTATTATTTCCACTTCGATTTGGCGGTGCACCTCCACGATTGTTGTGATGTAGGGACTGATTGGTGGTGGTTCCATCATCGGAGGCAGTGAGGACGGTGGAAGCCGATTCAGTCTTTTACCTTTCCTGAATGGTGGTTTTTTCCAACGCTAGCTTGGATAGTGCGGTGGCAAACGACGGCAGTGACTTTTTATTTTGCATCACAGTGACAAAATTGGCAAAAGGTTCGGTCAGACCTTGGAGAAGCTTCAATACCTGTAATATGTTGAGCTTATTAGGGTATGTTGTGAGTTTATTCTTATTATTTAGTGACTTCTTTGAAATCTTCAAATACTATTATTGACATCATGTTGTTGCCTTCTTCTACTTTATTCAAATATACAGAAAGTTGCAATGTTTTTTTTTCTTTCTGTAATAGCATATTAAGGTGAGGTTAAAGTTGATTATCTAATAGCATATCTTTCATCTTAGAAGTCGTGGATATAATATAACGGATTATGGGGGGTACTATTATTACAGGTGCAATTATCAGTTTAGAGGCAGCCATTCTTGCAAATTTGACAAATTCGAATGTATCTAATTATGCTAATGTTACTATTCCTAGCATTTCAAGTTCTGAAAATTCTGGAAATTTGCATATTGAGTCTGATAATTCACGTATTGACTCTGGGACTGTTCCTCCAGCAACTGGGGTTGAGATGAATCCCAAGGCAGATATTGAAACTTCCGTGGTAGATATTGAAGCTACCATCGTCAACTCTTTTGATAACCACGGAGCTGAAACTAATAGTTCTGTTGAGAACATATATAATGGTAAGTCTGTTGTGGATGATAATATTGGTGATCCCACAGTTTAAGGGTTGGTTTAAGGATGCATCTATGATGTTTTAAAGAAAATTGATTGTGTTGTTCACTTGGTTCATGTCATTAAGCTTTCTAATACACTAGTTTTGGGGGGGTGTTACTGTGTTACTATTAACATCACTATGTGTTGTGAGATTTTCAGCCATATATACGCCTAGAATAAGGCTGAAAATCAAATTTTAGAGCAGAAACCAAGTGTTTCCTGGTTGAAAAACTTTAAATACTTTTATATACTTCATGTTGTTGCCTTCTTCTACTTTGTTCAAATATACAGAAAGATGCAATGTTGCAATATTTTTTCTTTCAAAAAAGAATCGGTAGTAGTGTGCTTCAAACCCCCATCCCTTACATTGGGAAGCATACTAATGATGAAATTTCAGTCATTAATGGATAAGAAATGTAATGTATATTTGTTTTCTGTGGTTTTTAGCACTGAAAAGTGTTTTGAGCAGTTGAAGAGGAAAACAGAATTGGTTGTGTTACTATGTTATTGTGTTACTGTGTTACTGTTAATATCGCTATGTATTCTTCGTAAAAGGTGTTATTGCAGGCATATAGTGTCTTTATTTTGTTTTAATCTTTCCTTGCATTCCACTATTTGTTGTGGTGTGGTTTTGGCCTAGGTGATTGAAGGTTGTTGATTCAAATGGTGATGCAATGTTGGTGTTTTTTTGACTTTAGAAAATGGAGGAGTCTAGATTCCCTATTGATGTGGCCGAGCCGCTGCTATTTAATGCATTTTCTACTTCAGCATCTTTCATGAAGTTTGATGTGGTGCGGGTTTGAAGGATAAAGGTCTATAGATGGTAAAATAGACTACTTTGGTCTTCAACAACTTGAACAATGTTTTAGTTCTCCTAATAGGCATTTTGATTATATCCAATATTATTAGGTTTTTATTCTCTTGCTTCCACGGGAGTTGCATCTCCATAATGCTTTGATAGATTGTTCCATTATGATATGAAGCATTTTTTTTATAGATTGTTGTATTACGTAATTTTAATGATGATATTTTGTCTGTTACCGTGTTATTGTTATTGTGTTGCTGTTAGTGTGTTAGTGTAAACGCTGCGATAAAATTCGGCTTTCAAATACTACGTCGAAAAGGTATCAAATGAGGGCTCAAAATGAAGATAAAAAATATGAACTTTGGTGATACAATTTTGATGACCGGTGTTCTAAATCAAAAGTTACGGTCGTTTATAAGAAAAACGCTCCGGTTAATGTAAACATTTTTTCGTGTTTCAAAATTTACATTGGAAGGGAAAAAAAATGAATTTTGGTGAAAAAATTTCGATGATCAGAGTTATAAATCAAAAGTTACGTTTGTTTGAAAGAACAAAAATGAAACCTGGGAAGCGGAAGCAAGTGAAGATATGCGCGCGGCTTTATTAAAATAGGTATTTTTGTCCGTCTGAAATTTTTTTGTCATTTTTGCAACTAAAAAAAGATGTGTGTTCTATTTATTTATTTTGTAATTTTTTTTGTTCTTTTCCCTTAATCCCTCTATTTATTATTTAATATTATGCAACGGAAATGCAGGGAGGGACAAAGATCGATTTAGCTTGTTTATTATTTTATAGTACGCAACGGAAATGCAGGCATGGACAAAGAGAGACTCGTAGAAAATTTTAAAATATATACACTACAAAAAAAAATTGTGACAAACACTTTGTGACAAGTTGTAGATTTCGGGAAAGGGCAGACGTGTCATTTTGCGAAAACGAAATATTATTATTTCTTTTCTTTTAAGGGAGTTAAGTATTTAATTGATGATATATATGTAATTTTCGAAATTTTGTATATAATTAAAGGGATTATTCTGATTTTGGTAATTAAGGGTGTTTATGGAAAAAAGAGATTAATTGGAAATTGGTATTTAAGGAAATTAATACACATTAATCCCATAACCTAACCACAAAATCAGAAATTATTTTTTCACCTCTTCTCTGCGCAATTTGGAGGAAGAAAGAGGCCAAGAGAGTTTTCACGATATCTGAAGCGTTTCTTAACCGTTTTCAGATCAGACGAGATAATTGGAACCGTTGTGAGAAGCCCATCGTTTGGGTGTCGGTTGGGGGGAAGTGCAGCAGTTTTTCAGAAGCTTTTGAATCTGGTTTTGGTTGCAAATAGGTAAGAGTCTCTTCCTATGATCTCGATTATGATTTGTAAAGTTTAGATCATGTTATATGATACGTAGATGCAAGAAAGATGTGTTTTTCGTTAATCAGAGGGTCATGGATGTTTAGATATGTTTTCAACGTTTTACTGAGTTGAAATCTATGTTAATTAGGTTAGAAACGGTTTAGAAATTGAGTTTTGATGATTTTAGCGTTTTGGGAAAAACCAAGGCGGACGGGCGTTTGCATTAGGCGGACGGGCGTTCGAGACCCTAGTAGTTCAAACGGGCGTTTGCACAAGGCAGACGGGCATTTGAGGTTAGATTTTTTATTTAGGATGTAGCTGTTTTTAGTGGACGGGTGTTTGGGGTTTAGTGGACGGGCGTTTGATTACGGACGGGCGTACATAGGATGTCAAATGGGCTTTTGGCCTGTTTTACCTTGTTTTTACTATTTTAGCACTTTAGATTGGTTTTCGGCCTCATAATAATGTTTTCACTATTTTAAATCCCTTATTCATGATGTGTTAACATTGTTTAAACTTAAACAAGCCTGAATTGAACTTCTGATTCGTTCAGTTAAAACACCGAATGTACTCTTAAAGGGAGTTGAAGTTCGGATCCGTCGGATGAGCATGATAGGCTTGTGCTTTGATGAATTAGCATTCATCAATGTCTGTGTAATTGATAGGCCATGTTCATGTCTAGTGGTCTAGGAAGAGAGTAGTCAAGGTGAGGGAGATTAATTGAAAACACATAGGTGGTTAGTTAATCATTCTAATAAAACACGTACTTGACTAGTAAAAGATTAAACAACAAGTCTCTCTTGGATAGGCACCAGTCTATATATCGATGTGTGTGCTATCTCTGAAGGTGGAAGAAATCTGTAGGTTAAAAAAAACCCTAAGTACGGAGGGACTCCACTGAGGTGTGTGTACTATCGGAGTTTACCTATTCTAGACTCCGTGGATATTGGTGTGATCCACTAATATGTTGCCAAGAGTGTGCCAAAAGTGGATACGCATAGTGCCCTTGAGTGCGGTTGTAACATAGATAAGTTAAGTAGAAACGTTTAGTCAATGCATGTTGATAGACATGGAATGAACCCTAGATTGAGTCGGTCACACTTAAACAACTAAACTTTTAAATTATCTTTTCTTTATGAACCATAATTGTGATCATAGCTTCTCTTTCGTATTAAGTACGTTGTACTTACCTCAAATGCATGTTTTCTATGTGTTTGGGGGTGAGAAGACGAACAGGTCGATAATGTTTATGAGGAGGAGTTCGATGATGACGTTTGAAGACGCCTCATTGATGACTTTACTTTTATTATTTTATTATTCTTCATTAGACAGTGTTAGACTTTTGGTCTTTCGAGACTTGTAGTACTTTTACGTTTCTTTTGAGAATATCGTACATTTCCTTCGGATATCGTATTTTCCTTGAATGTATTAAGTTACATTTCCACCTTTAGATGTTGTTTCTATTCTTGGATGTTTGGAAATTTTATACCCGAGTCTTTTGCTGCCGTTTGCTTATTTTTGATACGACGTAGTAGAGGCTTACGTATAAAGTGAATTTATTTTTATTTTATACGTGCCGGACGTTCCTTTTCCGGATAAGGACTCGGTGTCCGGGAACGGGACGTTACAGTTGGTATCAGAGAGAAGCGTCTTTTAGGCTTCCTTTCTTATAAGATAAGTTTCATTAGACCTTTCAGTAACGTCCTGATTTTCTTTGATCATCAGGATGGTTTTCACAAGAACTGGAGCGGGTGCAGAGACTTCTAGAGTTCGACGGGAAAGTCCAACACCGGTCGTAGGGGGTGTTGTGAGGCAGATTCCTCCACCTCGACAGAGTCTGTCACCACCTCCTCACATTGAGACCCCCACACCAAGATCTCAACAGGGTTTGACACCGAGACCTCATCAGGAGCAACCTCCACAATGGCACGTGGGGAGATCGGTTCAGTTTTCTTTGGTGAGCGATGTTCCAGCAGGATTTGTACCGCCACCGGTAAGCTACCCTCGCACAAACAAACCTTCTACCCGCCACCAGTTAGTGTTTACCCTCCACCAGTGAGCCACCCCTCACCATTAGTGTTTCACCAACAACATCAGACTCTCTACCCACCTCCTGTAGGTCATACTCCTCGACCTACTGTACCACTTTCACCGCGTTTCGACCATCAGCATGGTTTTGGTTACCCACCCTTTGGTCTCCAGCAACCTCAGCCAACTCCACAGCAACACCAGAATTACCATCAGGGATACTACCCTTTTCAGCCTGAACCTCAAGTGAATCTAGTTTACCCTCAGCAGCAGCAGTACCAGCAGCAAGTACCTTTTGGTTACCCTCCGGTTTACCCACCAGTCAGACCAGCTTTTGAGCAAGCACCGCCTGTGGATTGGTATACAAGACTGAGGAGAAACAGAGTTCAGGATTTCTTCGGGAATACGGAACCTTCGAAGGCTGAGGAATGGATAAGAAGCTTCGAAAAGGCATGCAGGAACATTCATGTGCCTGAGACTGAGATGGCACAATTGGCAGTTAGTTTTCTGTTGGGCGCAACCAAAGCTTGGATAGATGCTATACAGAGTAGCAATGGCAAAGTAACAGACTTGGAAGCTTTCAAAGCTATGTTCTATAATGAGTACTTTCTGGCAACGGTACAGGCAGATAAGGCAAGTCAATTTTTGAAACTGAAGCAGGGTATTCATCTGACGGTATCTCAGTATACCAATAAGTTTAATGAGTTAGGAAGGTTCTACCCTGAATTGATGAAAGTAGAAGAGAGGAAGATGGCCCTTTATAAGGAAGGTTTGGCTCATGAGATACAATCTGGCATGTTGGGAATTACAGCGAGAAACAAGGCAGAGCTATTGAATAAAGCCTTGGACGTTGAGACCTTCAGGAAGAAGGCTACAGTTGTGATTGGAAACAAGAGGAACTTTGGGACTAGTCAGGGTAGTTATCGGGGAGCGCCGCAATGTAACGTCAAGAAGACAATAGCTCCCACGGCAGCTAGGGCCCCAAACAAAGGCACCCTTTGTCCTAAGTGCAACAAAATCATTCGGGAGTGCAAGCAAAATACTAATGGTTGCTACGCTTATGGAGAGTCAGGCACTTTTCTAGAGCGTGTCCAAAAAGAGGAAACAAGGGCAATTCGGGCCAGGGAAACGGTAGAAGCGGCCCAAGCCGACCGGTTCGAGTTTTTGCAGCTGATGCTAGGGACGCAGACCCAGAGGATGATGTTATCTCAGGTACCTTATTGTTGTTAATTTATTTTATTAAGATATTTTATAGCACGTTTATTCATGCTGTAATTTTATTTAAATGAATGAATATGCACCATAGGTGCAATAATGCTAGATAACCTAGTGGTCAGAGCCTTGTTTGATACGGGAGCGTCTAACACCTTTGTGTCAACTAAAGTAGCTAAGAAGTTGAGGTTACCTTCGGAACCTTTAAGAAACACTTTGGAGATAACTACACCGTTAGGGAAGGTAACAAAGGTAACTAGGATGATACCTGAAGTGGAAGTTCGAGTTGGATCTTATCGATGCAAGAGCGACTTCACAGCTTAGACTTTTCAGATTTTGATGTAATTCTTGGAATAGATTGGCTATCCGAGAATTATGTTCACCTAGATTACCGAGAGAAGAAAGTGACCTTTAAAGTACCCGGGAAATTAGATAAGACGTATCAAGGGAATGTGTACAAGCCGAGTAAGAAATGACATCCGATAATTTTGGTGGTTAAGGCAATCAGAGCTTGTCTGAAGGGTTGTGAAGGCTACTTGTTGTACGCAGTGGATATGGAACAAGTGAAGCCCAAGCTTGAGGAAACTCCTGTAGTGAGAGAGTACCCTAAGGTATTTCCGGAAGAGTTACCGGGAAACATGCCGGATAGGGAAATTGAGTTTGAGATCAAGTTGATACCGGGAGTAGCACCAGTTGCTAAGGCACCCTATAGAATGGCACCGGCTGAACTAAAGGAGTTGAAAGCTCAACTTAAGGATATGCTTGAGAGGAACATAATTCAGCCCAGTACTTCACCTTGGGGAGCCTCTGTCTTATTCGTTAAGAAGAAATATGGTAGCATGAGGATGTGCATCGATTATAGAGCGTTGAATAACCTTACCATCAAGAACAAGTACCCGTTGCCAAGAATAGATGACATGTTTAATCAGTTGCAAGGCAAGAAAGTATTCTCTAAGATTGATCTTAGGTCCGGTTATCATCAGTAGAAGATTAAAGTGGCAGACATACCGAAGACGGCTTTTAGCACGAGGTATGGACATTATGAGTTTTTAGTCATGCCTTTTGGACTCACTAATGCCCCATCTGCATTCATGGATTTGATGCAGCAAGTTTTCATGCCATACTTGGATAATTTTGTGATAGTGTTCATAGACGACATCCTAGTGTACTCGAAGGATGAGAAAGAACATGTGGAACACTTAAGGGTAGTGTTGGATACTTTGAAAAAGAACCAGTTGTTCGCTAAGTTTTCTAAGTGTGACTTTGGGTTGAAGCAAGTCAGTTTCTTGGGACATGTCGTTTCTGGAGATGGCATCCAAGTTGATCCAGCAAAGATAGAAGCAGTTGAGAATTGGCCTAAACCTACAACAGTTTCAGAAGTAAGGAGCTTTCTTGGTTTGGCTGGCTATTATAGGAAGTTTGTGCACGACTTTTCGAAGATAGCTACTCCACTCACTAAGCTTACACAGAAGAATGTGAAGTTTGAATGGACTAGCGAGTGTGATACTGCTTTTCATACCTTGAAGGATAGGTTGACTACGGCCCCAGTGTTGGCGGTTCCGGAGATCTTTGATAACTACGACGTCTACATGGATGCTTCGGGACAGGGTCTAGGTTGTGTGTTGATGCAAGGAGGGAAAGTGATTGCTTATGCATCTAGACAGTTGAAGGTACATGAGAAGAATTACCCGTCACATGACTTAGAGTTGGCAGCAGTAGTGATGTAAGTATAGATCCATCCGACACTCCACCACCCGTCACGACTAGACTTGGACTCGAAACTCGTCTCCATCGAAAATTGAGGCTTGATTCGATGAATACTTTGGTCCTACAACATTTTGAAGATTTGGAATCTAAGTACTCATCACATTTTGAAGTTTTGAAGACCGTCATTTATTCGACGGAATCTCGGATTAATTAAGTAATTAGTCGAATTATATTTTCACTATCATACGACTATAATTAATCAAGTATCAAGGTTGAAAATTAAGGGAAATAGGTGCCACTTTTTGTTGGAAGAAATTGCTTGAAGAAACTAGATGCATTGGACTTGGACAATTGGAGATACATTACATTATTTTGGAAGCATGGAATGAACTCACCTTGGACTCTCCAAACATCACAAATGCCGCCACCTTTTTGAGGATTTTTAAAAGTCTTTTAGCTTACCAATACTAGTCTTATTCATGTACTTAGCTTATTCAAGTAGCCTATAAATACTCAAACTATCAATTGTATTTTGGATCATCTTTGACATCAATATAAATTTTCTCTTTTATACACTTGGATTAGTGTGTGTTTGGAATTCTCTGGATAGAGGTTCTGTCGGATTATCAAAGGCTTGAGCAACCTTTGTGGGTGTCCTATACCAAGGTGCTTAGAAACAAGTTTTCTAGGTGTCAAGGTTATTCCAAGGTGCTTCCTCACAAAGTTGAGGTTGTGTCGAGGAGCTCTCGAGAAATATTTCAAGGTGCTTCTACGCATTGTTGTAGTTGTGTCGAGGAGGATTCACCAACTTCCAAATACCTTCATTTCTAGACTTCAACAAAATCCGAAAACCACCTAAAGTTCAAGTACCGCTTTTCCTAGATCCGCGCAATTTCATATCAGTTGGTATCAGAGACTAGGCGGAATCGACGGTACAATATCATTTTCTTTTTTTTCTTTCTTCTATATTATTGTTGCATATAAACGTACGTATGTTAGAAGAGCTTAAAGGTATAGCATAATACGGCATACTGGTATGGTCTATAACGTGTGTATTTGAAGAACTTGTTCCACACGGGCATACCGCTCCGTACGTGCAACAAGTGAACACAAAAAAAAAACATTTTCCTTTTTTTTTTCTTTCTCACACACTTCGGTAATTCGTGTTACATTTTGTAGTATTTTTTATCTCCCGGCAATTTTTTTTTTCCTGAATTTTGGAGTAGTGCCTAGAATTTCCAAAAACACTTAAAATTCCTGTGTCTACATCTTGTTGTAAGAAATCCTCCAAGGTTTCTAAGTTACTTGATATATTCGATATATTCTTCCATCTTGAGAAACAACACACATTTAAAAAAAATGGAAAACCACGATCGAATTCCTGGAATAAGTGAGGAGGAACAAAGAATGGCATAAAACATATAATTCATTATATGATTCAAAGAATGGATGAACGATTTGCCCAAATGCAAGTGGGACAAGGTGTTCAACCACAAGCACATGAACCCAAAGAATCATTCTACCAATGGCGACGAAGACTTGCCATTTGACGATACAGCTACTATCTTGGCGGCACCAAGAGAAAATCTCCAAGGTATTAAACACAAAATTCCGGCGTTTAAAGGTATTTCTAATCCCGATGAGTATTTTTCTTGGGTTCTTAAAGTTGAGCAAATATTTAATTGTCATAACTATTCGGAAAGAACTAAGGTTCAACTTGCCACAAGTGAATTTGAGGAACGACCTATGCTTTGGTTTCAGAAAACTAATGAAAAGCGCAGGAAATCAAGACAACAGGCGATTTCATCTTGGGAAGTGCTTAAAAATGAGATGCACCGGAAGTGGGTGCCCGAGTCATATCGACGGGAACAAGTGAGGAAATTACGACTCTCCAACAAGGCGAAAATCTGCTCAAGTCTATCACGATGAATTGAGTTGGCATTAATGCGCACCGATACAGAAGAAGCCGATGAACACACCATGGCTCGGTTTTTGGTAGGATTGCGGCCTGAGATAGCCGACCCGGTTGAAATGATGAATTGCACAACTTACGACGAAATGGTACATGCGGCTTTGATGAAGGAACAGAAACTCAAGAGGCGAAGAGCACAACTTAGCAAAAATTCCAGCCCCGCTACATATCGGCCGACATCATCCAAAGGTGACGGAGGTAAGTTTCCTATTAAAAATTCTGCTGTTAAATTTACTCCTCCCCAAAACGCGCCTAAGGGAAAAACCGAAGAACCTACAATTTGTTATAAGTGCAAAGGGTTGGGCCATAAGGCTAATGAATGTGTCAATAAGCGCACTTATATTGCTAATAAGGATGGATTATATCAATCGGAATCCGAGGATGAGAAGGAAATTGTTAATGAAAATGAACAAGTTGAGGACGATGAAACTGACGATATAGGAACTTTTTATGATGAGCGTGCGTTATTTGTAACAAAAAAAGTCCTTAGCACGGTGAGTCAAATCGATAACAACGAAATACAACGTGAGAATATTTTTCAAACTCGTTGTCTTATCGAAGGAAAAATTTGCATGATGATTATTGACTCCGGTAGTTGTACCAATGTGATTGGTAGTGAGGTTGTTGAAAAATTAAAAATTCCCACAATAAAGCACCCACAACCTTATAAATTGCAATGGTTGAACGAGAGTGGGTCCGTGAAAGTGACAAAGCAAGCATACGTGAGTTTTAGCTTGTCAAAATATGACGATAAAGTTCTTTGCGATGTTGTTCCAATGCATGTCACCCATTTGTTACTTGGCCGTCCTTGGCAATTTGATAAGCGTGTTCTTTATGATGGTTTTCTAAATAAATATACTTTGACACACAAAGGAAAGCGTATCACTTTGAGTCTGTTACCACCACATGAGGCTCATGCCGACTATGTCAAATTTGCTGAAAGAAGAGAGCAAGCGCGTAGTAATTCTGGAAAGGCTATTGTACCACCCGAGAATGTCAAAATTAACTCCCAAAATCGTGATAAGAAAGTGAGTTTTACGGCTGTTCGGAATCCTATTTTGTTCGTCTATAAGGATTTTTATCCATTGGTTTCTCATTCGAACATAATAGTGATTCTACTATTCTATATCCTTGTTGTATGCTAATCCGTGACCTTGCAGAACCATTCCCGGCTAAGTACTAACCATTTTGCAGGAATTTGATGATATATTTCGGACGAAGAGCCAAGCGGATTACCACCACTTCGAGGCGTTGAACACCAAATTGATTTTATTCCGGGCGCTATCTTGCCTAACCGACCGGCTTATCGGGCAAATCCCGAGGAGACTAAGGAGATTCAACGCCAAGTTCAAGAATTATTGGAGAAAGGCAAAATTCGCAAATCCATGAGTCCATGTGCGGTTCCCGTTATTGTTGTGCCAAAGAAAAATGGCGAATGGAGAATGTGCACCGACTGTCGTGCCATTAATCAAATCACGGTAAAATATCGCTATCCCATTCCTTACCTTAATGACATGTTGGATGAACTTTATGGTGCAAAAATATTTTCGAAAATTGATTTAAAAAGTGGTTATCACCAAGTGAGGATTCGTGAGGGCGATGAATGGAAAACCGCATTTAAAACAAAACATGGCTTGTATGAATGGCTCGTTATGCCTTTTGGACTTACCAACGCGCCTAGTACTTTTATGCGGTTGATGAATGAAATACTTAGGGAATTTATTGGACGATTTGTCGTGGTCTATTTCGATGATATTTTAATATATAGTCACGATTTAAAATCGCATCTTTCACACCTAAGTGTTGTTTTGGGAGCACTCCATAAAGCACAACTTTATGCAAACTTAAAAAAGTGTTCGTTTTGTTTGGATCGAGTTGTCTTCCTTGGTTTTGTTGTGAGTGGACAGGGGATCGAGGTCGATCAAGAAAAGGTCAAGGCGATATCCGAGTGGCCAGAACCAAAAAATGCAACGGAGGTTCGAAGTTTTCATGGCCTCGCTAGTTTTTACCGGAGATTTATCAAAAATTTCAGCACTATCGCCGCACCGTTGAATGAGTTGGTAAAGAAGAACGCTCCATTCCATTGGGGAGATGCACAAAGGGAAGCCTTCGAAACTCTTAAATCTTGTTTAATTTCTGCACCTATTCTTGCGTTACCGGATTTTTCTCAAATGTTTGAAATAGAATGTGATGCATCCGGGGTGGGGATTGGTGGAGTTTTAATTCAAAAGGGGCGTCCGATTGCGTACTATAGCGAAAAATTAAAAGGCGCACAACTAAATTACGCCACCTATGACAAAGAATTATATTCACTTGTTCAATGTCTACGGGTTTGGCAACATTACTTGCGTCCACGAGAGTTTGTTATTCATTCGGACCATGAATCTTTGAAATATTTAAAGGGACAATCAAAATTGCACTTAAGACACATTAGGTGGATGGAATTTATCGAGTCGTTTCCTTATGTGATTAAGTATAAAAAAGGAAAAGAAAACACTGTCGCCGATGCTTTGTCTAGACGCTACACTCTTATCACACACATGCAAACCAAGCTACTTGGGTTTGAGCACATTAAAGAGTTGTATGCTTCGGATGTTGATTTTTCTGAAATATATAAGTTGACCCATACTGCTGTACTTAATAAATTTTATCAACACGAGGGGTTTTTATTTAAAGAAAATCGATTGTGTATCCCTTGGGGATCGTTGCGTGAATATTTGGTACAAGAAGCACATGGCGGTGGGCTTATGGGACATTTTGGGGTTTCTAAAACTTTGGACATACTTCACACACATTTTTATTGGCCTAAGATGGCTCATGATGTTCATCGAGTGTGTAAGTCATGTGTTAATTGTCTTAAGGCAAAATCGAAATCACAACCCCATGGTTTGTATACTCCTTTACCCATTCCCGATTTCCCTTGGGTCGATCTATCGATGGATTTTGTACTTGGCTTACCCCGTTCTCAATCGGGCAAGGATTCTATTTTTGTGGTCGTCGATCGCTTTTCTAAAATGGCTCATTTTATCGCATGTAATAAAACGAATGATGCTTCGCATATCGCTGAATTATTTTTTAAGGAAATTGTGCGACTACATGGTGTACCTAAGTCAATCGTTAGTGACCGCGATGTTAAATTTGTAAGTCATTTTTGGCGAGTATTGTGGATGCGTTTGGGTACTACTTTATTATATTGTACTGCATATCATCCACAAACTGACGGTCAAACTGAGGTTGTTAATCGCACTTTGGGACTATTATTGCGCTCGGTAGTGCAAAAGAATTTAAAGAATTGGGAGACGTGGTTACCGTATGTGGAGTTTGCTTATAATCGTGCCACACATTCTGCTACTAAATTTTCACCATTTGAGATTGTATATGGGTTTAATCCTATCACCCCTATTGATTTGGTTCCTTTGCCTCCAGGTATGCTTACCAATCTTGATGGAGAAAAGAAAGCTGAGATGGTTCGCGAGTTACACGCCAAAGCAAGGAAAAATATGGAAGCTCAAACAGCTCGGTACGAGAAACAAGCAAACAAAGGCCAAAAAGAGATGATATTCGACCCCGGTGATTGGGTTCGGTTACATTTTCGCAAGGATAGATTTCCCCACAAGCGAAAGACAAAGTTACATCCACGCGGCGATGGACCGTATCATGTTTTGGAAAGAATCAACAATAACTCCTACAAACTTGACATTCCGGCCGACTGGGGAGTTTCGAACTCATTTAATGTGGCGGACCTGCAACCATATGACGCTCCTTCTGATCTGAGGACAGATCCTTCTCAACCGGGAGGGAATGATGTAAGTATAGAGCCATCCGACACTCCACCACCCGTCACGACTAGACTTGGACCCGAAACTCGTCTCCAACGAAAATGGAGGCTTGATTCGATGAATACTTTGGTCCTACAACATTTTGAAGATTTGGAATCTAAGTACTCATCACATTTTGAAGTTTTGAAGACCGTCATTTATTCGACGGAATCTCGGATTAATTAAGTAATTAGTCGCATTATATTTGCACTATCATACGACTATAATTAATCAAGTATCAAGGTTGAAAATTAAGGGAAATAGGCGCCACTTTTTGTTGGAAGAAATTGCTTGAAGAAACTAGATGCATTGGACTTGGACAATTGGAGATACATTACATTATTTTGGAAGCATGGAATGAACTCACCTTGGACTCTCCAAACATCACAAATGGCGCCACCTTTTGAGGATTTTTAGAAGTCTTTTAGCTTACCAATACTAGTCTTATTCATGTACTTAGCTTATTCAAGTAGCCTATAAATACTCAAACTATCAATTGTATTTTGGATCATCTTTGACATCAATATAAATTTTCTCTTTTATACACTTGGATTAGTGTGTGTTTTGAATTCTCTAGATAGAGGTTCTGTCGGATTATCAAAGGCTTGAGCAACCTTTGTGGGTGTCCTATACCAAGGTGCTTAGAAACAAGTTTTCTAGGTGTCAAGGTTATTCCAAGGTGCTTCCTCACAAAGTTGAGGTTGTGTCGAGGAGCTCTCGAGAAATATTCCAAGGTGCTTCTACGCATTGTTGTAGTTGTGTCGAGGAGGATTCACCAACTTCCAAATACCTTCATTTCTAGACTTCAACAAAATCCGAAAACCACCTAAAGTTCAAGTACCGCTTTTCCTAGATCCGCGCAATTTCATATCAAGTAGTGTTTGCCCTAAAGACTTGGAGGCACTACTTGTATGGAGTTAATGCTAGGATCTTCACCGATCATAAGAGTTTGAAGTACTTCTTTACTCAGGAGAATCTGAACATGAGACAGCGGAGATGGCTAGAGTTCGTGAAGGACTATGATCTGGATATCCAGTACCATCCAGGCAAAGCCAATGTAGTGGCAGATGCTTTAAGAAGGAAACAAGTATTTGCAGTTTCAAGCGTTGAAGATGTGACAGAAAGGTTAGATGGGCTGGGAATCAAAGAGTTTGAGCAGCATTGAGGATCGGCGCCAGTGGCGCCATTGTTAGCAAGATCTGAGTTGATGGATGATATTCAGGAGAAGCAAGATGAAGACCCATCTTTGGTTGACTTGAAGCAAATTGCTAGAGAGAAGCCTACAGTGGGTTATGTCTTGGACAAGAATGGAAACCTTTGGTACCAAGATCGTTTATGTGTAACACCGATAGTTATGGAAGAGGCACATAGGATTTCTTTTGCAGTTCATCCAGGTGCCACTAAGATGTACCGAGACTTGAAGGAAAAGTTTTGGTGGCCTTCGATGAAGTTGGAAATAGCCAAGTTCGTGGCAGCGTGCGACGTCTGTCAAAAAGTTAAGGCAGAACACAGAAGACCAGGAGGAATTCTTAAGCCATTGGACTTCCCTGAATGGAAATAGGATAAGATCACGATGGATTTCATCACCGGTTTATCGAAGACTAAAGGAGGACATGATGCGATATGGGTAATTGTGGACAGATTGACCAAATCCGCCCATTTATTACCATATAAGGTTGATATGACTTTGAAGAAGATGACAACACTATATCTAGATAATATAGTGAAGTTACACGGAGTTCCTATCTCGATAGTTTCGGATCATGATCCGAGGTTCGTCAGTCGGTTTTGGAAGAGTTTACCAGAAGCCTTTGGAACCAATTTGGACTTGAGTACGGCCTTTCATCCTCAGACAGATGGACAGTCAGAAAGGACCATCCAAACACTCGAGGACATGCTAAGAGTTTGTGTTTTGGAAGTAGGTGGATCATGGGATGATTACCTACTGGTAGCAGAGTTTGTCTACAACAACAGTTATCATGCAAGTATAGGCATGCCACCATTTGAAGCTTTGTATGGAAGAAGATGTCGAACGCCGCTGTTTTGGGATGAAGTCGGGGAAAGATGATCACAGGGCCGGAAATGGTTGAACAAGCTAAAGAGAGGTTTCAGATGGTTAAGAAGAATCTGAAGGCAGCTCAAGACAGGCAGAAAAGTTGGGCAGACGTTAGAAGAAGACCGCTTGAGTTTGAAGTTGGTGATAGAGTGTATCTACGAGCTTCACCGATGAAGGGAGTGAAATGCTTTGGACAAAAAGGGAAGCTAAGTCCAAGGTATGTGGGACCATTTGAAATTCTGGAAAGGATTGGACCATTGGCTTACAAGCTTAAGTTACCGGAATCGATGTCAAGGGTCCATAGTGTGTTTCACGTTTCAATGTTGAAGAAGTGTCTGACGAAGAATGATGTTGAAACTATGGTTGATACGGAGGTTCTCCAAGACAATCTCGCTTATGATGAGAGACCGATCAAGATTTTGGACCGGAAGGAAAAGATGATAAAGAGACGGGTGATCCCGTTGGTTTTGGTTCAGTGGAGTAATCATTCACCCGAAGAGGCAACTTGGGAAGTTGAAAATGATATGATCAGTGAGTTCCAAGAGTTTGTTGATCTACCAGGTATGTTCTAGTTTCTAGGACGAAATTCCTTTTAAGGGGGGAGGAATGTAATATTCCGTTTTTCGGGAAAGGCCAGACGTGTCATTTTACGAAAACGAAATATTATTATTTCTTTTCTTTTAAGGGAGTTAAGTATTTAATTGATGATATATATGTAATTTTCGAAATTTTGTATATAATTAAAGGGATTATTCGGATTTTGGTAATTAAGGGTGTTTATGGAAAAATGGGATTAATTGGAAATTGGTATTTAAGGAAATTAATACACATTAATCCCATAACCTAAACACAAAATCAGAAATTAGTTTTTCACCTCTTCTCTGTGCAATTTGGAGGAAGAAAGAGGCCAAGAGAGTTTTCACGATATCTGAAGCATTTCTTAACCGTTTTCAGATCAGACGAGAGAATTGGAACCGTTGTGAGAAGCACATCATTTGGGTGTCGGTTGGAGGGAAGTACATCAGTTTTTCAGAAGCTTTTGAATCTGGTTTTGGCTGCAAATAGGTAAGAGGCTCTTCCTATGATCTCAATTATGATTTGTAAAGTTTAGATCATGTTATATGATCCGTAGATGCAAGAAAGATGTATTTTTCGTTAATCAGAGGGTCATGGATGTTTAGATATGTTTTCTACGTTTTACTGAGTTGAAATCGATGTTAATTAGGTTAGAAACGGTTTAGAAATTGAGTTTTGACGATTTTAGTGTTTTGGGAAAAACCCAGGCGGACGGGCGTTTGCATTAAGCAGACGGGCGTTCGAGACCCTAGTAGCTCAAACGGACGTTTGCACAAGGCACACGGGCGTTTGAGGTTAGATTTTTGATTCAGGATGTAGCTGTTTTTAGTGGACGGGCGTTTGGGGTTTAGTGGACGGGCGTTTGATTACGGACGGGCGCCCATAGGATGTCAAACGGGCGTTTGGCCTGTTTTACCTTGTTTTTACTATTTTAGCATTTTAGATTGGTTTTCGGCCTCATAATCATGTTTTCACTATTTTAAATCCCTTATTCATGATGTGTTAACATTGTTTAAACTTAAACAAGCCTGAATTGAACTTCTGATTCATTCAGTTAAAACACCGAATGTACTCTTAAAGGGAGTTGAAGTTCGGATCCGTCGGATGAGCATGATAGGCTTGTGCTTTGATGAATTAGCATTCATCAATGTCTGTGTAATTGCTAGGCCTTGTTCATGTCTAGTGGTCTAGGAAGAGAGTAGTCAAGGTGAGGGAGATTAATTGAAAACACATAGGTGGTTAGTTAATCATTCTAATAAAACACGTACTTGACTAGTAAAAGATTAAACAACATGTTTCTCTTGGATAGGCACCAGTCTATATCACGATGTGTGTACTACCTCTGAAGGTGGAAGAACTCCGTATGTCAAAAAAACCTAAGTACGGAGGGACTCCACTGAGGTTTGCGTACTATCGGAGTTTACCTATTCTAGACTCCGTAGATATTGGTGTGATCCACTAATATGTTGCCAAGAGTGTCCCAAAAGTGGATACGCGTAGTGCCCTTGAGTGCGGTTGTAACATAGATAAGTTAAGTAGAAACGTTTAGTCAATTCATGTTGATGGACATGGAATGAACCCTAGATTGAGTCGGTCACACTTAAACAACTAAACTTTTAAATTATCTTTTCTTTATGAACTATAATTGTGATCATAGCTTCTCTTTCTTATTAAGTACGTTGTACTTACCTCAAATGCATGTTTTCTATGTGTTTGGGGGTGAGAAGACAAACAGGTCGATAATGTTTACGAGGAGGAGTTCGATTATGACGTTTGAAGACGCCTCATTGAAGACTTTACTTTTATTATTTTATTATTCTTCATTAGACAGTGTTAGACTTTTGGTCTTTCGAGACTTGTAGTACTTTTACGTTTCTTTTGAGAATATCGTACATTTCCTTTGGATATCGTATTTTCCTTGAATGTAATAAATTACATTTCCACCTTTAGATGTTGTTTCTATTCTTGGATGTTTGGAAATTTTATAGCCGAGTCTTTTGCTTCCGATTGCTTATTTTTGATACGACGTAGTAGAGGCTTACGTATAAAGTGAATTTATATTTATTTTATACGTGCTGGACGTTCCTTTTCCGGATAAGGACTCGGTGTCGGGAACGGGGCGTTACAGCTAAATTGCAAATTCGGTCCTGTAACTGAACACGTTTTGTAATTCTAGTCCTGGTTTTTCTCCGGTGACAATTTTGGTCCTACAAGTGGTCTTTTTTTTACAAAAATGGTGCTGAACGCCGGAAAATGCTGACTTGATAACATTTCGGGAAATCATGGTCCTGAATGCCGATTATCCCCTGTTTGTATTTTCTTTTGCATTTGTATGGGATTGAGGATGGTTGGAGCAGTAGCTTTGTTGCTACTTTACTTTATAGCACATTAGATAGCTAGTCGATGCTCCTGTGTTTCTTTTCTAGTTAGCTTTGCGCCTTCCCCCCGCTTTTTTTTTTTGGCTATGCAAGTCGATTTGAAACTACCGAGGTTATGATGTTGGGAGGTTGTAGGTGCGATTCTCGCCTCAAGGGCTAAATGCATCTTGGATTCCGCACCATTCTCCATAACCTTAAGTAGGTCTCTTTTGAGGTCTTTCTCTTTTGGGGATTCCTTACATCTTTTTCTATTGGATGTAGATGTGGGTAATCCCTAATATGACCCCGGTTTTGGTGTAGTTGGGATATGCTCTGTTGAGTGCACTAGGTGCATCAATATGACCCCAGTTTTGTTTCTTCTCTTTGGGTGTACCTGTACATACATTTGGTTAATATAATTTACATTTTAACCAAAAAAAAAATTTGAGGACGTAATAAACACGCTACGGCACACACCTTCAAGTAAGTTTGTATAGTAAAATCTGCGCCACTTTGTGCACATTTCAAGTGCTGGCCCGCTTAAAAAAAGAAGGTGTGTGTATATATATATATATATATATATATATATATATATATATATATATATATATATATATATATATATATATATTTGTTAAATGGACTTCTAATATTTTATTTTTTTTTACATTTACCCAATATTTGTTTTTTATTTATTGGCCCTCTAGTTTTTTAAAATTTTGACGAATTTCTGTACCCTAACCCTAAGTTCTTGTAGCGCGCCGCACGCCGCACGCCGCTCCTATATATAATGTTTATACCATTACCCTAAATTTCCCTATCCCTAATGCTTGCAGCCACGCTCCTATATATATAAATGAAGTGTATACAATTACCCAAATTTTCAAGATTTTAAACAGCCATCAATTGTTGTGACGCTTTTGCAAGAAAAGTGAAAACAATGCTTTTAAATTTGAAGATTTTGGTCGAAGAGTCTTTGTTAAAAAATATGTATCAGAGAGATCGTTGATCGTGACATATCATAGGTACTCTGCAATATTGTTCTTTTTTCTTTTCATTTTCATGTAATCTCTTAGTCGCTAGCCTTTTAGGACAAACAGTACATTCAGTTATCTAAATTGAATGTCTTTTCATACTACCGGTATTGTGTATGGAAAACGTTTAAAATTCTGACTTGAATTGAATCAGAATACCCATCGTTTTCTGACTCAAATTGGCTCTGAATAGTTTGCGGTGTGAAAATATGCTCCCTATCAAATTTATTTAAAAGATTGTTTATTTTTTTTATTGAATGTTTACAAGCTACATGTCTAATTTTTCCACCAGTACCGGACCTCTAATGTTTTGGTTTGTTTTGTTTTGTTTTTTTTTGTTTTTGTTTTTTGTTTTGTTTTTGTTGTTGTTATTTCGTAGTTCATATATTCATTTTTGGGAACATTTGGAAATGGGAGAGATCAATGGAGATCTACCAGGAAGATTAACGGAAGAAATCATTGAGAGAATGAAGCGGAGCACATACCGATTTACAAGAAGTAAATTGAATTGGAATTCAGTAAAATGTTGTATTTGTCAGGTAAAACTCTACTTGTGTTATACATGGTCAATTTGTCATCTTGTCATGAAACGATTGCAGTCATTGCATACATAAAACTCAAATTGAATCCAAGTATTTCTTAGAATTTTGTAGGCGAAGTATTCAAACAACGATAATCTAGGAGAACTGGATTGCAACCACAAATTTCATTATGACTGCATTCCAAGGTGGTTGATGTTGAATAATAGCTGCAATATTTGCAAGGTTTACGGGCACCAGACTAAGGAGTTCGTTAATGCCCCAGTCAAAAATGTCATTCAGAGCCAAATGTGTTGTTATTCTAGTCTATTATATATAGTTGTTCAAATAAATTTGGACCTTTCACATTTGTTACAGAATATTGTTGTACCTCTCTTTAAATTCTCAAAGCATGTTTTGTTCCTGATGTAACATTAATGGTGTGATGTCTCTTGTTTTGGATGAGCTATGCAATAGTATACCTGCTCAGGTTCATCGTCTAAAGGGGAAGTTTTTGATCATTTTGTTGCAGTTTTTGATCATGTCAATTGTATTAATGCAACATGTGTTGATCATTTTGTGGCTGTATCATTTTGGGAATTCAAGAACATGTATAATTAAGGTATAAGTTAGGTAAATTAGTGTTAAAAATTGAAACATAAATGCATTTATTTTCGCTTTATTTTCTCTTGTTTTGCAAACGTAACCTCAACAAATTCTTTAATCGATTTAGCTTATTTATTATTTCATATTATGCAACGGAAATGCAGGCAGGGACAAAGATCGATTTAATTAGCTTGTTTATTATTTAATAGTACGCAACGGAAATGCAGGCATGGACAAAGAGACTCGTAGAAATTATTAGAAGATATACACTACAAAAAAAAAAGTTTTTTTTGTGACAAACACTTTGTGACAAGTAGTAGATTTGTCACAAATAGGGTAATTTCTTGTCACAATACTTTTGTTTCTTACAAAAATTTACTTTCATAGTGACAAGAAAATGATATGATCACAAAAGGTGTTATGCTTTGTCACAAAATGTATGGTTTCTCGCGCACACCAGGAGATAAATTTTTGGACGTACGAGGCTTTTGTGACAAACCATCTCTCCCACGAAATTCTTAACGATTTATGTGACTACAAAATACAATACACCATCTTAAAAAAATCAATATAATACATCATGTAACCCGTAAAGTTGAATGATTTCTATATAAATAATCGAGTTTATGCGAATCAATTTTATCGAACACTTAAAGAGTCGAGTTTAATTTTGTCTTTTTCACAAAATTTGAGCTCGAGTTATTTTAACCAAATGGAGTTTGATCCCCAAAGAGTATCGAATCGACTCGGTTTTATTACACGTATTTCATTCTTTTTTCTTACGGATACGAAATATACACACATACGCACATTTTAGTAAGAGATGTACTCCATTAGTTATCTTCAAATTCGATTTTTCACTAAATGTACGAGCCTGACCCACCCAAATTTATCTTGGGCTCTTATTACTCGCTAAATCTCCGTATGCATTATTAACTGCGCCTGAAGCCCTAATCTCATTTCGTCCAGATCGAGCAATCGACAAAGCCTCCGATCAAGCGTCGTCCTCTCATTCCGATCAAGGCACCATCCTCTCTTCCGATGGCCTCTTTGCTTTATCGGCTATAGGTTATCCATGTCCGCACCACCGCACTCTACGTCATCGATCAAATCACTGTTTGAATTTTTATCTTCATTCACTTAATTCGATAATATTCTATATGCTAAACCGTAAAATTGTTGCTTATGTCGGTTTGGTGCATTTTCTCTGCTTTTTGATTTTTTTACACAAAAGTATGAATATTTGATGGAATTCCTTGTACTGCCTACATCCCAAAATGTAAGTCCTTTTAGCTTTTTTGTTTTGTCCCATAATATAAGCCCATTTAAATAACCAAGGAAGCATTTATTACATTTTTCTATTTTTACCCCTCATTTATTATCTATTCACCCACTTTTTAATACTCTACATTAATAATAGTCAAAGGTTAATTTCGACTTTTCCATCAAAATTAATAACACATAACCAATTTAACTAAAAATCTTAATCTGTGTGAAATACCCTAAAAAGACATACATTGTGGGACGGAGGTAGTAGTATCTTAGATAAAAGGAGAAACAAAATTACTCGTAAGTAAGAGGTACTACAGTTCGATTTCATGATGCGATTTGCACATAATTTGCTTGATCTGGTAAGATTCTTAACGGAGGTCGGATTAGCCTCGGCCACGTGTCATCCTATAAATGGCAAAGTGGTAAGTGAGGAAAGAGAAGGTGGAACACTGGCCGATAGTCAATTACAAAACCTTTATTCTCAAGAAGGAAATCAACATAGTCTGCCGAGCACACCTCATGGCCCACCGCAGGTCGTCAGGGTATAGAAAGGTCGGAGCAGAGCGGCTCGGATCATGTTGTTATCTATAAATCTCCGAAGGTCGGATAAAGCTGAGAATAGTCTAACATCACGTGCGGAATATATGTGATAACTAAGGAAGGAATCCTCCATGATTACGAATCTTATTCTATAGTTAGTCTGCCGAAATTATCTCCTATAATCACGGGATAGAGGCGTAAATCAATCCATAGTCGGTTACAAATATAAGTCCTTGAAGGACACGGCGAAATCATCATCTAGGGTTTAAGTGTCCCCTCTACAAGCGATCCCGAACAACTTTGGCAGACTAGATTCTTGAATATTCCCAACACACGTAGGCAACTTGAGAACAATATTCTCAGGCTCAGTCTAAAATCCTCATTATTTCTACTTTTTTTTAATAGTTTTCTTATAATCATTGTAGTTTATTCAATCGTCTCTAGATTAAATCGGCCTAGGTTATTACTAGACGAGGTCCACCATCATCAAATTGGTGCTAGAAGGAGGTTCTTCTACAGACAATTGTGATAAAAGTTATTATCATTATGCCGCAAAAAACAATCGAGCGGCTACGGAAAACACACAATGCATTCAGAACAATGCCCAAGGAGGGAAAAACGGTGCTGGTAAGAGACCATAGCCACCAACACTGAAGATCAAAGCCAAGGAAGTGGAGAAGCGATGTTTAATACGGCCCATCAAGAGGTTGTAGACCAACTGATAGCCATGGATCCGGAGGCCATACAGGCTATCCTGCAGGCAGCCGTACAAGATGTACAAGAGGAGGAGGAAAAGGATCAGACTCCCACACCTTGTATTCTTCAGAATGTTAGGAAAAGTAAACAAAATGATAACTCATCCGCCTCAAACATTGGAAAGAAGCCAATCGATCCTCTAACCCTAGAGGCGGTTAGGACAGAATTTGATGCCATTATGGGGAAAAAGTCTGAGCATTTCACATTTATGTCCCTTTTTTACAGCCCGGATCGATGACTATCCCCGGCCCATAAGATTTAAGGTCCCTAAAATGCACTCATATGATGGATCTAAGGATCCCTTGGATCACTTGTTCCAATACATGATTTAGAAGAGTTTGTATAGTGCTCCTGACGAAATCATGTGCAAGGCATTTCCGACGTTACTCACGGGGAGGGCTCGTGAATGGTTCAAAAAGTTACCGCCCAAGTCAATATCCAATTTCCAACGCTGGTCAAGATGCTTATCAATGCATTCATCATGGCTAAACCCTTTCAAAAAAATGCGACCCATCTTCTCAAGGTCAGACAAAAGAATGAGGAGATTGTCATTCAATATATTAAGAGGTTTAATGAAGAAGTGGTACAAGTTCAGGATGCAGACGATCACCTCCTTATCGCCTCCTTTGTAGCAGGGCTGAGTGAAGGGCAATTACATGCCAAGCTAAATAGAAAACTTCCCAAGTCCATGGAGGATAGCATGAATTTGTCATACAAACACTGCCACGGTGAGGAGGCAAACCGACTAAAGAGAGAGTCGGAGAAGGGAAAATCTAAGAAAGATTGCCCAAGTATCAGATTGGATAGGAAAGATGGGCGCTTTGCAGGATATGGACTATATCCTATTGAACAGGCCTCGCAAGCAGGTTCTCACGATAATGGAATGAAAAAGCATAGCCTGGATACCACCACCAATGAGAGGTCCCCACCAAAAAGAGAGATCAAAGAAAATTTGGCACTTACCATGAGGATATAGTCCATGATTCGGAAGACTGTAGAGATTTAAAAAGGGATATTAACGCAGACATCATGGAAGGGAGACTTGATGAAGTGGTACATCGAACTCAAGATCCAGAGCTCCGAGGTTGGTGGGATTATATGCGCGTGGCCTACAATCACGACCGAGGTAGGCAAGATGAGCCACAAAGAAGGAGGGACAGGACTCCAAACGATGATCGGCAAGTGGATAACCGCCTTATTAATACTATCAACACTATCGTCGGCAGTCCTAGTGTGTCGGAAAAAATGAAAGGGCAGATCGGGAGGTCCGTGACTTATGGTCCTCGGTATCCCTCCCTTTGATAATGAACAATGAAGGCTTAATGACTGAGGCCGTAATCTATAAGAACTTCGTAAAAGGAATCTGTGTTGACACTGGGAGTGCAGTTAACGTTTTGTACTAGTCAGCCTTCCAATCAATGCAGTTGAAGGATTCAGAGTTGTCGCCCGTCGCTTCGCCTCTGTTTGGCTTCACCGGACCTCCTGTTCACCCAATAGGAATAATCAGAATAACCGCAACTTTTGGCCAGGGGACAAGAAGTAAAACCCTCTTGGTTAACTATGTCGAGTTTAAGGCCCCATCGGCGTATAATGCGATCATGGGACGACCTGCCTTAATCGAGCTCCAAGCTATAATATCACCAGCTCATGTCAGCTTAAAGTTCCCCACTCTAGACGGATCGGTGGAAGTTAAAGGAGATATGGATGCAGCCAGGGGTTGCTACACGACACTGATCAAAAGAAAAGAGAGGAGTGTATCATAGATTCAAAACAGGTTCCAAACATTTATGATTTAATTGTCATTTCTTTTAAAAATTGTGGCTTTAATTTGCTTCCACTTCTTTGAGACGTTTTATCATGTTATAATAAGTAATTACATCTGGTGCCAAGTTTATGTGATTATACCTTGACATACTACTCTACGTAACTCATATAACGTAAATAAAAGTCGACAAAAGGCCAACTTATTAAAGTCCGTGAAATGGACATGGTCTAAGCTCCGCATGTCGTGATCAGAAAAATAGAGTTGGAAAAGGACCAACTCATTAAGATTCGTAGGGCGAACTAGTTGGGATCCACAGATCGGACTCAGCCAAACACTATTGTCGGAATAACTGCTTTTGGTGGTACGGGCATTGCCTAAGCCAGCTCCAAAGTCTACATTTATGATAGTTGCTATTACGGCTTTAGACGATGACTACATCTTTAGCAGCTCCCATTCCGACCTCTGGCAATGGGGATTTTAAGAGCTCTCTGAAAGCCCAACACGAGGCAGGTCCAGATCCGAATCGGCCGCACGCTGACAGTGGGTGTACACCTCTTCCAATGTAGAGTATCTAGTACCCACATAGATAATAAAGATAGTAGCTAATAGTTCTATTACGAGAGTACCGCATATCATATCTCATAACATGGTAGTAAGTAGCTCAATATAAATTTCATGGTATGAAGACTGTATCGGAGAGCGGGGCACGTATCATAAAACATAGCTTTTCTAATGAGTGAGATACACGCCTACTCTTAGATTAGTTCCTGGAGTGAAGTGAGTCATGGGTATGGATCATGAACGATATAAGAAATTAAGGAGGAGGTCTTCTCTGGGAACTGAGCTTTCCTTACAATGTCTAGTTCTTCTTTTCCTATTGAGGAACACACACTATTCCTCTTCGATCTATCTCTGAGATGTTTGGAACTTTCAAAACTCCATGGACATGCAGAAGAGAAACGCTATCCCCAATCGGACCAAGACAGAACTTTGATTTGTTCAAATAACAATTAAGGTGAACATGGTCAAGAACGACAAATCTCTTTATGATAAATAGATACATTTTACAAGTTCCTAATTACGGGTAATTCCTACAAAGGATCGGACAATAAAATATTCTCTTAAACAAAGGTATTCGTGCTTGGATTGCATAGTTTGAATCCTATCACACGACGTTCTTCCACGTGGAAATGCTCTTTAATGGAACTTTAGCTTTAGCCGGGCGTGACCAAGAAACCACCGGTTTCACTTGGTGGGCCGGAAATGCCCGACAACTCTATTTATCATGAAATTACTAGGAGCTCATGTAGCGTGAGCTGGATTAATCATATTCTGGGCCAGAGCAATGAACCTATTTAAAGTGGCTCATTTCGTACTAGAGAAGCCGGACAAACTTATTTAAAGTTCGCAGGTCGAACTAACCAAGCTCTGCAGGTCGGACTCAGTCAAATAAAAAGTGGGCAAATGACCAACTCATTAAGGTTCACAGGTCGTACTTCCCGAGGTCTGCAGGTCGGACTCAGCCAAATAAATGTTTCCAAAAGACAAACTTATTTAAAGTTCACAGGTCGAACTAACCAAGCTCCGTAGGTCGTCCTCAGTCAAATAAAAAGTTCGCAATGGACAAACATATTTAGAGTTCGCTGGTCGAACTGACTGAGGTTCGCTGGTCGAACTGACCGAGGTCCGTAGGTCAGTCTTGGCCTAAATAAAGTTGGCAAATGACCAACTCATTAAGATTCACAGGTCAAACTAACTGGGATCCGCAGGTCGGACTCAGCCAAATAATAAGTTTGCAAAGGACAAACTTATTTAAAGTTCGCAGTTCGAACTACTTGAGATCTGTAGGCTGGACAAAGCCAATATAAAGTTGGCAAATGACCAACTCATTAAGATTCGAAGGACCAACTTACTGAGCTCCGCTGGTCGGACTCAGTCATATACAATAAAGTTTGCAAAAGGCAAACTCTCAAAGTTCGCATGACAAACTTACCGAGCTCTGCTAGTCAGTCTCGGCCAAGATTAACAAGATTGGCCAAAGACCAACTCATTAAATTTCTCAGGACGAACTAGCAAAGATCTGTAGGTCAGAATCAACAAACGCTAATTCATTAAGTATGCTTGAAAGACAAGTTGCATAAGTATGTCACCAAAGAACTAAGAGTTCAAGCATCGCATACTGGGGGGGCAGACTACCCCACCACACCTAAGCTATATCATAAAGCAGTTTAAATATCTTACATGAACTTCCATTCTAGATAAATTCCCAAAAAGGGCCAAGTAACATTTTTTGAATGTTTTTAAAAAAGAAAAAAAGAAAAGGCAAAACATAATTACAAAGAGACAGCTCTAAGAGCCAGGAGTTGGATTTTGTTGCTCAGTCATAGTAGGAGGGGCAGAAGGAGAAGACTCATGTACAGATGCTTGACAAGGTGCATGACGAGCCGACTGCTTAGCAACAATATGTTCATTGTCCCAGAACTCCTTCCATCGGTCATTGTAGACTTTCTACATGCCTGACTTGTACATGATGTTGTTCAGAAGACGGCCAATGGCTAGAGCATGAAACTGAGCCCGAGCATCATCCTTGCCTATAGTATAAGTCCCACTCACCGCAGGAGCAAGAAACAGGTTCAAGGCTTGAAGAATTTCTAAAGAAGCCTTATAGTCCTTAATTACGCGTGCAGTGCAAGCTGAAAAGCAAGGGCATTCCTCTCTCCTCGAAGTTTGGTGAGGTCCAGCTCCAGCTCGGTCCTCACCCTAAGGTTCTCATCCATCATAGTTTGGAGGGACCTAGTATACTTAGACTCCCAGTTCTGTAGCTCAATAGTGTGAGCATGGAGTTGCTCCTTGAGAGCCTTGTTCTCTTGGCCACCAACCTTCAGTTTTTCCTTGAGCTGTTCTCGACCAGAAGATTCTTTCTCCAGATCGGCAACCTTCTTTCTTAGCTTTTATATGCAGGCAGAAGCAGCCGACAACCTTTTAAAGGTCTCTTGGCCAACACGAGACCCTTGTAAGAAAAAATAACCCTTCAAAAGAACGGAAGACGGAACACAAAGATAGAATGTTGTCAGAGCGACGTACATAGTCAAGGACCTAAAGTCCTTCGTCGGCTAGTTCATTATTGGTCATCTCCGAGAGAGGATCGGCTTGCAGCTCTTCCTCCTTTCCTTCTTCCGGGTCAGTAGGGTATGGGGAAGGATCGGAGGAAGCAATGGATTTGCTTCTCTTCCTTGGCCTTTCATCCTGGCCTACCATAGTGACACTTGACCGAGCTCTCCTGATAAGGAGAGCCCTATCTTCCTCAACTGATTCATCATCCTCATCATCCAGAATCTCGATAGGGAAAGTTGCTAGGTCAGTACTAGGACTAGAGGAGCATAGTGTGATATTGCTTTGCTGTTCCAAGGACGACTGGATCCCAATGGCATGTGAAGACAAGCCCGCAGGTCGGGCAGGAACATGTTCTTCAATACAAGTTCTCTCAATGGAGACACTCTCGTCACCCTGCTCATCTCCTGCTGTTGCCAGCAAGTTGGCAAAAGATGTCACTGTTGGAAGTAGCGCCCGAAAGATAATTTCTGTAAGTGTTTTTATAATTAATAAATGACAGATTTATTCTCATCTTATTATTTGCTTCATGCTTATAAGTAATACACTACTGTAAACCCCAAGTCGTATCATATGTAGCCATATAACTTAGTGTGTGTCACACATGAAGATTAAGTTTATGGTGATACACTAGAACTGTTAGTCCGTGATGAACTTAATCAAAGTATGGGGTCTATGATTAAACCACCATTAATGCGCCCAGAACACTTTATGGTGTGACCGTCTTATCCGGACCGTCAATATTGGTTATCTAAGTGAGGCATTCATATATGATGTAGTCATATAGGACTGGACCGATTTAATCCGTATTTCTTATATAATTTTGTGATTGAGAAATCTCATTAAATCACAAGATGATCATATATGGATTAACCTTAATCCTGAAGTGATTACAGACTCCTACTTGTTTCAGGATAGGGTTTGATGTGTTCGTTAAGGACCGCTAAGAGGCACGGTCGGAATCAATTTCACGTTGGCACTATTATGGAATGAGTGAGAAATGTGAGTCTCATAGATATGGAATCCATTCCTTCATGCGGGAAGTAGAAAGACAATCCCCTATTTGTTATTCCTAGAAACTGATCGATCCGCGGAGTTCGTATTGGTTATGAACTAATTGATCACTAGTGGGTGAATGGTAAATAAGGATAATATGTATTGAAGAAGGTTTACGGAAATAATACCGCTTCATTACGGATAGTCCATGGAGGGTTAGTTTATATGTAAACGATTATATCAATTGACACTTATCGACTCGACTCGACGTTTTGAGAATAAGTTATATCTATAATCGATAGAGTTCAGTTTCGGATTTATGGTGGCGTAATTCTGGAATTAATAAGTTGAGTAGAAATGTTATGTTCGATGAATATTTTATTTAATTTATTGTAGCTACTGGTTATAGGTCCATGGTCCCCGGGTTGGCTCCTAACAGGCGGGTGTTATGGAACCTCGAGAATAAATTAAATAGTTGGTCTATGTAATGAATATGCAATATTATTTATTTGGTAAATAATATGTAAAATAGAAAAGACATTTTCTATTAAATTAATGAAATGAGTGGCGCATTTTTTAGTGATAAATTTAGAGAATAAATTTTCTTAGATTATGTCACATGAGTAATTAATTAATTATCTATTTGTTGGATAATTAATGGAAAATAGATAAAGAGATTGATTTTTTGGGAATTATCTCTTATCTTTTGGAAAATATATTTTCCTTATGTGAATCAGTAATTGTTGTGTGAAAAGGATAACTCTCTCTTGACTAGTTATTTTCCTATATAAAGAGAGTTCCTCCTAACACAATGGGCATTCAAGATTGGTGCCACTTTATAATTAAAAGGAAGAAAAATTAGTTTCTTGCCTTAGTCATTAAGAGGAGAAAAAACTAGGGTTTTTCTTGTGCATATTCGAAGAGGTTCGGCGGCGAGGATCGACGTCCACCAGTCGTTGCTTGGAAATACAATCCAGAAGATTGTTTCTTCTCTTTCTGTCAATTTATTATTCCTCTTAAAAAGGTAAATCTTTAACCTTCTCATAGTTGTATTAATTAGTCATGTGAATCGAATCGTAGAAAAATCGTATGCTGATTTATTCGTAGTTTCCGCTGTGCATGATCGAGTGTCTCGATCGGTGCTATGAATCAGATCTGACGATCCAATTGTGGATCGGATCCGGATTCGGGTTTCTATACATCCAGCATGTGGTATCAGAGTGAGGTTAAAGCGATTTTGCGATCATGATTGCATAATTAATTAATAAGGAGTGGAATTGAAAAAAAAATGCATCTTTTAATTTTAGTTTATGCGATTGAATGCTTTGGTTGACGAGATGGATTGGGGTTGGTACTTGTTTATCGTTAGATCTATTGTAAACCCATTCTTCCGGGTATAGGATATCATGTAATTAATTTTTGCAATTTTAATTTTCTGAATTTAATTTAATTCGGCCGAGACATATTAAATTAAATCGGATGCATTCTTCATCAAAATCTGGAAGATTGTGCAGTGGTCAAGGTACAGAATCATCAAAGTGCAGACATGTGTTTGAATCCCCTTAGCTGGATTAATTCCGAATTTTTTTTTTGTGCAAAATTTAAATATTTTTTTTCTGTTCTATTTTTTTTTTTAATAACCTGTTCGAGAGTACTTTTTTTCTGTACGAATAAAAAAAAATATGAAACAAAAAAAGGGGGAAAAGGGAATCGAACTCGGGTGGTGACGAAGGAAGAAGAAGCTTCAACCAACTCAGCTAGAAGGACTTTTATTGAAGATCTGGACCAGAAAATTATATACCAAGCAACGGCGGCGGTTTATTAAAGATTAGAAATTTTTTGAACCTAGGGTTTATCTATTTTATAGATTAGATACGGGGTACCAACGGTCCATCTCAATGGTTTACTTTTACGCATTTATTTTCATGTTTGATAATTTATGTGAGATAACCATGCCATGACATGCATCATATTCATGAATTCCACTCCTAGCATATGCATACATGTAAATAATTAATCATGATATTAATTAGGCATGTATGAGACGTAATTAATTTAGATTAATTTAGGTAATTAATTAAATTAATTAAAACGAACAGAATTTTAATGGGATATAAAATTCACATTATGAAATAAAATTTACTCGGTAAATTTATTTTGGGATCTAAAAATCATTCGTGGATTTTAATTATGTAGTGACTACATAAAAGAATTTTTGTAATTGAAATATTGGACAATCCGGAAAAGTTGGACACCAACTAAGCAAAAGGTTCGAAAATTGGTTCGGGCGGTCAATAGGACTTCGGCTCGACTCGACTTGTCCGTCCAAGTGCGGGGTTAGCCATGGGGGTCCGGCAAGGTCAAGCTATCCGGCGGCTGAGGCTCAATAGGGCAACCTTAGCCCAATTTTCAACCCAGCACCCGCACACGTCCGACGTTAGCATCGGGGGTCCGGCAAGTCCAAGCTATCCGGCGAGTTTCGGCTCAATGGGGCAGCCTTAGCCCGATTCATCCAAAGCGATGATATGAACCAACGAAAGGGACGGGTCCATTAGCCAATCCCGACCCCGTTCGGTGAACTCGGTTAAAGCTCAGCCAGGGTTTAATACGATAAGTTGCTGATTGCTTTTCAAGATTTATTGTTTTCAAATTATTGAGATAAAATTCTACGATCCTAAAATTTTATCACGGCGATATTAGGACTATAAAATTCTTTTAGTGAATTTTAGTTGTGTAGTGTCTACACCAGAGATTTGCTGAATAATCAATAAATTGGAAAATCATGAATAAAATGTCACTAGTTAGACGGTATTTGGAACCGATAAAATAGTGGGAGTTTTTAAATTTTATGATTTATTGTTTTTGAATTATTAGAAAATTCATAAAGTCCTAATGTATTGGGATTGTAAAATTCATGGTGAATTTTAATCGTGTAGCGTCTACACAAGGAATTTTAATAAATCCATAAAATTGGAAAATCATGAATATAGTGACACTGGTTAGACGGTATATTTGGAACCGATAAACTAGTGGGAGGATTAATTTAAATATTCATGATTTTTTTTTCTGGATTGTGAAGAAATTCTGAAAATCCTAATAAGACTACCTATTTTTCAAAATAATGAGTGTGAGCGGGGAAGGTGACAACCGACCCCACGTCCTCTACTGTTGACACAAGCAAGTGAGAGAATGGTGACGCCTCGTGCCGCTTTGATTTCGGCCCCCTAAGGATGGCCTTCACCGCTATCAAAATACATGGCTTGGTCTCTGAAAGGATTGGATTTTTCGTACTCGTCGAGTCATTGACCGACCCTAAGGCGGCATACTCAAGGCGTACTTTGAGATCTGACACACTAGGTCACACTCATAAGGATATTGTTGGAAATACCTTGACTGAAAAAGGAAGGTAATCAGCAATAAATAGAGATGTCCGATTCTCAGTTAATTGTTGAGAGAGATCGTCTCAACTTAATCATCACCTCTTTGACCTACCCTAAGGCGGCACTGTAGGTGTGAGATTAAGTCCTTGGAATGGTAGGATAAAATGTATGCATAACATCACGTTTATAATTTCTAAAATCATTATTTGTTGTGGTGTATGATTTGATTTATATTTCTGTCATAAATTATTTTACAACTACATATCATCTCAAGGTATCTAAACTGCTAAACATGATAAATTGACTGCTGATGACTTCGTAAAAGTGGAAAAGTAACAAGAACATTGAACTCAATAATCAAGAATGCGAATTAATTGTTCGGAAGAGGAAGTTCCTCTTGAGCCTTCAAATTTAAGAGACAAGAATGTCACTGCTGTCACTTGTGTTGAATGCGAGACAAAATTAATATTAGTTCAAAGATGACGAGAATGATTTGGTATCAATCTCATTAGACATGCCACAGTTCACGAGTAGTGAGTACTCAAATGAACTGCTAGTTCACGGCCATTTCCTTTATGGAAAGCGAAGATTGGGAAGGTAAATGTCTACAAATGTAAGTCATCTAAACTAAATAAGTTAAAGGCTAAACCGGATTATTAATCGAAGAAAATATAGGATAAGGAAAGTGACTTCGAATCACTAACCTATGAATACTTAGAGACTTTCTTAAACGAGTAATTTGACTCGAAAGCTAAAGTTCTTTTGCAAGAACAAGGTAGCTGAGCATTCACGATAAAAGAGTAGACAACAGGCAGTTATTTCAGCTAAGATAGTGGGAGTGATATATTGAAATAAATTTCGGATTTTAATCCTTGAATATCATAGAAATATAATTTTTGTTTTCAGATTGGTTGGAACAAATGGATTCATTTTCACATTGATAATATAGTTGCCTTAAAGAAAGTGAATATGACATTTGTATACGATTCGGAGACTCGGACTTTTGTCTAATAAAGTCAAAACTATTAAGTATATGAATAGTTTATATGTAACACATCATAAACTATTAAGACAAATGGTTTCCGTATATAGATAAATGATTCTTCAGCATCTATTCATTAGTGCTTATATCCTAGAGATAGGATCTGAAGACTGGCTAAGGGTGATTCCTATCTCTCAGTCTAAGAACACTATCTGAAAAGAAAAATGACTAAGTAAACTTTCAATTAGGAAAGGTTGATAGAGCTAAAGAGGTATCATAGCTTGTTCATATTGACCTTCGGGGTCTTATGAAAGATACAAGCTAGTAGGAGCTTTTGAGTAATAGACCTTTTTGTCTAATGACTACTCGAAACGCCGATTAGTTTGTCTAAATATTTGGAGGAACTCTGATATTACTAGAGAAACGAGTATTCAATGCTCAGATATAAGCTATGGCATGGTTTTGTCACTGATGCTTGGCCTACCTCGGAGTGAAATGATTTCACTGAAAGGATAAACCATAGATTGTCTTGTATAGTTATTGATATGCTACAATACACTGCTTAACTCAATTAAGATATTGGTTGCAAAATAACGGTTTACATTATTATGCAATACCGAGAAGTTTACCTAGAAGATGGTTATGAATTTATGGATAAAGAGTGAAGTACATGTACTCCACTCCCGCAAATAGAGGCATTTAGCATTTATGCTTGAAGGTAGGACTGGAGATTTTGCATACACGTTCAAATGGTGACTAATCGTGAAATATCATAATACAATGAGTTAAGGTTGGTTATAAGATTCTTAAGATCGGATGGTGACAGTTACACTGTTACAACTTTTTCTAAAAGAATGTTTAAATAACAACCTTAGGCCTTGAAGTACAGTTACTCAAGGAGTTACTATTTAATTTAATCAGACCACATCCAATATTGGTAGTTGGGGATTACACTGATTAATGCTACTGAAATAGATAAGAATATCAATCCACCCAAAAGCAATGGGAGTATGGTCTAACCATTGACCCGTTGTGATTATGCAGTCTCTACAGCCTGCTTGGGGTGATTGATCACCTATGGTCCTTCTGCAAGGACTGTATAGGATTCTGAAAATTGGAGGTTGGTTTAAAGCCATAAACCTAAAATTGGAGCTTAGGTACTCCAGTTCTGTTCACACTTTTGTAGAACCACCTGTGTGTCTCAGGCCCAGTGGGAGAAATTGGATCTACATGAAAATGAGTCGAATGAATGAGAAAGTTCATCTTTCTAAGCAAAGCCAAGTGGTCTAGGGATAATTCCCTGAGAAGTAGATAGTTCAATAGGGGTGATGCCCTAAACTCTCTCACCATTCAGCCTTGCTTAACTCCATGGAAAGCAGGAAGATTACCAGGGGTGATGCCCTAAAACTTTCTTGCCGAACAAAGGAGCTTGAATTCATTCAGAACGGAAGGGTTTTAGCTTAAAGCCAATGACAGATGCTTATATGCATTGGTGGATTAAAGCAAACCTCTAGGTCTTTAAAAGTCACATGTTTTGAAATGTGTGGGCTTGACCAGAATATTGATGAGTCTTTTGTAGACCAGAGAATCAATATTGGTTTAAGTAGTAAATATTAGTGTTAATAAAACATAATACTGCAACAGTTGGATACAACATGGGTGTGTTATCTGAAGTCAAAACCTGATGAGCCAAAGCTTCACTGAATCAGAGAAGTGGACTATATTCTTAGAACTTGATTCGGTCAAATTCATGAGAACAAGTTGTTGGCAATATCCCATCCATCTTATTGGTTAAAGATGATCATGCATTTTCGTATGCAATATTCAACGAGAGGTTTCCTACCCAACCCCTCATGGAATAATTCTCACAATCTTTGGATAAAGAGAAAATGGGATAAATTCTTTTTTGGATAGAGAAAGTCAGGTTATTAAAAGTCAACAACAGTCGAATCTTGGATTCGGACGTTGAGCAGCAGTATAGTGCATCCTCAAGTACCTTTAGAGAACGAGGAATCATATGCTTGAGTATTCGGGTGCAAACCTGAGTATTGTTGAATACACTGATTCTGATTTTTGTCAGATTAAGGATGATCGTGAATCGATCTCAGGCTCAGTGCTTACTCATTGTGATGGAGCTACAGTCCGGAGAAATCCAGCACTGCCAATTTGACTCTGTTAGTCGAATACATAGCAGCTTTCAGAGAAGCTAATGAGGCAGTATGGCTTGAGAAGTTCTTTGTTGGATCGGGAAGTAATTCCAGGTCTCGATGAGCCGATACCATTTTACTGTGAAAATAGTTGAGAGGTAGCTCATTCAAAGAATCTTCGCAATCACAAGAGGTCAAAAGCATATTGAAAGTAAGTACCACCTGGTCAGACAGATCGTGCAAAGAGGAGACGTTTCGGTCCTAAAATATCGCCTCGAGCCGACAACCTAGCTGATCAGTTTACCAAGTCGTGTGGTATCTAATGTCACTGATAAGCGCTTAACGGGTATAAAATTGGGAGATATATCTCATCTGCTTTAGAGCAAGTGGGAGAATGTTGTGGATAGATAGAATAAGGGTGAGGTGCTCTAAAAACAATTGTTGCTTGTCTTTACGGCCAAGTGGGAGATTGTTAGATCTAGAGTGCCCGAAAAGCAATTTTTGCATGTCCTTACGGGCAAGTGAGAGATTGTTGGAAGTAGCGTCCGAAAGACAATTTCTGTAATTGTTTTTATAATTAATAAATGACTGATTTATTCTCATCTTATTATTTGCTTCGTGCTTAAAAGTAATACACTACTGAAAACACCAAGTCGTATCATATGTAGCATATAACTTAGTGTGTGTCACACATGAGGATTAAGTTTATGGTGATACACTTGAACTGTTAGTCCTTGGTGAACTTAATCAAAGTATGGGGTCTATAAACCACCATTAATGCCCCATAACACTTTATGGTGTGACAGTCTTATCCGGACCGATCCGCGGAGTTCGTATTGGTTATGAACTAATTGATCACTAGTGGGTTAATGGTAAATAAGGATAAGATTTATTGAAGAAGGTTTACGGAAATAATCCCGCTTCATTACGGATAGTCCATGGAGGGTTAGTTTATATGTAAATGATTATATCAATGGACACTTATCGACTCGAATCGACGTTTTGAGAATAAGTTATATCTGTAATCGATAGAGTTCAGTTCCGATTTATGGTGGCGTAATTCCGGATTTAATAAGTTGAGTAGAAATATTTTGTTCAATGAATATTTTATTTAATTTAATGTAGCTACTGTTTATAGGTCCATGGTCCCCGGGTTGGCTCCTAACACGCGAGTGTTTTCTCGTTTTATGGAACCTCGAGAATAAATTAAATAGTTGGTCTATTTAATGAATATGCAATATTATTTATTTGGTAAATAATATGTAAAATAGAAAAGACATTTTCTATTAACTTAATGACATGAGTGGCGCATTTTTTAGTGATAAATTAGGAGAATAAATTTTCCTAGATTATGTCACATGTGTAATTAATTAATTATCTATTTGTTGGATAATTAATGGAAAAGATATAAAGAGATTGATTTTTTAGTAATTATCTCTTATCTTTTGGGAAATATATTTTCTTTATGGGAATAGGTAATTGTTGTGTGAAAAGGATAACTCTCTCTTGACTAGTTATTTTCCTATATAAAGATAGTTCCTCCTAACACAATGGACATTCAAGATTGGCGCCACTTTACAATTAAAAGGAAGAAAAATTAGTTTCTTGCCTTAGTCATTAAGAGGAGAAAAACCTAGGGTTTTTCTTGTGCATATTCGAGGAGGTTCTGCGGTGAGGATCGACGTCCACCAGTCGTCGCTAGGAGATACAATCCGGAAGATTGTGGCTTCTCTTTCTGTCAATTTATTATTCCTCTTAAAAAATAAAATCTTCAACCTTCTCATAGTTGTATTAATTAATCATGTGAATCGACTCGTAGAAAAATCGTATGCGAATTTATTCGTAGCTTCTGCTGTGCATGATCGAGTGTCTCGATCGGTGCTGTGAATCACATCTGATGATCCAATTGTGGATCGGATCCGGATTCGGGTTTCTATATATCCAGCAGTCACTGCAAGAATACAAAACGGAAAAACAAAGAGGTTAGTTTGCGCCACAAAGGTAAATATAGGAAAAAAATAAAATAAAGGAAATAATAAACCCTACAGGTAGCTCGGTACTCAACACTCAGAGGCACATAAGGCTCAGGCCCCGGCCTCGCCCACACAAACTGTATCAATCGGTTGGGAGGACAACTCTTTGACATTTATGAAGATGCTTGAGTCCAGAATACCTCGCATTTCGGTAAAGTCGGTAATCTCAGGGGTGGCGTCCTTACACACATCGTTCGACCTCCAGCGGCCCAGCTCGGCCCTTCCTTCATCCTGAACAAAGAAGAAACAACTATGCCATCCCTTAGGCGGTGAAGGTCCTACGAGATCTAGGTTCTTCCGAATCTAATGAGAACCTCTGAAGAGATTCACTTAAAAACAAACCCCTACCATCCGGCATAAAATGGAAAACCCTATAATGCTGCTCGTAACCCTGTTAAGAGCAACCTGAGCGGCACCTTTCACTACAAGAAAACAGTTGTTTAATGAGGAGATTTTTATGAGCAGCTGAAATTTCGTCATTAAATGATACTTATAATGAGGATATGTAAATTGTTTTTTTGATTGATGACCAAATCAAAATTCTCCTCATTAGTGGACTTATTTCTCCTCATAAAAAATACATAAAATAAAATCTCCTCATAATTAATAATTTGTTTTTGTTTTTTTTGTTTTTTTAGACTAATTTTTTTTAATATTAAATCTCCTCCAAAAATTGTATTCATAATACTTAGAAAATTCTGGTTGAAAAATCATTACCCCTAAACTATCGTTCTCTAACCTAAATTGGCGGCCCCTCCCTCCTTCCTCCGCATCCTCCACCATCCTTCTTTATCCCTTCAAGCTCCCCCATTTAGCAGCCTCCACGACAAGTCAACCATCCTCATCGTCGCAATCCACCCTCAGGCGGTGAAAGGCGGCCGGGCCACGCACAACTTCTACTAAAAAAGAAGGGATTTCGTACATCTTTCGAGCCCTTATTTTGTTGTTTTCTTGTTACTTCTTCTTGTCCACCCTTCCGATTCATGGGAAGGAAAATTCGAATGTTTCTGGGATTGCTTCTGCCCATTCAGCTCTATAGGCGGCAACGCGTATTCGATCGGTGGCGGTTACGATGACTACCACCACCGGCAACTCAATTTTCGCTGCGTCGATTTTGCAATCTCATATCTTTTAGGTAAGAATCACAAATTTGATTTCGTGATTGCTGATGATTTTAAACATTTTCTCCCGACATTTGCATCTTTTCCATATCAATTTACCCTTGTTTTTTATGCTAAATTTTATTTTCTTTATGTTATTTGTGAAAGGCATTTGGGTAATTGGCTGAGTTGAGATCCATGTTTTGATATTGGGGAGTAATCTTAACTTCTAAAAGTGGCAGGTGATGTGTGGTTGTATCTTCTTTCATACACTGTTAGACAGTGTTAGTGATATTCTAACAATGTTTTATCTAAGGTTGAAAACTAATTTGATGCCTGCTCTTTAATTAATATCAACTTTTTAAATATTATTCAGATCCATTTTCTTGTTAAGGAGTGTAGTGGCAACACTAGACAACCCTGATTCACCCGTTGTACCAAATCCCTGGTTCTGTTTCTCTTAGTCTTTGTTTTGATAGAAAGTATAATATTAATATACCTGTTGGAAATAAAATTTATGTTTTGATGATGATTCATCACTTAGTTTGTTAATTGCTCTTAACCCCATTGATGAAGTGTCATAACTAGCTGTTATAGTGCAAAGCAAAAAGAAGTCTAGATACCAACGTATAGGATTTATTAAAGTCTGATATTTGTATAAGTTAAATCAGACAAGCACTGTAATAGTTCTTGGCCGGAACTGAGAAATGAAGAAACTGAAGAATAGAGCACACCAACAGAAGATTGAAGAAGATAAGTTCGCTGAGGGAACAGACTCGGTTGGCTTATCTAGAAGACTGAAGAACTGAGGGACACAGACTCAGTTATTGAAGAATGGAGAACTGAGGGCTCAAACTCAGGAATGAAGATTACAAGTCGAGACTGTAAAGTTGGACTTCAGGCAAGATTGTGGTGACCTGAACTGACTTTATGGATCTTGTATGAATACCTAAGAATCATAAGGACAATGAATTCTTAGATGATAAATGTATCATGGTGTACTCTGATTAAGTCAATTATAATCAGATGAAAACTGGAGTACTAATTTTTGAAGAAGAATAAAATCTCAGTTAATGCTCCAAGTCAGTTAGGAAACTGACAAGTAATAAACTCAGTATAAAACTGATAAGGAAACTCAGTTTTACAAGATAGTCATCCAACAAACTGAAAGTACAATCGAACGTTGTAAAGAAAGAAATTTCATTGTATGAGTCACTGACACAGCAGGAACAGTCAGAAAATATAGCCGTTACAAGCAGGATGAATGTTGAATGAACCCCTATAAATAGATTACCTCTACAACATCAAAGGGTATGCATGTATATGATAAAAAGCAAGAAAATCCATCTAATAAAAAAGGATCAAATTGAGGGGGAAAGCTAAATTCAAAAGAATACCTGCTAAGTACTTAATTGCAAGATCAAGAAATTTCTTCAAAGTGTTCATGCATATTCAGGCAGATTCAAGATCTAACATTTGAAGAAATACAGAGCCGTGCTTAAATTAATCATCCATAAGAAAAGCTCAAATCACAGTTGAATCATAGTCATTGATTCAAAGTCTCAACTTTGATTTTATCAAAGGTTTATACTGTGAAACACCAAGAAGGTGTGAAGGACAGTTGAGTGCAGTCAGGAAGACTGTGTTTGTGATGAGCTGGTGAAAAGGCAATTCTACCCTCCAAGGACCAGTGGTTCAAACAATTGAAGAGCAGCAATCCTACCTGTTCTACAAGTGTTTAGATAGTGAAGCTAGTGGATTAGCCAAGGACTATCGCTTTAGGACTTTTTGTAATCAAGGCCATCTCAAAGAAGTTCTAGTGGAATTTTCTGCGCATCACAAGGGAAGAGTGGACGTGCACAGATTACACCACCGGAACCTCTATAATTCTTGTCTATTTACTTTATGCATTCATTTATTTCATTATAGTGGTTTTCATATCGAAACTATAGTTACTAGTTGTTAAAGGCTAATTTTATCCGCTGCCAGTTAATGAGACTAAATATAAGTCAGTAATAACTTATATTCAGTTGAGCTCACTGAACTCCGCACAAGTTAAGGGACAGGAACAAAACTGAAGATCAGTTTAAGTTTAAGAGAAACTCAGTTCCTAGGACTTTTCCATCTCAGGATTAGTTTTTGGTGACAAGTTTATTCACCCCCCCTCTAAACTTGTGTTAGCCTTTCCAAAGGACCAACAATTGGTATCGGAGCAAGTTCTTCCTTTTGGAGGAGATCCAAATTGTTACTGCTCAAAGGGATAACTGTGCATCAGTTATTTCCAAACAACCAGTTGTTAAAAACCCTTACTGTACTTCATTACAATGGATACATCTAGAATTAGAAATTGGCTTAATAACCCCCTGACTGACTACTTGCAGAATGTTGTCTATGATTTTCAAGATCAAGTATTTGAAAGATTCAGTACTACAAGCTCTCACACAAATCCGGAACCTCATTTCAGTTATGATGAAGACATTGAGTTTAATGCGAATATTGATGATGAATCCAGAGGATTTCCATCCTTAAGTGATCTTTTAGAAGAAGCAAAAAGAGAATTAATACGAGTAGCTGACTCTATAGAAGAAAAGCTAACCAGAGATCCATCCAGTATAAAAGCCATAGCTTTTAATGAGACCCTACGTACAAGCCATGAATGAGAAATCGATGAAGAAATCATATTGCTAGGAGCTACACAGGCGAATGCTATTGATAAAGGAAAACAAGTTCTGATCAGTGATGATTCCTCAACACCAGGTTTATCTATCAAACATCAGGAGGTAAGTGCATCTACATCTAAATCTCACACTATCCTGAACAATCAAAGAAATGAAGATTTCAATGAAACCTTGGACATACTCATAAAGCAATTAGAGATAATTCAAAAGAATTATGAGAATGTCAAAAAGGAGAAAAAGTTATTGAAAACTGAAATTTCAAGATTGAACGCTGAAATTAACCTAATCAAGACTAATAATGGAACCAAGGTGATTGGACCAACCGATAAACCAACAAACGTTGTAAACATCGGTGAATCATCAGTTGATCCAATCTCCAAAATTCAATTCAAACCAGGAAAACCATTCGGAGATAGATCTCAGTTTAGGGTTTGATAATCGATATAACTCTAAGTTAAGACCAAGAACAGATTGCAATAAAATTTGTAACTACTCAACGATCGAAACTTCGTAAAAGCGATAAAGTTATTAGAAGCGATAGACACTCAAAGATGCAGTCAAATCGAAATCGATAAAATCGAAAAAATCGGTTGGTAAAATTCACCAAGCCAGCAGATTTTACAGAAAAAAAACTCGTAAAATTTGAAAACATTAAACTGATCCAATATCGATAAGAAAAATCCTCAAGTCATATCCATCTAAGAATAAAGATCATTCAAGGATCGAGAGGAAAGGAAGATTATTTCCCACAGATGAAGATTGGAATAGACCATCACATCGGTTTCACAAGCAAAACAAATTTAAAACTTGTTATGACAAAAGCAGAAAAGTTTGTGAAAAACCGACTTCACACGCGATCAAAATATCAAGAAAGGTACAAAGTTGTATCATCACGAACTAATCGCTTAGGACCCAAAAGATATGGGTACCAAAAATTTCTCACTTCGTTTTGCAGGAGAAACACAACCAAATTGAGAAAACGAGGCGAACTCAAGAAAAGAAAAGCGGGAAATCAAAAGAACTCAGAATCGGAGATGACGTGTTAGCACAAATTGAAGACTTGAAGAAAAGAAAAAGCGATTGGAAGAAACAGAAGAGGCGTGGCGAAAAATCGATAGATATGTCATCAACTCAAGAAACTAGAATCGAAGTTCTTTGATGTCGTCACACTGTAAGTGCAAATCGAAATTAATCTCACCGAATCCATTCCAATTTGATGGCGAGGTTTTACCAACTCAAGAAGAAGCTATGCATTCACAAGGAATGAAAATAATGGAAGAAACTGAAATTATCAACAGAGAACAGACTGTTGAAACCAACGTCTGAAAAGAAATTTGTAACTCGTGGGGAACAGACCCTGAGAACTAATCCCGATAATGAAGAATCCGATAGTGATGAAAGATCGATTGATGAAACAACATTGAACATGCTTATGTTGCTTTCAAAGTCCGGTCTACTCTCAAGAATCAGTACTCACTTGGAACAAGAGAAATCGCCAAAAGAATTTCCAGGCTCCTCAAATCAAGAAAAGGAAGTCAAGAAACAACAGAATCAACCAAGTTCATTCAATTAAATGAACAAGTTCATGAAATCAGACCCACTGGACACACAATGGAAGAAGTTCCAATTGTTGAATTGGAACTGAGCAAAGTGAAAAACAAGCAAACAAGAAGTTGCAAGTGAAAAAGTTTTGCAAAGCCGAGCCAATAATCTCGACACGATCTTCAGAAAAGGGGACATCAGTTGCTCCAATTACCGCTGAGGGAGAAACCAACAGAACAAATCTTGTGCAAACTGATGATCCCATGCAAATTGAAGTTCCTACTCAAGGAGAAGATCATGAGATCACAAGAGATTCAGAAGACATCCTCACGCCATTCAAATCTCCATCTGCTCATACAGAACTATTGAAAGCTGATTATGAACGATTGCAAAGATACAGAACTTGGAAGTTTAGCTCTATAAATGATCAAAGAAGTCAGCGTGCAGAAATGGAGATCATTGAGAAATGGGTATTCGATCTATACAACATTACAAGCTTAATGGAGATAATCAATACAGAAGAATTCCTAAATCAAGGGTATGCGTTGATCAGAAACAGCTATTGGAAGGAAGCCTTAGCCAGTAGAAGCTCTAAAAGGAATGTTGATGATGATTTTGAAGAAGATCCTCACCTCTAAAGCAAACTAATTTAACAGATGCTGAAACAAGCAAGTCAAAGGAACAACAAGAAAGAAGTTCACAAGATGTTCCTACTCAAGTTGATCTCATTAGATATTATCACAATGAGATACTCAGAATTCAAAAGGATGATATGAGCTTATTCGGAAAATTTTTAAAATCTTTAGAAGCCAGTCAAGATGAACGATCCAAACTTGAAAAGAAGATGGATACATGAATGACAATTGTCAAACTACTCGCTTGAGATTCGGAAAACAACCACCGAACATGTCACAAAGAAAAATGAAACTCAAGATGTAGGATGGGAGGCATTCTCAGTAATCTAGTGGACAGAATGTTTTTAATGGAACAGGGCTTAAATGACTCAGTTGTGGCTCAAACCATATTGGCATCAACTCTACAAACATTGAATGCTTACATCAAAAGCCTGATTAATAAAGATGATGTCAATAAGGGGGAAAGTTTGGACATTTTAAAAGTTCATGCAGCTGAGATGCCACAAGCTCTCACAAATGTTGATGATAAGTTGAGTGAACAAAAGAAAGCAAGAGGAGATTTTACGGATGATGAGATGAAACTGATTGTTAAATACTCAGAACCAACTGAAAAAAGAGTTGGTCTAGATTCTCGTCTTTACAATTTATTCAAGGACTTACCAGAGAAAGAAGGAGTATCAAAAGAAGAATCTCTTGAAACATTTCTACACATGCAAAAGATACTTGTGTACTATTGGAATAAACTGAAGAAATGGGAAGCAGATGGTACCTTAGATAAAGCTTCAGAGAAAGTTGAAAAGGCTGAACCTGAATTCATTCAAACTCTACTAAGAACAGCCACCAATGAAAGACTCAGGACATCAGTCTTTACATTCGCAACTCTATTCAAAAGTAAATTTTTCAAGAAAAACAATTTATCTCAATCATGGAACATTTGGGCAAGCATTCATGGAATTGAACATTCAGCCACAAATGAGGAAATGAGAATTGTTGCAGAGAACTATGATAATCAACCAGGACATTAAATTTAGTTGTTTTACTTATGTTGTATTCTAACCTTGTAACTCAGCTATCAAATAAAGTTTCAGTTTCTCAGTTCATAGTGTTGCTTATTATATTTTATCTTTTATCTTTTTTTTGCATTGCTTTTAAGGAGGGTATTGACATCATCAAATAGGGGGAAACTGTTGGAAATAAAATTTATGTTTTGATGATGATTCATCACTTAGTTTGTTAATTGCTCTTAACCCCATTGATGAAGTGTCATAACTAGCTGTTATAGTGCAAAGCAAAAAGAAGTCTAGATACCAATGTATAGGATTTATTAAAGTCTGATATTTGTATAAGTTAAATCAGACAAGCACTGTAATAGTTCTTGGCCGGAACTGAGAAATTAAGAAACTGACATTTAGTCTAGCTGAGATTCTACAAGAAACTGACAATAGAGCACACCAACAGAAGATTGAAGAAGATAAGTTCGCTGAGGGAATAGACTCGGTTGGCTTATCTAGAAGACTGAAGAACTGAGGGACACAGACTCAGTTATTGAAGAATGAAGAACTGAGGGCTCAAACTCAGTTATCAAGATTACAAGTCGAGACTGTAAAGTTGGACTTCAGGCAAGATTGTGGTGACCTGAACTGACTTTATGGATCTAGTATGAAGACCTAAAAATCATAAGGACAATGAATTCTTAGATGATAAATGTATCATGGTGTACTCTGATTAAGTCAATTATAATCAGATGAAAACTGGAGTACTGATTTTTGAAGAAGAATAAAATCTCAGTTAATGCTCCAAGTCAGTTAGGAAACAGACAAGTAATAAACTCAGTATAAAACCGATAAGAAAACTCAGTTTTACAAGATAGTCATCCCACAAACTGAAAGTACAATCGAACGTTGTAAAGAAAGAAATTTCATTGGATGAGTCACTGACACAACAGGAACAGTCAGAAAATATAGCCGTTACAAGCAGGATGAATGTTGAATGAACCCCTATAAATAGATTACCTCTACAACATCAAAGGGTATGCAGGTATATGATAAAAAGCAAGAAAATCCATCTAATAAAAAAGGATCAAATTGAGGGGGAAAGCTAAATTCAAAAGAATACCTGCTAAGTACTTAATTGCAAGATCAAGAAATTTCTTCAAAGTGTTCAAGCATATTCAGGCAGATTCAAGATCTAACATTTGAAGAAATACAGAGCCGTGCTTAAATTAATCATCCAGAAGAAAAGCTCAAATCACAGTTGAATCATAGTCATTGATTCAAAGTCTCAACTTTGATTTTATCAAAGGTTTAGGCTGTGAAACACCAAGAAGGTGTGAAGGATGATTGAGTTCGATCAGGAAGACTGTGTTTGTGATGAGTGGTGAAGAGGCAATTCTACCCTCCAAGGACAAAGTGGTTCAAACAATTGAAGAGCAAACAATCCTACCTGTTCTACAAGTGTTTAGATAGTGAAGCTAGGGATTAGCCAAGGACTATCAGTTTAGGACTTTTTGTAACTGGGCCATCTCAAAGAAGTTCTAGTGGAATTTTCCTCCGCATCACAGGGGAAGAGAGGACGTACATGATTACACCACCTGGAACCTCTATAATTCTTGTCTATTTACTTTATGCATTCATTTATTTCATTATAGTGGTTTTCATATCGAAACTATAGTTACTAGTTGTTAAAGGCTAATTTTATCCGCTGCCAGTTAACGAGACTAAATATAAGTCAGTAATAACTTATATTCAGTTGAGCTAATCAACTCCGCATGACAAGTTAAGGGGCGAGAACAAAGCGAAGATCGCTTTAAGTTTCGTGAGAAACTCAGTTCTGTGGACTTTTCCATCTCAGGATTAGTTTTTGGTGACAAGTTTATTCACCCCCCCCCCCCTCTAAACTTGTGTTAGCCTTTCCAAGGGACCAACAATACCATTCAAAGGCGCTTCTGAATATTTATTTCTTTTAGAAGGACTTGTTTTGGTGTAGTTTGTTGTCATATTCTTGGATGTGTTTCAACTTGCATTCATCGTCTTGTTGTGCAATGTGCTTGATATGTTTCTGCATTGCAGTTGAATCATTGTCTAAATATGCCTTCCTTCCTTAGTGTCCTGTTTTGAAGGCTTGAATGGGTCTGTTTTTGTTAAGCTATGACGTATCATTTTGAGTCTTAATCATGTTGTTCGTAACCTTTTGTATGAGCCCGGAACATGTTGTTATGTGTTGTGGTTTGAGCTTTATGTTGGTTAGGATGATGTTTAAAATATTCTTGATCATATGCTATGTTGGAAATAAAATTTGTGTTTTGATGATAATTCATCATATCTATTCCAAGTATTATCTTAACCCCATTGATGAAGTGCTGAAGCTAGCTGTTATAGTGAAAGGCTAAAAGATTTCTAGAACTAAATATATAGATCTTACTAGAGTCTGATATTTGTATAGGTTACATCAGACAAGCACTTTAATAGTTATAGTGTCGTGAAACTGAAAACTGTAAGTCATTCAGAAAACTGGAAATCGTCAAGATAAACTGACTGACAAACTGACTCGGACTACACCTATATGGACCTGAAAAAGATAAGTTCGCTGAGGGACACAAACAGGGTTGGTTTATCTAGAAGATTGAAGAACTGAGGGTTCAAATTTAGTTGATGAAGAACTGAGGGTTACAGACTCAGTTATAGAAGATTGAAGAACTGAGGGTTCAAACTCAGTTTACTTGTCGAGACTGTAAAGTTAAACTTCACGCAAGTTTGTGGGGACCTGAACTGACTTTATGGTTCTTGTATGAAGACCTAAGAGTCATAATGACAATGAAATCTTAGATGATATTTGCTTATGGTGTACTCTGGTTAAGTCAATTATAATCAGATGAAAAATTGGAGTACTGATAATTGAAGAAGAGTAAAATCTCATTTAATGCCCCAAGTTAGTCAAGAAACTGACAACTGACGAACTCAATATAAAACTGATCAGGAAACTCAGTTTTATAAGTCAGTCATCCATCAAACTGATAGTACAGTCGAACGTTGTAATGGAAGCAATGTTATTGGATAACATACTGACATATCAGAACGGTCATAAAATATAGCCATTACAAGATATCCGTTGATACAATTCAGATTCAAAGTAAATGAACGTTAGATCATTCACTATAAATAGAGGACTTTGCACCAAGAATAAAAACACAGAATTAAGAAGATCACAAGCATTGTGTGCACAACTTTCGTTTATTTGAATTGCTATCATTATCTGTGCTAACAAGATCATATCAAGAAATCTTCCAAGTGTTGAAGCTACACATGATTTATCAAGAATCATACACTTAGAAGAACCACATACAAGAATCAATTTATTGATTCTCAACCCAACTTTGATTCTTAATCAAAGTTTTATAATGTGAAGCAAACAGGGAAGGTTTTGCCAAGGACACTTGTCAAAGCAGTCGGGTAGACTGTGTTTGTGGTGGTAGCTGGTGAAGAGGCCTACGTAACCCTTCAAGTACCAGTGTTCAAGCAATTGAAGAGCAGCAATTCTACCTGTTCTACAACTGTTTAGATAGTGAAGCTAGGATTAGCCAAGGACTATTGTTTAGGACTTTTTGTAACAGCTCACCTCAATAAGTTCTAGTGGAATTTCCTGCTACACCACATGAGAAGAGAGGACTGACAGGATTACACCACCTGGAACCTCTATAACTCTTGTTTCATTTACTTTACGCATTTACATCTCACGGTTATTTATTATAGCATTTATATTGTTTACACAGCATACTGAGAACTGATTGTTACACATCTCACAGCTCACAAACTGACATTCACCAGAATTCAGTTTAGCACACTCAGCTTTCGTATAGAATAACAAGATCAAGAAAAAGGCTAGACTTATATCCGCTGCCGGTTGACTCAGTTTTGATTAAGTCAGTTTGACTTAAACTCAGCTCAGTCAGCTTAAATCCACACAGGTTATAACTGAACCTTAATTTGTTTAAAATCCGTTTTTTGGGACAAGTTTATTCACCCCCTCCCTCTAAACTTGTGTTAGCCTTTCCAAGTGACCAACAATTGGTATCAGAGCAGTGTTTCTTTAACAAGCCATTGTTAAAAGCTCATTTGGTCTAAATCTCCTCTAGTTGTTCTCATTAGAAAGCTCACTTTCTAGTTTTCATATAATCAGTTTTCACTCATTCACAATGGATAACAATCAGTATGCAAGACAGATGCTTATGTGCAACATGGATAGGTTTGACGAATACAAACGTCGTATGCAGGCTTTTCTAGCTGCTACTCATGACGAGATGATGGATGTGCTCATTGATGGACCACTTCAGATCACTTACATGCAAATTGATGGTGAAAGACAAGTTTGAGTTCCAATGCCCAAAGCTGAATGGACTAGTGATGATCGCAAGCGAAACAATCTCAACAATGTTTCTATGGACTTTATCCTCAGAACTCTTGACAGCAACATGTACTTGAAGGTGAAAGAATGCACAAATGCTAAGGAAATGTGGGACAAACTTCAGTTAGTCTGTGAAGGACTGACTCCATCAAAGAGAACAGAATCTCAGTTGCAAAACAGAAGTTTGAGAATTTCAAGATGAAATCTGGAGAAACAATTGACGAAATGGAGACAAGATTCAGTGCTATCATGGATGAACTAGATCTACTCAAGATTGAATACACAAAGAAAGTAATCAATACAAGAATTTTGAAGGCTTTACCTATGTTTTGGAAAATGAAGGTCACTACTATGGAAGAATCTAGAATATTTGATATAGAAGACTCCTTCAAAATCTTCTCAGATTTAAAAGCTTTTGAATTCAGTGATGATTTTACAAGCATAGCTGCAATAATCAAAGCTCTGGAAGAACCAAAGACCACAGGACTTTTAGCAGCATCAAATGACTCTCAAGAAACATCCACAAACAATCTTCAACAGTTGGATGAAATGGAGGAACAAATGGCACTCATGATGAGTCGAATCAAAAGGATGAAGAATGATCATCCTGTAACTCAGAAGTTTATCAAGAAGACTCATTGAAAAGAGTAAAGATGATGAATATCTTTGTTTCAACTGCAAGAAACCTGGACATTATAAAGCTGAATGCCCAGAACTGAATGCAAAGAAGACTCAGCAATGAAGAACCGGCAGAATAGCATTATTAGCTGGAGATGAGTCTGACTACCAAGCTGGTACACAAAGATTATCTGATGACACAGCTTTAATGGCACACATGGAAGATCCCAATGAGGTATGTGAATCAAATTCCAAATACAGCTCATCTCAGATTTCCATGCAAAATGTATGCTCTTCAACAGCCGATTCCAATCCAAAGAACTCAGAAATAGAAGAAACTCTTGACCAATTGATGAATCAGCTTGTCACCATACAAGCTGGTTATGAATCAATCAAAGCTGAGAAAGAAGCTCTAATTCTAGAAGTCAAAAGATTGAATGATGAACTGAACACGTTAAGACTAAGCAGAACTGATAAAAGAAAGAATTAGTATCGCTTCGCATCGTGAGCGATAAGAATCGAATCTTTTGCTCAATCTAGTTCAGCAACTAGATTCAAATCAGGCAAGCCATATGGAGATAGAACTGGCTTAGGATTTGATACACAACAAACTTCTAAGGAAGGAACAAGTAAAGTAACTGAACCTAATACCAAAACTGGTGTTAAGTTTGTAGCTAAACAATGCCTTAAACTAAGAAGCATGCTGAACCAGTGAAATAAGTTCAACGTGAATCAGATCAGTCTTAGCGTCAGTTTTCAAAGAAGTCAGTTGTATACAACAACAGGGTCAATAAAAAGGATAAACCAGCTGTACATCATGAAAATCGAAAAGGTAGATCAACTGCCGAATCTACTAAAGCTGATCAGGCCAAGGACCAGAAAAACTTCAGTCAAAGTAAATCGAATAATATCAATTATTCAAAGATTCACAAAGTCAGGGGGAAAGGCATATTATTTCCAACTGATGATGACTGGAATTTCTCTGAATCTACTATTAAAATTGATAAAAGCAATCATTTCAGACAGAAAACTTATCACAAGTTTCAGTCCAAAAGTCAGTAGAGGAATCACTTCACTCCTCAGCCGAAACCTCAAAACCAAGGTCAGCACAGACCTCAGTACAAAAGAAATGATGGTTATTATTCAAGTGTTAATAATAAAAGACATCATGGAAATCAGTTTCAGTCAAAGGATCTGGGAGATCATATAAATAAGACACAGTCCAAGCATAGATACTATGGGAGTGTGGCTTATATATATGAAAACAAGTGCAACAATATCCGAAGGATACCTAAAGGGTATATTCCCAAGGTTGTACTGACAACTGACCCCCATGGACCCAAACAGAGTTGGGTACCTAAAAATGTTTAATTTATTTTGCAAGATATATGGCATTTTGACAGTGGTTGCTCAAGACACATGACAAAGAGCAAAGACTGTCTAAGTAACTTTATTGCCAAGGATGGACCTAAGGTTAACTTTGGAAGTATACACAAATCTGGATTCACCAAAGGTTATGGTACCTTGATCAGAAATGGACTTACAATCAAGAATGTATCGTATGTCACTACAACAAAACAGGCCTTTGGCGACACTTTCTTTGTGGCAGTTTCATAAATGCTGTAAATTTTCCGGCATAAGTTACCAATTGCCGTAAAAGTATGGCGTTTTGGCGACATATTATTTTGTGCCACGCATTTCGACATTTAACCGGCAATCATTGTTCACGCCACAAATTTTCTGCATTTTTGTGGCGTATGACATCATTATGTCGTATAGAATACGTCACTTTTATGACACTCAGTATATATGTCATAAATTTTATGACAATGTCGTGGCATTTAAACAAAATGCCATCAAATGCATGACATTTCTCAAACTTCCACTTGTTATTCATTGAAAAAATGACACTAGCTATGGTGTTGTTGTATTTTGCAATAATATAAAGCGTTTTCATACCACTATCTCAAAATGGGCTATAAAATTAAAAAAAAATTGTCATAAGAATTAATATGTATCTTATCATGGTATTTCATCATAAATTCATACAAAACACACGCATAAATAAATCATAACTATATACATCTTCAAATATCATATATAAATACCATAAGAAGATGGCCAAAAACCAGTGGCGGATCCTGGAATTTATTCCAGTGGTGTCACCGGAGTCTAAAACTACATCTTTTATCCAAAATAAATTCCAGTGGGGTCACCGGAGTCTAAAACGTTATTTTTTATCGACAAAATGACACTTTTTAACAACAAAACTACATCGTTTTAATACTAAAATTTAAATTTTTTTTTAAATCCAGTGGGGTCATGTGACCCCCCCCCCCCCCCCGGGGCACGTGGGTCCGCCACTGCCAAAAACCCATCTACTAAGATACGTCGATAGAATTTTCACTTATAAAGGTGTATGCTTGTGCATTTGTATAAATGAAAATAGGGGTTATAGTTGGGCAAGGGGATCACTGTTGGGTTGTTAGCGTGTGTTCAATGGATGCGATGTAATCGACTTCGTCTCAGTTATGGTTGTAAGTTAACCAAGCTACTCATACTCGACTCGTAGAGAAGTTTGACTCGATTCAGTATTTTTCTGAGTTTGAGCTCGAGTCATGAAACTCGAGTAGTTAACCGAGCCGGTTTCGAGCTTCAAGCTATAGTAACAAAGTAGCTCACTAGGCAATCGAGCTACATTAATAAATATTTGATTAATTATATTTATAAAATTTATTATTAAATAACATTACATGTAAAGCAATAATTATTACCTAAGTCGAACTCGATCTTGTCATATTTTATGAAAATTAAATAAATTCTAAATGATAATCGAGTTAATGAGCCGAATCTAGTTAAATCAAGTACTTAACGCGTCAAGTTCGATCATGCTTTTTTATAGCTCGATTGAACTTAAGTCGAGTTTCGAACCCAGGATTTATTAGTCGAGCCCGGGATTATAAAATCATAGAGTTATTCCTTCAACTTTACGTAATTACACTTTTTATTTCATAATAAATATTTATAATATACATAAAACACTCGCAACTAAACCCCAGAAAATTAAAAAATCATAGAGTTATTCATTAAACTTATTTATATATATATATATATATTAACAGCCCTTCAGCTTGTGCTTTCATACCAAGTATACCTTAAAAAAAGACGACACGGAGCTCAAATTCAATAGTAAAAACAATCTGAAATGTCAGGCGACCTAATACAACGACGACAATGAAATAAAAACCAAAGAAGACAATAAAGCAATAAAAAAACCAAAGAAATATGACCAAAATGAAAACATATCACTGATCCTCGTCATCTTCACTGGATTCATCATAATTATTTTCACTTGAAAATTGGTCATCATCCTCGTCAACATCCACGTCAAAATCATTTTGATGTTCTTCATCTTCATCTTCGGCATTCAATAATCCTCATCATTCTCGCTTGAATAAATTTCACTTGCGTTGTCAACCACAAGTGGTGGTTCATCGGCAATGACCCCTTCACACTCAGCTCTGACCCATTCTACATCATCGCCGCTTAATTCTACATTCGAAGTTGGACCTTTATGTCGTATTTCTGCGGTAGGATCATCGTTACTAAAACTTGAAATTGTTGATGAATCTAAGGTGCCGTTGAAATAATCACGAGGGGTCATCTTGATGGCCACATGCCAATCTGTTTCATGCGGATTTGGAACATACCAAGCTTGCATGGCTTGAGATGCCAAGATAAATGGTTCATCCGTGTGTCTATTTTGCTTGTATAATAAATGCTTAAAGTTCACTAGGGTGAAGTTGTACTCATCCTGCTTACAACCATTGTTATTATCAACCCAATCACACTTGAAGAGGACATACTTCATGTCATTTGCATAGCTCAGCTCTATGATATCCGTTAGAACTCCATAAAAGATCATATTTGCATATCTTTGGATTTTTGTCTTTTGTAGATGCATAACTATTAGTACTTGCATCTACAAACACCCCACTGTTTTGTGTTTTTCTTCTTCTTTCAATTTTCTTGGTATGGAAACGAAATCCATTGATGATATATCCAGTGTATCTACAAACCCACTTACTAGGACCTGCAGCTAAATAAGTTACCTCTTTATGCATATCTCGCCATGTTGTAGATTGTTCCAGTTGAGCAACCTAGAGTAAAAAGCACTTGTTAATAAAAATCTAAACCATAAAATAATTGAACATTACACTGTATGACCCGTGTTTTCACTTCTACCAACAACACCATTCATGATATTTTCTGAATGAAATATCCCCAAGTTTTCATGTATCAACTCGTGCATTGCAATGGCATCAGTTGATTCATGTGTGATGGAATCATCCTTTTTTTGCGTACGATACCATGGTTCTTCACCATGATACATCCAATTTGTGTAGGTACTAAGAAATCCTTTGATGATCACATGTTCATACACATCCTTCCTTTTGTGGGATACAGAGTTCTTACACTTTCTACATGGGCATCTGATTTTTGCATCAATGCTTTTATTGAGAAAAGCAAAATCCAGAAAATCATCTATGTCTTTAATAAACTGAGCACATGTACGGTCATCAAGAGTTATCCACGACTTGTCCATGAAACTAAATAAATATACAAATTAGAAGGAATTAGTTTAACTTATGACAGACTTTGACTACCGAATTGTAACATCAACTAAAAAGCTAATTAAGAATCCTACTTAAATACACAAATGTCATGGTACAACACAATTGCAACAATCTTCAAAAAATTAAAACATTATTAAACTACCAAAGTATCATAGCACAAGATGATTCACTTTTTAGAAAGTTAATCTATAAATGTTTATTTACTTTAACTCAACTAAGAAACCTTCAGGTAATCATTAATGTCTTCTTTGTTTTGTTTTTTTATTCACCCAATAAATCCAACATTAGTGCAAGCTAGCATGCAAATCAATGTTATTATGAACACCTGCACTAGAATCTATAAATGACTCGAAAAAAATTCAATATGTTCATGGTGTATAGGTTATTTAAAAATTCTGATGTATACGACCGTAGATGGAAAACTTGTAAATTGGAAAAAAATAATGTTTGAGCCGGTAAAGTAAAAAATTAGTTAAGAAACACTGAAACGAGTGCTCTAATCAAGGGAAAAAGAAAACAAAGGAAATTCGGTACATGAAGCTACCAAGAAAGTAGTGCGATCGATCATGCAAATAACAACATTATTAACCAAGGAAAGAAAAAAAAAAAACCCAATAACATGTGGTACAGGAAGCTACCAAGAAACTAAACCATTGTGAAAGGGCAGCACTGTCAGGTTGATTTGAAAAACTTGACATATTGGTATACTTTCTTCATAATCTTATTTTTACGGCTCCTGTGGTTGCTATCATGTAGACATATAGTTGAAGCAATAGTTCTATATACCAATGAATGCACCAATAAAATATGTAGTAACACTCACTAATTAAAATATGTTTCAATAAAATGAGGGTATTTACTACACTTACAATAACATTAGAAGTAAGATTGATCGAGTTCAAATAATGTGTTTACAAATATGTATGAGTGTATTATTTCCGGTAAAAAATCAGACTATCTTACGTAACTTAATCCAAGTGCAATACATTTTGTGGGTATATCCTAAACGAAGTAATCGTTACTTCATTTGTTTTCAATCCAGTTACAGTAACATTACTTCATTGGACATATACCTCATCCGTTTACAACACCAAACCCTTACATTCCATGAAACAAAAGTAAAAACCTTAGCAGTAAATTAAAATTAAAAAAAAAAAAACCCTCAAAAGTACGTTAAAAGCTTACCAAACTTCATACTCTTATCACATAAAAACAATCAATCATGAAGCCTAGCGCCCAAATACAAATCCTAACAATTGGAACACAGCTACCAAAAATTTGGGATATTTTAAATAAAACAAGATTTTAAAAAAAGGGACAAATTTATCGACGGTAACATAGGGAAAAATCGAATTTACTATTTGTTTGCTAGAAAATCACAAACAAGATACCAAACAGAGGATGTTGTTAAAAAAGATACGAATCAGAGGAATTTTCAATCAATTCGATTGAATCCTTATATAAAAAACAAAAGACAGCAGTAATAAATCATGGATTCAACTTTAAATTGACAAATATTTTATGCCGTTCCTCCTCAACATTGAATCAAAGATGAAATCAATTTAGACAAAAATAGCTTACCCTGATGGAGATGATATGCAATTCATCTTTAAGATACGAGTACTCACCTTCACAGCTAATAAAGAACATAATTGAAAACCCAATAATGGTAATTGTGGATTTTTTTTCCAGGGAACCGGAGTTGGATCGCAAGTAATCTTTGGAGATAAAAATTGGGTGTCTGCGCAAAAAGATGAGGGTAATATCATGAAATTGTGTTTTGTGGATTTTAAGGTTTTTTTTTAAAGAATTGAATTACTAATGGGAACTTATTATTTAGGTTTTCAGACGTTTGAAATCTTTGGTGCTCTAAGTGTGCACGTAGTCCTTTCATAAAAAAAGTGTGAACGTAGTTTTCTTTTTATATAAATCATTTGTCGTTTATTTTTTTTTTTAACTAAACAAATTTTTTTTTAAATAAATACTTTCTTTACTAATGCACTTCAAGCAATTTTTATTACTCATAATTCAACGTCTTTCAAAAAAAGAACTTTTAGAATATTTCTTCAAAAAAAAAAAAAAAAAAAATTTGTCATGGTTATATATTTGATAACATTAATGTTGTTCTTCTAAAAAAAAAGTTGTTATTCTTTATAGAAGTTATTACACATATAATTACAATAACGATTATAACTTGTTATGTTGGTCCTAATATATATATATATATATATATATATATATATATATATATATATATATATATATATATATATATATATATATATATATATATATATATATATAAAATACGTGGGCACCATATCCTAAGTCAAAACACTAATTCACGTGATCGTGACCAAACCGTGATTTGAACTGTAGCTAACCGTGACCGAACCGTCGGTTCATGAATCAACCATTCATGAACATGTGGTTCACCCATGAAAACCGTCAAAGTGGCGCTTCAGTCAATATTTTACTATAGTTGATATTTATATCTTTAAAATACCAATATGACAGACAATAAATCATTTATTCTCTATCCCCTTCTAACCCCCTGTATAAACCATACTTATACATCTTCATTTTTGGGATATTATCTTAAGTACAATTTGATTAGTTATTTTAAAATAAAAAAAATTTAAGTGTGCAAAAATTTTAGTTGACCAATGATCTGAAACGTGATTGACGATGTTGGAAATCGTCGGGTAATAAATCATGGGCTGGTTTATCCTAATGGCAACTAGCTCAAGGTTGAACCCTAAAAAAGATGTGAAGGGGGGGTGTGTTTAGTGGTGGTTTAGACTGGAGTTGAGATGTTGTACCTCAAGCTGCCTACGTATCCTATGAGCCAGGAATCAAGTCATCGTAGTCCTTAGGGATTGTTTATATAGAGGGGCTTGTGCCCTAGGCCTGCATGGGTCGTGTCCTTGTTGGACAGTGATATCGTGTTCCCTAAGGAATAGATAATTACGTTTTAATCCCCTTAATTATAGGAGATAATCTCGGTGGTTTGAATTTGGATAACAAACCTTTATGGCCAATGATTTTTACATGTTTATCGATTAATTATGCATGTGGGAGATTTAGTCCGAGATAGACTTAAGACGACCTGTGAGGTCCAGGCTGGGTCAGCGGATTCCTTACGCTTTGGCTGACCTGTAGAGGCTGGGGAGGATGGCCAAGCTGGGTTCAGCTCGGATTCTTGGAGTGTCTAACCCTTAAGTTGTTCTATCTTCATGTATGGTTGAATCACAGTGGGGATGACATGCGGCGAGGTGCTAATCCGACCTCCGTCATTGATATATATCGTATCAAACCATGACCGAACCGTCTGTTCATGAACCGTCAGGTCACCAACCAAAACTGCATGGCGGTTTAGTCGTTGTTTAAGCATGTTTGATGTTTATTTCGTTGATATACATGATATACTTCTTTAAAGTGGCTTCGCACCTCTGACGAGCCCGGATCCCACTCATCTTAGGGAATTATCAAGGACTCCAAAACACACGCATTCTTTTTAACCCATTTTATAAAATTTGACTATAATTCATATTTACTATAATTTGATGACCAAATACCAACATGATGTTAATTGAAGTTCAATTCGATTACAAACACCAAACTATTCCAAGTTCGATTCGATTAATTACTCATAAAAGAAAGTGTTTTCAAGTGTGTGGAAGAAAATTACTTGATGAACGACTTGAACTTGAAGTTTCACCGTATCAAACCTTTGGTTCATGAACCGCTATTTAGTCATTGGGCACCTGACCAAAACCGTCAAATTGACGGTTCAATCAATTGTTGAACCATGAGCTAAAGATCTGACAGTGGCCAGATGCACGAGAAAGATTGTTAGAATCGGAAGGGCTTGTATATTGTATCCAAGCCAAAAAAGGAAACAATAAACATATAGCGTAAGCAATGTAAACTTTACCAATGCAAGTAGACCTGAATTTCTCTAAAAAAAAGTAGACGAAAAATAATGTGGTGAGGCCTCATAGAAGATGGAAATCGCGAAGGATGCTGCTTGGATTCATAGCAAAGAAAAGGGGAAGATAAAACGTGTGGGGATAAGAGCTTTTTAGTCGATGAACAAAGACTAGGGATGTAATTGAGTTCATACTTTTTAAGGCTCGAGCTCGAGCTCGACTAAAAAACTCGGACTCAAAACTCGGCTTGAGCTCGATCGAGCCTTAGAAAGGAAAAAAATCTAACTTGACTCGTTAATTACTTGATATATATATATATATATATATATATATATATATATATATATATATATATATATATATATATATATATATAGTTAGATAACAAGTTATAATCGTTATTGCTAATTAAAGTGTAATAATTTTATAAAGGACAACAGCGTAATATTATCAATTATATAATGACGACAGTATTTTCATAGAATAAGTGTTTTTATAATGAACAGTCACATTATTATGCAAAAGTTTCTTAATATGACATCATGAATTGTGTTGAATAAAAAAATATATAAACATTTATTCAACAACAAAAATACCTTGAAGAGTATTAGTACCCAAAAAAAAAAAAAAACACGTACGTTAAATTAAAAAAAAAAACAAACACGTACTGGAAAATAAAACGTGCTTTTACCCACAGAATATTTCCCACGTACCTTTTTTTTAGCGCCATTTTTTCCAACTGATATTTTTTTGAGCGAAATTTTCCCACCAGATTATTCACGCATTTTTTAATTTTTATCCTTCAAAACTTTTTTTGAAAGTTTATCCTCCAAAACATAAAACACAAGATCTCATTAATAATTAAACTCCTTAAAAGTGATTAAATAAATTCAAATTGCCAATGATAACTGCACTATGGTCGAAAAAAATATTTAAAAAAATATCGATAAACCCAATTTCCCCAAATCACGATACACACATTATCACCTTTTACACTCCCCATCAAAACACTGTTTTCCTATAATAAAAATAAATCCACTAAAAAAGTCCACAATAATCTTGTTGCAGATAACATGGAAATCAAGTATGCCCCTTCTCAAATCCTTGATAACTAATATCGTGAAGGTGAGGACTGCAATTTTTTTTCAAGTGGCTGAATTACAATTCTTACTCCCATCAAGGTAAGTTATTTTTGTTTAAATTGATTTCACCTTTGATTCATTGTATATTAGAAAATTAGAGAAAATACATTAGATTTTTGTCATTTTAAAGTTGAATCCATGTTCTCAAAAAAAAAAAGTTGAATCCATGAAAAAATTTATGAATCAGTGCATTTTTTTCTCAAACGGATCATCTTGATACGATATTGATTATCTTAAATATGCATACAAATAATGCACTTTTATAATTTTAAGCCTGCAAGAAGACCATCTCATTACGTTCTATTCATGTCTCTTCTACCAAACGAGAGGACTCTGAGCTTTAGTCGAGTTCTGCCGTTCTTTTGCGTAATTAGTATTTATTATTGCCTTACTGCTTTGGGTTGGGGAATAAGTCTCATAATGCTATATGATGATAAAAGGGTCTTGATTTAATCATTTTGTTGAGTTAAGTATATGAGGACAACGAAGGTTGAAGGAATTACAAAGACCTTGAAAAAAAAAAAAAAATGTTTCTTGATCGAATCGATTTATTAAGTGTTCCCATTTATTGGAGTCTTTATAAATCTTAAAAAAATTACGATTTTCGGAAAGTGACCTTCTACTCCTTCCGTTGTGATAACCTATACATCAAATTAAGAGGTTTGATATATAAAGTGGCTTTTTAATTAATTCTTAATTGCCTAGTGCGTACAAGACTACAACTGATTCTTCTTACAGGTTATTATGGCTCCAAAGCAAACAAATACCACCCAGATGCATCAAACCATTAACAAGTCAAAAGAAGACCCGAAAAAAGTTGCAAATAAATACGTCCGTCCAAAGTTTGGTAATATCTCCAAGAAATCATAGACAAGGATTCTGAAGGTGGCTCACATTCAGAAGCTGGTTCAGATTCAGAAACTGATTCATATTATGAATCTGGTTCATTTTCAAGCGAGACAGAAGATTCAGATGAAGAATTACAAAATGAAGATGGTATTGACGTTAGCGTCTTTATTCTATATTGTACGCATATGTTTTTATGAATGTATCATTTCCTTACATTTAGTTCATTGATGTGTTTTTAATTTAAGGTTTTGATGAGTCTTCCGACAAAAATGGTAGAGAGAAGCTCGAATCGAGAGGATTGGGCTACGAAGGAAAATCCATGAACTAGAGCTAGATGAACATAATCAAGTTATTGGAGAAAACGCCGCACCATTTGGAACCTATTTAGGAATCATAGCTAAGGATGGAAATAGGTTGCCCTTGACATATCATGATTGGAGATTAGTTCGAATCTTTGAAAAGGAAAGAATTTGGGAAGAAATTCAGTTTGAAATTCATAATTTTTTTCCCGTGAAAATACGACTTGTACTCTTTGTGATACACTAATTGTACACCTTTTAATAATTAAATATAGGTGGTATGACTATGCATAGTTTCTAGGTTTCATTTTTGTTTTGATTATCAACCTATTTTGTGGATCAAGAATTGTGTGGTCTTTTGAGGTCTTGATCTATAGAGCATGTTTGAAAAAAAAAAACATTGACATAACAAAAAAAACAACAATTTGAACGTAATTCAATTCTTATTTGTGGATCTGCATTTTTGTGGTCTTGCATGCCCTTTACAGCATGCTTTAAAAAATATTGCCTACGAATGAAGCCATATGAACTTATTATTGCAATCTTTTTTTATTTTTTATTGGAACTTTGATGATTATTTTGGAATATACTATTATTAGTAAAGCTCCTAATTAATTTGTGGCTGCGTTTGAATGCATTGCTACTTTTGCTTTCGTTATTTTCTGAACATTAGATATTTAATAAGTTTGAGAGACTTTAAATGACATTGATTGTTGTCAACAGGGAAAGACAAACTTACCATCAACGTACAGAAAGATTTGTTTGCAGAGGGTTGGTAAACTATGGAGAGATTGGAAGGCCGCTGTGAAGAGTTCATACTTCACACCATATAAACACGACAAAACCTTCTTAGCTAGAAATTACCCGGATAGAGTAGAGCATGATCAATGGCCACAATTAGTTCGATATTGGATGTCAAAGAAGGTTAAAGTATGTTTTCCAATTTATTTGAAAAAATTTCATGCTTATCACTTTTGCGTGTATTGTCTTGACATTACTCAATCACACCTCACTCTTGTAATAAGCATCGTAGCAAGGTAAACCGCCATAGCAGAAAGAAGCAAACAATGCCTCATAGAACAAGTCGATCGGGCTTTGCTAATGTCCGACAGGAGGTAGTTTATTCCATCATTTTATTTCATATTGATAATGAATTATTTTCCGTACATTACTATCATCTTTACTTGGTTTTGGTATCCTATAAGTTGAACGAGAACATAACATTGCTCTGCAGTTAAAGAGGGAATTGGGTAGTGAACCATCCAAGCTTGATGTTTTTATACGATCTAGGGAAGGAAAAAAGAAAAAGAGAATATCAAAACCACTTGATGAGACTACATCGAAAATGCTTGTAAGTTAAAATTTGATAACATTGATTCACAAATGTTTATGTAATCTAATGATTTCATGTAATTTTCTATTTTTTATCTTCCTATAATAGGACATGGCTAATGAATTGAAAGAGAAACTACCCGAGGCCGATAGAAATGATGTTTGTAAAAAGGATGAGATTTACCACACGCTTTTGGGTCCTGAAAAACCTGGTAGGCGCACATATGGCATAGGAGCTACTACTACTCCAGTGACCGGGTCATCAAGCCAAATGCCTGCAGAATGGACAAAGTTCGTTGAAGATTCTTTAAAAGACAAAGTTACTCAATTGTTTGATGAAATGAAATCCGAGATAGAAAAAAAATTTCTTGACATTATGGAGCAACGATTACCAGAGTTAATGGAAAGATATAGAATATATCCATCCAATACTACTTTGTTTAACGACCAGGTTTGTTTTCGTACCTTATGTACACTCTTTTACGCTTTATGTTAATCACTTAATTGCTAGATACTTATTGTTGTTAGGAAATAGTTATCATATCTCAGTGTCAGTATGCGCAAAGGTTCAATGTCTAAGACATACATCGCGACTTATGTTTAAATGCTGAATTATTTTTGACTCAATTTACCGCTATATTTTTGCTGCTATTTTGGAATTAAGAAATTTTTGTTGCTATTTTACGAGACAAAATTTTTTTTTGCCAGCCTGTCAAGTTCTTACGGACTATCATTGGCATGATATATTTTTGATAATTTTTTTCCTTCTTTCTATATAGACACCCTTGGAAAATCCAGAGCCTCTTCTAAGAGAAGATATTCAGCAGGTAAAATATGTGATGACGTAAAAACAAGATGTCTGTCATTTCTTGTTTCTTTCGAGAAGAGTCATGGTTTTTCTTTACCTTTTTCTGCCTTCTTTTGTTTATAGATTTTTACGAACTATATTGCGACATCTTATGTTTCCTAACTACTGAGATTGTATCTACTATTCTGTAAACATTTATAGTTTAGTAGACTCTGTCGGGTACATTTATTTTGTAAATAAATGAAGTGGGAACTTTAGGTGTGTGGTGCTTGATGATGCCATGTGGTTTAAGGGCAGAGTTTGTAAGATGTTTCGTTACATGCCACTTTAACCTGTGCAGTATGTTCACTGGAAGAAAAAAAAATTCTTATGTTTCCTAACTATACTTTATTTTAATTCAAAGGTGCATGAATGTCCACGTTCACATCCCACAGAAAAAGAAAGTATAGCGAATGAAGATATTTTTAACAAAGATGATGCCTTGCCAATTCATGATGTAAGTGCATTATCTATTTAGTATTTATTTCATTTTATTTTTTATATTATAAATGGATATCAAACCAACATCTATTATTGCAATATGACTATCTTTAATGTGTTCAATATGTGGTATATTTATTGTATTTTTTCATTGTATGAAAGGTGGCTGAAAATATGACATCTTCCCATGAAAAAACAATTGAAAGAGTTGATTGTCTACCAACCAAAGATCTTCCTGGTACCGAAGTGATGAAGCAAGTATGTGCATGAGTTTTTTTTTCCATTATTCAATTTTTTTACTCTATTAGGTGATTGATAATTTCATAACTTTCTTTTAATATGGACATTATACATTTTTTCATCATATTGCCATTGGAAGACATACTAACATCAACTTTTACAGTGTAAGCTACGTTTAATGTATTTAACACATAATTGTATATTTTTTGAATTTTGCCGTTGTGTGTTAGGTGGTTGAAAATACATCTTCTTATGCAATAACAAATGAAAGAACTAACGAAAGGGTTTGTCTACCAACAAGAGATCTTCGGAGTAAAGCTTCTAGGGCCCAAGGAGTCAAGAATGTATGTGCTCTAATGTTATTTTTCATTATACACTATCAGTGTTGAATTTTTTTTTATTCAAGATCTCTTGCATAGAGTATTTGACTATTTTATTTTCAATCTAGGCTGAAGTTGGAAGTAAAGGATCTCAAACCACTTATGCGGGTGAAGAGGTATAATTTCGTACAATCAGACTATTCATTCACTTACTTATATGATTATGTTTTGGATTTGACTAGGTGGTTGTAGCTCTTTTTTAGACTCTTTGTATATGCTTTATTCTGTTTTCAAAACTGGGGTAAATTTTTGTTATTTTGTGGCACACTATATGTTTCAGGAAATCATTGGTAACCTCTCATAATTTAACCTACATGATGTATTACATGTCCATTAGTCTTATGCTAATAGGATTGTAAAGTGATGGATGTGTTAGAATATGTTTATGAATGTTGTTAAAGATGCTTCAGTAACGAAATATTAAGTTTTGTATTGCATCAAATTGTTTTGATGTGGTATTTTGAGTTTGGGAAGGTCTAAGAGTATGTTGTAATTAAGCCAATTTGCATGGTGATTTTTATTGCCCTTATTTATGTTATTTCTTGTTTTAATGGGTGAATGCCTTGGACATGCATCTTTGCTCAAATGTTAAGCTCGCTAGTACTTTTTTTATATTATTTAAAAAAATTCCTTGATATCTTTAGTGATATTTTATAAAATTACTTTTTGGTGATACAAGAAAAGACTTGTATATGGATAGTGTTGTCGTGAACGATTGTTTGTTTTCTTCTCAATGGATGCAGGATGGAGCAAAGAAGAGGAAAAAGAGACGGAAGAGTTGCATATGAAAGGTAAAATATACATGCATGTCATACATATTACTACAGTTTTCTAATGAATTATACAACTTTTCATACCATTGAGTTTACCTTCATGCAGACATATTCATGTTATTGGGATTGAAAGTTATTGAGATTGGGCGCTTGTTTTTTCAAGAGGACAATGGTTTCATCTTTTGAGTATTGAACAAATTAAGCTTTTAAACACCGTTTTCAGTTTTTTAGTTAATTACAACTTATTGTTGGATTGAATGTTTGGATAAAAATCGTTCTTTGGTTTTTAATTTGATACTTCTACAATTTCAGCCTTGACAAATACGTGTAATATTATGAATATTTTTTTTCCTTCTATGTCTTTGTTCAATTGTGGATTATTAATGTACATAAATGTCATGTAAAATACTACTACTACAGTCGTATATTGATAATCCGACATAAAAATGGTCAACAATTCAGTTACTTGAAGACAATACGTTAATAATTTTCCAACAAACATATCATATGTCACAAAAGTGCCATTAAAACAAAACGTCATTTTCAATATGTGCCATATAAATGTTGTGAGATTCACGGCAATAAAAATTAGTGTCGGTAAATTACTTTTCAAAATACCACGTCAAATGGAACAAATGTCGGTAGAGTGCCACAAACATGTGTCCCTCTAAATGAAAAGTGTCGAAAAATGTACCACAAATTACGTGTGGCAATTAAAATAAGTGTCGTTAAACTGCCACAATTTATGTCCGTCACATTAATCCAGTGCCGGAAAAACCGTCGTAAACATTCCGACACATTACAAAAGCGTCGGAAAAGTGCCACAAATAACACATGCGTCACTTTGACTATGTGCCATTTAATTGCCGCAAAACCTTCCCGGCAAAAGCAACAAACTGCCGCAAAACATTGCCGACAGCAGTATTGACGACACTTAAATATCCGCCGTTTTATTTGCCGGGAATACTTTTTACGGCACTTATTTTCCATTGCCCGACATTTATTTTGCGCCGTAAAAAGCCAAAAGTGTTGTAGTGTGTAGAAGGATTGTATTACAATCTACTCCGCACCAGTCAATTTTGTGATATGGGATACAAAGTTACTTTCGATAAAGATTTATGCGTTGTCGTCAGCGAAACAACATTTCAAGTTGTTTTATCCGGAATAAGAAAAGAGAATATGTATGTTGTAGATTGGACTACAGCTGTTGCAGAAACTTGTTTACTTGTGCATACCAAATCAGAAATCAGTTGGTTATGGCACAAGAAACCGAGTCATCTAAACATTGATGACATCAACACCCTTGTCAAGAAACAGTTAGTCATTGGACTACCAGAAATCTCATATAAGAAGGATAGCTTATGTGATTCTTGTCAGCAAGGAAAGCAAACAAAAGCAAGTTTCAAGACTAAATCTCAGCATTCAACAACCAAAGGCCTAGTGCTACTACATATGGACTTATTTGGACCTATTACTCCAATCAGTATCCGTGGAAAGAAGTGTACATTGGTGGTGGTAGATGATTTTTCAAGATACACTTCGGTTATCTTCTTAACCAAGAAAAGTGAAACCAAGCAAAGACTTACAGAACTACTCAAAAGGCTTCAAAATCAAAAAAGTCTATCAGTTGTGAAGATAAGATCAGATAAAGGAACTGAATTCCTCAACAAAGTGATTATTGAATACTGTGAAGAAAATGGTGTTTTACATAAACTTGCTGCCATAGCAACACCTCAACAGAATGGTGTAGCTGAAAGAAGAAATAGAACACCCAAAGAAGCAGGAAGGAATATGATCTGTGAAGCGAAACTGCCTGAAAGGTATTGGGAAGAAGCAGTCAACACAGCTTGCTATACACAGAATAGAGCTCTCATGAATAAAAGGCATGAGAAGACTCCTTATGAAATTTGGAATGGAAGAAAACAAATGTTTCTTACTTTCATGCTTTTGGAAGCAAGTGTTTCATACATAATAATGGAAAAGATCAACTTCCTGTTTTTCAGCCCAAAGCTGATGAAGGAATTTTTCTGGGATATTCAAGTTTCATCAAAGCATTTAGAGTACTAAATAAAAGGACACTCAAGCATGAGGAATCGATACATGTGGTATTTGATGAACCAAATTTTCCTGGTGAAATAACTGAAGACAGACCAAAACCTGTTTCTTAGTCTCAGTTACCAGTCTTGCCAGAATCAGTTTTTGTTGACATTGGAAGACTAAGGATTTCAGAATCTTCAGATCAAGATCAGTCTTAGTTTCAAACTACTCTACAACCTACTCCTGAACAACCTGATTCTGGCTCAGTTGAAGAAAATCAAGAACCAGTTGGACAAAATGTAGATCCCTTGGTGCAAGCCCCAGTACATCAATGGATGAGGGGTCACCCTGAAGAACAAGTAACTGGTGATACTCAAGCTGGTGTTCGAACAAGACATCAACTAGATGCAATGATTTCATGCTTTCTATCTCAATCTGACCTAAAGAGATAGAAGAAGACTTAAAGGATCCAGATTGGATATTAGCTATGCAAGAAGAACTGAATGGATTCGAAAGAAATCAAGTATGGGAATTAGTAGAGAGACCAGATCTTTTGAATGTCATTGGAACCAAATGGGTTTTCAGAAACAAACTTGATGAAGATGGGAATATCATCAGAAACAAAGCTAGACTTGTAGCTAAAGGATATTCTCATGCAGAAGGCATAGATTTTGATGAGACTTATGCACCAAATGCAAGATTGGAGGCAATAAGACTATTTCTTGCCTTCTCAGCTCATAAAAAGTTCAAAGTATACCATATGGACGTTAAAAACGCATTTTTAAATGGGATACTTGAAAAAGAAGTTTATGTTCAACAACCACTTGGATTCGAGATCAAAGATCAAGCTGACAAAGTTTTCAGACTAAGGAAAGCTCTATATGGACTTAAACAAGCACCAAGAGCTTGGTATGAAACTCTATCTCAGTTTCTAGTGGATAATGGATTTATCAAAGAAACTATCGACAAGACCTTATTCAGATTGAAAAATGAAGAAAGTACTCTCCTTGTTCAGATTTATGTTGATGACATTATTTTTGGATCAGAAAATGAACAGTTATGTGAGAAGTTTGCAAGTTTAATGAAAAGAAAATTTCATATGAGTATGATGGAAGAATTGCATTATTTTCTTGGATTACAAGTCAAACAATTAGATGATGGAATTTTCATTCACCAAACCAAATATACAAGAGAACTTATCAAAAAGTTTGGTATGGAAAAATCAGCAGGAATTTCTACATCAATGGGGACCAACATCAGGCTAGATGAAGACAAAGAAGGCAAAGATGTTGATCAAACGCTTTACATAAGAATGATTGGAAGCTTACCCTACCTTACAACAAGTAGGCCAGACATATCCTTTACTGTTGGTGTATGTGTAAGATTTCAGTCGAAACCAAAAGAAAGTCGTTTCACAGTTGTTAAAAGGACCTTGAAGTATTTAGATACAGATGGAGTCGGAATATGGTATTCAAAAGAAGGAGACTTCAAACTGATATCCTATTCAGACTCAGATTATGCAAGATGCAAAGTGGACAGAAAAAGCACATCAGGGACATGTCAGTTGCTATGAAATAGACTTGTGTCATGGTTTAGCAAAAAGGAAAATTCAATTTCAACAGCTGAAGCTGAGTATATAGCAGCTGGAAGTTGTTGTGCTCAAGTCTTATGGATCAGACAGCAACAAAGAGATTATGGGATAGAAGAACGAATAATTCCCATAATGTGTGATAACACAAGTGCAATTGCAATAACCGACAATCCAGTTTTGTACACAAGGACAAAACATATTGATTAGCGACATCATTTTATAAGAGATCAGGCAGAGAAAAAGGATATTACAGTTCTTTATGTACCTACTCAAGATCAGTTGGCTGATATCTTTACAAAGCCATTGGACAAAGAAAGATTTGTCAAATTAAGAACTGAGTTGGGTATAATAAGAGTCAGTTAAGTCAGTTTAATCCATAAATTCGTCAAGGGGATTGATCTTTGTTCTGCTGGGTGCGCTCACTTAACAGATCAGTCATTGACATCAACAATTTCAAATTGACTAACTGAAACTGAAGTATTAACTGATATTTAAGCATCAGTCAACTTTAGTCAAAGGTTGATAAGATAAAACCAACAGTGGTTATATCGCATTTAATTACCGCAATTTTTGTCAGAATATGTTTCGTGTACACTCCATTACTGTCAGAACAGTACATGCATCGGTTACTAAATCAATATGGAATTTGAAAAGTTGTACCAATCAACCGCCAATACATTACCCCTATATATCCAACCTCCACTCATATTTTCTCAAAGACAAATCAAAAATTTATTTTTATCTCAAAATTCAAACGTTTTCACACTAAACCCAGAAATGGCTGCCTAAAAGAAATCTTAAGAAGAAAGATTGATTATAGATTTAGATGTCTATACATTTGAAATTTATGAAGCTATGTGCAACATCACTCTACTTGCAAGTTATATCTGCGAGAAGATCCAGAAACAACCAGGATTAAGAAGCATTATGGAAGTCACTTTCAACGACAAACGTGATGTGGAAGTAATTTTGCAGTTCTGGGAGAACATGCATTTGGTAAGAGACTCCGTCTTTACTATGGTTCGTGGAGATTCAATCATTATCAATGAATGAGTCATGAAGTCACTATTCAGTTTCACAACTCCACCTGTGACATCAATAGACTTGGCTTGTCTACCATTGAAATGGGACGCCTTTCTTATGCAGATTTCCTTATCTAAGGAACCAGTAGAAATTGGTATTCATGTTGATAAACTCAAGCCAGAATTTGGACTCCTCAGCAGATGGCTCAGCAGACATGTTATTGGAAAATCCAAAGGAATCAATATATTATCTGATGACAGTGTTTATCTGATGAACATAATTTGGGACCAACTAGAATTCAATTGGAAAGTGTGCAGAAAGCTCAAGCTGACGGACAAATAACTATTGGCATATTCCGACTGAAGAAATCACTCAGTGGAGTCATTCAATACTATTCAGAGAAACTCGAGGCAGGTAAGAAAGCAAAACAAACTGCAGCCGCAACTACTGATACAAAACAAATTGCAGCAGTTGAAAGCTCAAGAAGAACAACTTCCCAACCTAAAGCGAAGAAGAAAATTGTGTCTCAGCAGGAAGCTGAACACAAAGGAGTCAAGCAGAAAGCTGATTCACAAAAGGAAAAATCAGTTATCAAATGTTTGTACCCAGATATTTCAAGTGAGCAAGCACCAATTGAGGGGTAACTACAACAACTGAGAGCTAAAACTACACGGAAAGATATTCTTGCTGATGATACTGCTTCTCGCCACAAATAATCTCAAAGATCATTCAAATCAAAGAACTTGCCCGCTTTTGAAGCAGATAGAATCGTCAATCTGATGAAGATGAAGCTCAAACCAGAAGACTCTCGTGATGCTATCTTACAAACTGAAGAAAAGTTACTCTTGGAGAAACTTGAAATTAGAGACATATATACTCTATTTCCTATATCAGAGTTTCTAGCAAATTGCTTCAGTAGATTCACTGAAATAGCCCGACGAAGAGAATCAACCACATCATCTATTCCCAAGGAAACAAGGATGATGATGAAGATAGTAATTCAAGGAAAGAAGCTGATATGACTACAGATTTGCAGACACATACTCAACCTCAACTCCAAGCTATGCAAACTGTAACTCAAGAAAAAGAATTGCCAGTTGGAAAACAGACAACTGACAATCAGCAAGCAGCTGATAAACTTGACAATCAGCAACTTATGGTAATTGAAGATATCACTCAGTCTAAAGTCCAAACAGAATACACTTATGATCCTTCAGATATTTTGACAAAGAAGGAATTGAGCAAAGTTCATGAGAATTTGAAGATTGTGCTTAGCCAAAAAGATGCATACAATGGCCTTCTGTCAAACATCTATGGATATTTAGATTATAGATGGAGAACAGATATTTCAGTTCATGCAAGATCAGAGTTGATTCACAAGTCAAGTTCAAGTTCTGCTTCAGAAATTTGACACTCAAGGAAAAACTTGAAATCTCAACCGCAATAGATAGGGAAACACACGCTCAAGCTCATTGGCATATAAATTAGCACATCTATGGGTTAAAGAATCAGCTTAAAGAAGTACTTGCCTCTCAGGAACGTATCTCATCCGATCAAAAGGCAACCCATGCTTTGGTAGATCAATTGTATGATGCCAAAAAGGGGGAAGCTGAAGATGAAAAGCATATGCTATTCAATGAAAAAAAGCAACTTGAAGACGAATTGGAGAAATATAAATCAGCAATAGATCCAAGGTCTTTAAAGACAGAATTAACTGATGAGCAGCTCATTGAAAAATATAGTCAACCTGAATAAAGGAGAGCTACTCTAACACAGGATCTGTGGATAAAGTTTGTCAAAGATCACAATCCTATCAAAGCCAAGTACAAGGACAAGACTATTGAAGAATCCTTGAACTACTTCTTATCTGATGTATATCATAATCAAAAGATGGCACAATACAAGAAGATCAAGAGGATTGAAGACAAACTGAAGTTACGAGACAAAGTTTAACAAATGAAAGCTGATGTAGCAGAGTTTGAAAATTACTACAAGCATGAATCAACCTTACCAAAGTTAATCTTGTGGAGAAAATTGAAAGAAGGAAGTCAAGTGGACTATAATAAGACCTTTACTATGGAAGACACTAAGCTAGAGTATGATTTTCGTATTCACGACAAAGAGATGAAGTTTATCTCAGTTACACAAAAAGCACATTAAAGAGCTTAGCCTCTGATTAAATTTATTTGAACAAAGTGTAACTATTCCAGTTTTTGCATATTCTAATGAAATCCAGTTTTCTAGTTTTACCTTGTTTTACATTGTTTTGATCTTTAAGCTTTTCATTTAGGGAGAGTTTTGGCATCATCAAAAAGGGTAAATTGTTGGAATAAAATTTGTGTTTTGATGATAATTCATCATATCTTTTCTAAGTATTATCTTAACCGCATTGATGAAGTGCTGAAGCTAGCTGTTATAGTGAAAGGCTAAAAGATGTCTAGAAATGAATGTATAGATCTTACTAGAGTCTGATATTTGTATAGGTTACATTAGACAAGCACTGTAATAGTTATAGTGTCGTGAAACTGAAAACTGGAAGTCATTCAGAACACTGGAAATCGTCAAGATAAACTGACTGACAATTTGACTCAGACTACACTTATATGGAACTGAAGAAGATAAGTTCGCTGAGGGACACAAATTCGGTTGCCTTATCTAGAAGATTAAAGAAATGAGGGTTCAAACTCAGTTGATGAAGAACTGAGGGTCACAGACTCAGTTATAGAAGATTGAAGAACTGAGGGTTCAAACTAAGTTTCCTTGTCGAGACTGTAAAGTTAGAATTCAGGCAAGTTTGTGGTGACCTGAACTGACTTTATGGATCTTGTATGAAGACCTAAGGTCATAAGGACAATGAACTCTTAGATAATATTTGCTTATGGTGTACTCCGGTTAAGTCAATTATAATTAGATGAAAAATTGGTATACTGATATTTGAAGAAGAGTAAAAAATCTCAGTTAATGCTCCAAGTTAGTCAAGAAACTGACAACTGAGGAACTTAGTATAAAACTGATCAGGAAACTCAGTTTTGTAAGTCAGTCATCCATCAAACTGATAGTACAGTCGAACGTTGTAATGGAAGCAATGTTATTGGATGAAATACTGACAGATCAGAACGGTCATAAAATATAGCCGTTACAAGATATCCGTTGATACAATTCAGATTCAAAGTAAATGAACGCTAGAACCTACACTGTAAATAGAGGAGTTTGCACCAAGAATAAAAACACAGAATTAAGAAGATCACAAGCATTCAATGCACTACTTTCGTTTATTTGAATTGCTATTATTATCTGTGCTACAAAGATCATATCAAGAAATCTTCCAAGTGTTCAAGCTACACAAGATTTATCAAGAATCATACACTTAGAAGAACCACAGACAAGAATCAATTTATTGATTCTCAAACCAACTTTGATTCTTAATAAAAGGTTTAGACTGTGAAGAAAACCGGGAAGGTTTTACCAATGACAGTTTTCACCGCAGTCGGGTAGACTGTGTATGTGGTGGTAGCTTGTGAAGAGGCCTACGTAACCCTTCAAGGACCAGTGTTCAAGCAATTGAAGAATAGCAATTCTACATGTTCTACAACTGTTTAGATAGTGAAGCTAGGATTAGCCAAGGACTATTGTTTAGGACTTTTTGTAACAGCTCACCTCAAGAAGTTCTAGTGGAATTTTCCTCCTACACCACAGAGGAAGAGAGGACTGACAGGATTACACCACCTAGAACCTCTATAACTCTTGTTTCATTTACTTTACGCATTTACATCTCACAGTTATTTATTATAGCATTTATATTGTTTACACAACATACTGAGAACTGATTGTTACACATATCACAGCTCACAAACTGACATTCACCAGAATTCAGTTTAGCACACTCAGCTTTCGTATAGAATAACAAGATCACGAAAAAGGCTAGACTTATATCCGCTGCCGGTTGACTCAGTTTTGCTTAAGTCAGTTTGACTTAAACTCAGCTCAGTCAGCTTAACTCCACACAAGTTATAACTGAACCTTAATTTGTTTAAAATCCGTTTTTAGGGACAAGTTTATTCACCCTCCCCCCTCTAAACTTGTGTTAGCCTTTCCAAGGGACCAACATGCTCATTTTCAGTCATGTATGCCAGATATCTTGAATTCTGTTTAGTACTGTGTTTCGTGCATGTATGTTTATCTACCTGGTGTGTCTACAATACGTGTATGCATTTGTAGTCTGTTTGAGTCTTGTATCTTAATGAATCTGAGTTCAATCTTGTGTCCTGCTTTCAGTTATGGCATGTCAGACATTATTGGAGTTCCAAAAGAATGGTACATACATTAAGCTTTGTCTAGATAATACATTGGTTGATCCAATTGGATCGAAGCTTTGTCTCTGATTGTGTAGTGTTTGCACGGGCCGCCTGGCGTTCGGCCTCTAGACCGACCTTTTCTCCTGCTCAAAACTCTCTCTAGGAAGCTCTCATATTTTCTAGTAAATTAGAACTCTCTCTATGATACAAAAGAGCTTGACACCGACACTATATTTATAGTGTATATGGCGCCACGTAGTAGAGTAGAGAGAAAGAAAACATTTTACTAGTAAAATAAGGAAAATAGATTTTCTAGATTTATCTTATTAATATCAAATATTAAATATTTTTCCAAGATATATATTGACAATATGTTATATTGAATATATCTTTATTATATTACCATAAATCCATTTACAAATGTGTTCAAATCTATACACAATAATATCTAATATTAATATATAATAATACTATTAATTAATTTCCACAATCCAAGTGTATCTTATACACTCCAAAATTGCGCCCTATATTACCATTTAAGGGTCTCCAAAATATTCTCAATTAATTAATATAATACTATGATTAATTAATCCGCAAAATACATGTGCATTATATACACTTAATAATTTCGACCTATACATCAAATATGTATATTTAATTAATCAGCATAATTAATATCTTGTATTTAATAAATACCACCATATTAATTTACCACTATAACACTTTATAGTCGAGATAAACTTTCCTTATTTGGTTATCACTATAAGTGCATTTTAATCCGGCTAGATGTTCTTATGTGTGTGACCCGATATGCTTCTGAATATGTTGGCCGTAGGCACAAAGTGCAATTACAAAAATGCCCTTCATACTTAACGATCATGGATAGCGTCTAGCAACACGTCCATGACCCCCAATCATCAGAAGAATCAAATGCAATGACTACTGCCTTTCATGTGAAACGGTTACCGTGTAAATAGAATCCTATCACTGTTACAATAGCCATAAGGTCGTACGTCGAGTGTCAAATATCAACGACCGTATCTTATCATCTGTATAACCTACTCTCTCAAAGTAACATAGTACTTTTGCTTTGCAAAAGAATTTCGAGAATAAGACATTCCTTATAAGAATGCCCTTTCGGAAATTTACTCTTAATCATAGGATACGCGATTTCCGGACGAGCAACATGAATCCTATGCATGCTTTAGTATCACACCCAATCACTACCACATTATCGCCACATGGCTAAGGTAAACCTCAATAGTGTCAAAGTATGACAATCCACACCGTGATGCCATGAAGACTCTTGTCTCAAGGTAATTACACAACCGCCACATAGTGCGATGCTTAATAAAGTAAGTGGCCCAGTCTAACGTACGTATTCTTTAATACACGTCCACGTACAGTCCAAGTGTCTCAACACTTTGATAGACGAGATCTATCCCTACCTTTAATAAGATAGAAGACATCCAATACGTGCTAGTCTAATCGTACTATTAATGTCCCTTTTAATAGCACATGCGACTAGAGACATTTAAGTATCAAACCCTTTGAAGTGAGATCTCATCAACTATAATCACTATTATGATTTCTCTTTCACAGTTTGACACTAGGGACATTATCATATTTATACAATATCATAATTGGTCCGTTAAACGAACAAATATATAATAATAGAAAGCCATTTAATATATGTGCAAACATAAAAAAATAGTTGAAATGATCCGACCCGGTCAGATCCGGTCCAACCCGATTGGGTTTATGACACTATTTCAACAACCTCTCACTTGGCCTAAAGCCAATCACTTGTACACACAAGACCAAGTTGAAACACAAGAACCTCATGAAATATTCGCAACTAACCCTAAGCGTATTCGGATCACTATCCGTGGGGACTCAGACTATCTTCATATCATGCTTCAAATGACCAAGTCAAAAGGAACCGCCTCAACACACATATGGATCTCTGACGAGACCCTGGTCATTGTTTCAAGCAATGAATCCACTACTATGTCTGCTACATAGTAAACACGGAAGAACCGCACAAGGTTCAGGAATGAACATTCTAGATCCATGTACTGCTCCCACTGCGCCTCTAAGACATTACTGTGTTTTTGGCCCAATTGTAGAACTTACAGTTATCTCTTGATGTGAACATTTCTAGCTCACTGTGTCACTTGATTAAAGTGAAGGCAAACCCAAACTGTTGCTCCCACTATCTTCATAAGATTTAGGGCACAATCCGGTATATCTACGTTTATCCAATTCAATGTTTCAATAAACTAGGAACCCATCCTTAACCCTTTTAAGGACATTCTCGACATTTACCAGAACCACCTTCATACTTACTCATGACTCTTCATGCAGTATGAATATCTGGTAAAACTCTTATGATGGATCTTATTGCCGTAGCAAAGGTAATCATCCATAAGTATCATCTTTCACCTTATCTTCAAGACTGACGTCCTGTCATAGATAGATTCCGAGAGTACTGGCTAGCAGTATCTCTTGATGTGATCTATGCTAAACCCTTTCAGCATCTCATCTATGTTGGTGAACTGTGATATCCAAGCAGTGTCTAAATCTATCACTATAGATTCTTATTTCCAAGATAAGAACTGCCATTCATAGATCTTTTGTAAAGACCTTGAACTACCAAACATCGATTGACTGTAACTTGGGATGACAGTTCTCAAGAAGGATATACAATACCTTGGTCAAAACACCTGTGACACTCCCACTAACCCTTCTGCATATTAGGCATATCTTTCTTCTTGATAAACTCAAACTTTTTTTATCTATCAACGGAAAGAACTTATACATTGGAACTTGTTTGAGTTCATAAATGGATCTCATAAGCTTACACATCATGTTACCGTCTATGAACATCAAGCCTTTGGCCCAACGTTTTAAACACTATCATATAGCCATGATACATAGCTACAACAAGCACTATCTGTATAGACTTAAGCATAGCTGGTAGCATAAAGGTTTAGCATTACAAGGTTTTGGCCTCATAGCCCTTTAGCCATCAACTTAGCTTAATTAGTAATTTTATTACCTTTCCATGATAGTCTTCTCATAAAGACCTACCGCACCTTTTAGAGATATTCCCATCAGGTAAGTCAGACTAAGTTCATAGCCCGGTTGTCATACATGGAATCTGCTCAGACGCTATGGCTCCTAGCCATATCTCTTAACCTTGCCGTTTCAAGAATTCCTACATAAGTCGTCAGATCTTCATTCTTCAAGATGAACATACCAGCAGCCCTTTAAGGCGTGTGGACATCTGTAGACTCATAGGATACTTGTGTGCATAGAGCAGTATCCAGTGTTAGTAATACCATCCGCAACGGAAGCGATTTAAGGATCTAGATCTATAAATTACACGTAATAAAATAACTAGATCTACTCTACAAGGGGGTTGTAGAACATACCTCTTGGATCTCAAAATTCAAGTAGAAGAACCGCAATAGGAAAAACATGGGATAGTGTGAAGAGCACCACGATCTTCCGCACGTGTGATCCGAGCAACTCCCGGTGGAAGGAAATCCTCGTCTCGAATCCTCCCGATATACTACCCGGAAAACCTCAAAGATTTTCCCCTCTTTCCCCTTGGCCGAAAATTTTCTTCCTATCTCTAAGAGATGGAAATCGAATTTTATGATGTGTATTAGGCTTGAGAGAACTCTCTTTATATAGGAGAGTAATCCTTGTCCTCCAAGGATTTTATTTTGCAAATAAATAAATCCAATAAATAAAAGATAATCCCATAATATTCTAGAACAAATCTAGAATAATCTTTATCTTTAGTTCTTACCATAAATATTTATCCAATAAATATTTTGTGCACATGTCTTATTAATCCACAAGAAAACTAATTTCTTGCTCACTAAGACAATGCCTTGGCCGAATTTTATTTTATTGACCTAGTCAATATTATTTTCAGCCATAACACTAATTTTGCCAAGATTATGAAAAATGTCTTTTTTCACATATTTAATTATTTAGCCCAACTAATTTAATAGTCCACTAAACAATTAATTCACATATCGTTTTAATTAAATTCTAACAAGACTAAATTAATATTATTAGGACTCGACGTCCGAGAATAGCTATGCTATATTGGAGGCACGTTGGGGACCATGGACTAATAAAGCGGCTCCGATAAATCAAATAAATAATTATCTTACGAACATAATAATTATATTCGATAAATCAATCACAGAAATATGCCACCGAATCCCGTGATCGCACTCCTCCGATTATGAGATTATATTTATCTCCTCACGAGAATGATAATAAGCGTCCATTGATATAATAATTACATATGGATTAATCCTCCATGTGATCGCTCAATCTAAATCGGGAAGTTACCGTTAACCCTTTTAGAACCTCTTATCCTTATTTACCATTAACCTCCTAAAGTGGTCAATTAATTCATACAACTCACCGGTAGCTAATCGGTGTAATATGAACTCCATGGATCGATCGCTTTCTAGGATTAACAAATAAGGGAACTGTCTATCTACTTCCGTAAATGGAAGGAATGGATTCGTATCCGTGATAACACGTACTACTCACTCAATCCAAAAAATGCCAAGATGGGGTAATTCGGATCACAGACTCGGTGTAATCCTTAACCGTCAAGTCAAACCTCATACTTGATTCAAGCGCTTGACCGTGATCACCTCAGATTAAGATATATCCATAAATATGATCATCGATTGATTCGATAAGACTTATTGATTACGGATTTATATCGTGAACTCTAATCAAATCGGTCCAGCCCTATATGATATATCTATCATATATAAATGCCCCACTAGGTTCTCTTAACCGAAAGTCCGGATAAGACAATCACACCTATTGTGTTCTGGGCGCATTAATAGCACGTTATATGAGAGACCCGATACTCTCGATTAACTTCACTACGGGCTAATTTTATTTTAAGTACATCTTCACTAACTCAATCCTCCCGTGTATATCCCATACACTGAGTTAAGTGATTACATAAACGATATATGTTCAGGGTCAATTTGTAGTGTTTTTAATGATATATTTTACATCAATTTCCCCCGTATATGGATGTTTTTCATAGAAATCGAGCTTATAATCGATTAATTGAGTAAATAGTGTTTTTAATAGGTTAATTGCAAAATGTAACGATTTATGTGCTTAAATTGTGATTTTATGTTATTTTGGGATTGTGTTACGCTTTGGTATATTCTCCTATGTTATAGATACATATTTTGGCATGCAAGAGGATTAAATGATGAGGTTTTGCATGGGAGAGAAGTGAAATGGAAGGAAGATGGAGATAAAGCTTGGAATGAAGCTTTCAAGCAGCCGAACTTCCGATGCAGTTCTTGATATGATATGCACTGATTTGACTCTCGACCTCAAGAGAAGATTTGTAGGGCTTGAGGAGAGGATTCTACAGGATTTTGAATCACTTCATTCCGACTTATGAGGCCCGAGATATGAGCGTTACAAGTTTGGATGCTGTTGCTGAAACTACTGGAAAATCCCGAAATATACTCGGAATACGACGGGCTAGTCAAAAAGGCGTTTTCTGAAGAAGAGTCCTTAATGAAAGTTGTAGAGTTTTCCGAGAGCTTAATTATGACATTCGGATCATAATTTTTGGAGGTCTACAACTCAAGATATGAATTTTAGAAGTTTCATTCCTAAATCCATAATATCCAGCCGACCTAATTGGAAAAGGGAAATTGCAGCCGACATTAAACAAACATCCGCCTTACCTCCTATATATATACAGCGCATGCATGAACCCTAATATCTCATATTATTACAATTTATTCATACAGCCGCAATTTACTACAACAGCAGCCGCAACTTGGCTTTTCAAGGCCGGTCACCCGAGCCTTGTGCTCGGGTGATCCGGGTTAGATTAGGATGTCGTTTTCTTCCGTTTTCGATTCATGGATTCAATCATGTACCAAACTACGTGAGTTTATTTATTTAATTTATTCAGTCCTTATTCGTTTTTTATGATCTTTGATTTATTTTGTATCGTTCTATGATTTTGATGCTATGATGTGAATTAGATCGAAAGATCAGTTTGCTATTGATACGTTTACAACATACGGAAGTTGCGTAGACTAGATCACCATAGAAAGATAGGATCTTTAATCATTAATTATGTGACAAATTAATTGGTTAATTATCTAGGTTGTTAGATTCTAAAATACGAGAGTTAACCTGAATCTACACCGAGTTTTGTTTGGTAAAACAATCTCAACATTCGGAAGATGAGAGATTGATAAATTGGACTCACTAAGGAATTAGGAATCCATAGCTTGAGAAACGGATTCACTAAGGAATTAGGAATTTGGATCTCGTGTAAAGGTGAAACCACAATTTGAATTAAAATCATGAGATGAACTAGGATTGAAATCACTTGGTTTGTATGATGTTTGATCCCATGTATCCTTAGTTTAGGTTTTTATTATTTGTTCTAGCTTAGATTTATTTTAGTTGTTCTTTGAGTTTTTATGTTTAATCTTTCGTTTATTTGTTTTCGTTAGTAACAATTGAGAGGATTAATTAAACTAGATTCAACATCCCTTTTCCCTGAGGATCGATACCCGTACTTATCCAACTTTACTAGCAACTACCCGATATTTGGTCGGTTAGGAGTTAGTTTGCATGTTAAGTATAGGTTTATAAATTTTCTTTTGTTTTTATGATGCAAAATCCTCCCAACAAAAGTGGCGCCGTTGCCGGGGAATAGGTGTCATGTTGAATCTGATCTTGTTATTTCTCGATTTTGTTACGTTTATTTTTCGTTTTAATAAAAGTAGCGTTTACCAAATCGAGAGTTTTTATTTTGCCGTGTTTCGATGACCATAAGGTTAAGAATGTGCAAAAGTTTTTTACTCGATTTGTTTAAACGTGAAGTATGTGTTTATGTGTTTTCTGATCTAACCTCTTTGTGCTTTAATTGAAAGTGGCTGCTGTGATCTGTGTTAATATGTGTTTTAAGAAATTAGGGTTTGCTGTGTTTCCTGCGTTTTCTATGCAAATTCATCGTTGGACGAGCGCTTGTGTAAGTGAACGCCCGTCCAATCCTAACATGCGTGTAAACGAGCGTCTGGTTTGTTGGACGCCGTCCGCTCCAAAACGTACGGCTGCACGTTTCGTTTTCAAGAACCAGACGGACGTCCATATATCTAAACGCCCGTCCGGCCTGCATAAGTTTTAAACGCCCGTTTGAATTAGTGAACGCACGTCCAGGTTCCAGAATTCCTCTTAACTTGATTTTTAATGCTTTATTTGATATGGATACTTTTAATTTGAGCTTCTGTGGCTAATTGTTTATACGTAGATGATCTGAACTTGCATGTTTACATCTTTCCATCTACCGATCCATGTTAAATAACTGATTAATTTTTATATGCATGATTCATCTATGCAAGTTATAGTCACTGTCGGTTCTCGTACGCTATAACTGGTCTGATTTTTAATTAGTAGCTAATGTCGGTTTCCGTATGCTACATATCGTTATGATGAATCTTGTTAGCTTTTAAGACTTACGTGCTTTTTTGTTTTTATAACTCATATGGGTAGTAAATCACCGGTTTTCGTAATGCTACCATTGCATCTTATGAGTTATATCCGCTTAGTATAGCTAATCGTTGGTTTTCCATAATGCTATCACCTTTGATAAGTCTTAAAGCGCGTACACTGCATCGCATGTAATGAACAAAGACTGCGCTTATCGTAACTGTCATTATCTCGTAGACGTTTATTTTATACATGTCGTGTTGCAAATGAGTGGGCTAGTTTTCTTTCTTTTATTTTCTTTTATTTTTGCATATCATTCGGATGCATATCATTTAGCCGCATATCATCTAGTTGCATTGTTTTTCTATTTTTCTTTTATTTTCTTGACTGTAGTTAATCGCCGGTTTCGTAATACTACCTCGTTTTCTTTAATTTAGTTTCTCTGACAGGCCGTAGTCACCGTAGGGTTGTCCTCGAAACTCCGCTTCGGCTGAGCTACTGTAATTCATTTTTATTTATTTATTTATTTTATTTTATTTTTAGGATTGCATATCATGTAGGCTGCATTGTAGTATATTTTCATATAGTTGCACCTAGCCTACTATTTTGTAATGTTCCATGTATATGTTCCATCTTTAGTTGAGCTTAAGTTGAAGAATCTCTATATCTCCTTTTCCATGTGCTTTATATATGTAATCTTTTCTTTTTCCCCATAGACTCTTTTTGCACTGATCAAGTCTGCAGGATACTTTCTATAGCTATTGTGCACTTTAAAGACGATATCAGTTTTCTGGTGGATGGTCCACAATCTACTGATATCCTCGAGCATTCCTGGGTGATGCGCATCATCCCAGGGTTGCTCCCTTTCGGAAGACAATCAGCTAAGTTCTTTACTTCTCTTTATTTTCTGCACAACATGAGGACATGTTGTAATTTAAGTGTGGGGGAGGGGATAGTTGGTTATGTGTATCTATCATTTGCTAAATTTTTTTCGAAATTTTCAATTTTTGTTTAGTCCTGAGTAACATTTCACTGGCATGCTAGTTTTATAATCTGGCACCTTTAGTTGTTATCAGTAGTCATATCATGTTCTGAGAATAGGTTTAGTAAGTCGATACTCACTTGAACTTCATTTCACGAACCTATTAGATGAAGAGCCAAAAATAGAATAGTTTCCGGTTAGTTAAAGGAAAGTTAATTCTTGATACAGATAACACTTATTTAGCATTAATGAAAGTTAAGAACTTGTGCTATACTCACAGTTAGAATCTCAGTACCTTAGTGTTCTTGAGAACTTTGAGAGTCTTGAATGTGTTAGAAATATATTTGACCGAGAGTTTCCAAAGAGTTTGAAAAATATAAAAATATATATATCTATAAATAATAAATGAATAGAATTCTTTGCGGAATTTTGTTTGTAACTATCACCTCGAGTCCATTTGGATACTCGCCCAATTGGGGAGTGTGGTTTACCTTGGACAATGAGGGATTGAGTGATCTCGGGGTGACTCGCCTCTAATGTAGGGAGTGTGTTATACTTTTGAGACGCGACGATAGGAAATATAAAATATACGTTTTTTTTGGAATTCTAAGTCAAGTTGATCTAAACCCAGTAGAGACCCGAAAGGTATTTTCTTGGTACTAAGTAAAGGAATTTAGTTGTGAGTTAGTTACTTTGTTCTTGGTAATTAGTTTTTGTTAGGTAAGTGCTTGTAGATAGAATGAAGTTTTCGCTTAGTTGACCGGATAATCTGTTAGTGCTTGATGTATTATATCAAGAGAGGATCGGTGGAAGTTTAGTAGGTTCTGCACACACATCACCGAGTGAGGTCGATTTGCTTTGAATACTAGCTTGTCATGATTTTGACTATATCTCGTGTCGTCGTTATGTGGATTCTTGATGGTATGTTCTTGTTTTGTTTTACTCGAGGACGAGCAAAAGTTTAAGTGTGGGGTGTTGTTCAGGTCAATTTGTAGTGTTTTTAATGATATATTTTACATCAATTTCCCCCGTATATGGATGTTTTTCATAGAAATCGAGCTTATAATCGATTAATTGAGTGAATAATGTTTTTAATAGGTTAATTGCAAAATGTAACGATTTATGTGCTTAAATTGTGATTTTATGTTATTTTGGGATTGTGTTACGCTTTGGTATATTCTCCTATGTTATAGATACATATTTTGGCATGCAAGAGGATTAAATGATGAGGTTTTGCATGGGAGAGAAGTGAAATGGAAGGAAGATGGAGATAAAGCTTGGAATGAAGCTTTCAAGCAGCCGAACTTCCGATGCAGTTCTTGATATGATATGCACTGATTTGACTCTCGACCTCAAGAGAAGATTTGTAGGGCTTGAGGAGAGGATTCTACAGGATTTTGAATCACTTCATTCCGACTTATGAGGCCCGAGATATGAGCGTTACAAGTTTGGATGCTGTTGCTGAAACTCTTTGGAAAATCCCGAAATATACTCGAATACGACGGGCTAGTCAAAAAGGCGTTTTCTGAAGAAGAGTCCTTAATGAAAGTTGTAGAGTTTTCCGAGAGCTTAATTATGACATTCGGATCATAATTTTTGGAGGTCTACAACTCAAGATATGAATTTTAGAAGTTTCATTCCTAAATCCATAATATCCAGCCGACCTAATTGGAAAAGGGAAATTGCAGCAGACATTAAACAAACAGCCGCCTTACCTCCTATATATATACAGCGCATGCATGAACCCTAATATCTCATATTATTACAATTTATTCATACAGCCGCAATTTACTACAACAGCGCGCCTTTGGCTTTTCAAGGCGGTCACCCGAGCCTTGTGCTCGGGTGATCCGGTTAGATTAGGATGTCGTTTTTTTTCCGCTTTTCGATTCATGGATTCAATCATGTACCAAACTACGTGAGTTTATTTATTTAATTTATTCAGTCCTTATTCGCTTTTTATGATCTTTGATTTATTTTGTATCGTTCTATGATTTTGATGCTATGATGTGAATTAGATCGAAAGATCGGTTTGCTATTGATACGCTTACAACATACGGAAGTTGCGTAGACTAGATCACCATAGAAAGATAGGATCTTTAATCATTAATTATGTGACAAATTAATTGGTTAATTATCTAGGTTGTTAGATTCTAAAATACGAGAGTTAACCTGAATCTACACCGAGTTTTGTTTGGTAAAACAATCTCAACATTCGGAAGATGAGAGATTGATAAATTGGACTCACTAAGGAATTAGGAATCCATAGCTTGAGAAACGGATTCACTAAGGAATTAGGAATTTGGATCTCGTAAAGGTGAAACCACAATTTGAATTAAAATCATGAGATGAACTAGGATTGAAATCACTTGGTTTGTATGATGTTTGATCCCATGTATCCTTAGTTTAGGTTTTTATTATTTGTTCTAGCTTAGATTTATTTTAGTTGTTCTTTGAGTTTTTATGTTTAATCTTTCGTTTATTTGTTTTCGTTAGTAACAATTGAGAGGATTAATTAAACTAGATTCAACATCCCTTTTCCCTGAGGATCGATACCCGTACTTATCCAACTTTACTAGCAACTACCCGATATTTGGTCGGTTAGGAGTTAGTTTGCATGTTAAGTATAGGTTTATAAATTTTCTTTTGTTTTTATGATGCAAAATCCTCCCAACAATATACTTTAGGATTTTCTGTAGTGTAAATACTATTGTCACATCGGTGAATATGAGAAATAATAAATATGAATAATAATGTCAATTCATTTATTAAATAAAACAATTACAAAATTGTCTTTCGGGCATCACACCTAAAAATCTCCCACTTGCACGAAAGCATGTGATTAATTGTTTTAGAGCACACCCTATAATTTAAAATACAACAAAATACATCTCCTACTTTCTCTAAAGCAATGGAGACCCATCCCGTATTCTAGTACCCATTAAGCATATCATAACCATTGCAGATGACAAAGTACACTCCGAGTGTGCCGTCGTAGGATAGGTCAGTGACTCGAGGAGTACCTACATCTAAATATCATGGGTCTTAATGATTAGTCAGGTTGTCGGCTCGAGACGATCCGTAGAATCGAAACGTTACCTGTCCATCTAATCATATGGTACTTTCCCAATACGCTTTTGACCTCTAGTGATTTCGAAAATCCTTATAAGCTACCCCTTCATCGTTTGCACAATGATGTGGTATCGGCTTCCAAATCTAGAATAACTCCCATATATGAAAAGAAATTCCTTAAGCTATATCGCCTCTCTAGCTACTACAAAAACCGCTAATCACCCAACTAGTTAAAGTCGAGTTGGCGTTGCTGGATTCGTCCAGGCAATAGCTTCAACACAAAAGTAAACAATGAGCCCAAGATCGACTTAACGATCATCCTCAATCTGACTTAAAGTCAGAATCAGTGTATCACACATATCCAAGTTCACACATGAATATGTCCGCATATTTTATTCCTCGTTCTCTCAAGATACTAAAGGACATACTAAACTTGCTTTGTTAACACTTGAATCTAAGATTCGATCAAAGTTGACGCTCAATAACCTCGACCATCTCTTACTAGAAAGAGAATTTATCCCATTTCTCTTGATCCGAAGATTTAGAGAGTCATTCCTCTGAGGCATAGGTAGAACTTCCTCATTGAATATTGCATACACAGATGCATCATCTTAACCAATAAGATGGATGGGAAACCAAAGGATCGATTCTAATGAATTTCGACCGAGTCAAACTCTTTAGGATGTTGTCCAAAACTCATTGCAGTAGAATTGTGGCATTGTAAGATTCGACTTGAGATAACACAAACCATGTTGATTCCAACTGTGCAAAGTTATCCTTCACAAACACTAATATATGTATATATTCACTATCAGACTAAAATTGATATCCAGCCTACAAAAGACTTATCAATATTCTGGTCAAATCCACATATTGTAGAAATATATGACTTCCAATGACCGAGAGGTTTGCTTTTTATCCACAAAGGACATAAGCCTCGACAGTCATCCTATCATAAGTTCATAAGGCAACAACCTTTTGTTCTGAATGAATCCAGACTCCATTTGTTTGGCAAGAAAATCTCAGGGAATCACCCCTATTTTCTGCTTTTGAACGAAATCATGCAATACTAAGTGGTAAGAGAGTCCAATGTCTGATTAACTCTCTACTTCTTAGAGAATTACCCCTAGACCACTCAAGCTTTGCTCTGAAAGATAAACTTTCCTATTCATTCTACTCTTTTCCGTGTAGATCCAATTACTCCCACTAGGCCTGAGACGCTCAGGTGGTTCTACAAGAGTATGAACAGAACTGGAGTACCGAACTCCATTCACTCCAATTACTCCCACTAGGCCTGAGACGCACAGGTTATGGCTATTAAACCAACCTCTATTATCAGAATCCTATACTGCTCACAAAAGAGCCATGGGTCATCAAACGATCCTCAGACTACCAAGTCCGCAAAAACCATAACGGGTAATGGATAAACTGTTGGACTTATTTTTAAGTTTTAGTGATGAGTGCCAGACTAACTGTTATAGAGCAAAGGCAAAAGGATGTCTAGATCAAATGTATAGGTTTATTAGAGTTTGATCTTTGTATAGGTTTAATAAGACAAGATCTTTGTAAAGTCACCGACTTATTTCAAAGAGACTAGTCTCGGTCAGTAGGGTAGTTAGGTCAGTAGACTCATCAGGAACCTACTGAAGACTGAAGGCTGAGGGCTCAAACTCAATTAATGAAGGCTAAGGGATCAAACTTAGTAATTAAAGTCAAGGATATGGAATCAGAATTTAGGGAAGTCTGTGATGACCTAAACTGATTACATATACCTTGTGTACAAGGTCTAAGTTCCTTAAGTTGGATGGTGATTGGAACTTTGTTATAAGCAAAAAGGTGTAATCTAACTTCATAAATAAAAGTTAGATAAAAGACAGTTAGCAAAATATAGTTTAGCAGACTGATGAACCTGCTGATATATGTACCTAGGTTAATTCAAGATTACATTGGAAGAAAACAAGGATAAGGATAGCTAACTACCTCTGATTTATCAAAAAAATCAATGGTAGATATTAAAGGAACGTTGGGATGATTCAGAATTTTATCCAATGGATACAAGTCAAAGATGGAAAGACTGCACACTGTCAAAAAGGAATCTGACTGTGTCAGTCCTATGAATAGTGACAGAAAGAAAGTCAAATGGGACAAAGCCAGGAACGGCTATATTTGAATTTCAAATACAAGTCACATGGACTCCTACCTATAAATAGAGGACCTCCAACTCAGAAAAAGAAGGATAAAAAATTAAGAAAATACAACAGACAACTGAGCTGCATTTTATCACCATGCTGAACACTAATGAGCTTAAGGATACTGATCCAGATAAATTCTTCAAGTGTATTCTGTATTCAAGCTACATCAAGTTTACACACTTGAAGACGCAAGTCTTGATTATATCATCCTATTCAAGTCGCCAGCAATCAATCATTTACTTGATTCATTCTTTATTTTACAAAGAACTCAATAAGACAAATAAGCACTTTTGTGTGAAAGATCGTTGTTTGTGGTGGAGCCGTGAAGAGGCAATCCTACCCTTCAAGGACCAAGTGGAAGACTTTGGAGCAAAGAATCCTACCTGCTCCTAGTTTTCGCTTGTGAAGCCATAGTTATTGGTGAAGGACAAGCAACATAGGAATCTTTATAACAGCTACATCAAAGATCTCTAGTGATTTACCTCCAACATCAAAGGAGAAGAGTGGACTGATAGGATTACACCACCTGGAACCACTATAAAATCTGCCTACTTACTTTCTGCATTTAGTTTATCAAGCACATCACCTTACTGAATCTAGCAACTGAACTCACACACATACACTATTGAGTATCTAATACTTGGTATCATATTTAACAACAAGTATTAAGGCTTAATTTTTGATATAATTCCGCTGCACAAATTCAAGAAAACTCAATCGCCGAGAGACTACTGTGTATCAAAGAGGCTTATCAAGTGTCAGCAGACTAATGAGGTATCAACAGGCTGCTGAAGTTGCTGAATTTGTTAACTCTAAAAGTTTTTAAGTGTTAAGTTTATTCACCCCCCTCTAAACTTAACCAAATCCTTTTCAAGGGACCAACAATTTGTATCGGAGCAGTGCTTCTGTTCTGAAGTAATCCAACTTGTTGTGCTTGTGAAAATTCTTTGAAACTTTTTCAAGTTACTGATTTTCAAAGCTCTGCATCATGGATAACAGCCAGTATGCTAGAACCATGCTGATGTGTTCTCTAGATAGATTTGATGAGTATAAACGTCGAATGAAGGCTTACCTTGCTGTAACTCATGATGAAATGATGGATGTCTTGTGACGATGGACCACTGAGATTACCAAGTCGAGAATAAGTGGGTGATGTGACAGAGTACATTCCAAAACCAAAAAGAGAATGGAATACTGAAGATAGAAAGAGAGCAAACCTCAACAATATTGCTATTGATATCATTTATAGAACCCTGGATAGCAATATGTACATGAAGGTTAAAGATTGCAAAAATGCAAAGGAACTTTGGGACAAGATACAGTTGATCTATGAAGGCACTAATGCAATCAAGAAGAATAAAATCAGTGTGGCCAAAAAGAGGTTTCAAAAGATCAAAATGCTACCAAATGAAACTATTGAGCAAATGGAGTCAAGATTCAATGCTTTCCTGGATGAACTTACCCTACTGAGTGTAAGTTATTCAAAAGAAGAAATAAACTCAAAAATCTTGGAAGCATTACCTGACAAAGAAGTTTGGGAGATGAAAGTCACTGCAATAGAAGAAATGAGAAAGCTACATGAAGAGGATACCTTCAAATTATTCTCAGATCTTAAAGCTTATGAATTCAACAAGAGATTATTGGTTCCTACCGCTGAAAAAGAGGAACCAAAGACAACTGCATTGGCTGCTAAACATCAAGAAGAGACATCAGGAGCTCAAGATGATCTGCTCGATGAGATGCAAGAGCAGATTGCCCTACTGAGCAAGAAAATCAGGATGATGATGACTGGAAAGGGTAATTCAAGGAATTTCACAAAAAGATTTAGTGAAAAGAAGAAAGAAGAACCAAAGAAAGATAATGATTATCTGTGCTTTCATTGCAAGAAACCAGGACACTTCAAACCTGACTGTCCTGAGTTAAAACATAGTAAGGAACCTAATTATCTTTGCTTCAACCGCAAAAAGCCTGGACACTTTAGACCTGATTGTCCAAACCTACTGAGACAAAGAGCCAACAGAGAAGACATGGAAAGAAGGCTATGGTTGCTGAAGGGGAATCTGAAAAGGAAAATGAATCTGAGGACACAACACTGGTTGCTGATATGGAAGACTATGCATTAATGGCTAATATGGATGAAACAGAGGAGGTATACAATACTGTATCAATCAACACTCCTGCTGGAAGTGATTGAGTCAACTTGTGGTTCAAATCCTAGAAACTCTTACAATGAAGAAGGTTTGGATGCCATCCTCAATCAACTGAGGAAAAAATACAATCTGGTTATGAGATTGTGAAGGCTGAAAAAGAAGCTCTTCAAGTAGAAGTTGAAAGATTGAATGCTGAATTAAGGGTTCTCAAAGGTAAGGAAAAAGATGTTGGACAGAATCAGTATAAGCCTGCTGATCATCTAGTAGCTTCTAAATCTGCTGAACCATCTTGTTCCTCTACTGCATACAAATCTAGAAAGCCTTATGGTCATAGAACATGGCTTGGATTTTGAACTCAACAATCTGACAAGAGTGGATCTAGTAAGGTCACTGAACCTAGTACCAGGATTGGTCCTAAGTTTGTGCCTGCACAAGATCCAACTCCCAAAAGGGTTGCTGAGGCAGTAAAACCTACTGAGAATGCTTCAAAGAAGCAAAATCAGAAGTCAAAGAAGTCAACAGCTCTTAATAAAAAGAATAAATCCAAAGATAGGACTGATGTGCCTTCTAGACCTACTGATAGCAGACCTGCTACCAAGTCTGCTGGACCACAAAAAGGTAAAGGTCGGAAATATTCCAAGGATAAGAATCCCAAACCCAAAAATGTTAATCATTCTAGGGATACTTATCTCAGAAGGAAATGTAGACTGTTCCCTACTGATGATGACTGGAATATTCCTGCACCTACTGCTAGAAACAACAAGTATAACCATGCTGCTAGGGTAAAACCTAAGAAATGGAATCAGCAAAGGACTCAGCAGAGGGCTTACATAAGACCTCAGCAGGGACCTCAGCAGACTCCATACTACAGGGCTGTTCCTAACAGACATCAATCTAATGGTTATGCTAATGCTTCTAACAACAAGAATCACTTCAAACAGCATTACAAACCAAAAGGCCAAAAGGCTTATGTGAATCCTACACAACCAATAGCTAGACTTTATGGAAGTGTAGAATACATGTATGAACCAAAGTATGACACTTTTAGAAGAAGACCTTATGGAAACATACCAGGGGTCATGCTTACCACTGACCATTATGGACCCAAACAGGTTTGGGTACCTAAAATGTATTGATTTTGTTTTGTAGGGTGTCTGGTACTTTGACAGTGGATGTTCTAGACATATGACAAAGAATAAGCACTGTTTGTCAAACTATGTGGCAAAGGATGGTCCAAGGGTGAATTTTGGCAACAAGAATACACCTGGATACACAACAAAGTTATGGCACACTTGTGAGGAATGGACTTACAATCAAGAATGTTGCATATGTGGAAGGATCGACTACAACTTGCCGAGCAATCGGACAATTCTGTGACATGGGATACAAGGTCACTTTTGACAAAAACAACCAGTATTGTCATCGCGAGAAAGAGGTGATCAAGTTGTATTGGTGGTAGAAGACAACAAAACATGTATGTTGGGGATTGGTCTACTGCAGTTCCAGAAACATGTCTGATTGTGCATACCAAGTCCGAACTTAATTGGCTATGGCAGAAGAAGCTGAATCATCTGAATTTTAATGACATCAATCAATTGGTGAAGAAGAAACTGGTGATTGGTTTACCCGAGATCACATTCAAAAAGGATACAATATGTGATGCTTGTCAGCAAGGTAAACAGACAAAATCAAGCTTCAAATGAAAGACTAAGCAATCAACTAATAGAGTTTTGGAGATGATGCACATGGATCTTTTTGGACCAGTTACACCAACAAGTGTTACAGGAAAGAAATACACCTTAGTGGTTGTGGATGATTATTCTAGATACACTTGGGTGGTATTTATGAACAAGAAAAGCGAGACACTCAAAAGGATGCCTGATCTTTTGAAGAGATTACAGAATGAGAAAAGTTTAACAGTAGTAAAAATCAGGTCAGACAAGGGTACTGAGTTTCTCAATAAAGTCATAAGAGAATACTGTGAACAGTATGGTGTACTACATCAACTTGCTGCTGCTGGTACACCTCAGCAGAATGGGGTTGCTGAAAGAAGAAACAGGACTCTAAAAGAAGCAGGAAGAACTATGATTTGTGAAGCATTGCTACCTAAAAGATATTGGGCTGAAGCAGTTAATACATCATGCTATACACAAAATAGGACTTCAGTAAACAAGAAGATGCTGAAGACACCTTATGAGATTTGGAATGGAAGAAAACCTAACATATCGTATTTCCATCCATTTGGAAGCAAGTGTTTTATCTTGAATCATAAGGAACATTTGAAGACATTCCAACCAAAATCAGATGATGGAATTTTCTTGGGACATTCTTCACCAAAGAAGGCATTGTGGTAATCAACAAGAGGTCATTAAAACATGTAGAAACAATCCATGTTGTGTTTGATGAACCTAAGTTCACTAGTATGGAAGATGAAGCTTGTGAGCCTGCTGAGATTCTACAAGCCACTGATCTCGATTGTGTTGAAGTTTTGGAAAGATTTAATGATTTAAAGATTTCTGATTCTGCCCCTGCTGAACACCCTGTTGATAATACTACTGATGCACCAACTGAGGCAGTTCAAGGATCTGCTGAACCCCCTGTTGAAGATACAACAGACCCTATTGAAGATGAGATTGCTGAAAATCAATCTAACCAGAATCCACAATGGTTAAGGGATCACCCTGCTGACCAAGTCATTGGCAACATACAACAAGGTGTGAGGACTAGAAGACAATTAGAAGCAATGTTTACTTGTTTTCTATCTCAAGTGGAACCTAAAGTTGTTGAAGAAGCAATTTCAGATCCAGATTGGATAATTGCTATGCTTGAAGAATTGAATGAATTTGAAAGAAATCAAGTATGGGCACTAATTGAAAGGCCTAGTCATGCAAATATCATTGGTACTAAATGGGTATACAGAAACAAACTTGATGAATCTGGTACCATTGTAAGGAACAAGGCCAGATTAGTTGCAAAAGGCTATTCTCAAGCAGAAGGAATAGATTTTGATGAAACATATGCACCTGTTCCAAGATTGGAAGCTATCAGGTTATTCTTGGCACATGCTGCATATAAAAACTTCAAGGTATATCAAATGGATGTCAAGAGTGCATTTCGAATGGCATTCTAGAGGAGGAAGTGTATGTTCAAAGAACCTCCTGGATTTGAAGTTAAAGATCAAGAAGATAAAGTGTATAGACTCAACAAAGCACTTTATGGTTTGAAACAAGCACCAAGAGCATGGTATGAGACTTTATCTCAATTCTTGGTGGACAATGGTGTTACAAAAGGCACCATTGATAAGACTCTTTTCGTAATCAATGAGAAGGACAAAGACCACTGCCGGGTACAGATTTATGTTGATGACATAATCTTTGGTTCTGAAAAATGAATTGCTATGTGAAAAGTTTGCAAATCTAATAAAGAGCAAATTCCAAATGAGTATGATGGGAGAAATGAACTAATTTTGGGATTTCAAGTTAAATGTGATGAAAGATGGAATCTTCATTCATCAAACCAAGTACACCAAGTCTTGTCAAGAATTTTGGTATGGAAAATAGCACCAAGATATCAAGTCCTATGAGTACAAATATCAGATTGGATGAAGATAAAGATGGCAAAGATGTTGATCAGACCTTATACAGAAGGATGATAGGCAGTCTGATGTACCTTACTGCCAACAGACCTGATATATCCTTTGATGTAGGTGTTTGTGCCAGATTTCAATCCAAACCTAAAGAAAGTCATTTAGGTGCAGTCAAAAGAGTTCTCAAGTACCTAAAAGAGACTTTGGGAGTAGGGATATGGTATTCCAAGGATGGAAGCTTCAAAGTTATATCCTACTCAGATTCTGATTATGCTGGATGCAAGATTGATAGAAAAAGCACCACAGGAACATGTCAGTTAATGGGAAATAGACTGGTTTCCTGGTTTAGCAAGAAACAGAACTCAATATCAACTTCCACTGCTGAAGCTGAATACATTGCTGCTGGAAGTTGATGTGCACAAGTACTTTGGCTAAGACAACAATTAATGGATTATGGAATTGAAGAAAAAGAAATTCCAATCATGTGTGACAACACAAGTGCAATTGCAATCACAGAAAATCATGTTTTGCACTCAAGAACCAAGCATATTGATGTGAGACATCATTTTATAAGAGATCATGTTGAGAATAAAGATGTGGTGGTTCTCTACATCCCTACTGAAGATCAACTTGCTGATATTTTCACTAAACCACTGGATAGTGAAAGATTTGCTAAACTAAGGACTGAACTTGGAATTATTAAAGTTGACTGATAATCAGCAATGTACTAGAATTCACCAAGGGGATTAGTCTTTGCTATGTTGGGTGAGCTCACATAGCAGATTAGTCATTGGTTTCAACAATTCCATGTACTTATGTTTGGACAATTGAGCAAGTGAGGTTGCCAAGGGCATTGGTCTTTGTCATGTTGGGTGAGCTCACTTGACAGATCAGTCATTGGTATTAAACTTCATCTTGTATTATCAATTGAACAAAACAAGAAGGAATCGGAGATCAACAGAGTCACCCTGTCACAAAGAGGCTCGAGGGCATATTTGTCGAAGAACTCACCGAGCCAACCTCGCTTGATGACAAGGTCGTTTGAGAATACGTTATTCAGTCAAATTCATTAAAGTTAAAAAGTAGATTGGCGGGATATTTATTCTATCATTTATAACCACAGTTACACGATCTAACGGTTACAAACGTTATGGAGAAGTAATGGGCCACGTGTCAAGTTAGCATTCACTCAGATTAATCATGGTTAAATGCACAAAGACGTGCATCGACGATTTCACCGTGCATTTGCCTATATATGCACAGACTATTACACAGAGGCTTCTACAAAAATCTCAGATTGATTTTCACTGTATTTACACAGTGTGAACATAGATTTACAAGCTATCTTCTTCATCTTTTTCTTTTAACAATGGCGGAAAAGGATGATGTTCAAATCGGAACAAGCCAAAGTGTATGAGGTTTTGTTGTTGATGCTAACAAAATAGATTTAGCTATAAATATTGGTCGAAGGATAAGGAGATATGAGGGCTTGGAGAACATACTGAATATAAGATTGGAAACAATCTCTTATACAAATGTTGTCAATTTCTGGAGAAACATTGTAGTAAGAGAAGGAAGAGAAGTTTTTAACACCACTATAAATGCACAGGAGATTGAAGTTTCCCCAAACCTACTGAGGGAAGTGTTTGGTTTTGCAGAAGTAATAGATGCTCCTGTAAATCCTGAGGAAATGGGATTGTCAAAGATTGATTTTGTTGACAAAATCAAAAACAATGAAGCCATCAAATCAATTCCAGCCATCAATGTGAAACATATTGGTTATGAATACAACCTGCTGAGCAAAATCATTGCTAAGAATATCTTAGGCCTCGTTGGAAGCATGGATACTCTATCAGGACCCAAAATAGAACTTATGATGATTATTTGCAGAAATATGAAGTTTGATTGGGCTTCATATTTCATTCATTACATGAAGAAGGTTGCCAAGGAAGAGAAAGAGGGGAAAGGGTAATCCAAGGCCTTACCCCTAGGATTAATGGTTCAGGCCCTGCTGAATCATTTGGAGATTCCTGATGTTGCACATGAGAAGATAAACCAATCCAGATACAAGAAAGAAATCAACTATCCTATCCCTGGATTGGATGATGATGAAGAAGATGTTGCTAAGGCTGCTGAGAGTGATGATGGTGGAGATGATGGTGATACTGGTGGTGAGCAGGTTAAGAAAGTTGTTAAACCTGCTGCATCAAAGAAGACTACTGAGAAGAGAAAGGCTGCTAACACAAGAAAGATAACAAAGATGTTAAAGCCTAAGAGGACAAAGAAGCAAACAACACAGACTACTGAGTCTGCTGAGGGTCCAGCTGAAATTGAGGTTACTGACCCTACCGTAGTTGCTAAGAAGACTGTTGCTGAAATTCTGAGGGAGCAACAGAAGGAAGCCAGTAGAAAGAGAAAGTCTACTGTAATTGAGATTGAAGATGAGCCCCCTTCCAAAAGAATGAAGGAGATTGCCAAGAAGAAGAAGAAATATGGCAAGGGGAAACAATTGAAAGTTTTGGAGGCTCAAAGGGAACAGGAAGAGGAAGCAGTAGAAGAAGAAGTAGGTGAGGCTATTGAGGCTGAACCTTTAACCATTATAAAGCATATTGAGGATGTGGAGGTTGTTGTTGAGCAATCTGCTGAAGCTACAGAATCCTCACCTGTTAAGGCTACTGAGCCTACTGAATCTACACAAGTTGTTGTTGAGCAACTTGTTGAAGAAACACAGCAGACTACTGAGTCTACACCTACTGTGGAAGTGGAGAAATTAGTACAAGACCCTGCAATTCCTGCAATAGTTTAGGGCGAAGAACAGTCTGATGTTAACCCTGCTGATGAGCATATAAGTCAGAGGGAAGAAAGTGTGGTGCAGATGGAGGTAGTAGGCACAAATGTACCACCAGAGCAACCTACTGACCTACATGCATCAATTGAAGAAACTTTGAGCTTACTTGTTGGGACCTTTGAAGATCAGCAAGGTGTTGAATCTACCCCCAGAAAGCCAACTATGCCATATGAGAAGGCATCCAAGAAGGACAGAGTAGATCCTAACTTCAGAAAAGTGCAAAATTATTTCCAATGGAAGTTTGGATTCTACAAGAGACAGAAACCAGCTGCTGATCCAATGAGTGGATTTGAAGAATGGGAATTTGATCAGCTAGGTGTGGACAACATATTGTACTTAATAGATACAGCCATGCTGCAATCTAGGCTGATGGATGTATTGGATGAAGGAAAGAAAAGTGGAGCAATAATGTTCATAGATCCCAAGTACACACCTGATAGTGATTCATCTGATTCTGATGACAATCATCCCTCCGGTCCAGGAGAAACCAGTGGAACTGCTATGTTCACTGAACCAAGGGTAGAGCAAGATCATCACGATCTTTGGTCAATCCACAGAGGAACAACAAACTGGACAGATGGATGAGGATGTGGAACATCTTACCGTGGATGATATTGAGGCACAAATCAATGAAGGGATAACCATTGGTGCAAACAGAATGGTTGGTGAGATAGATCTCTTATTTGTTGAAGAACCTGCTGAGCATGTTGATGATCAGCAGACTGTGGATTCAGGTGAAGAAAGGATTACTGATCATACTGAACCAAATGTCAGCTCTGAAGATTCCATTCAATATCAAAACTGGGTTGACACTGAAAGCACTCTAACCAACACTGCAAATCTTCTGAGAAGGATTGGTGATATTGGGCAATTTCAACAAGAAAATATGGATATATTCCCTGATCAGATTATTGTGGCACAAATTGCACAAGAACCAAGACAAGAATTGGAGGTACAGGTTCTTTGAGGATCAAACAAAGACTCACACACAAAGTTGGAATAGGAGGTACATGTCGCCGAAGTTACAAACAAAGACTCGCACACAAAGTTGGAACAGGAGGTACAGGCTGCTGAGTTACAAACAACACTTGGACAAAGGTTGGAACAAACTTTGGGTTTGGAGGAAACCCTCGCTTTGTTGTTGAAGAGGTCACTGTAGAGAGCTCATTGGAGAGAAGACCATTGTAGGTAAAGATGGTCAGCAGACTGCTGTTGTTGATGATGAGCAGCTGCTGGACTATGACTATAGTGATGAGGAGTTCCAAATGCCTGAAGAAGAAAATGTTGATATTGAACCTCAACAGGCATTTGTTCCAATTCTTGAAGAACCAGCTCTTGATCCTATTCTGGAGGAATGTCAAGGACAAAACCCTGCTGGACTGGATATGAGTTTTGCAGTGGTTATCAGCAGACATAGGCCACAATACGATGTATAAGAGCCTGCTGATGGAGCTGATGGAGGAATGGCTGGTGGGGTACCAGCACATGTCATGGAAGAGTTGAGGACAGTAAGAAATGACATTACAAATCTAAGAACTCAACTTGACAGACAAGGGCATAGATTTGATGATCTGATCAATTTGGTGGAAAATAGAGGGAGGACTACAGAAACAGTTGCCTCCAACATTTCCTCAAATCAATATGCTCTTGCAGACCTTACCCTGGAAGTGAAAGGAATCAAGCAAAGTAATACACTGAAAGACAAGTTTTTGAAATACCAATTTATTTCCATCCATCAAAAACTTGACAAGCTTGCTGAGACACCTAAGCCTGCTGAGGCTGCTGGAACATCTCAATCTGCTGGATTGGATCCTAAGCTTACTGAAAGGATCAATCTCCTGGAGCAGACTTTTCAATCAAGCATTACTGCAGCTTGATACAAGAACCGAAATAATAGAGGACAATCGAGCAACTGGTTATCACACAGAGAGAGTGTTCATGGCCTGGCCCTTTGTCCCGTTTGTTGATGATGTCACTAAGGGGAAGAGGGCCAAACAAAGCAAAGTAGCAAAAGAGGTCACCAAGGATTTTTGCTAAAAGAAATGGGAGAATGATGCTAATGCATTCAGTGAACTCAGACTGCAGATTTCCACTTACTCGATGATCTCCTTAAACAATACAAGAATGAGTACTACAACAGAAGGAAACCTTATCATGACAAGGGATTTCATGAAGGTTTGAACTCATTTTTGGGCTTAAAGTTTTGTGAAGCAAGAGTTAAAGACTTGAGGGAAAATTACAGAGGTGGAAGAGGTGGAAAAAGTGGTAGAGGTGAAAGAAGTTTACCTATCACAAAAGCAAAGGACTCACTTGATGAATTCAAGGAACTTTACATGAAATTAGGTTTCAGAGTCAATCAAATCAATCTCATCCTACCTGAAGCATGGAAGTGGTGGAAAGAAGTGAATCCTTATATTGACATCACTCTGATTGAGAATGAATGGATGAGAGACATGATAGAAGAGATAAGAGTCTACCAAGAGCAAGTGGAGAAGGCTAGACAAGATAGAGAAAGAAGACAGTAGATCTGCATACTTAATCTGTTTTATCTTTGCTGTATCTAGACTGTAATACTTTGAACAAATGATTATAATGAGAAATGACTGGAACTTGTTCTGTTTTTGTTTTAATCTTTTTGCTTTGCTGTTAGGTGAGGGTAGTGGCATCATCACCAAAAAGGGGGAAATTGTTGGACTTATTTTTAAGTTTTAGTGATGAGTGCCGACTAATCATTATAGAGCAAAGACAAAAAGATGTCTAGATCAAATGTATAGGTTTATTAGAGTTTGATCTTTGTATAGGTTTAATCAGACAAGCACTGTAAAGGTCAGCTGACTTATTTCAGTAGACTAGTCTAGGTCAGTAGGTTAGTTAGGTCAGTAGACTCATCAGGAACCTGTTGAAGACTGAAGGTGAGGGCTCAAACTCAGTTAATGAAGGCTAAGGGATCAAACTTAGTAATTAAAGTCAAGGATATGGAATCAGAATTTAGGGAAGTCTGTGATGACCTAAACTGATTACATATACCTTGTGTACAAGGTCAAGTTCCTTAAGTTGGATGGTGATTGGAACATAGTTATAAGCAAAAAGGTGTAATCTAACTTCATAAATAAAAGTTAGATAAAAGACAGTTAGCAAAATATAGTTCAAATAGATCGATAGGTATCTCAAGAGATCGATGAACCTCATTGATATATGTACCTCGGTTAATTCAAGATTACATTGGAAGAAAACAAGGATAAGGACAGCTAACTACCTCTATTTATCAAACAAATCAATGGTAGAGATTAAAGGAACGTTGGGATGATTCAGAATTTTATCCAATGGATACAAGTCAAAGATGGACAGATCGCATTAATCGTCAAAAAGGAATCTGACTGTGTCAGTCCTATGAATAGTGACAGAAAGCAAGTAAAATAGGACAAAGCCAGGAACGGCTATGTTTGAATTTCAAATACAAGTCACATGGACTCCTACCTATAAATAGAGGACCTCCAACTCAGAAAAAGAAGGATGAAAAATTAAGAAAATACAAGAGACAATTCTGAGCTGCATTTTATCACCCTACTGAACCCTACTAAGCTTAAGGATACTGATCCAGATAAATTCTTCAAGTGTATTCTGTATTCAAGCTACATCAATTTTACACACTTGAAGACTGCAAACTGCTGATTATATCATCCTATTCAAGTCTTTGCAATCAATCATTTACTTGATTCATTCTTTATTTTACAAAGAACTCAATGAAGACAAAGAAGCACTTTTGTGTGAAAGATCATTGTTTGTGGTGGAGCTGGTGAAGAGGCAATCCTACCCTTCAAGGACCAAGTGGAAGACTTTGGAGCAAAGAATCCTACCTGCTCCTAGTTTTCAGTTTGTGAAGCCATAGTTATTGGTGAAGGACAAGCAACATAGGAATCTTTGTAACAACTACATCAAAGATCTCTAGTGATTTACCTCCAACATCATAGGAGAAGAGTGGACTGACAGGATTACACAACCTGGAACCACTATAAAATCTGCCTACTTACTTTCTGCATTTATATTCTGCATTTAGTTTATCAAGCACATCACCTTACTGAATCTAGCAACTGAACTCACACACATACACTACTGAGTATCTAATACTTGGTGTCATATTTAACAACAAGTATTAAGGCTTAATTTTTTATATAATTCCACTGCACAAATTCAGTAAACTCAACTGCCAAGAGACTCATCTGTATCAAGAGAGGCTATCAAGTGTCACAGATCATCTTGAGGTATCATCAGTCACTCTTGGTTGCTGAATTTGTTAACTCCAAAAGTTTTTAAGTGTTAATTTAATCACCCCCCTCTAAACTTAACCAAATCCTTTTCAAGGGACCAATATAAACCATACTCCCAATACTTACTGGGTGGATCGAAATTCTGATCTAGTTTAGTAGTGTTTTAGTGTTATCACCAACAACCGATGTTGGATGTGGTCTAATTTTAATCAGTTAGTAACTACCTTGAGTAACGTACTTCAAGGTTCAAGGTTTTGCTATTCATGGACTCTATCAGAAAGGATGCAACAGTATAATTGTCCCTTCCCGATTACAAGAATCCTATATTTAACCTTTATACACAATAGCTTAAAAGATATATCACGAATGGTCATTGACCGAACGTATGCGCGAAATTCCCAGTCTTACCTTCAAGCACCGTGTGCTAAATGCTTTTATTTATGGAAGTGGGGTGAACCGAATCCAAACCTTATCCGTAAATACCAAAGCATATTCTAGGTAGACTTATCGGTCTTACATTTCAATGTAGACCGTTATTTCACTTCCAATATCTTTATTGAGTTAATCAGTGTATTGTAGCACATCTAAAACTATGTAAGGCAATTTAACGGTTTCTCACTTAGTGAGAGCATATCACAATAAGGCAGGCTGAGCATCAGTCTCGAGGACTATGAATGGCCTATTCCGAGTATAGAATACTCTATCTCTGTTGAAAACAGAGAAACCTCAAAATATTTTGGATAAACTTTCCGGAGTGTTTGAATAGTTATCAGACAAGAAGTCACTACTCGGAAGCTCCTACTAGCTTGTATCTTTCATCAGACCCCCAAAGTTCATCATGAACAAGCTATGTTACTTAATTATAACCATTATCCATTCCCGATTGAAAGGAAACTTAGTCATTGAACCTTTGAGACAATATAACCAGACTGGGAGAAAGGAATCACCCTGAGCCAGTCTTCAGGTCTTGTCTTTTAGGGACTATGCACTAACTATGGAATATGAAGAAGCGTTTATCTAAATATCGAAACCAATTGCTTTTAGTAGTTCTTAAGATGTGTTTTATATACATATTTCAGCAGTTGTAAGTGGTTTTGACTTTATCCAACAAAATTCCAACTCTTGGATTCGTACTACAAATGGTATATTCACTTTCTATTCGACAAACAAATTATCGAATAGAAGGTAAATCCATTCGTTCCAACGAATCTTAAACCGAAAATAAATTTTCCGCGATATCCAAGGATTGAATCCAAGATTCATTTCCTTATATCACTCCCACTATTCTAGCTAAAATTAACTGCCCGTTGTTTACTCTTTTAATCGTTAAATGCACTGCTACCTTGTTCTTCCAAAGAACATAGCTCGAGAAAATCGCCAAAGATTCATAGGTTGGTGATCCAATATCACTGTCCTTATCCTATGATTTTCAGTTAATTAATTTTCGGTTCAGCCTTAAAGTTTTCTCAGTTTAGATGACTAACACTTTTAGACATATTCTACCATTCTTTCCGTGAATGGAAACAGTCTTGAACCAGCAGTTCGTTTGAGTAGACACTACTCTAGAACCGTGGGATGTCTCTTTCGAGTGTTACACGTCGGGACTTCTCGGATTGTCTAATATACCAGAAAAAAAAACAAATCATAACATTAAAGCTCCCACTAGTTTATCGGTTCCAAATACCGTCTAACGAGCAATGCTTTATTTTTTATGATTTTCTGATTTTTTCTATTAGAAAATCTTTCGAACATAGTTCCAATGTTTCCAGAAAAAACAACAAATCATAGAACTCCCACTAGTTCATCGATTCCAAATATCGTCCAACTAGCGACATTTCATGACTTCCCGGTTTTTCAATTAGAACGGTTACGTGTGTAGTCAGTTACACTTTTCTAATGTTCTAGAAAAACAACAAATCATAAAGCTCCCACTAGTTCATCGATTCCAAATATCGTCCAACTAGTAACACTTCATGATTTTCCGATTTTTCAATTAGAAAATTACTCGTGTAATTACTACACACTCAAAATTCACTAGAAGAATTTCAAAGTCCGAAATCACATTTGATCAAACTAAGTTTGTCTTCCATTTGACACGAATGACACTAGTGACATACACATATGTCACTCCACTGTTTTTAAAAGTCTTAAGAGAAAATATCTCTTTCAAAAAATAATTGCATTATCGATTAACTAGTTCAACGTCCTAGTTACTTTCCACTTTTTAAAGAAGTCAATACTAGTTCAACCCTAATTTTATAGTATTGGGGGCGTGTTTTGTGTCTTGGTAATTATTAAGGAATTAATTTTCATGATAATTATAAGACATGTGATTAATTATTTATTTGTTAAATAATTAATTAAGTAAAATATGTTAGATTGATCCTTAAATATTCTAGATTATTCTAGAAGTATCTTTTATGGAAAAGGATTATTATAATTGATTTTGTATTAATTATTAAATCCTTGGAGGACAAGGATTTCTCTCATATATAAAGAGAGTTCTCCTAAGCCTTTTATCAACACATAATACGCATACATACACACAAAATAAGCTAAGGAATTCGGCCAAAGCTTAGGGTTTGAGTTGGGAAGATCTTCGGGATTTTCCGGGTAGCATATCAAGGAGGTCTAGCATCAAGAATCGGCTTCCACCGGTTGTTGCTACACATCGGAAGACTATGGCTTCTCGATTCTCGGATCTCGGCTTATTCTTTGGATCTCGGCTTATCTTTTGATTGGTAAGTAGATCTAACCTTCTTGTAGGTAGATCTTAAATTATGTGCTTTAATGTTTTATTGATCGTGATCCTTGTTATTCCGCTGCGGATCTAGATCCGTCCGGCGATATTACATCCAACAAGTGGTATCGGAGACTCCGATCTATAAATTAAAGTATATAATTGATAGGTCTCGTAGTGGATTTGCATGATTAGATTGCATTGTTTTTCGTTTTTTTAAAAAATTTGAAAATTTTCATGATGAAGAATGCTTTGATATGTTGTGGTGAAGAGATGGATTGGGGTTGGTATTGTTTACCCGTTACATCTATTTGGTAGCTCTTTTGAATAGTATCAATTGAGCATAAGTTGATGTAATTTTAAATTTCCTAGAAATAGATCTGTTTTATTGCTGTTCGGTTTTTCTGTTTTTTCCGTTGATTGAGCCGTTGAAACAACAATCCCTCCAGTCAGAATAAAGATCAAAAGTTGATGAATAAGCCCTAAAAATTTGGTGTCGATCGGAGTCCGTCTCGATATCCGATAGCTGCAATAAAGTTACTGCTGTAACAGAAAATCACAGCAGCCATATAAACCCTAGCTGTGAGTTCGACGAATTTCTGGAAGTGTTTGGAATGCTGAGACAAAGATCCGACCGTTCAGATTGACTAAAATGGAGTTATGAACAAGACCTAAAAATTTCAGGTCGATCGGGTTTTGTCTCGATGCCCGATCGGCTCAAGGAAGACACTGCTGCGCCGTAGTTTTTAAACAGATGCAGCAGTTGGATCGGCGGATTTCTGGAGAAAATTGGCCCAGCGAAACTCAGATCCAACTGTCCATATTGAAGCAGGAGGAGTGAAGAACAGGCCCACAAAGTTTCGTGTCAATCAGAGTTCGTTTGGATGCCCGATCATCGATGAAACGATCAGTAGCAGATTGTATTAGAAACTAGTAAACCCTAGTTAGGGTTTATTTATTTATTTCTAATAGGTTAAATACGGGGGTAACAACGATCCATCTCGGTGTTTTATTTTCCGTAATTTGCGTGTATGATCGTGATTTTGTGTTTAACCGGAAAATTGCCATGACATGCATATCATGAATTCCACTCCATATGCATACATGTAGCTATTTAATTCTGGATAATTAATTAGGCATGTATTCAACTCGATTAACTAGTTTAAGTTTTAATTAATTGTTGTGGAAATTAATTATTAGAAACTAATTATATAACCGAGGAACCGGGTTTGGTCAATCGTTACGTTTTTCGGTGATGGATTCTCGGTGAATCCCACCTTAATTTGTTATGTAGAGTCTACGGGAAAGTTTGACAATTTAAGAAATCGGAAAATCATGATACATGGGTTCGAAAATGGTCTAACCATGGTTGGGTAATTTCAACTGAGCTACGGCTCGATCGACTCACCCTCCGCGTGTGACGTTTGCACGGGGGTTCGGCAAGACTTAGCATATCCGACAAGCCTTTACGGCTAAAAGGGGCTTCTCTTAGCCGGATCCGACCGACAATCACATATGTTCCAATGAATAAGACGGGTAGGCTTGCCTACATCACCGACAGCTTTCGGGTACATGATTTGTTGTTTCTTAAAATATTGTCAAGTCCAAAACCGCATTCAGTAAACCCACCACTTTTTCAAAATATTGAGTGGGAGCGGGGAAGGCGACAGCCAACCCCACGGCCTCTACTATAGATGCAAGCAAGTGAGAGAATGGTGACACCTCGTGCTGCTTTGATTTCGGCCCCCTTCGGATGGTGTTCACCGCTATCAAAATTCAAGGCTTGGTCTCCGAAAGGATAGGATCATGAGGACTCGCCGGTCATCGACACGCCTCTACGTAGGCATACTCGGGCGTGCTTAAAGGTCCGATATAGTAGGTCACACTCATCAGGATATTTTAGGAAATATGTTGGCTGAAAAAGGAAGGTAATCGACGATTAATGTATGGGATGTACGATTCCCATGAGATGTTTGATTCTCAAAGTTTAATCATCGAGAGAGATTGTCTAAGTTTAACCGTCATCATGCTGATACCGACCCCCTAAGCAGCGGTACGATGTGAGGTTAAATCCTTGGAATGGTAGGATAGACTTTTACAGTTTATAATTCCTAAAATTTATCTAGTCGTGTATGTATGATTTTTTTCTTTCAATTTTGTTTACAACTATCATCTCTAGGTTACTAAACTGCTAGTTTAATGACTTCGTTAAAAGTGGAAAGTAACAAGAACGTTAAACTCATTGAAGATTGCAATTAAATTTCGGAAGATATATTCCTTTTGAGCCTTTAAATCTTAAGTGACATAGTATAGGTATGTCACTACTGTCACTCGTGTTGACCGAGAGACGCACTTAGTTCAAAGATGATGTAGGACTATATAAAATTCTATTAGTGAATTTTAATTGTGTGAGTAATCACACAAGAAATTTCTAATTGACAAATTGGAAAATCATAAATAAAGTGTTGCTAGTTAGACGGTATTTGGAACCGATAAACTAGTGGGAGTTTTTACCTTATGATTTGTTGATTTATTAAAAAAAATCAAATAGTCCAAACGAGTAACACTATCATTAGACATCCCACAGTTCACGAGTAGTGTCTACTCAAATGAACTGCTAGTTCAAGACTGTTTCCATATAAGGAAATTCAAGAATGGGAAAGAATGTCTATACGTGTTAGTCATCTAAACTAAGTAGTTTTAAGGCTAATCCGGAATATTATTAAATGGAAAATCAGAGGATAAGGAAAGTGATTTCGGATCACTAACCAATGCATCATTAACGATTTCCTCGAAAGCTAAGTTCATTGGAAGAACAAGGTAGCTATGCATTAAATGATAAATAGAGTAGACAACGGGTAGTTATTTCAGCTAGAATAGTGCGAGTGATATAAGGAAATGAATTTCAGATTCAATCCTTGAATATCACAGAAAATTTATTTTCTGTTTTAAGATTCGTTGGAACGAATGGATTCACTTTCAATTCGATAATAAGTTTGTCTTATAGAAAGTGAATATGACATTTGTAGCACGAATCCAAGACTCGGACTTTTGTTTGATAAAGTCAGAACCACTAAGAAATGCTGAAAAGGTATATGTAACACATCTTAAACTATTAATGGCAAGAGGTTTCCGTATTTAGATAACCACTTCTTCATACTCTATTAATTAGGTCATATTTCCTAAAGACAAGATCTGAAGACTGGCTTAGGGTGATTCCTATCTCCCAGTCAAGGAACATTATCTCAAAAGGAACAATGACTATGCTTCCTTTCAATCGGGAATAGGTAATAGATTTAAAGAAGTAACATAGCTTGTTCACAATGACCTTCGGGGTCTTGTGAAAGATACAAGTTAGAAGGAGCTTCTGAGTAGTGACATCTCGTCAGACAACTACTCAGAACGCCAGTAAGATTACCTAAAATATTTAGAGGTATCTCTGATTTCACCAGAGATAGAGTATTCCATGCTCAGTAATAGGCCATAGCATAGTCTTGGGACTGATGCTCGGCCTGCCTCCCAGTGGAATTTATCCATTGAGCGATAACACCATAAATTTGCCTCAAATAGTTATTAATGTGCTACAATACACTGCTTAACTCATTTAAGATATTGGTTGCGAAATAACGGTTTACACTATCATGTAAAACTGAGAAGTCTACCTAGAAGATGCTTACAAATTTCTGGATAATGAGTGAATCCGGTTCACCCCACTTCCGTCAATATAGGCATTTAGAACTTAGTGCTTGAAGGTAGGACTGGAAATTTTGCGTACACGTTCAGAAGATGACTGTTCATGCAATATCTCATACGTTGAGTAAAGGTTGGTTATAGGATTCTTAAGATTAGAAAGTGACGGTTATACCGTCAAAACCCCTTCTGAAAGGGTCTTTGAATAACAACCTTGGACTTTGGAGTACGGTTACTCAAGGTAGTTACTAACTGATTAGATCAGACCATGTCCAACATTGGTTGTTGGTGATAACACTAATAATTACTACTAGATAATAATATCAATCCACCAAGAACGCAATGGGAGTATGGTTTAACCATTACCTATTGCGGTTTTCGGAAGACTTTGCAGTTTACAGAGGTGATTGATAACCTATGGTTCCTTGCGGGCTGTATAGGATTCTGATCAATAGAGGTTGGTTTAAAAGGCATAACCCTGTGAATGGATTTTTGGTACTCCAGTTCTGTTCACACTCTAGTAGAACCGCCTTAGTGTCTCAGGCCCAGTGGGAGTAATTGGATCTACATGATAAGAGTCGAATGAATAGAAATTTTAACTTTGGGTACAAAGCTGAGTGGTCTAGGGGTGATTCCCTAACAAGTAGAGAGTTAACCAGACCATGAACTCCCTCACCACTCGGTCTTGTTTGATTCCGTTAGAAAGCAGAAAATAGGGGTGATTCCCTAAGACTTTCTTGCCGAACAAAAGGAATCTGAATTCATTCGGAACAGATGGGTTTTAGCTAAGTATAAATGCATGAATTCGTTAGAAATCAGGAAATAGGGGTAACTCCATGAGACTTTCTTGCCAATCAAACGGAATTTGAATTGATTCAGGAACCAAGGCTTATATCCTTTAAGGATCAAAGCGAACCTCTAGGTCATTTAAAATTAACATATTTCAAGTATGTGGACTTGACCAGAATATTGATAAGTCTTTCATAGACTGGATGTCAGTATTGGTAAAGTAGTATATACATTAGTGTTCATGAATGGTAATACTGAAACAGTTGGAAACAACATGGGTGTGTTATCTGAAGTCGGAAACTGACATGCCAAGATTCTCTTTATGAATGAATCGGACTACATTCTAAAGGATTTGATTTGGTCAAATTCCCGAGAATATGTGACTGGCAATCCCATCTATCCTAATGGTTAAGATGATTTTGCATATCGGTATGCAACATTCAACAAAGTAGTCCTACCCTACCTCTCACGGAATGCTTCTCTAAACCTGAGGATGAATAGAAAATAGGATAGACTCTCTTTTGATAAGAGAAAGTCAGGTAATTACAAGTTAATCGAATCTTGGATTCAAGTATTAAATAGCAAGTTTAGTACGTCCTTAAGTATCTTTGGAGAACGAGGAATAATATGCTAGTATATTGGGTGAGTACCACCTGATTAGATGGACCGGCGACGTATCGATCCCAAAGATCATCTCGAGCTGACAAACTAACGGATCAGTATACTAAGTCGCGTGGCATTTAGATGTTGCATACTCACCGAGTCACTGACCGACCCTGCGGCGGCACACTCGGATTGTATTTTGACATCTAAATGGTTTGATGCACTTGGCGGGTACAGAATTGAGGGATATATCTCATTTGCTTTTAGAGCAAGTGGGAGAATGTTGTGTATAAAGGGTATGCTCTAAACAATTAATCACTTGCCTTTCGTGCAAGTGGGAGATTGTTAGGTGTAGTGCTCGAAAGACAATTTATGTAAATGTTTTTGACAGGATTTATAATTCATCTTAATATTTGCATTTATGTTTATATTAATACACTGCTGAAAACCCTAAGTATATCGGTATGTAATCACATAACTCAGTGTATGGCATACACATGAGGATTGAGTTAGTGATGGTATGCTTAAAACTATTTAGTCCGTGGTGAATTTAATCAGAGTATGGGTCTCATGATTAACATACCAATAATGCGCCCAGAACACTTAACGGTGTGACCGTCTTATCCGGACCGTCGGTATAAGGTACCTAGTGGGGCATTTATAAATGATGTCTATCAAATAGGACTGGACCGATTTGATTTGAATTCTCGATATAATTCTATGATCGAGAAATATTATTCAAATCACAAAATGATCATGTATGGATGAATCTCAATCCTGATGTGATCACAGTCTACTGCTTGGTTCAAAGTAGGGTTTGATGTGTTAGGTAAGGATCACTTGGATACATGTGATTTGAACACTTCTCGTTGGCTCTATTCTGGAATGAGTGAGTAGTCTGTGACTTCATAGCTATGGAATCCATTCGCTCCAGCCGTGGAAGTAGACAGATGAGCCTCCTTATTTGTTAATCCTAAAAACTGATCGATGGGCCCAGTTCATATTATATTAGTTATGAACTAATTGATCACTAGGGGTTAATGGTAAATAAGGATAAGATGTTTTGAGAAGGGTTTACGGAAATATCCCGAATCAAAACGAACAGTCTATGGAGGATTAGTCTATATGTAATGTTTATCAATGGACGCTTTTACTCAATGATTAGAGTGTAAGTATATATCTATAATCGATAGAGTTTAGTTTAAGGTTTATGGTGGCGTAATCCCGGAATTAATAGATTGAATAAGAATTGTTCTGTTCGATGAATAATTTTATTGTAGCTACTGGTTATAGGTCCATGGTCCCCGATGTGGCTCCTAAAATGCATATGTTTCTTGACGTTGGGCCTCAATAATAATTAAGTAGTTGGACTATTTAATTGATGGGCGATTTATTATTTATTGGACTAAATAATAAAATACATGAAAAAACATTTTTCGTGGACTGGGCCCATTATGTGAAATTTCGTGTGAACCCTAATTTTCTACTATTGGGGGCGTGTTTTGTGTCTTGGTAATTATTAAGGAATTAGTTTTATTGATAATTATAAGACATGTGATTAATTATTTATTTGTTAAATAATTAATTAAGGAAAATATGTTAGATTGATCCTTAAATATTCTACATTTATTCTAGATTATTCTAGGAGTATCTTTTATGGAAAAGGATGATTATAATTGATTTTATATTAATTAAATCTTTGGAGGACAAGAATTTATCTCCTATATAAAGATAGTTCTCCTAAGCCTTTTATCAACACATAATACGCATACATACACACAAAATAAGCTAAGGAATTCGGCCAAAGCTTTGGGTTTGAGTTGGGAAGATCTTCGGGATTTTCCGGGTAGCATATCAAGGAGGCCAAGCATCAAGAATCGGCTTCCACCGGTTGTTGCTTGGAGATACACATCGGAAGACTATGGCTTCTCGATTCTCGGATCTCGGCTTATTCTTTGGATCTCGGCTTATCTTTTGAATGGTAAGTATATCTAACCTTCTTGTAGGTAGATCTTAAATTATGTGCTTTAATGTTATATTGATCGTGATCCTTGTTATTCCACTGCGTAATCGGGCGGATCTAGATCCATCCGGCAATATTACATCCAACACTTCCATGTATTAGTGTATTCTGTATTTAATCTTTCTAATTCAATCATACCCGTAAGATATCATATATCTAAGAGTTGACTAGAGCTTAGATAGATTTATCTCATCTTACTTGCTTAGAATGGAGACTTCGATAAGCTCTCTTACTTAAGCACATGCCCTAACTTCCTTTTAATCTTTTATGCAATCGTAAATATTTCTTTAATGTAGGCTTCATAAGACTTAAGAAAAATCACAAAAGTTATGTCTATAATTTCCTTTCATAAAGAAAATACATTGTTCATTAGATAGTTTATTTAGCCTTTTGAATCATATTCAAAATAGGAACTATTTAATTAACCTTCAAGAAATGATTAAAGAAATAAGTCGATAATTAAATCTTACAATTTTGAAAATTACCTTTCTAAAATTCGATGTGGTCATTCTCATCCAACGTTTGAATTAATTGTCATCGTATGACAGAATAATCATATTTGATCGTATCCAGTATATGATTAATTCGTTGAAACTTATTTCAAGTAATTTAATCATATCACGAGCTTCCGTTTTTCAATAATAATTTACGTCTTAGAGCACTACATCGAATATGTAGTCTCTTTGTCTCTAACCACTATAACGAAGTTGCCGTGTCATCGCTTAATTTAAAAGGACTAAAATTACTTAACCATACTTGAGAACGTTTCTCAAAAGGTAACAGTCATTAATTTGGTTTCAATAATCGAGAATAAAAACATTGAAATAAAGCTTGCTAAAAATCTACAACCCAAAAGAAAGATAAAAGAGTGTTGTTATTTATAAATGCAAAATCAAAAAATGGTCTTTTGGTTTATGATTTTGCTCCCACTAGTCAACTACTCTCAATTGACTTTCAAGAATTTTTCAAATATTTTTTAGTGGCCAAGATCCCATCTAGTTCCTCCGATTCCCGATGAGGGCCGTTCAACCGGAATAATTCTAAGGGTAGGTAACACTTTACTAATCACATCTCAATGTGACTTTTGGTGGTTGACTAGTCAACTCTTTGACACTACACATATGTATGTGGTAGCCAACCACTTGTCTCTAAAATAAGACGGTCCTAACAAGTGCCAATCACCGCAATATTCTAGTCAAGTCATAACCCAATATTCGTGAGATCTCATACGATCATAGCTCAATAATAACGATATAGCCAAGGTAGGTCAACTCCCGATGAGGGCCGATCAGTTGGATCCGAACAAGGGCTCATCACCGTCATTATAATATTGGGAGACAAAATTCCGACTTATTTTTTGTTATGGGAGTAATTTTAAATTAATTCACTTAATTAATTACGGTCTCATCAAATATATCTATCTCTATAGACATACATCCTATACATTCATCTAGATCGTGTATAGTCATGCATCTATCGTATTATATAAAATAAATTCAAACACAAAATAAATAAATGCGTAAAGTAACCGGTGGATTTTTCATAAGTGCGGTTTCGAATACAAACTGACGAAACCGTGGGTCACAATCTAAGGGTAGCTGCAACCGCCAATAGGATCTTTAATGCGCCATCTCCAACGGCATCTTTATCTTTCTTTGATCTCCATCTTCTACTTCATTCTTTTTACATAACATTCTATCTAATAAAATAAATACACCCCCCGCACACGGGGGGAGCTAACGGGAATGGGATAATGCAGAAAATAAACTAGGCCACGTTATTCATAACGGCCTAGAACAATTTCTAAACCAACGAAAAATAAATCACACACATCTATCCTATTGATCGAGTCCATGATGAATCGGGGTCCATATAATCATATTATCTAACACACCTAATCCATACAATAAAATCTTATAAAAAAGATAAATATTAAAATTACCAACTTGCGTCTTAATTAATCGATTAACGTTTAATCAATTAAATAATTTTATCCAATCAATAAACTAATTAACATTTAATTAATTAAATGATTTTAAAATCGAAATAAAATTAACGATTAATTTTAAAATTATTTCAATTTCAATTTTAATTAATTAGAACTATTCCACAAAAAATCAAAATTAAAAGTAAGTGTCTTTTGTTTCCTAATCAAAATGGATGTTTTTGGTTCCAAAACCAAAAGGCACCAACGTGGGCCCTTTCCAAAATCAAAATTTTGAAAAAGGCCTTGGCCTAGGCCTTGGCCTAGGCCTTTTCCAAAATAAAATATTTTGAAAAGGGCCTGGGCCTATTCCAAACAAAATTTGGAAAGGCCAGTTGCACTATAGTGCCATGTGGCATTCCAATGACCCAAACTATTTGAGTAAATGGTTAGCCACATGACATTAACTAAACAAATAGATATCAATAAACCATAAAAAGTTCACAAAAACAATAAAACACAAAATCGACTTCCACCACACACAACCGGCCGATGCCAGAAACCCTTAGGGGCACCGCCGCCACCGGCATTATTCAGGCATGGGGGCGCCGCTTCGGCAGAGCCACCAAAACCGATCCACCCTTTTTTATTCTTTATTTCATGAATTTAAATCATGCATCTATTATAAATTAATTGCTACGCAAATTAACTAATGCTTATTGCTTAAGCTCGAAGCTCGTTCGGATACCCCTTTTAGGAAATCTACATGGGAACACATCAGAATTTATTATTTTTATTTCCTTTTAACCAGGATTGACTTCGTTTAAGCAACAAGCATAAAAGAAGTAGACAAGAGAATACCATGGTTGATCAAATTGGATGGATGCTTTGTCTACAGTTGAAGTTTCTGCATGGAGCCGCCCAAGCGTTCGGCCTCTACCGGTCATCCACCCGAACAGCCCGCCGGAATCCCATCATGGATTGCTACTAGAAAAAACTCGGTTGCTAGACCGGTCTTTTCTCTCTCTCAAAACTCTCTCTAGGAAGCTCTCATAGTTTATAGTAAATTAGAACTCTTCTAATTGTGATGATACAAAAGAGCTTGACACCCACACAATATTTATAGTGTATATGGTGCCACCTAGTAGAGTAGAGAGGAAGAAAACATTTTACTAGTAAAAGAAGGAAAATAGATATTCCAGATTTATCTCATTAATATCTAATATCTTATAATAATTATTTCTCCAAGATATATATTGACAATATCTTATATTGAATATATCTTTATTATATAACCATAAATCAATTTACACATATGTGCAAATCTATACACATTAATATCTAATATTAATATATAGTAATACTATTAATTCATTTGCACAATCCAAGTGTATCTTATACACTCCAAAATTGCGCCCCATATTGCCATTTAATGGTTTCCGGATTATTCTTAATTAATTAATATAATTCTATGATTAATTAATCCGCAAAATACATGTGTATCATATACACATAATAAAATTTTGATCTATACATCAAATATGTATATTTAATTAATCAACATAATTAATGTCTTGTATTTAATTTAGTCATAATAAATAAATACCACCATATTAATATACTACTATAACACTTTATAGTCAAGATAAACATTCCTTATTTGGTTATCACTATAACCGCATTTTATCCAGCTAGATGTTCTTATATGTGTGACCCGATAGGCTTCCGAATATGTTGGCCGTAAGCACAAAGTGAAATTACGAAAATGCCTCTCATGCTTAACGATCATGAATAGTGTCTAGTAACACGTCCACAACCCCCAATCATCGGAAGAGTCAAATGCAATGACTACTTAATTTCATGTAAAACGGTTACCGTGTAAATAGAATCACATCGCTGTTACAATATCCATACGGTCATATGTCGAGTGTCAAACATCAACGACCGTATTTCATAATCAGGATAACCTACTCTCTCGAAGTAACATATTACTCCGCTTTGCAAAGACTTTTGAGAATAATACATTCCTTATAAGAAGGCCCTTTCGTATATTTACTCCTAATCATAGGATAAGCGATTTGTGGACGAGCAACATGAATCCTACACATGCTTCAGTATCACACCCAATCACTACCGCATGGTCACCCTATGGCTAAGGGAAACCTCAATAGTGTCAAAGTATTACAATCCACACCGTGATTCCATTAAGAATCCGGTCTCAGGATAATTACACAACCGCCACATAGTGCGACGCTTAATAAAGTAAGTGGTTCAGTCTAACATACGCATTCTCTAATACACGTCCACGTACAGTCCAAGTGTTTCAATACATTGATAGATGAGATCTATCCCTACATTCAATAAGATCGAAGACATCAAATGCGTGCTAGTCTAATCTACTATTAATGTCCCTTTTAATAGAAAATGCGACTAGAGACATTTAAGTATCTTACCCTTTAAAGTGAGTCGAGATCTCATCAACCATAATCACTGTTATGATTTCGCTTTCACAGTTTGGCACTAGGTACATTATCATGTATATACAATATCATAACTGGTCTGTTAAATGAACAAATATATAATAACAGAAATCCATTTAATGTATGTACAAACATAAAGAAATAGTAGAAATGATCCGACCACGTCGGATCCGGTCTAACCCAATTGGGTTTAGGACATTATTTCAACAAGACAATCCCCTTATTTGTTAATTCTAGAAACTGATCGATCCGCGGAGTTCATTTTGGTTATGAACTAATTGATCACTAGTGGGTTAATGGTAAATAAGGATAAGATGTAACGAAGAAGGTTTATGGAAACATTACCGCTTCGTTACGGATAGTCTATGGAGGGTTAGTCTATATGTAATGATTATATCAATGGACACTTATTGACTCGACACTTTTAGAATGTCATATCTATAATTAATAGAGTTCGGTTTTGGATTTATGATGACGTAATTATGAAATTAATAAGTTGAATAGAAATGTTTTGTTTGATGAATATTTTGTTCAATTTATTGTATCTATTGGTTATAGGTCCATGGTGCCCAGGTTGGTTCATAACACGCAAGTGAAATCTCGTATTTTGGAACCTCGAAAATAAATTAAATAGTTGTTCTATTTAATATATTCGGTAAATAATATGATAGAAAAGAAATTTTCTATTATTCCATAGCACAAAAATGGCGCCACATGTGTAGAAAATTGGAAATAGAAATTTTCATGAATTATATCACATGTTCAATTTATTATTTATTTGTTAAATAATAATGGATAAATAAGCTAAATTTTATCATTTAATGGTGATCATCTCTTATTTAATGAAGATTATATTTTCTTATATAAAAGATAATTACCTTGTGAAAGAGTTAACTCTTTGTTGACCGGTTATTTCTCTATATAAAGATAGTTCCTCACAAAACAATTCAGAGAAGTCTTTTGCGCCATTTTAGAGAGACAAAGGAAAAAAAAATTGGTTTCTTGCCATAGCCATTGGGATGAAGAAAAACATGGGTTTTTCTTGGAGCATATTCGAGAACGTTCAGAATGCGGAATTGACGTTCACCAGTCGTCGCTTGGGATACAACTCAGAAGATCACAGCTTCTCTTCGGTTGGGTAAATCTTCAAACCATCTTGTAGATTATATTAATTAAATATGTGAATCATGTCATGGTAAAACCGTAAAATGATTAAATTCGTTGCTTCCATTGTGCGTGATTGAGTGTCCTGATCGGTGCTGTAAAACATATCTGATGATCTAAAAATTGAGGAATAGCATGCTCAATCTTGCAAACAACCCCTCACAGTTGCGAGCGCCGGAAATATTTTTAGATCCAGTTTTTCCTGCGTTTCGGATCCTGCTTCGGGTTTCTATATATGCTGCACTAACTCCCTCTATCGGTGAAACCTTTAGGTAGTATTTATTACCAACTTCGAAGGATACTGATCACTTTTTTCTATCTGCCCAACGTTCTAATGGTCTTGAGCTGCTTTAAGCCTTTCTTTTTGCTGACGGTCAAATTATACCCGTAAATGTCATCAATGTTGTCTTTAAATCGAGTTTAATAATATGTATTTTATATTAAATCACATGTTTATATGGATTATTTAATGTTATGTGATTTATAAGATATAAGTTGGTATTTATCTGTTTGTATTATTTAAATATGATTTACTATGCGATAAATATCTATTTTATAGATTGCGATGAATCGGAGGATATCTACTATCGGAGGAAGTAAATCTCAAGAGAAATCAAGGCAGAATCAGATTGCATTAAAGATAAATACCGGAGCAGCACGAAAAGTGGAGTAAGGAACAAGAAAAGCTAGCAAGCCAATCAGAAGGCAATGAGCTCGCTGGCAGCGAGCTGAGGATTCGTTGGGGGCGAGTTCGCAAAATCTCAAGGATCGGCTGGGAGTTATCTCTATGTGTTTTAGGGTTTTCAAATATATCTTTAAGTCGGCCTAAGTCTCTATATAAAGGAGCAGCCACGAATTTTATTAGACACACCTTAGAAAAATACAATTCCACAACATTGGTTCTAGTTTCAATATAAGTTTTCTTTATTTTATGTTCTTTCATTATGGAGTCGTTAGAATCACCGGTTAGAGATCGTATCGAGGAGTGGGAATCACGCTCGTCTTTGAGGGTAATGTCTACTCAATTATGCAATCTTTATTCGTAGATCTAATTTATTTCGTGATGGAGTAGTCTTTTTGTGTATTGATTTCGTGATGTAGTTAATTAACGAACCCATGTTTATGTAGATCTGAGACGTAAATGACGTTTCACGAGCAAATCTGGTTCAGATCTGAGCTTGCTGGTAGCAAGATCTGTGATGTTCTAGATTTGTCTGTGAACGGCTTCGACTACGTCAGGTTCTCTACTTTGTAATTAAAACGAGTAATTAAACCTGATCAACTTAATTATTTGTCATCGTAATTTAACATGAGACTCAAAAAGTGATTTTTACTTAGGACAGATATTGAATCGGTGTCTAAGAAGTACGCCTAACCATAGGAATGTTGCTTAGATGAGGTTACGGTTTATACCGGCATCCCTAGCTTTGTAATTGTGTCAGAAGTTATATGAGATGGAGGACTACGAAGCGAAGTCACGTAACGGAGACACGATGATCTAGATGGCCTACCCGGAGCTAGATCTATTTTTGGGGATGACTCCCGAAGTCAGAATAATTAATCTTAAATGTCTTATTTTGTCTCGTCGTCAATCTACATAGCATAGGGGAGTAATTACTACTAGCGTTATCAATGCAGTTTATTAATTATTTATAAAATCTATAAAAACAAGTGTCTTAGTGTCGTTGTGTCTTTTGTGGTTTTTGTGTTTCTCTTGTGTCAATTTTAATTCTACGTTAATTGTTGGTCGGAGACCGCCTTTAATTTGCTTTTTAGTTTCATAAGTTATATTTCGTTTAAGCCGAGTCTCTATGGGATCGACCTCGACTCTATCTAACTAAACTACGATTGAACCTAGTTCTCTTGCTAGTGTGTTATTTAGGTATCGAGTATTTTTATTACCTGACCTGACATCAAGTTTTTGGCGCCGTTGCCGGGGACTCGTGTCATTAATCAAGTATAGCTTATTTTATTAAAAGTAAATTCATAAATATTGTGAAACGTGTCTGTTTAATTAGTTTTCGTAGCATATAATTAACCTGTTAGTGTCGTAAAGCAAATCTGGGCAGTTTCCCGGACTACACTGGTCTCGCTGGGAACCAGCCAGTTTTTATGGGCAGTTTCTATTCCGTTTCGTTTTACACAGTGTTTGCTTTATGTTTTTGTATTTTTTTATATAATTTTTAGAGTCTGTTTTAGTTTCGTTTCTATTATATAGTCTAGCAAAAGGCCTAGCCTTTTAAGTTTTTAATTGTTTTATTATTTTTTTTTATTTTATAGTATGCTACTCGGATATGAAAGGAACCGCTTGAGCCATATAATCTTAAAATAGAGAAATTTGCCAGGCAAAATAGGAAGTTAGCTAGAGAACTGGCTAAACAAGGAGAAGAGGATCCAAATCTTGAGGAAAGCGAGCACGAATTGGAAGAAGGACATACAACCGATCATTCTGAGCATTTTGAATATGAGGCAGAAATGGAAGGCATTCTGAACAATCCAAACCATGTACTTAATCCTGAACAAATTATTAATAATGCCAATAATGTTTATAATGCGAATAATCGTAATGCTGATAATGGAAACCAAGCCCTAGTTCAAGGAGCGAGGTGCACTTTACAAAGTTATGCAACACCTACTATTGAGCAATTCATTCCCGCTATCGTAGCACCGCAAGACCGTGCGGAAGTCTATCACCCTAGGCCTAATGTAATTCAAATGGTGACCAACTATTCCACTTTTCATGGAATCCAAAACGAGGATCCTGGTGTTCATGTGACAAATTTCTTGGAAATCGTTAGCACTGTGAAGCCAGAATTAATCCCGGAGGGGAAAATTCGTCTTAAGCTTTTCCTTTTCACTTTGAAAGATAAAGCTAAGTAATGGCTTCTCTCTTTAGAGGCTGGATCTATCACTACTTGGGAACAATTGTTGCAAAAATTCATGAATAAGTACTTTCCTTTAGGAAAAACCTTTTAGTTATGCCAAGACATCTTAGTATTTAAGCAACAACCTGGGGAGAGTTTTGATCAAGCTTGGGAGCGTTTTAAGGAAGCTATGAGAAAGTGTCCTCATCATGATATCTCTCTTTAGCTTTTGATGCAAACCTTTTACCATGGATTGTGAAAGACTGAGAAAAAGAGAGTAGACGCCTCTAGCAATAGAGCGTTTGTTCTTTTATCTCCTAAGGAGGCACAAGGAATGATGGAGCAAATAGCGATGAATAGTCAATGGGGAGGCAATGACATAGCTACTGTGAAGATGGCCGCTGACATATTTGAGGATAGTGAATCTACCAAAATCTTAGAACAACTGTATGTGATCAACAATAAGGTGGATGGAATGCAAGAGAGGATGGCAAGAGTAGAGAATGGGACTGGAATTGAAGTAATTCACCAAAGTGAGAATGCTGGTACTGAAGAAGCCAATTATATTAGGAGACAAGGAAATCATTGGGGAGGATATAAGCCTAATCACAACCATCCTGGATTCCAATATAGTGACCCTAATGGAGGAGATGGGCCTAAACCACCTACTACTTATGTACCCCAGCAAACTAAAACTTTTGGTCGGGAAGCTGCGATAGAAAAAATGAGTAATGTCATTACTGACAATATGGGACAACTTTCAAAATCAATGGTTGAGTTAGCTACTAATTTTAGCCAATATTTTCAGAAGAACGATGCTAAAGTAACCAATCAAGAAGCCATAGTCCAAAATCTCACTCACCAAATAGGACAATTAGCTGAGCAAGTCTCAACTAGACCTCGTGGATGATTGCCAAGCAACACTGATAAAAATCCTAAGGATTTGAATGCGATCATGACTAGAAATGGGAAAGAAGTAACTCTACCATCCTTAAAAGAGAAACAGAAAACCGTAGAGAGTAAGGATGGTGACCCAAGCAAGGAAGCAAATGCCTCTGGAACCTTGCCTGAGCAAGAAACCTATAAGGAACCTGCTGACCCTAGAGTTGAGCTTTATAATAATAAGTATCCTATTTTCACTGATGTCGATCCTTCAACCTTACCTTATCCTCCACGCAAATCTAAGCCTAAGGTTGATGACAAGAGGTATAAGAAGATCATAGATATCATCAATATACCTTTAGTTGAAGCACTTGCTGAGATGCCTGAGTACACCAAGTTCTTAAAAGAAGTTGTCTCTACTAAGAGGATACTCCTAGATTTAGAGACCATTATCCTAAATGAGGAGTGCTCAGCCATTCTTCAACATAAGTTACTCGCTAACTGCAAGGATCCGGGAAGTTTTCTCATTCCCTGCACCATAGGTAACGTATGTTTGAACAAGGCCTTGTGTGATCTAGGAGCGAGCGTAAATCTGATGTCTCTGTCCATTTTTCAAAAGCTAGGTATGAAAGACCTTAAAAAGACTTCAATTGCTTTGCAATTAGTTGATCGTTCGGTTAAGGAACCTTGTGGAGTGGTTGAAGATGTGCTAGTAAGAGTTGAGAAGTTTGTGTTTCCTATCGACTTTGTTGTGCTAGTTATGGAAGCTAACTACGAAGTGCCCCTAATCTTAGGAAGCCCTCTTATGGCCACTAGTAGGACGTTTATTGATGTTTACAAAGGAGAGTTAGTGCTCAGAGTTAATGGAGATGAAATAGTGTTCAACGTGTTTGACACTATGAAGACACCTGATGATGGAGAGGATGCATGTTTCATGTTGGACTCTGTTGACAAGCTTGTCAATGACTTCCAACAATATGAGGATATTAAGGATTTCCTCGAGGCTATCCTAGAGTTAGAGGATGAAGTGAAATATGAGAAGAGCGAGGAAGAGAAAGTGATATGGCCTGGATGCAGTAGAGGAACCCCTGGCCATGTTGAGGAGATGAAGTCTACCGAGGTTGAGAAATTCTACCATAGACTGACATGGCATAAGTTCTTTGAACTTAAGCTAACCGGACAAAAGTTAAAGACCTCGTTAGAAGAAGCACCTATCAATCTGACGTTGAAGCCTCTGCCTGCACATTTGAAGTATGTATTCCTTCAAGATGAGACATTGCCGCTTATTATTTCTTCTGCCTTGAGTGAAATACAAGAAGAAAAGCTTATGAGAGTGTTGAGAGAGTATCACAGAGCATTTGGATGGACAATAGCTGACATTAAAGGCATTAGCCCTAGCGTTTGCATGCATAAAATCTCCGTCAATCCTACAAAGAAAGCGGTTGCACAACCCTAAAGAAGGTTGACTCCACAATTGAAGGACGTGGTTAGGGATGAAGTTATTAAGATGTTAGAAATGGGAATCATCTTTCCTATCTCTAATAGTGAATGGGTTAGCCCAATCCACGTAGTTCCTAAGAAGGGGGGTTTGATGGTGCAAGCTAATGAGTTAAACGAGTTAATTCCTGTTAGACTCATTACTGGTCATAGAGTGTGCATTGACTTTAGGAAGTTGAATGATGCTACTCGTAAAGATCACTTCCCTCTTCCCTTCATTGATCAAATGCTTGAGAGACTAAGCGGACATGCGTTTTATTGTTTCCTTGATGGTTACTCGGGATATTATCAAATTCATATTGCACCCAAGGATCGTGAAAAGACCACTTTTACATGTCCATATGGAACGTTTGCTTACAACCGAATGCCATTTGGTTTGTGCAACGCACCAGCAACGTTTCAAAGATGCATGATTTCTCTGTTTGCTGATATGGTTGAAGATTTCCTAGAGATCTTTATGGATGATTTCTCCGTATTTGAAGATGATTTCGAATCTTGCCTCACACATCTAGCACGAGTGTTGAAGAGATGTGAGGAGACGAATCTGGTGCTTAACAGGGAGAATTGTCATCTTATGGTTACTGAAGGTATAGTACTTGGCCACCGTATTTCAAAGAACGGTATAGAGGTAGATAGAGCAAAAGTAGAGGTGATTGAAAAACTACCTCCACCAACCAATCTTAAGACATTCCGAGGTTTTCTTGGCCACGCAGGATTCTATCGTCGGTTTGTGAAAGAATTTTCCTTAATCTCTAGACCTCTTACTGAGTTATTGTCCAAGGATGTGCCATTTGTGTTTTCTAATGTGTGCATGAAAGCTTTCAATGAGTTAAAGAGCATTCTTATTACTGCACCCATTCTGATTACGCCTGATTGTAATCTACCTTTTGAGTTGATGTGTGATGCAAGCGATACAGCTGTAGGTGCTGCCTCAGGACAAAGGAAAGATAAGATCTTTAGGCCCATCTACTATGCAAGTCGAACTTTAAATACTGCTCAAAGGAATTATGCAACTACTGAGAAAGAGCTTCTAGCTGTCATCTTTACGTTTGACAAGTTTAGATCTTATCTAGTGGGATCTAAAGTCACTGTTTGGACTGACCATGCGGCTTTGAAGTACCTTTTAGCCAAACAAGATTCCAAGCCAGGGTTATTGAGATGGATTCTACTATTGCAAGAGTTTGATGTAGAAATCCGTGATAAGAAAGGATCTGAGAATTTGGTTGCGGATCATCTTTCCCGTTTACAAATGGAGGATGATGAGCCAATGACCGAGATTGGAGAAACATTTCCTGATGAACAGTTATTCTCCATCACGGCCATACATGGAAAGGATGAGTGCGCTGCAGTATCTTCGCATGTTGAGGTTGTGAAGGAGAAGAAACAACCATGGTTTGACTTTGTGAATTATTAATCCGCGAAATACTTGCCACCAAATCTCAACCCCCAAGAAAGAAAGAAATTCTTTAAGGATCTTAGGCACTATTATTAGGAAGAGCCCTATCTGTTTAAGCTAGGATCCGACAATGTCTTTAGGAGATGTGTGCCGGAAGAGGAGTAGTATGATATCCTTAGACATTGCCATGCTTATGAGGCCGAAGGACATTATGGAGGAGACATGACTGCTGTGAAAGTCCTCCAATGTGGTTTTTACTAGCCCGCTTTGTTCAAAGATGCGCATCAATATGCTAGATCTTGTCATTCTTTCCAAATGATGGGAAATATCTCAAGAAGGAATGAGATGCCACTGAAGAATATCCTAGAGGTGGAACTCTTTGATGTTTGGGGTATTGATTTTGTGGGACCCTTTACTTCATCTTTGTCCAACCGCTATATCTTAGTGGCAGTCGACTACGTGTCCAAATGGGTTGAGGCCATTGCTTCACCTACTAACGATGCGAAAGTTGTACTGAAGTTCTTAAAGAAAAATATTTTTACGCGGTTTGGAACCCCTCGTGCCATTACTAGTGATAATGGATGCCATTTTTGTAATAGGCCGTTTCAAAAGTTGGTGATTAAGTACGGGGTTAGACACAAGTTAGCTACTGCTTATCACCCTCAAACAAGTGGACAGGTTGAGGTTACAAAGCGAGAAAGAAAGCGCATTTTGGAGAAAACTGTGAATACGACTAGAAAGGATTGGTCGTTGAGATTAGATGATGCTTTATGGGATTATAGGACTGCTTATAAGACGACTATTGGTATGTCCCCTTATAAGATTGTTTTTGGAAAAGCTTGTCATCTACCGGTTGAACTTGAACACCGTGCCATGTGGGCTACGCGTATGTTGAATTTTGATGAGAGTTTAGCTGGAGAAAGAAGACTGTTTGAATTGACTCGCCTAGAGGAGTTTCGTCTGGAAGCTTATGAGAATGAAAAAATATTTAAGGAGCGCACAAAGAAATTTCATGATAAGAAAATATTGGACCGCACCTTTACTCTTTCTTGGCAAGTTAAAATCACGATGGTACGGCCCTTATCAAGTGAGTAAAGTTTTTTCTTCTGGAGCTGTTGAGGTAATAAACCTTAAGGATCAATCCACTTTTGTGGTTAATGGACACCGTGTGAAACATTACATTGGTCTTGGTCAAGGAACGGAGGAGGAAGCTTAAGTCTTCACACTTAAAGATCCCACCTATACTTAAACCATCGTTGAATTAAGTCGAGCTGATGACTATAACCTCAGAACTATTTCTTAAAACCTATCTTTTACTTTTGTTTTTGTTTTGTTTGAATAAAGTAGCATGAGACTGTTAAGGTTTTTTTCATCTCACCATGTTCCAATTCTATGTTCGGAATAAACGAGGTTTTTCCTTGATAGCCGCCATGTGAGTTTTGTAGTTTTAACTCTTTGGTTTTTCTTGTCGTTGGTTGTATGAAATAAAGTGGCTTAATTTGTTTTCGGATATTCTATATCTAATTACTGCCACATTATTTTATAACTTCCATTGACATGTTATTAACGGTTTCATGGAGTTTTTGTTTGGTTTGCTTAAACTGGGTTTTGTTTGCTTCTCCACGACGTGCTTTGAGTTCTCCTATATTCTGCATTTACTTGGGAGCTGTTTCCAGAGCTAAGTCTTTTTCATAAATTATCCTTTTTCTTTGTCATTGGAGACAATGCCAAGTTTAAGTGGGGGGTAGGAGACTTAGCTGTGATGTGTCATAATTGAACAATTGATTGAAACGGTGAAAAATGAAAAATGAAAAAAATTGAACAAATGCTTTATCTCGTACCCTTATAATTGTGAGTTCTTATACATAGAATTAGTAGGGAAGGAACCAAGTTGCAGGAGTACGTGATCATTTTATACTTATGTGAATGTAAATTTAAGGATATACATGCTGACCATTGCAAGTAGTTATTTATTATTCAATTACTCAATTTGTGGATCGATGTTTACCGCACAAATTATATTAACTAGAAGAATTATCTGTACCTTGCATAGATGATTGGTTATGCAGACTTAGAGTCTATTTATCTGCTGATGTATTCTTATCTTCTAGCCATCAAAGCGGAGTAATAAGCTTGAGAATTATCTGTGTTTTGACAATGCGTTAAACACTGGGCTTGTAGTAACATTACCAAAGTAGCCCCGCGCTTGTGGTAATATTCAATGCAATTGCTAGTACGTGAGAGGAGGATTCTTGCAATGCATACTTTACCTTTAAAGCAAGTTTCTTTCTTGAGAGGTGTTAATTCTTGAAATTATGAAAATGCGAAGAAAATTCAACTTTTTAAGAGGCTTTGAGTATTTCCTCGGCCTCCGAGTCCAAAAACCTTTGGGATAACGCTCTTGCTTATTGCACCATGTCTTTACCCATTGTGAGGCTTAAGAAGTAGGAATGCTGATGTTGGTAGGTTAAGACTACGAAGTTAGCATAAACTTTAATCTTGCCACGAATATATAAAACTGAATGCACATGCACACATCACTTCGATTCATAGCGAGTAGTGAATAATGGATACCTTATGAGCATGAATGGTATGAGTTGACTCGAGTTTCTTGTGTAAGTATGAATTGACCATGGAAAATTTTGTCTTGGGGAATGACTTATTGATGCTTTGTTCGGGACGACCAAAGTCTAAGTGGGGGGTAGATGATGACGGTCAAATTATACCCGTAAATGTCATCAACGTTGTCCTTAAATTGAGCTTAATAATATGTATTTTATATTAAATCAAATGTTTATATGGATTATTTAATGTTATGTGATTTATAAGATATAAGTTGGTATTTATCTGTTTTTATTATTTAAATATGATTTACTATGCGATAAATATCTATTTTATAGATTGCGATGAATCGGAGGATATCTACTATCGGAGGAAGTAAATCTCAAGAGAAATCAAGGCAGAATCGGATTGCATTAAAGATAAATACCGGAGCAACATGAAAAGTGGAGTAAGGAACAAGAAAAGCCAGCGAGCCAATCAGAAGGCAATGAGCTCGCTGGCAACGAGTTGAGGATTCGCTGGGGGCGAGTTCGCGAAATCTCGAGGATCGGCTGGGAGTTATCTCTATGTGTTTTAGGGTTTTCAAACATATCTTTAAGTCGGCCTAAGTCTCTATATAAAGGATCAACCATGAATCTTATTAGACACACCTTAGAAAAATACAATTCCACAACATTGGTTCTAGTTTCAATACAAGTTTTCTTTATTTTATGTTCTTTCATTACGGAGTCGTTAGAATCGCCGGTTAGAGATCACATCGGGGAGTGGGAATCACGCTCATCTTCGAGGGTAATGTCTACTCAATTATGTAATCTTTATTCATAGATCTAATTTATTTCGTGATGGAGTGGTCGTTTTGTGTATTGATTTCGTGCTGTAGTTAATTAACGAACCCATGTGTATGTAGATCTGAGACGTAGAAGACGTTTCACGGGAAAATCTGGTTCAGATCTGAGCTTGCTGGTAGCAAGATCTGTGATGTTCTAGATTTGTCTGTGAACGACTTCGACTACGTCAGGTTCTCTACTTTGTAATTAAAACGAGTAATTAATCCTGATCAACTTAATTATTTGTCATCGTAATTTAACATGAGACTCAAAAAGTGATTGTTACTTAGGACAGAGATTGAATCGGTGTCTCAGAAGTACGCCTAACCATATGAATGTTGCTTAGATGAGGTTACGGTTTATACCGGCATCCCTAGCTTTGTAATTGTGTCAGAAGTTATATGAGATGGAGGCCTATGAAGCGAAGTCACGTAATAGAGACACGATAATCAAGATGGCCTACTCAGAGCAAGATCTATTTTAGGGAATGACTCCCGTAGTCAGAATAATTAATCTTAAATGTCTTATTTTGTCTCATCATCAATCTACATAGCATGGGGGAGTAATTACTACTAGCGTTATAAATGCCGTTTGTTAATTATTTATAAAATCTATAAAAACAAGTGTCTTAGTGTCGTTGTGTCTTTTGTTGGTTTTGTGTTTCTATTGTGTCAATTTTAATTCTACGTTAATTGTTGGTCGGAGACCGCCTTTAATTTGCTTTTTAGTTTCATAAGTTATATTTCGTTTAAGCCGTCTGTGGGATCGACCTCGACTCTATCTAACTAAACTACGATTGAACCTAGTTCTCTTGCTAGTGTGTTATTTAGGTATCGAGTATTTTAATTACTTGACCCGACATCACTTTTACTATGGTAACCTTGCCGATCGTATCTTGTACAAGCTCGGGTCTTATGAATCGTTTCTCACCAACTTCATCCCATTATAAAGGTGATCTGAATTTCCTTCCATAAAGAATCTCATATGGAGCTGTTAAGGGTGATTTTATACGTTTTATAAGGATATATTTTATGTCAATTTCCCCCATATCTGTATGTTTCTCATAGAAATCGAACTTTATATTGAAATATTGAGCAAGTGATGTTTTTAATGGGTTAGTTGCAAAATTGTATGATTTATGTGTAAAATTGATGGTTTTATATTGATTTGGAAGATACTACATTTTGCAATGTGTTTGATGTATTGTAGATACACAATTTCGACCAAAAAGAGGATTAAAAGATGATCAAGTCGGATTTAATTGATGAGAAAGAGATAAGGATGGAATTGGCTAGAAGAAAAGAGATAAAGTTGGAGATTTCGAATCTGGATCACATTGGACGAGCGTCCAAGTCCCGTCCAGAGTGGACGGGCGTCTAAAGATGTGGACTGGCGTCCAGGAGAAAAAGTTGACTCAGAGAGTTTGGGCGCCATAGTGAACGAGCGTTCAGAGGCACCAGACTGGCGTCCGTAATCCTTGGACGGGCGTCCAAAACCGACTTCAGCAGCAGCCGACCTAATTATTTATAAATAGCAGCGCGATTTCAACCCTAAAACACACATTATTGAGACCTATTGATACACAATCATTAGGAGAAAACTTAGCGGCCCCCAACCCCTTGGGGAGGTCAAGGCTGGGATTTTTCTACTTTTTATTTCCGTTTGCTTTTCTTTATGCTGAATGCTTGGAGGCTAGACGAATTGTTCAAGTTATTTAAATCCGTTTCATCAGGTTCTTTCTTTTCAATCTTGAGTTTGTTTTGTGAATTTGATTAAAGTTGTATATGTTCCATGTGTTTATTTTGTTATGCAATCAATATCGAAAGATGAATTGTTGTTGATGTTTACCGTATGACGAGAGTCGGTGTAAACCTTAGATCACCATAGGAAAGATGGGATTTTTAACCTTGACATAACGAGAGTTGATAGGTTGAATATCTAGGTTGCTAGATTGAGAGATCTTACACCTTATTTTGAGAGCGTTAATCTCTATAGATCGAGAGATGATGAGATTGATAGGCGAATTATCTACGAGAGTAGGAATTCATACCTCCGTTAGGGTGAACCACATCTTTAATTGAATCATCACAAGATAACTTTAGAGAGGAAATTAAGGGTTGCGGGATCGGTGGATAATTACTTGTTCAATTGTTTAATCACCATGATCATCGTTTTTATTGTTTTACTCGTTTATAGTTTTATTCATTTATTTTCGCTTTTATCCTTCCTGGCTTTGGACTGACAATCCTCTGTCCAGTTTATTTTATCGTTTTTAGTTTCGTTTTAGTAGTAACAACCTTAGGAAAATTAATGAACTAGATACCCCGATTCCCTGTGATCGACTCCGGTATTAATCGCTATACTACGATCCCTACACTTGGGGAATACCGGATTTATAAATTTTATTACTTGTTTGTTTTGTTAGATAAAATCCGTGACAGGAGCCATCTTGATGCTTGAATGGTAGGAATTATTATATGCAAATTCTGCTAAAGTTAAGTATAGAACCCACTTGCCCTTACACTCAAGTACACACGCCCTTAGCTTGTCCTCTAATGTTTGAATAGTCCGTTCTGACTGGCCATCTGTTTGAGGGTGAAATGTTGTGATGAACTTAAAATGTGTTCCAAGATTATCTTGCAAACTCTTCCAAAATTCTGAAGAGAACATTGTATCTCAGTCAGATACTATGGCTAAGGGGATGCCCTAAAGTCTTATTATCTTGTCAATATATGGCTGTGCCAAGTCATCAAGTGATGTACCACTTTTGATAGGTAGAAAGCGAGAAGACTTAGTCAATCTATCCACTATTACCCAAATGGAATTCACATTACCCTTTCCTCGTGGTAACCCTATGATGAAGTCCATAGTAATCTCATCCCACTTCAACAAGGGAACCTCTATGGGCTTGAGAAAACCGGCTAGTCTATGATGTTCTGACTTCACCTGCTGGCAAACTACACCCTCCAAGACAAATTTCCCGATACTTCTGTTCATCCTTCTCCACCAGTAGTGGCTTCTAAGACATGATACATCTTGTTGTTACATAGATGAACTGTGAACCCTAACTGATGAGCCTCTGTCAAAATCTCTCAAAGTAACCATGCTACTCGAGGTACGTACAATATGCATTGAAACCATATAGAACAATCTACATGTAGCTCAAAATTTCCAGTTGACCCTTCTTCCACCATTCTCTTAGCTCTACGTAAGAAAGAGTTCTTAAACTTAGCTGCCTTAACCTTTTCAATCAAGTCTGACAGAGCTATTAATATTGAAACCATTGAGCTACCTTCCGACTTAACCACACTCAAACCATGCAGGTTAAACTCTCTAATCAACTGAGGAACCAATGCCAACGCTCACAAGGACCCTATAGACAACTCCCTGCTTAAACCATCTGCCACAAGATTAGTCTTCCCGAGATGATTGTTTATGAAAAGGTCGTAATCCTTAATATACTTGAGCCATCTTCGCTGCCTTATATTTAAGTACTTCTGAGTGAAGAAGTACTTCAAACTTTGATGATCTGTGAAGATCTTGCATGTCACACCATAAAGATAGTGTCGCCAGATCCCAAAGGCAAAATCCACTAGTGCCAATTCAAGGTCATGAGTGGGGTAGTTCTTCTCATGAGTCCTTAACTAGCGTGAGGCATAAGCAACGGCATTCCCTTCTTGCATCAAAACACAACCCACAACTGTCTTGGAAGCATCACTGTAGATCTCGTATTCCTTATCTGGGAATGGTATGGTCAAGAAAGGCATCTTCATATTCTTCCGTCCATTCAAATTTGGCATTTTTCTGAGTTAACCATGTAAGTGGAATAGCTGAGGAAGAAAACCCCTTTACAAAAACCTTATAATATCTGGATAAACACAGAAAACTCCGTACTTCAGTCACTGTGGTAGGGCGTGGCCAATCAAATATGGCGTCTACCTTATCCGGATCAACCATAACACCCTCTGCATAAACCACATACCTAAGAAAAGAAACTTGCCCAACCAAAATTCACATTTAATAAACTTAGCATAAATTTCATCTTCCTTCAGGCATTGCAGAACCAACCTGAGGTGTTTAACATGTTCTTCCTCATCCTTTGAATAGACAAGGATGTCGTCAATGAAGACTACAAAAAACTTATCCAAATAATCATTGAACACATCATTCACGAGTCTGATAAAAGCTATTGGCGCATTGGTCGAACCGCAAGGCATGACTAGGAACTCATAATTATTGTACCTTGTGCTAAACGTGCTCTTTGGGATATCTTCTTTCCTGGTCTTCAACTTGTGATACCCTGATCTTGAATCTATCTTCGTAAACACTATGGCTCCCTGTAATTGGTCGAACAATTCGTCAATGCAAGGTAAGGGGTAGATGTTCTTCATTGTCAGTCTGTTTAACTCTCTATAATCGATGCATAACTTCAAACTTCCATATTTATTCTTTACAAAAAGAACAGGTGCTCCCCATGGTGAGACGTTAGACTAAATGATCTTCATATCCAACATCTCTTGCAAGCTCTTTAAATTCCTTGAGTTCTGCTAGGCCATTCTAGACAGTTGTTTAGAAACTGGCTGAGCTCCTGGAACCAAGTTGATTTCAAACTCAACCTTTCTATATGGAGGGAGGCCAGGTAACTTCTTGGGAAACACTTCAGGAAACTCACAGACTACTGGAACATCTTCTAATTAGGGCTGAAGCTTCTTAAGATCCAATGTATTAACTAGGTAGGGATGCATCTGTTGCGAAGAGCTCGCATGGTGGATAAGGTGGAGATAACATGAAAAGAAGCTCTAGACGACTTTCTATGTTGAGGAAGATTTCATTGGAAGGACATCTTTGATCCCTAAGGCGGTCCAAAATAGGCCACCTTAGAGTGACAGTCAAGATGAACGATCTGGTTGGATAACCGACCAATTCGCAAGAAAAGCGCAAGATCCAAAAAGTCCAAAATGATGAAGTATGTAGTAAAGTATTTCTCTCCAATATGAAGAGTACAACCTCTGACAACATGACCAACTAAGACGGACTTCCCAAGTGGGGTTGAAACGAACAAAAAAGATTCTAACTTGCTACTATTCTGATTTAACTTCCTAAAGAAACTTTGTGACATAAAGGTGTGTGAACCCGTAGAATCAAACAAAGCAATCACCACAAGATAATCAGAAAGAATGGTACCTGTGATGATGGTGTCATCCTCATTAGCCTGAACTGCATCAAGAGCAAACACACGAGCAGGAGTAGTGCCTCATTTAGCAAACGCGAGTTTACCCTTCTTCCGAGTCTTTGGTGAATGGGCTTGGTAGAGCCGGGTGATGCTATAGCTGAAGATAACTAGGGGCATTCCCTTCTTATGTGCTTAGGAGAACCACACTTGAAGGACTCTGGAGCACTCAGGAGTGGTCATAAGGACTAGTGCTCTAGGTGGAGCTGTAGTTGGTCGTATAAACTAGGGGCTTGGATGCACTCTTCCTTTCTGAGCTATCTCAAACTGCTTCTTAACACCTTGGACTGGCTTTGTTGCAGATTTCTTGATAGCATTCTCTGCATTGAGAGCCCAACGATACAAGGCTGCAAATAAACCTGGAGGAGTGGTACCCGAGATCATCAAGGTGATCGAAGGATAACTCTAATTCATACATTTTCGTCTTTGTCTACTCATCTGCCATAACGTATGCAACATGCTGCCCTAATTCATTGAACCTATTGGTATATTGTGCCACTATCACAGATCCCTGTTGCAAATTATAAAACAGTCTCTACATCTCAGATCGGTGTTTAGGAGGGACAAACATCTCATTAAACTACGTCTTGAAATCATTCGAGGGCATATCTATCTCTGGTCCCTGATAACCCATAGAAGACGTCATGTTGGTGAACCATGCCTTAGCTTCACCTTGAAGGAAGGGCATGATGACACCTACCCAATGATTGGTGGTAACGAACATGGCCTGAAGTGTTAAAATGGTGTCCTAAACCCGATCGGGTTGGACTGGATGATCACACTGAAATTAGTACTATAAAATACCATTATTTGTCTTGAATTATACTTGACTAAGGAGTGACATTTCGTTTATTTTATGAAATACGTGTCAATTACTCAGTGTCAGTTCCTTTGTCGTTAATTCTGTATTTATATATTTTATCCTACGATTTGGTACTGTTCTGCCTCATTTCTATGCTTTTCAGGTGTACCATGTTACGTGCTGAAGAAGAGCAGATCTGGATCATAAGAAGACATTTGGCCGAAGTCATGAAAGTATGTGAAGAGTCTGCTGGCCTATTGAAGCTGAAGTTAGGCCCGTAAATTACAGAAGCCCCAACCGCAGTTGCGCAACTTGGAGGACATGAAATTGAGACTGCCATGTTATTTACTAAGTCAGTTAAGGTTAGGAAAAATAAGTCGGTTATATGGATATATAAAGCATGTATCCCAGTCATTATTATGTATATAGTCGTATACAATACTCAATTCATTATTTAGTTTATAAAAAAGGTTTCTTAGTTTTTGCTTTGCCCTTCCATTGGTTTCTTCTCCAATCCATCAACTAGCTGGAGTTGATCAAGCTAGATCCACCATTGATAAAGGTATATAGCTTTCAATGTTCCTTTATGTTTTTGTCATGGAAGAATATTTAGATTAACGCGATGTAATTGATCTGTATGCCTAAACTAACCGTAATTAACAAGAACTAATCAGAACAAAACGATAACATTCCAGAAGTAGGAACCACCGCCGCAGCAATTGCGACAGTCTATATCACACTTGCGGGACACTTTAGGTCACCCTAAGTCTTGAAATTCAGCAGCAGATACGTTGATCGACAAGTTTAATTCACGGTAGGTTAGATCTGGCCACTCTGCTTGTCTTATATCGTAAATTAACATGAAGGACTTACAAGGTGAAGTGTTAGTTAGGACATAATATGGATCGATCTCTAGGAACGTGCTAGTCAATCCACGATAGCTTCTTAGGGAGGTTCTCGGCCTTGAACCGGCACTTTCGAGAACTTATTGTGTGTGTGTTAATACAACCAATGAAGAAGGTTAACTGCACATAGGCACCTACACTCCTTCCTATGAAAGTAGAGTAATACTAGGAGACTTCACCCATAGCTAAAACTAAATTAAAACATGTTATGGTTAAGTCGGGGAAATTACGGGGAAAAGTAGGCACAACGATCAATTACACAAAGTTAGGAGATCGGTAAGGACGGAGAAACCAATATCTTTTATTTCTTTATGTTGGCCTAGGGACCATTTTTTGTGTTCCTAATTAGATTATTGAACTATTATCTACATTGCATCGTCTATGTGGGATCTACCTTGACTCGCCCATACTATGCTGCGATTGACATAGTACTCTTGCTAGTATTTCGTGAGTAAAAGTGATTTACATGAGATCATGTTTTGGGCTCCATTTCCAGGGACAATGGCCAATATAGATAATAAATTCAATAAACCTAATTGAGAACTATTTGTTTTATGTTTGTTATTCTTATTCTTTCATTTTTACGAGTATAATGTCATTTCTGAATACTACCTGCATTGTTTTCCGATCAGAGTAAGGGAACAACTCTTGAAATAGTGACAACCCTTTCCGCAATGGCGAGAGTTTGAAAATCTGATTATGACCGCTTCTCTGTGTTTCTGTGTTCATCCCTGTCTGTTATTAGTTAGTAGGTCCGTTGCAGTTGGGTCTAGACCCAACACAAGCGGGAGTTGCTAACCGTGTTTTTGTTTTTATATTGTCTCTCTTGCAGGAAGAACATAACACTTTTGAATTCTTCTCAGACGGATTCTTTAATTTAAAGTCCAACAAGCATAATGCCTCACACCGTTTTGAATATTACACATATCTCAATGTATCCAGGCTCCAGAGTACGGGAACAGTACAAAGCAGACAAAAAGAGAGTGAAGTTGGATGAGGAAGCGGTAGGACCAAAAAGGACATGGAAGGAGGCCTAAGGGGGTATAACTTCCGCCGAGTTAAGTCTCTTGTTCAGGTTATTGATATATCTTCTGTTGAGTATTTTGCGGTTTTAGTTTACGTTGATTAATTTTCAAAAGTAACATTCCCCCTGTTTATAGCTTTTGTATGAATATTTTATTAGTATTGCTACATGTTTTAATAATTATATCCTCTATGTGTATTATATTATTTGTCACACTAATAGCCATGAAACATCAAAGTTCACATCATATGGCACAAATTTTGTGATCTCATGTTTGCAGGAAATTTCAAATTATTTAATTAATTAGTTAAATTAATTAATTGCCAATTTTGGTTAATTATTTAATTTTCTAATTAATTATGTATTATTTGATTTAAGGCTTATGTATATAACACACAAAACTTGAACTCACAACCCTATTTCCTTCATTTGCAGCAGTTCCCAACATTCAGAAACCCTAATCCCTAAATTGTTTCTTCATTCAATCTTCAAATTAAATCCTGAATCATTTCCAATCCCAGAAAATCAGGATCGTTCTTCTGCTCCTTCCTTTTCTGATGACATTCAAGGATTAAGTGCTTCGATTCTGTGGTTTTTCAAGCATGTTTTACTCGAAAAAATGAAGGCTCAATTCTCAGAGCTTCAATAGTGAAATCGTCCTATAAATTGTTCGATTTTTTCCTTTTTCTGTTTATCTTTTGAATCGTATACGCATTTAATGTTGTTATCTTGTAGATACGATGGTAAGAATTTGAAGCTTCCTTGACCTTGCCAAATCAGAGTCATAAAAGATAGATAGAATCAGGGAATTCATCACCCAGATTCTATGGAAGCTTGTCTATGATGAAAGGTGTCTGCTTTTGTGGGCAGATGCATTTCGTCATATGAAAGGCCCAATCTTGAAGATTTGTGAGTTCATTTCGATGCAGTCACTTGCCTGTTCACAAGACCCGTTCACATTGTTGGCTATAGTATATCGGCTCAACCCCCTCTCTGGTCCACCGAGTCAGACTGAGGGTGTCCACCATATTAAGTCTCGGTTTTGAGTCAATCCTGAGAACAATGGTTCAATGATGGGTTAATTTATGCCTAGTGGGTTAAATCGGTTTAAAGGCATAAACCAAGTCAATTAAGGTCTTCGGCTTCATGAGCTACAAACTGAGCAAAAATCATTTTTGATCACTAATTGACCCCTATGTGTTGCCTGCAAATAGTTTTGGTCAATTAAGTGGTCAGTTCCGTCCTTTTATCTTGTTCTATTGATCTACAAGTAGTCAAAAAACTCCCCTCCATGTTATTAATGTCCAAATCTGGTTTAAATAAAAACTTTGTTTCAACTCTCACAGCCAAAGAACTTTTTATAAACCTCCTGTTAGCTAAATCATACCAAAATACCACCCTACCACATCATCATATTATAAAGTTTATAATTACAATCCCCTTCTCCTTAATAGTTAAACCCCTAAAAGTCATATACTCAAACTCACCCAAAATAGCATTCTCTTTGTGCTATGAACCGTTTCTGTTTAATTTTTTTTTAAAATTACTTTCCAAAGTTAGCTTAGCTACATTGACCAAAATGACATTCCAAAACCATAATTTTAGCACATGGTTGTATGAGGGATCGGTTATTGGAGTTTGACAGCTGTAGGTCTCTTTATGCTTAAGGTTTTCACATGCCCTCGTCTTTTTATTTGCTTCGTGCTTATAAGTAATACACTGCTGAAAACCCCAAGTCGTATCATATGTAGCCATATAACTTAGTGTGTGTCACACATTAGGATTATGTTTATGGTGATACACTTGAAATGTTAGTCCCGTGGTGAAGTTAATCAAAGTATGGGGCCTATTCATTAAACCACCATTAATGCACCCAGAACACTTTATGGTGTGACCGTCTTATCCGGACCTTCGACATTGGCTGTCTATGTGGGGCATTTATATATGATGTAGTCATATAGGACTGGACCGATTTAATCTGCATTCCGCATATAATTCCGTGATTGAGAAATTTCATTAAATCACAAGATGATCATATATGGATTAACCTTAATCCTAAAGTGATTGCGTACTCCTATTTGTTTCAGGTTAGGGTTAGGTGTGTTCGTTAAGGATCGCTAAGAGGCGCGGTCCGAATCACTTTCCCGTTGACACTATTCTAGAATGAGTGAGAAGTGTGTGTCTCACAGATATGGAATCCATTCCTTCATGCGGAAAGTAGAAAGACAATCCCCTTATTTGTTAATCCTAGAAACTGATCGATCCGCGGAGTTCGTATTGGTTAAGAACTAATTGATCACTAGTGGGTTAATGGTAAATAATGATAAGATGTAGTGAGGAATGTTTACGGAAATAATCCTGCTTCGTTATGGATTGTCTATGGAGGGTTTGTCTGTATGTAGTGATTATATCAATGGACACTTATCGACTCGACATTTTGAGAATAAGTTATATCTATAATCGATAGTGTTCAATTTCGGATTTAGGGTGGCGTAATTCCGGAATTAATGAATTAAGTAGAAATATTCTGTTCGATGAATATTTTATTTAATTTATTGTAGCTACTGGTTATAGGTCCATGGTCCCCGGGTTGGCTGCTAACACGCGAGTGTTTTCTCATTTTATGGAACCTCAAGAATAAATTAAATAGTTTGTCTATTTAATGAATATGCAATAGTATCTATTTGGTAAATAATATGTAAAATAGAAAAGACATTTTCTATTAAAACTAATGTCTATGTGGCGCCATATTTAGTGATAAGTTAGGAAAAGAAATTTTTCTAGATTATGTCACATGTGTAATTAATTAATTATCTATTTGTTGGATAATTAATGGAAAAATAAGAGATTGATTTTTTGGTAATTATCTGTTATCTTATGGCAAATATCTTTTCCTTATGAGAATAGGTATTTGTGGTGTGAAAAGGATAAGTCTCTCTTTACTAGTTATTTTCCTATATAAAGAGTGTTCATCCCAACACAATTACACACATGCAAATTGGCGCCACTTATAAAATAAAAGAAGAGAAAAATTATTTTCTTGTTCTAGTCATTAAGAGGAGAAAAACTAGGGTTTTTCTTGGATCATATTCGAGGAGGTTATACGGCGAGGATCGACGTCCACCAGTCGTCTAGGAGATACAATCCGGAAGACTGCGGCTTCTCCCTTTAGTCGATTTATTTCCCCTCTCCTTTTGGTAAATCTGCAATCTTCTCATTGCTATATTAATTAGTTTTGCGAATCAAATCGTGGTAAAATCGCATGTGAATTTATTCGTAGCTTCCGCTGTGCAACATCGAGTGTCTCGATCGGTGCTGTGAATCAGATCTGACGATCCAATTATGGATCGGATCCGGATTCAGGTTTCGGTATATCCATCATGTGGTGGTATCATAGCCATGTTAAAACGATTTTGCGATCTTGATTGCATAATTAATTAATAAGGAGTGGAATAGAATAAAATTGCATCTTTTAATTTTTTTTTTGCGATTGAATGATTTTGTTGACGAGATGGATTGTGGTTTGTACCTGTTTACCGTTAGATCTATTGTAAACCCAAATTTTTCTGGGTATAGGAAATTATGTAATTTATTTTGTTGTAATTTAATTTCGTAGTAGGTAGAATTTTTTTTTTAAGAAAAAAAAGGGGGGGGGGGAGCTGTTTTAATTGTTTTTTGGGAAGAAGATCAACAACTTGAAGCAAAATCATAGTGGTTAAGGCACTAAATCTCCAAATAACGACATGAGTTCGAATCCTTTGGCCGGATCAAAATTCTTTTATTGTGTTTTTCCTTTTTTTTTTCTGAACGACAAAAAAATTGTTCGAAAAAAATATGTAAAACCGAGAACAATTTTTTTTTGACGAAAAAAAAGGGGAAGGGGAGGAATTGAACTCGGGTGGTGATGAAGGAAGAAGGAGTTTCAACCAACTCAGCTAGAAGAGCTTTTTTTTAAGATCTGGAGGAGAAAATTCTTATACCCGTCGGCGGCTGCATATAATTTTAGGTTTTATTTAGTTTATAGAATAGATATGTAGAGTACCAATACCCATCTCAGTGGTCTATTTTTTGCATTTATTTTCTTCTATGATTATTTATGTGATATAACCATGCCATGCATCATATTCATGAATTCCACTCCTAGCATATGCATACATGTAGAAAATTAACTTTGTGATTAATTAGACATGTATGAACACGATAATTAATTTAGATTAAAAATAAATTAAATTAATTGAAGGAAACGGAATTTTATCGGAATATAAAATTCACATGATAGAAAAAAAAATTACGGGCTAAATTTTGTTATGGAACTAGAATTCTTTGTGAATTTTGATTATGTAGTGTCTAATTTAAATAACCGAAAATTTGGAAAATCGTGAAAAGATAGGACGCTAACTAGACGGTATTTGGAACCGATAAGTTGGTGATTTCTTTTCATGATTTATTGTTTTTTTATTATTGGAAAAATTCTAAGATCCTAAATTTTTATAATGATAAAATTAGGACTTAAAAATTCCTTGGTGAAATTTAGTTGTGTAGTGTCTGCACAAGAAACTTCTAAATATTCGAAGAATTGGAAAATCATGAATATAGTGTCACTAGTTAGACATTATTTAGAACCGATAAACTAGTAGGAGCTTTAATTTTTGTGATTTATTGTTTTTTGATTTTATGGGAAAATTCATAAGTCCTATTATATTAGGATTATAAAATTCTTGGTGAATTTTAATTGTGTAGTGTCTACACAAATATTTTATAAATCCGAGAAATTTGAAAGTCGTGAATAAGTGACACTAGTTAGACGGTATTTGGAACCGATGAACTAGTGCGAGGATTAAAATTTAAATATTCATTATTTATTGTTTTTCGGATTGCGAAGAAATTCTGAAAATCCTAATAAGACTACCTATTTTTCAAAATAACGAGTGGGAGCGAGGAAGGTGACAACCGATTCCACGGCCTCTACTGTTGACACAAGCGCGTGAGAGAATGGTTACGCCACATGCCGCTTTGATTTCGGCCCTCTAAGGATGGCCTTCATAGCTATAAAAATTCAAGGCTTGGTCTCCGAAAGGATAGGATTTTGGGTACTCGTCGGGTCACTGACTGACCCTAAGGCGGCATACTCGGGGCGTACTTTGAGATCTGAAATAGTAGGCCACACTCATAAGGATATTGTTGGAAATATCTTGGCTGAAAAAAGAAGGTAATCAGCAATTAAATAGAGATGTCCGATTCTCAGTTAATTGTTGAGAGAGATCGTCTCAACTTAATCGTCACCTCTTTCACCTACCCTAAAGCGGCACTGTAGGTGTGAGATTAAGTCCTTGGAATGGTAGGATAAAGGGCATGCATGACACATTTATAATTCCTAAAATCATTATTTGTTGTGGTGTATGATTTGATTTATATGTCTTCATAAATTATTTTACAAGAACATATCATCTCAAGGTATCTAAACTGCTAAACATGATAAATTGACTGATGATGACTCTGTAAAAGTGGAAAAGTAACAAGAACGTTGAACTAAATAATCAAGAATGCAAATTAATTATTCGGAAGAGGAAGTTCCTCTTGAGCCTTCAAACTTAAGTGACAAGAATGTCACTGTTGTCACTTGTGTTGAACGAGACACAAAATTAAAAATAGTTCAAAGATGACGAGAATGATTTGGTATCAATCTCACTAGACATCCCACAGTTCATGAGTAGTGTCTACTCAAGTGAACTGCTACTTCACGGCCATTTCCTTTAAAGAAAGCCAAGAATGGGAAGGTAAATGTCTACAAGTATAAGTCACCTAAACTAAATAAGTTAAAGGCTGAACCGAAATATTAATCAACGAAAGCAAAGGATAAGGAAAGTTATTTCGGATCACTAACCTATGAATCCGTATTGACTTTCTTAACCGAGTAATTTGACGCAGAGCAGAAGTTCTTTTGTTAGAACAATGTAGCTGGGCATTCAAGATAAATAGTAGACAGCAGACAGTTATTTCAGCTAAGATAGTGGGAGTGATATAAGGAAATAAATTTTGGATTTTAATCCTTGAATATCAATGAAATATAATTTCTGTTTTCAGATTCGTTGGATCAAATGGATTCACTTTCACATCGATAATAAAGTTGCCTTAAAAAAGTGAATATGACATTTGTATATGATTCTGAGACTCGGACTTTTGTCTGATAAAGTCAGAACTACTAAATAATGCTGAAAAAGTATATGTAACACATCATAAACTATTAAGACAAATGGTTTCCGTATTTAGAAAAACGATTCTTCAGCATCTATTAATTAGTGCATATATCCTAAAGATAAGATCTGAATACTGGCTAAGGGTGATTCCTATCTCTCAGTCTAAGAACACTATCTCAAAGGAAAAATGACTAAGTAATCTTTCAATTAGGAAAGGGTAATAGAGCTAAAGAAGAAACACAACTTGTTCATATTGACCTTTGGGGTCTTATGAGGGATACAAGATAGTGGGAGCTTTTGAGTAATAGACATTTTGTTTAATGACTACTCGAAACGCCGATTAGTTTATCTAAATATTTGGAGGAATCTCTGATATTACCAGAGAAACGAGTATTCCATGCTCAGATTAGGCGGTAGCATAGTTACGGCACTGATGCTCAGCCTGCCTCCGAGTGAAATGATTCACTGAAAAGAGAAACCATGTATTACCTTGTATATTCATTGATATGTTACGATACACTGCTTAACTCAATTAAGATATTGATTGCAAATGGTTTACATTGTTATGTAATACCGAGAAGTCTACCTGGAAGATGCTTATGTATTTGCGGATAAGGAGTGAAGTAAATTTACTCCACTTCCGCAAATAGAGGCATTTAGCATGTATGCTTGAAGGTAGGATTGGAGATTTTGCATACACGTTCAGATGTTGACTGATCGTGAAATATCTTAAGACAATGAGTGAAGGTTGGTTATAAGATTCTGAAGATCGGATAATGACTGTTGTACTGTCGCACACTTTCTGAAAGATTGTTTAAATAACAACCTTGGTCCTTGAAATAAAGATACTCAAGGAGTTACTATCTGATTTAATCAGACCACATCCAACATTAGTTGTTAGGGATTACGCTGATTAATACTACCGAACTAAATCAGAATATCAATCCACCCAGATGCAGTGGGAGTATGGTCCAACCATTGACCCGTTGTGATTATACAGTCTTTACAGCCTGCTTGGGGTGATCGATCACCTATGGTCCTTCTGGAAGGTCTGTATAGGATTCTGACAATAGGAGGTTGGTTTAAAGCCATCAACCTAAAAATGGAGTTTTGGTACTCCAGTTCTGTTAACAATCTTGTAGAACCACCTGAGTGTTTCAGGCCCAGTGGGAGTAATTGGATCTACGTGATAAGAATATATGGAAAGTTTATCTTTCAAGGCAAAACGAAGTGGTCTAGGGGTAATTCCCTGAGAAGTAGAGAGTTAAGCAGGGGTGATGCCTTGAAACTCTCTCGCCACTCGGCCTTGCTTAACTTCTTGGAAAGCAGAAAGTTCAATAGGGGCGATGCCCTGAATATTTTTGCCAATCAACGGAGTCTGATCTCATTTAGAACAGAAGGGTTTTAGCTTAAAGCCAATGGCAGATTGACTGCCTATCTTATATCAATTGGTGGATTAAAGCAAACCTCTAGGTCATTAAAAGTCACATGTTTTAAATGTGTGGGCTTGACTAGAATATTGATGGGTCTTTTGTAGACCAGAGAATCAATATTGGTTAAAGTAGTAAACGTTAGTGTAAATAAAATATAACATTGTAACAGTTGGAAACAACATGGGTGTGTTGTCTGAAGTCAGAAACTGACAAGCCAAAGATTCTCTAAATTAGCGATGTGGACTATATTCTTAGAAATCGATTCGGCCGAATTCATGAGAACAAGTTGTGGCAACGTCCCATGCATCTTATTGGTTAAGATGATAATGCATTTTTGTATGCAAAATTCAACGAGAGATTTCCAACCCAACCCCTCACGGAATAATTCTCTCATTCTTTGGATAAAGAGAAATTGGGATAAATTCTTTGGTGGATAGAGAAGGTCAGAGTATTAAAAGTCAATCGAATCTTGGATTCGAGTATTGATAGCATTATAGTACATCCTCAAGTATCTTTCGAGAACAAGGAATCATATGCTTAAGTATTCAGGTGCAAAGCTGAGTGTTGTTGACTACACTGATTCTAACTTTCAGTCAGATAAGGATGATCGTATGTCAATCTCAGGCTGAGTGTTTACTCATTGTGATGAAGCTACAGTCTGGAGCAATCCAGCACTGCCAATTTGGTAGTGTGGCTTGAGAAGTTCTTTGTTGGATCGGGAAGTAATTCCAGGTCTCGATGAGCCGATACCATTTTACTGTGAAAACAGTTGAGAGGTAGCTCATGCAAATGATCTTCGCAGTCACAAGAGGTCAAAAGCATATTGAAAGTAAATACCACCTGGTCAGACAGATCGTGCAGAGAGGCGACGTTTCGGTCCTAAAAGATCGCCTCGAGCCGACAACCTAGCTGATTAGTTTACCAAGTCGTGTGGCATCTAATGTCATTGATAAGCGCTTGGCGGGTACGAAATTGGCAGATATGTCTCATCTGCTTTAGGGCAAGTGGGAGAATGTTGTGGATAGATAGAATAAGGGTGTGGTGCTCTAAAAACAATCATTGCTTGTCTTTACAGGCAAGTGGGAGATTGTTAGATATAGTGTACCCAAAAGGCAATTTTTGCTTGTCTATACGGGCAAGTGGGAGATTGTTGGAAGTAGCACCCGAAAGACAATTTCTGTAATTGTTTTTATAATTAACAAATGACAGATTTATTTTCATCTTATTATTTGCTTCGTACTTATAAGTAATACAATGCTGAAAACCCCAAGTCGTATCATATGTAGCCATATAACTTAGTGTGTGTCACACATGAGGATTAAGTTTATGGTGATACACTTGAAATGTTAGTCCGTGGTGAAGTTAATCAAATATGGGGTCTATTGATTAAACCACCATTAATGCGCCTAGAACACTTTATGGTGTGACCGTCTTATCCGGACCGTCGACATTTGCTGTCTAAGTGGGGCATTTATATATGAAGTAGTCATATAGGACTGGACCGATTTAATCTGCATTCCTCATATAATTCCGTGATTGAGAAATCTCATTAAATCACAAGATGATCATATATGGATTAACCTTAATCCTGAAGTGATTGCATACTCCTATTTGTTTCAGGATAGGGTTTGATGTGTTCGTTAAGGATCGCTAAGAGGTGCGGTCGGAATCACATTCCTGTTGGCACAATTCTTGAATGAGTGAGAAGTGTGTGTCTCACAGATATGTAATCCATTTCTTCCTGCGGGAAGTAGAAAGACAATCCTCTTATTTTTTAATCCTAGAAACTAATCGATCCGTGGAGTTCGTATTGGTTATGAACTAATTGATCACTAGTGGGTTAATGGTAAATTATGATAAGATGTAGTGAGGAAGGTTTACGGAAATAATCATGCTTCGTTACGGATAGTCTATGGAGGGTTAGTCTGTATGTAGTGATTATATCAATGGACACTTATCGACTCGACGTTTTGGCTCCTAACACACGAGTGTTTTCTCGTTTTATGGAACCTCGAGAATAAATTAAATAGTTGATCTATTTAATGAATATGCAATATTATACATTTGGTAAATAATATGTAAAATAGAAAATACATTTTCTATTAAAACTAATGGCTATGTGGCGCCATATTTAATGATAAGTTAGGAAAAGAAATTTTTCTAGATTATGTCACATGTACAATTAATTAACTATCTATTTGTTGGATAATTAATGGAAAAATAAGAGATGGATTTTTTGGGAATTATCTCTTATCTTATGGCAAATATCTTTTCCTTATGAGAATAGGTAATTGTGGTGTTAAAATGATAACTCTCTCTTTACTAGTTATTTTCCTTCATCCCAACACAATTACACACATGCAAATTGGCGCCACTTATTAAATAAAAGAAGAGAAAAATTAGTTTCTTGTTAAAGTCATTAAGAGGAGAAAAACTAGGGTTTTTCTTGGAGCATATTCGAGGAGGTTCTACGGTGAGGATCGACGTCCACCAGTCGTCGCTAGGAGATACAATCTGGATGACTGCGTCTTCTCCATTTAGTCGATCGCTTTTCCCTCTCCTTTTGGTAAATCTTCAACATTCTCATAGTTATATTAATTATTTATGTGAATCAAATCGTGATAAAATCGCATGCGAATTTATTCATTGCTTCCGCTGTGCAAGATCGAGTGTCTCGATCGGTGCTATGAATCAGATCTGATGATCTAATTATGGATCGGATCCGGATTCGGGTATCTCTATATCCAGCACTCTAGGCTATAAATAGACTAGTACATCAACAGGATTGCAACAGAGCAATACCTCTTGAGCGATCCCATATTCCTTTATACTTTTGTTTTTCTCTCGTTTCTAAAGTCCGAAATTGAGAGTTAGTGAGTGCTCAACAAATCTACTGCATTTGACCGAGCATGGTGATTCTGGTGACTGCTGTTGTGAATTGTAGCTCTGAACAATAGCTCTTACAGAATCAGTGGTCTGAGGTCTCAATGTGAGGTAAACACTTTGACTCTTACCTGTTGTGATTTGCTGTATTTTGGTGTGTCTTTGATTGCATGTGTATTGCTTGTGTGTAGTAGTCCTGTAGTGATACTGTCTGAGTTAGTTCATTGTGTGAACCTTGATTTTAGTGGTTTACTCCTAACTTGATCATAGTGTTGACAACAATTGACTGGTCTACAGTACCTAGTCAAACTGTCCAGTGGGGTTGCAATTGTCTGCACATTGAGTCTAAATTGGATGAACACCTTTAGTCTTGGTTTTGCACATTGATGGAAGTCCTGTAGTGTTTCTGGTCTTTGTGCTTGATTGTGTTCTTGAGTCCTTATTGAATTCAGAAGTCTTATAGTCTGAATCTTGCATGGTTTTGGTTACAAGACACACTAGTCTGAAGTACTAGTGTGGCTGCCTAATTTTTTGGCTGTAGGCCTTCACCTAGCTGTAAGGATTCAGATTAGTCTGATTCTCAAAATCAATAGAGATTCTGTTGTCTTGATTAATCCCCCATAACCGGTTAGGTTTTGAGTTTGGCCATCAGCATACTTTGTATTGCTGTCATCAAGGTGTTATTTTTTGTGTCTGCAAGTCAGACCTGTTTTGCTGAGTCAGCGTACCTGCTGTACTTGCCATTGCTGCATCTACCTTACGGATTTTCTGCCCTTGCTGTACTCTTTTGGTTCAGCCTACAAGCCTGCTGCTTCTCCATTGAACATCTTGTAATAATATAGGCTGTAGCTTTGTAGTTTGTCTGAACATTGTACTCAGCTCTTGTAACCCCACGATTGATAATCTAGTTTGTTCAGACTTGATTATCGCTTTTGAGGCTGCTCATAGTTCAGGCTTCCCTCTGTTGATCTAATGCTTTGTTTTCTGTTGCTGTATTCATCAGACTTGTTAAATCTTAGTAAGACATCCTGCTGTGTTTGTAATCTGCTGTTTCGCACTTTCCTTCTGAACCTGAGATATACACTTTGAAACATTATAGTTTGTTTTTGCTGTCCATTAAGCCTTCAATTCTGCATTTACTCATTATGTATATATATATATATATATATATATATATATATATATATATAGTTTGAACTGAATCTGTGCCTATTTAATAACACACCTAATATTCAGTATTTCTTACCTGTTGCTCATTGTCTCTATAAGTTTGAGTAACTTATTAAATCAGCCTGCTAACTTTGTTTTCGAATTCATCTATATTGAATTAGATCCTCTTGTTTCCTGAGTAACCCAGTCAATATTATAATCGATTAAAATTGCTTAAGTGCTGCTGTTTGCTTTGATTATCTTGGAACATATTTGCAAACGTGTTACATCATACTTATCATGTCATATCGTTTCTTATCACAATAAATTAATCACACTTGATCACATAGGTCTTTATAACACAAGCGAATAGTCGAATAAGTTAGCTTCCGCACTTATTTTACTAGTACTTGTGTTCAATCGAAAGAGGTTTATAAAAAGTTTTGAAAAGGCAATTTTACCCCACACTCTATTCACCCCCCCCCCCCCCAATTTAGAGTGTGTCTGCGCATTATCGATCCAACATCTTCTTCCGATTCCGATCCCGAGGAGGACTGAATCTATTATATCTGAGCCTGAGGATTTCCCGGACTTTGATGTGATAGAAAAGCAAGGAGATGCAGGCACATTTAGGCTCCTTATTTCAAAAAATGGAGTATCTTTAGGCTAGGGCTATGTGCCTATGGTCTAGTTGTAACATTATTCCACTTTCACTCTATCAAGCGGTAAATTTTAATGTTGACATGGACCAGAGGCGTACTATGCGATTTGTCGATCGTAAGGTAGACATGGTCGTTGGTATTCTGAAGGACTGTACTCTCATGGTGGGATATTTCTACTTCCTTACTTATTTTCTAGTTCTAGACGTCCCAGATGACCCTAGTTACAATATATTGGGGGCCTTCTAGCTACCACCCGTGCCATTCTGGACTATGATAGTAGTGACATTACACTAAGGATCAATAATGATGCTATAACTTTTAAGATCTTAGAACCGCTACCTAATAAACATGCAGAATGCCACGGGAGTTTGAGCACTTGAAAGATGAAGATCATAGAGGTAGAGGAGATTGGAAGCAGGCAGAAAGAGGTTTCTATAGAAACCGGTGAGCAGGAATTTTTGACGATTTTGTTTAGAGAAAAAGACGATAAGGACCATGACCAAGCGACATTGCACAATAAAAGATTGGATTTAAATGATAGAAAAGCGGTGTCCTCATGCCTAAAGAATAATTCTCGATGTAGAGGCAAGCCAAGTGCAAGGGCCAAGCATGCAAAGCGGAGAGCTCACAGACCTACTAGGCAAGTATGAGAAAGTGCCCTCCAAGATTGTAGGGAAGCATATTTCTTCCTTGGTCTGAAAAACCAAGAAAAGGCATTTATCGAGAGAGAAGGAAGGCGCACTTCAGTCAAAGCCTCTAGAGTGCAAGTCTGGCGGGTGAAAACCCGAGAGTCTGACTTAGTAGAAGTCAGAAGGAAGTCGAGCTGACGACTTTAAACTCAGAACTACATCTTGCCCTTAGATCGAGTCAAATAAAAGTAGCCCGACAAATTAACAAGCTTTGTTCAACCTACCTTATCCTAAGGCTGCAAGCCAAAGGCTGTTGAGAAGGTTTTTTTACTTGTTGCTTGGTACGGCGAAGTAGGTTAGTAAAATCAGAGAAAAAGTGCAAGGAAGGGGAAGGTTCAGTCTATAAGAAGTCAAGTTTGGATTAATAATTGTGAAGGATACAAAAAGGAGTAAGCAGTTATGAATTTTGAAGGAATCTGGAAAGCAAGTACTTCCGCAATTGCGAAGTCTGCTTCCACAATTGCGGACTATTTAGACAACGTTCCCGAGGTTTGAAGACATTCTGGAAACACACGCAAGCACGTGTACCCAACGCGCTTCTACGGGAGTCTAACAGGAGCAGTGAGCCATCACATCTTCTTCTCTACTACTCCACATTTTCCTCTTCCCCATTAACCCATTATTACAACATTCACCCACAATCTCCTCAATCACCTCAATCCACTCCCACTCATTACTCCGCACATCTTCCCACCTCCACCCTTCAACCTTCACCACTACCTTTTCCTATTTAAACCACCCGTCACCCTCACCATAACAATTATCAATTCATTTCACCATTTCCCAATTTCTTTTCCTTCTTATTACACTTTAACATTTTTGGCCACCACCACCATTACCACCACCACTTTTCTTCACCGAATTAACCTAAATCTCCCTTATTACAAATCTTTACCATTTCACTGCTGTTGTCAACACCATTTTCGCAACATCAAACCACTATTTTGTTTCTTACAAGGTTGCAGTTCCTAGAAATTCGAGCCCAGCACCTTCGAAATTGCGAGTTTCCCCACCGCAATTGCGAAGCTGTCCGTCTCACAGCACTAGGCAGTTGTAGTCTCTATGTTTCTGGAACAGTACTCCGGCTATTTCGAGAACCCTTTTCGCAATTGCGGGAATAGTTTTTAGCAGAAACAGAGTCCTGTTTATCCAATTCCATGGTTGGTAGAGGTAACCCAGTTCCGAGACGCAGCGGAGTGCAGCAGAGAATTCAAGGTGACGTTGTTCCTATAATCAACAGTGCCCCTCAATTTGCCTCTATTGCGCTATATGAGTCTTTTAGGGCTCATTGGAATTCTCGGACGGTTTGAAGGGAGAGAGACGTCGACCTCAATGATTGTGGTAACATCATAACGCTTGTTCTTCAACACCATGGTATTGCGGACATGGCGTTTATTCATGTGGTATTTAATGCCACCATTGTTCGTGAGTTCTATGCTTATATGGAAGCCAACCTCGAGTCTTCCGTTGCTATCATCTGAGGGATGAATATTGATTTATTTATTGAGAGCATCAATTGTCACTACGGCATTGAGGACACACCATATCATGAGTACAAGTATACCACTACCACGGAGGAGCACAATCTACAGCGCTTGAGGATTATTGTTGATCACTATGGTATTCAGAGGCAGTATGGTGCTGAAGACTTCCCCACTATCTTTCAGTCGAGTGAGTAAGCCTGTAACGCTCGTATGCTGCACCGGTTCTTCATTACTCACTTGCTACCTAATGCTCATAATGATTTTGTTACTTATCGGCAGGCTGAGCTCATGTACTTTCTCGATATCAAGAATGACGTGAATATCGGTCTATTGATACATAACATGATTCGGGAGGTTGCTAGGATAAGGAGAGAGATTTTTACGCATGGCAATGTAATTGATGCCCTGCAATGGAAGAGGAGTGCCGTGTTCTAGCTACTGTTGAGAGAGTAGAGCCACTGCCTAATCTTGACAATGAGTCAGTTACGGTCATCGGTAGGCGTAGAAGAAGGCCGAGATTACCAGCACATGGAAGTGCTAGGTGTTAAGGGTGATTTTATGTGATTTATATCGTTATATTTTATAACAATTCTCTCCATATTTGTATAATTTGCATAGAAATTAAGGGTTTAATCGAATTATTGAGCAAATGAGTTTTAAAAGTCTTTAAGTGTAAACTTGAGCTAATTTCGTGATTTTATTGGTAATTATCTATGGTTTTACACTTTGCGTGTTCTTATGGTTTTGAAGGAGCATTTACATGTCATGGAGAGGGATTGAAGGAGCTGAAAAGATACATAAGCGGAGATTTAATGGAAGGAGGAAGATGCAAGTCGAAGGTAGAATGAAGCTTTACAAGTCTGGACGCACGTTTGAGGTCCCGTCCAATGGATCAAGCGTCTGTAAGAAGTGGATCAAGCGCCCGGAGGAGAAGTTGATTCAGGATGTTCGTGATTTTCGTGAACGAGCGCCTCGCTTGCATAGAACGGGCGCTTGAGAAGACTCGCCCGACTCGAAGAATTTACACAATCTGGACTGGCGTCCAGAGGCACTGGACGGGCGTCCAGCCACCGCCTTTGCTGAAACCGACCTAAAAACCGATTTATAGTCTCGTTTTTCCAACCCTAAAAGACCACAATTCAATCCCTGGCCGCCCCAGGCCCCTTGGGGGCGCCCTAACTGCGTTTTCCCACCATCATAAACATCTTTTTATCTTCTTTTTATTTATATGATTTGTATTCCAACGATGAGCTAAGGCTAAGCCTAGAACGAGCTTTGTGAAGCCAATTCTCAGCAGCGTTTTGATTTCGATTCTTGGATGCTTTGTGAGTTTTAATTAAAGTTTGTTTCTTTATTATGTGTTTATTTGTTATGCAATTTATATCGAGAGATGGTTGCTTTGTGATGTTTAACGTTTGATGAAAATCGTTGTTAGACCTAGATCACCGTAGTAAAGATGGGATTTTTAACCTAAATATAATGAGAGTTGCTAGGTTAAATTTCTAGGTTGCTAGATTGAGAAATCTTACACCTTAGTTATGGAAGCGTTAATCTTTAAGATCTAGAGATGAAAGATTAATAGGCGAATTATCTACGAGAGTAGGAATTCATACCTTTGATAGGTGAACCACATCTTTATTAAATCTTCACTAAACGATCTAGAGTAGAAATTGAGGGTTGCGGGATAGGTGGATCAATGCTTGTTCTTCGTTAAAATTAATTGAAATTATCTTTGTGCCTTGTTCTCGTTGCGATCTTAGAATTTTATTTTTCTTTTTAGTTATAGAATAGATTTGTTTAGTTAGTTTAGGTCTGCAACTATATTTCCTGGCTTTGGATTGACAACCCTCTGTCCAGTTTATTGTTTTCCTTTTTAGTTTTGTTTTGTGTTTTTCGTGACAAATCTTAGAAAGATTTAGAAACTAGATAAACAACCTCGATTCCCTGAGATCGACTCCGGTATTAATCGCTATGCTACGATCCCTACACTTGGGGTATACCGGATTTATAATTTTATTACTTGTTTATTTTCATTGATAAAATCCGAGACACTAGGAATCCATAGGAGTTCCAGAGAGATGTCACTAGAGAGTTGGCAATGATGCATGCCAATATTGAAGATATGATGGCGCATCTTCATATTCCTCTCTATGCCCTCCTAGACATGATCCATCTTCTTTAGGGGCTGGCCCGTCTACTTCTACACCACCTCCTGGTGACGATGACTTTGAGGATGATAACTTCAAGGAGTAGACTACTTTTTTTCTTGTGGCATTTTTATCTCCATTGTTGTCATTTTCTTCATCTTTATTTTTATTACCGACTTTGCATTGCAATGTACTTTCCCTTTATGAAGAAAATATGAAGTATTTTGGATGGCATAAATTGTTTTCTTTTTTTTACTTGCTTACTGCAATTTTTATATTTGCTATTTTCTTGTGTTCTCTAAAGTACTCTGACCTATTTTGTATATTAGCACTATTGCAGATTTTCCAGGATTTCCTTTGCTAATTGCCTGATACACTGACGATACGGATTTATTTACTTCACTCCACGCTTACATGCAACTAAGTTCCTTTCTGTTTTAAATCTTTTCATCATTGGGGACAATGCTTCAATTCTGTGGGGAATAGGAATGTCACTTAGCTTTTGTCTATGTGTTTCATCAATTTTTCGATTTTTCAAGATTCTTTTCGATGCATTTTTCACATGCTCTGTCTTCTCGAGTTTTTTCTGAGTACGATTGCAAAGATATGAAGTCTTTGATTTTGGAGCTAATTATTTACATCTTTTTCTCACAATAACGGATGAATGTTATGTCAACTTTTGAAGTAGTTGCGTATTAACCGCATTATTTTGACTTGTGTTGACTTGACAATAACGGTTTTTCCAAGTTTTGTTTTACCTATGGTCATTTAGGTCAAGTTGTGGATCTTATAATGGCTAAGGAAAAATGGATTCGGTAGTTTATCAAAGAGTGGACCGTGAGGATCGATAGATTTTTGATTGTCTAACTACCGACAAAAGAGAAAAGCTGAAAAATAAATAGATACATCATATGCTCTCTTTGGAAAGAGGGAAGCAAACTCGGAGCGTAAGATGCATGACCCTCGCATAATAAATAGACTTGATAAACATGAGTCTTTGAGTAGTACTCGGTTTCCGGTCCACCTTGCCCAGTTGACTTGACCTACACAATAACAACAAAAAACTGTGAATAATATCAATGGCGCAAAGGGACAATAATTATCGTGATTGGATAGCTAAACTTAAGTTGATATAATGTGATTTTGTTTACATTACTGAGAAATGAGAGTTATTGCACACACACACACCGGTTCATCAATTGAATATTGATTAATGTGTTACTTATGGATAATTGTTGACCTGGTCTTTATCTTGACTTCATGACACTCAGCTATTACTCCCTCCATCCCAATTTGTTTGGGACATATTCCTTTTATGGATGTCCCAAAATAAGTTCCATTACAAATGTTTAGACTAAAAGTCGATTCTTAAATGTCTAAAATGCCCACATATCAACATTCATTGAAAAATGTAAGGACAATATAAAACGGATGTAATTGTAAATTAGTCATGTTTTTAATTACTAGACAATGCAAGAAATGATGTTTTCTTAAATTTAAAGAGTTCCAAAATGTCCCAAACAAATCGGGACGGAGGGACTATTAATTAACTTGAATATTGGTCCGACAGTTCATTTTTTTCGTCTTTTTTGCTCGGGACGACCGAAAGCTAAGTGAGGGTAGTTGATCACACTTAAATCAGTACTACAAACTATACCTTTATTTGCCCCGAATTATGCTCGACTGAGGAGTGACATATCGATTGTTATATGAAATACCTGTCAATTTTTTAGTGTTAGTTCCTTGGTCGTTAATTCTGCATTTATATGTTTTATCCCGCGATTTAGTACTGTTCGGCCTCGTTTCTATGCTTTTCAGGTGTACCATGTAACGGGGCTGAAGAAGAGCAGATCCGGATCATAAGAATACATTGGGCCGAAGTCAAAAAGTCGGTGAAGAGTCTGTTGAGCCTAGAGAAGCTGAAGTTTGGCCGGCAGTGGCAGAAGCCGTAGCCGCAGTTGCGCAACTTGGAGGACACGAAATTGAGACTGCCGTGTTATTTACTAAGTCGGTTAGGGTTAGGAAAACTAAGTCGGTTATATGGCTATATAAAGCATGTATCAAAGTCATTATTATGTATGTAGGCATATACAACACTCATTTTATTATTTAGTTTATAAAAAAGGTTTCTTGGTTTTTGTTTTTCCCTTCCATTGGTTTTTTTCTCCAATCCATCAACTAGCTTGAGTTGATCAAACTAGATCCATCATTGATAAAGTTATAAAGCTTTGAACATTCCTTTGTGTTTTTATCATGGTAGATTATTTAGATTAACGCAATGTAATTGATCTGCATGACCAAACTAACCTTAATTATAACCAAAATTAAATGCGTAATGGAGATTTCCATAACATTCCGTATAGAACCACCACCGATGCGATTCATGACGGTCTATATCGCAGTTGTCGGACACTTTTTGGTCACCCTAAGTCTGGAGATTCAGTGTCAGCTACGTTGATTGATAGGTTTAATTCACGGTAAGTTAGATCTTGCCAATCTACTTGTTGTATATCGTAAATTAAAATGAAGGACTTATATGTGAAGTGTAGTTAGGACATAGTCAGGATCGATATCTTAGAATGTGCTAGTAAATCCACGATAGCTTCTTAGGGAGGTTCTCAGACTTGAGCCGGCACTTTTTAGAACTTATTGCATGTGAGTTAATACAATCAATGGTGGAGGTTAACTGTATATAGACCCCTAATGTCCGTCCCATGGAAGTAGAGTAATACTAGGAGACTGCACTCGTAGCTAAAACTAAATTTTTACACGTTTTGGTTAGGTTGGGGAAATTACGGAGGAGAGTAGTTACAACGATCAATTAAACCAAGTTAGGAGATTGGTGAGGATGGACAAACCAATATCTTTTCTGTCTTTATGTTGGTAAGGACCATTATTTGTGTTCTTAATTAGATTAGTGAACTATTATCTGTGTTGCATCGTCTCTGTGGGATCAACCTTGACTCGCCCACTAAGCTGTGATTGACCTAGTACTCTTGGTAGTATTTCGTAAGTAGAAGTGACTTGCACGTGTCACCGGATCCGACCGGGTCGGGTCATTTACAGTATATTTAGTTCATGTAATAGCTTTATTATGAGTAATAAAAGAACTTTTGTTATTATAAATCTTGTTTATCTTGATGAACAAATTTTGTTATTGTATATACAGTAATGCCTTTAGTATTAAATTGTGATAGAGAAACTATGATAGTGATTATTGTTGGTGAGATCTGGAATCACTTTAATATGTTTGATACTTAAATGTCTTTATACGTATGTACTGTTAAACATGACATTGATAGTACGATTAGACTTGCGCGTGTTGGATGTTTTCTATCTTATTGAAGATAGGGATACATCTTGTCTATCAAAGTGCAGAGACGCTTGGACTGTACGTGGACGTGTATTAGAGAATGTGTACGTTAGGCTGACCCACATACATTAAGAGTCACAGTATGTGGCAGTTGTGTAATTATCTTGAGACCGGAGTCCTTGTGGCATCGCGGTGTCGATTGTCATTATTTGACACTATTGAGGTTTCCCCTATTCACAGGGAGATCATGCGGTAGTTGTCGGGTATGATATTGAAGCATGCGTAGGATACATGTTGATCGTCCAGAAATCGTGTATCCTAATAGTATGAGTTAATATCCGAAAAGTCCTTCTTATAAGGAATGTCTGGCTCACGTTAATCTTTGCAAAGTGGGAGTAATTGAGTTACTTCAAGAGAGCATGATATCCAGATTATAAGATACGGTCGTTAATGTATTGACACTAGAGATATGACCGTGTGGATATTATAACAGCGATAAGATTCTAGTTATTCTGTAACTGTTTCACATGAAAGGTAGTAGTCAACGCTTTTCACTCTTATGTTGATTGGGGATCATGACATGTTTCTATATGCTATCATGATTGTTAGGAGTGAAGGGTATTTTAGTAAATGCATTTTATGACTACAGACATGTTACAGTATAGAGGCTAAAAGGAATGGTGAGTGCAATTTGATGACACGAACAAATGACACGCAGCACTTTGTTGATAGTGTAAGAAGCTTTGACAGGTGTAGAACACAAGACTCTTTGAGTAAAATGTAGATTTTGTTATAAGTTTGTTGGAACTATTTGTAACTTACTTCTAACTGATCAATGAGGTGTATGAAGCTATAAATACCCCATGATCAGCTGCATTGTAATACAATTTTTCATTTTCACTGCATCAATAAGAATTCCGCATTTTACTTTCCATTTATCATTCTATAAACTTAATTCATCATGGTATCAAAGCAGAATTTCAGAATCTTTTACTGTGTTTTTCTCTGAGTTTTTTTGAAGAATATTGAGAGTGTTCTTAATCTTTTCTGAGATTTCAGTTTCTTGAGAGTAAACTGTCATCTTTTTCCTGAGTTTTTTGATCATTTCTTGATCGGTTTTTTTCCCTGTAATTTCACTTTCATTGTTGATTTGTCATCAATTCTTGAGTTCTTGATAGCCATGGCAGCTAAGAAACAAGAAATAAGTCCCTCCAGTCCATTTTATGTCCATCCTAATGGGAATCAATCTATAGTTCTTGTTCAGCCATTGATGAATGGAAACAACTATAATCCATGGAAAATGTCTATGGAGATGGTTTTAAAGACCAAGAATAAAATTGGCTTCATATACGGCACAATCAAAAGGACAGAAGCAGATTCAGCAGATTACCATGCATGGAGACAATGTGATACAATGGTGAGATCATGGATCTTGAATTCTATGGAAAATACCATTGCTCAAAGTTTGAAGTAATTTAAGAGTGCACATGCAGTTTGGAAGAATCTTGTAGCTAGATTTTCTAATGTTGATGCCTTGAGACTTTCAGATCATCTTGAAGAGATGCATCTGCTAAAACAAGGTAATGACTTTGTCAATCAATATTTCACAAAATTGATGGTTGTATGGGAAGAAATCAAGACCATTAGGCATGTATCAGTTTGTTCTTGTGATCCTCAATATGAATGCAGCATAATCAGCACACTAATGGATCATATAGAGGTTGAACATGTTATAAAATTCCTAAAAGGTTTAAGGGATGAATTGAGCCAATGGTTTCAGAGGTAATGCTGATGGTCCCCTTCCCAGAAATCCATGATGCCTTTGCAATGGCCACTAAATTTGAGAGACAGAAGTTGTTGTAGCTAATATGGCCAATAATCAAGATTCCATGGTTCTACTGGCTCAAAAAAATGGACAGAGGAAAAATCTGATTGCCAGCAGACCTAACTATGTATCTGCTACAAATTCCAGATATAAAAATCCCAAGAAGATGTAATGCAGTTTTTGTGGATTTATTGGTTATAAGGAGGAAACTTGTTACAAGAAACATGGCTATCCTCCTGGTTTCAAGTTTAAAAAGGCTAATTTGGTAAAGAAAGGACAGTCAGCAGAAGATCATGACCAAAATAGGTCTGCTGGACCGGGATTTCCGAATCTTACTGCACAGCAAATTGACATGTTGATGGCTCTGCTGAGTTCTGATCCTCCTAGACATGCAGGGTTTCCTATTGGCCAGCCTACTGAGATTGTGACACACTACTCACCTGCAATAGGGACAGGTGATCTAAATTTAGTAAGATCTATTCAATGGATCATGGACTCTGGTGCCATAGATCACATTGTAGGGTCATTAGATCTGTTAAATAATCCCAAACCTTCATCTGGTATAAAAATGGGATTACCTAATGGAAATAATGTTTCTGTCACACATATATGAAAAGTCAGGGTAAACCCTCAGCTGGTCCTAGAAGATATGTTTTGTGTTCCTGGTTTTAAGTATAACATTTTTCATTTACCTGCCTTTATCAATCATACAAAAAGTGCAGCTGTTTTTTCTTCTAACATGTGTGTTTTGCAGGACAAGAACAACAAAGTGATAGGGTCAGCTGAGTTACACAAAGGACTCTAATTCATGGATCAACCGATAAGACTTTTTATCGTCAATGTTGTAGAAAATCACACATTGTCTGATAAATTAGATGACGCTCTTTTATGGCATTACAGACTAGGACACTTGCTAGATAAGATGTTGAAATAGTGTCCTAAACCCAATTGGGTGGAACTAGATCCGACCGGGTCGGATCATTTCTACTATTCCTTTACGTTTATACATATAATAAATGGCTTTTTTGTTATTATATATTCGTTTAACAGGCCAATTATGATATTGTATATATGATAACGTCCTTAGTATGAAACGGTGAAAGAGAAATCATAATGGTGATTATAGTTGATGAGATCTCGCCTCACTTTAAAAGGTTAGATACTTCAATGTCTCTAATCGTATGTACTATCAAACATGACATTGGTGGTACGATTAGACAAGCACGTATTTGATGTCTTCTATCTTATTGAAAGTAGTGATAGATGTCGTCTATCAAAGTGTGAGAACACTTGGACTGTACGTGGACGTGTATTTGAGAATGCATACATTAGACTAACCCACTTACTTTATTAAGTTTCGAACTATGTGACGGTTGTGTAATTATTTTGAGACCGCAGTCTTCATGACATCACGGTGTGGATTGTCATACTTTGACACTATTGAGGTTTCCCTTAGCCATAGGTCAATCATGCGGTAGTGATCAGGTGTGATAATGAAGCATGCGTAGGATTCATGTTGCTCGTCCGGAAGCGTATCCTATGATTAGGAGTACATATCCAGAAGGGCCTTCTTATAAGGAATGTCTTATTTTCGAAAGTCTTTGAAAAGTGGAAGTAATATGTTACTTCGAGAGAATAGGATATCCAGATTATAAGATACGGTCATTGATGTTTGACACTCGACGTACGACCGTATGGATATTGTAACCGCGATAGGATTCTATTTACACGGTAACTGTTTCACATGAAAGGTAGTAGTCATTGCATTTGACTCTTCCGATGATTGGGGGTCGTAGACGTGTTGCTAGACGCTATCCATGATCGTTACGTATGAAGGGCATTTTCGTAATTGCATTTTGTGCCTACAGCGAACATATTCGGTAGCCTATCGGGTCACAGACATAAGAACATCTAGCAGGATTAAAATGTAGTTATAGTGATAACCAAATAATAAAGTTTTATCTCAACTATAAAGTGTTATAGTGGTAAATTAATATGGTGGTATTTATTTATTATGAATAAATTAAATACAAGATATTAATTATATTGATTAATTAAATATACATATAATGTATATGTATGTCGAAATATATTTGTATATATTGATACACATGTATTTTGCAAATTAATTAATCATAGCATTATATTAATTAAGAATATTACGGATGCCAATTTATTATCTAAAGGTGGCGCCAATATTAAGCGCATGAGATACACTTGGATTGTGCAATTTAATTAATTGTATTACCATATATTAATATAGATTTTTGTCCAGAAGGACAAAATTATCAAAAAATCGGGATTGAAGGAAAATGTAATTTAATAAGGACAAAAATAACAATTATGAAGTAACAAATATGAAGTAACAAATGTGGGATATAGTAAATATGAAGTAACAATTGTGAAACACAAAGTAACATTAACACGTGAAGTAACAATTTTAAAGTAACAATTGTGATTTTTGTCCTTTATAATCATGAAAATGTTACTTTTGTCCTTCCAGAACCATTTATTAATTTTTTTGTCCTTGTGGCCCCTTCCCTCTATATTAATATTAGATATTAATAGATTTGCATAAAATTATTTATGGTAATAAAATAAAGATAGATATTTAATATGAGATATTAAACTAAATGAGATAAATCAATCAAATATATTTTCCTTATTTTACTAGTAAAAGTATTTTTTTTCTCCCAAATCTACTACACACTTATCCCCATCAGATTGGGACTACATTGGGGCACCACCTTCATTATAAATAGGAGGTGGGTGTCAAACTCTTTTGTACATCACGAATATAATAGTTCTAATTTACTAGAAAAATTGAGAGCTTCCTAGAGAGAGTTTTGAGAGAGAGAAAATGTCGGTCTAACCACCGAGTTTTTCTGGTAGCAATCCATGATAGGATTCAGGCGGGCTGTCCGTGTGGATCAACGGTAGAGGCCGAACGCTTGGGCAGTTTCGTGCAGAAACTACAACCGTAGGCAAAGCATCAATCCAATTGGATCAACCAAGGTATTCTCTTAGTCTACTTCCTTCTTTCTTGTTGCTTAAAAAAAGTCGATCTTGGGTTAATAGGAAATAAATTTTAAATATCACTGGGTTCCCGCATAGATTTCCTAAAAGTGGTATCAGAGTGAGCTTTGAGCAAAAGCAATATGCATGTTAATTTATGTAGTAATTAATTAATAGATGCAATATCTAAAATCACGGACGTGAAACAAATATATATATATATATATATATATATATATATATATATATATATATATATATATATATATGCAATCGATGTGGAGGGCTCGGCCAAGCAAATGACCCCAATTAATGGTTGCGCTGCAAAGATCGGGCGCCATTAAATTTGCCGACGTCGTCCGGTTATTTCATGGGGACATCATTTTTTTGTTTGTGAAATTTTATTGTGCATTGATATATTTTTGTTTAGTTGGTGTCATGTAACTAACTAATGGTACAAATAGTTTAGACCACTGGGAAGCCACATGGCATTATTTGGTAATATGATTTGCCTTTAAATAATCTAGGTCTTTCCAAATTTTGTTTGGAAAGGGCCTAGGCCCTTTTAAAATATTCGATTTTGGAACGGGCCCAGGCCTAGGTCATTTTCATAATATTTGATTTTAGGTAGGTGCCTTTTGGTTTTGAAAACCAAAGACGTTCCTTTTGATTATGAATCAAAAGTATAATTTTAATTTTGATTTATTTTGAAATAGTTCTAATTGATTAAAATTAAAAAAGAAATCGATTGAAATTAATCGTTAATTTTATTTCGATTAAAATCATTAATTAAATGTTCATTAGTTATTTGATTAGATAAAATTATTTAATTGATTAAACGTTAATCGGATAATTAAGACGCAAGTTGGTAATTTTAGTATATATCTTTTTCATAAGATTTTATTGTATGGATTAGATGTGCTAGATATAATATGATTATATGGACTCCGGTTGATCATTGACTCGACCAATAGGATAGATGTGTGTGATTTATTTTCTGTTGGTTTTTCCAAAATTGTTCTAGGCCGTTATGATGAACGTGACCTAGTTTAATTTCTGCATTTATCACATTCCCGTTAGCTCCCACGTGTGTGGCGGGTGTACAAATTTATTAGATAGTGTTGGTCCCAGAGAAGGGTAAAACTATAGTCAGAGGGGGGGTGAATGACTATAGTGGAGTTTCAAAAAAAAATTGTATTTAAAAGCTTTTGGGCTGCGGATAAGTCCCTTCTTAAAATATTGTTTCAAAGTACATTATGCAATCACAAATATAGAGTATGCAATGAACAAAAATGATGTAAGGTAAATTGCTGAAAGTAAATAGACACAAAGGTTTATACTGGTTCAGGGTGGTGTAATCTCTTAATCCACTCTTCTACTGTGATGATTGGAGGAATTCACTATTGTTTCCATAGATACAATAGTACGATTTTCCTTGACTACACAAGCTTCACAATCATTAAAACTATCACTCCCTGGCTTCAAAAGCTTGGTGACTCGCCTATCATCGCTCCTTGAGAACAAATCTTTCAGCAGCTATCACAAAGGTTGCAACTCCTTCTCATATTTCTCTGATTCAATTACCTCAATTGATGTGAATTGGATTCACAAGTTTGTTGATCAATCTCAGAGCTTGATTTGCAATTGAAGTTCTGATTCCTGAATTGATCTCTAGATATTTCTTTTTAGTTCAAATGGAAGGCTTTTCACTCTGACAAAGTTTCCGCTTGTATGTTTTTCAGACTTAATCATTATTTACTTTTCTGTCAATGCCTTCTATTTATAGCCTTGATAATCCTTGATTTGAATTTTCGTCCGTTGGCAATTTAATGCTGAGAATAATCCGTGATTTAATTCTTGATTCCCCCTTAATTATATTCTTCTTGATTTCAGTAATCAGATTTTTCCTCAAACGTTTATCAAAAAATCCGTCCTTGATTGATCATCAATTGATTGTGCATTTGATGTTTGATCTTCATCATTTGAAATTTGAATGAGTAAATATTACTTGATCGTTCCCTGAACGGTTAAGTGATTTCTTTTGACTTGGCTGTTTGGTTCTTCCTTCACTGCTCTGTCTTTACTCAGCCGAAGTCAGTTTATTTTGCTGGTTTACTGCATTGTTGTTTTCTCTCATTCTTTAGAGTACTTTTTTTGTACTTCACTGATCCTTGATTTGGGTGAGATCAGTGTACACCATATTTGATAATATATTCCATTACTTAGACTTATCCAAGGTCATCACTGACTTCCTTGGTTATAAGTCGGAACCATAATGTCTTCATTGCTTCTCTCTTTGGTACTTGATCGGCTTCACTCTGCCGAATATCTCGTTTCTTACTTAGCCATCCTACCAACTAGTACAATGACTTGTCCGACTCAACTTATACAACATTTCGGACTCTAAGTAAAGACTTAAACAGAGAATTCTAACTTATTCCAGGCTTGCTATAATAGCTAGTATGGCCATCATCAAAATATAACAAAATGTTCCTAACAGATACATTTTATGTAACAAGACTAGAGCAAAAGATGGAGAACAAAGAAAGACGAATGAAGACCCCTTTGAAGGTGGCGCATTAAAGATCCTATTGACGGTTGCAGCAACCCTTAGATTGTGACCCGCGGTTTCGTCACTTTGTATTCGAAACCGCATTTAGGAAAAGTCCATGATCATACCGGTTAATTTACGCATTTATTTATTTTGTGCATGTATTTATTTTATATGATACGATAGATGCATGACTAGGCACGATATAGATGAATGTGTAGGATTATGTATATAGAGATCGATATTTTTGATGAGACCGTAATTAAAATTAATTAAGGGCATTAATTTACATAAATACTTCCACAACAAAAATTAAGTCAGAATGTTCTCTCCAAATATTATAATGACGGTGAAGAGCTATTGTTCGGATCCAATCCATCATCCATAGCTGGGGGTTGACCTACCTTGCGTATATCGTTATTATTGAGATATGAACGTAAGTGATCTCGCAAATATTGTGTTATGACTTGACAAAGATTTATTCGACCATTAGCCACAGAAGGGGTCTGGTTTTTTGAGACAAGTGTTGGCCACCACATTGTGATGTGTATTGTCAAAGAGTTGATTGGTCAACAACCAAAAGTAATATAGTGATGTGATTGGTGAAGTGTCACCTACTCATCGAATTATGATTCGGTTCACCAGCCACAGCAGGAAATCGACGTAACTAGGTGTGATCTTGGCCACTAAGGAATTTCAGAAAATTCTTGAAAGTCAATTGGGAGTAGTTGACTAGTAGGAGCAAAATCATAAACCAAAGGACCATTTTGGATTTTGCATGTATAAACAACAACACTCTTTTATATTTATGTTATATTGGAGTTTTTAGCAAACTTTATTTCTCTGTTTTATTCTCGACTAGTAAAACCAAATTATGACTATTATCTTTTGAGAAACGTTCTCAAGTATGGTTAAGTAATTTTAATCCTTTTAAAATAAGCAATGGCACAAGCAACCCCATTATAGTCGTTAGAGACAAGGAGACTCCATATTTGATGGAGTGCTCCAAGACTTTAATTATTAATGAAAACGGAAACTCATGATATGATTAAATTACTTGAAATAAGTTTCAACAAATTAATAATATATTGGATACGATCCAATATGATCTTTCTATCATACGATGACCACATCGAACTTTGGAAAGGTTGTTTTCAAAATTGTAAGATTTAAGCATCTACTTAATTCTTTAATCATTGCTTGAAGGTTAATTAAATAGTTTATGTTTTGAATATGATTCAAAAGGGCAAAATAAACTATCTAATAAACATTGGATTTTCTTTAAAGGAAATTGAAGACGTGGCTCTTGTGATTTTTCTTAAGTCTTATGAAGACTAAATTAAGAAATATTTACAAGTGCTTAAGGGATTAAAAAGGAAAGTTAGGGAATATGCTTAAAATATGAGAACTTATCAAAGTCTCTGTTCAAGGCAGGTGTGTTGAGATAAATCCATCTAAGTTCATGTCAATTCTTTGATATATGATATCTTACGAGTATGATTAAATTTGAAGGATTAAATACGGAATACACTGAGATATGGAATGTGAAGCAAATGTTGCAACATTTCCTTTATTGTGTTCTGAATCTAGTAGACTAATAAGAGAACTAAATAAATGTTATTTTGTTCCAGTTCTTATGAAGAACACGAGTTCAGTTATTTGTTTGGATTTAGTAGACATATTCAGTTATAAATGTAATTCTGATAAATTTGAACGGTCACTGAATCTAACATACTAGATTGGTGTCACTATATAGTTGATATGAGTGATGTAATCTCAACTAAGTATTTGTATGGCTGTTATCCTTGATACTTTGTGGTTGTTCTAGATAGTCTCTGTGAAAGAGAAACGTGCAATTAGATATCATTCGGATGATGTCTGAACCATATGATTATGAATCATGTGGGTAATACGTATCTTATCTGAAAATGACTAAAATACCCTTTTATGAAAAATGTAACAAAATCTAGAAAATTGCCTAAAGCCCAACATACTGATGTTTGTTGGCTTATGAAAATTAGTGCCACAAATGATATTATTGCTTATTACTCTCTTTGACTATTTCAGAAATAGTTGAATGTACTTAGTGAAGTACGGAATTCAGAAAAGCCTGAAAGGTTCGAGCTAGTACGAATATAAGATTGATGAACTACTTAGGATTTAATATTCAATTAGATTGAAGTGATTAATACCTGAAGAATGTGTCAGAAGATGTCTGAAAAAGGAATCTGATTCTCCCATAAAGGATACCATTTTGGGATACAAAGTAAGATTGTGTTTCTAAAGTGGAAACAACACTTTATACGATAAAGATGCAACATAAGCCATGAGAAGTATCCCTTACCTGGTTTGGGATAGTGCCCTCGTTCGAAACATATACTTAACAAAGTTCTGAAGAATAAGGTTGAATAGATTCCATATCAGATATGGAAGGCGGTAACCTCGAATCCATCTTAACCGATGATCTAGGGTTGTCATGCTTTTAGTAAGTAGGCAAAGTCAGAAAGGCTTAGAGCCTATTATGACACATGCGACATTGTGGGATATCTTAGCAAGTACGCTAGATATCATTTACCGACCCGCAGAGCAAGACTGTTTGTCTCCAAACACGCTGTCTTCTAGAGGAAGTGTTTCTTCCAAAACTGACACTGGGAGTAAATGAAGGTCTCAAAAGATTTTGAGAACCAGAAAGATATATTCGACCATTGGAACATGAGCCGGCACCGCACAGCTATGAGGTACTGGACACTGCTCAGTGCACACAAGTATTTTGTAAGTCTACAGATATCCATATGCCTGAATGGGCAACTGGTTTGTTCATCTTGATGAATGAATGTCTCGCGACTTATTCAGGAATGATTGAAAGGAAAGAATAAGAGATATGGCTTGGAGCCGTAATATCTGAAACAGATTCCATGTGTGACAAACGTGTTATGAACCCTGTCTGTCTTACCTGAAGGGAATGCCCCTAAAAGGTGTCTCATGTCTTCATGAAAGACTGACATGGATGGAAATATGATTACCATAAGGCTAGGTTGATAGACTGAAGGCTACGGGGTGTAAACCTTGTAATTACCTTTGCGTTACCAGCTATGCTTAAGTCTATTCAGATAGTGCTTATTGTATCTACGTATCATGGCTATATGATAGTGTTAAAGACATTGGGCCAATGGCTTGATGTTCACAGACAATAACATTATGTGTAAGCTTGACATAACCATTTATGGACTCAAACAAGTTTCTATGTATAAGCTCTTTACTTTGATAATCAAAAGGTTTGATTCCATCAAGAAGAAAGATATGCCTAATGTGCAAAATGTTAGTGGGAGTGTCACAGTTCTGGAGAGATGTATTGGATATCCTTCTCAGAATCAACACCCCGTGTTACAGTCAGTTAAATGTTTGGTGGTTCAAGGCCTTTACGAAAGTTTTTGAATTGTAGTTCTTATTTTGGAAATAAGAATCTATAGTGATAGATTGAGATACTACTTCATCATCACAGTTCACTCTGATAGATGGGATGTTAAAAGAGTTTAGCGTAGATCATAGCGAGAGATGCTTCTATCCGGTAATCTCGGGATATATCTATGTTAGGACGTCTGTCCTAAAGGATAAGGTGAAAGACGATGCTTGTGGAAGGTCATATTTGCTTCTACAATAGGGTCCATCATAAATGTTGTGAGTTAAACTAGATGTTCATACTTCATGAAGAGTCATTAATAATTGTGAAAGTGATTCTGGTAGATGTCGAGATTATCCTTAAAGGTGTTAAGGATGGATTCCTGGTTTATTGAAAGATGTAAACAAATAAACGTAGACATACAGATGTATATCCTCAATCTTATGAAGATAGTGGGAGATACAGTCTGAGTTTGCAGTCACTTTGATTAAGTGATACAATGAGCTGAAAATGTTCTTTGCTAGAGATCACTGTAAATACTACAACTGAGCCAAAAAACAGCATTGCCTTAGAGGCACAGTGGGAGCAGTACATGGATCTAAGAGATTCATTCTTGAACCTTGTATGGTTCTTCCCCTTTACTATATAGCTGATATAGTGGTGGATTCATTGCTTGAAGCAAAGGACCATGTTCTCGTCAGGGATTCATGTGTATGTTGAGGCGGTTCCTGTTGACTTGATCATTTGAAACATTATATAAAGATAGTCTGAGTCCCTACGGATAGTGATCCATTCACGCTTAGGGTTGGTTGCGAGTATTGCATGAGATTCTTGTGTTTCAACTTGGTCTTGTGTGTATGAGTCATTGGCTTTAGGCCAAGTGGGAGATTGTTGAAATAGTGTCCTAAACCCAATCGGGTTAGACCGGATCCGACCGTGTCGGATCATATCTATTATTTCCTTACGTTTATACATATAATAAATGGCTTTTCTGTTATTATATATTTGTTCGTTTAACAGACCAATTATGATATTGTATATATGATAACATCTCTAGTATCAAACTGTGAAAGAGAAATCATAATGGTGATTATGGGTGATGAGATCTCGGCCCACTTTAAAAGGTTTGATACATAAATGTCTCTAGTCGTATGTACTGTGAAACATTACATTGATGGTACGATTAGACTAGCACATTTTCGATGTCTTCTATCTTATTGAAAGTAGTGATATATCTCGTCTATCAAAGTGTGAGGACACATGATTGTACGTGGACGTGTTTTAGAGAATGCATACGTTAGACTGACTCACTTACTTTATTAAGTGTCGCACAATGTGGCGGTTGTGTAATTATCCAGAGACCGGAGTCTTCATGACATCAAGGTGTTGGTTGTCATACTTTGACACTATTGAGGTTTCCCTTAACCATGGGGTGATCATGCGGTAGTGATTGGGTGTGATACTGAAGTATGCGTAGGATTCATGTTGCTCATCCGGAAATCGCGTATCCTATGATTATGAGTAAATATCCGAAAGGGCCTCTTGTAAGGAATGTCTTATTCTCAAAAGTCTTTGTAAAGTAGAATTAATATGTTACTTTGAGATAATAGGATATCCAGACTATAAGATACGGTCGTTGATGTTTGACACTCGACGTACAACTGTATGGATATTGTAACAGCGATAGGATTCTATTTACACGGTCACTGTTTTACATGAATGGTAGTAGTCATTGCATTAGACTATTCTGATGATTGGGGGTCGTGGATGTGTTGCTAGACGCTATCCATGATCGTTAGGTATGAATGGCATTTTCGTAATTGCACTTTGTGCCTATGGCCAACATATTCGGAAGCCTATCGGGTCACATACATAAGAACATCTAGCCGGATTAAAATGCGGTTATAGTGCTAAGCAAATAAAGAAATTTTTATCTCAACTATAAAGTGTTATAGTGGAAAATTAATATGGTGGTATTTATTTATTATGAATAAATTAAATACAAGATATTAATTCTATTGATTATTTAAATTTACATATCTAATATATGTATATTTAATTAATCAACATATTAATATCTTGTATTATATTTATTCATAATAAATAAATACCACCATATTAATTTACCACTATAAACTTTATAGTCTTGAGATAAAACTTTCCTTATTTGGTTATCAACTATAACCGCATTTTAATCCTGCTAGATGTTGGCCATAGACGCAAAGTGAAAATTATGAAAATGCCTTTCATACCTAACGATCACGGGATAGCGTCTAGCAACACACCGCGACCCCTAATCATCGGAAGAGTCAAATGCAATGACTACTACCTTTCATGTGAAACAGTTACCGTGTAAATAGAATTCCTAATAGTGATTTCCCAACAGTGGTATCAGAGCCAGACTTCGAGCTTAAGCAATAAGCACAATTTAATTGCATAGTAATTAATCGATAGATACAAGATCTAGATTCACGAAAGATTTATAAAAAAAGGCGCCATCTATTGGGGGGCTCGGCCGACTGGATGCGGCCCCGCGCTAGAATGACCCCTTCTCATACTGAGAATGTATAGAACCCTATTCTGGTCGGTCCGGTATGGAATGAACTTATAATCTGATGATTGAGTCGATTCCATGATTAGTAAGAGGGATCATGAACTAAGAAATAGACCCTAGAAGCTAAATAGAAGCTAAAAAAGCGTATCATGAGCAATTGCAATAATCGGGTTCATTGATATTCCTGGAATAGTAGATGCTATTACACATACAATCATACTCAATTCGATGGAATTGTTTGATCTTATAGGGGATCTTCTATAATTTCGCACGTGAGGGGTTATTTCTTGCTTTCGTCCAATCATTAATAACTTGATTACTTTTAGATAATAGTAGATAGAAACAACGCTTGTAAGGAGTCCAATTAAAACCAAGAAATAGAGGCCTGCCCGCCACCCACACCAGAATAAATAGAATTTTCCGAAAAAACCTGCTAGTGGAGGAAGACCTCCTAGGGATAAGAGACATAGGGCTAAAGAGAGAGCCAAAAAAGGATAATCTCGAATGTTAACCGTTCCGGTACATAGACCAAATAATACAATGCAAGCAAAAGATCCTAGATTCATGGAGATATAGAACAGGATATAAATTATCATGCTTGCATATCCATCATTTGAGTCTCCATCCTCCACGGCGGCGGCGGCGGTGGCGGCTCTAGGTCTGCCGTCGTCGGCTGCTCTCTTCCAAAAGGTGAGATCGATCTTTTTCATTTTGAGATATATATTGTGCATTGATATCTCTTAGTTTAGTTGTGTCATATGACCAACCAATGTTTCAAATAATTTGGGCAATTGGGAAACCATAGTGGAATATCAACCAAAATATTGGCATTTCCAAATTTTGATTTGGAATAGGCCTAAGCCATTTTTCAAATATTTGATTTGGAAAGGCCTAGGCCTAGGCCACTTTCAAAATTTTGATTTTGAAAAGTGGTCAGGCCTAAACCAAACTTGTTTTAGGAATATGTCTTTTGGTTTAGGAAACCAAAGGCATCCCTTTTGGTTAAGAACCAAAAGGAAAGGAAACAAAAGGAGACCTCATAATTTTAATTTTAATTTGAATAGTTCAAATTTAATAAAATTGAAATTAGAATCGATTTAAAATTAAATGTTAATTTTATTTTCGATTAAGTCATTTAATTAATTAAAAGTCATTTAATTATTTGATGTGATAAAATAAGACGTATAAGTAGTTAAAAATTATAATTTGATCTTTTTCATAAGATATAATTGTATGGATTAGATGTGTACATATAATGTGATTATATGGACCCCGATTGATCATGGACTCGACCAATAGGATAGATGAGAATGTTTTCTTTATGTTGGTTTTTCAAAATTGTCTTAGGCCGTTATGAAGAAAGTGACCTATTTTACTTTTTGCACTTATCCCATTCCCGTTAGCTCCCTCCGTGTGCGGCGGGTGTATTTATTTATTAGATAGATTATTATTTATAAGAATGGAGCAAGAAGAAGAAGACCAAAGAGAGATAAAGAACCCATTGGCGTACATAAAAAAAGATCCTATTGGCGGTTGCAGATACCCTTAGTTTATAACCCGCGGTTTCGTCAGTTTGTATTCGAAACCGCACCTAGGAAAAGTCAATGATCATACCGGTTATTTTGTGCGCAGAATGTTGAGTATGTTTTACTTTATATGATATCGTATTAATATGCACATAGGAGATGAGACCATTATTAAATGAAATTAATTAAGTGAATTAATTTAAAATTATTCCCACGACAAAAATCGAGCCTAAATTGTCTCCCAATATTATAGTGACGGTGAAGAGCCCTTGTTCAGATCCAACTGATCGTCCCTCATCGGAAGTTGACCTACCTCGGTTATATCGTCATTATCGAGATATGATCGTTACCAGATCTCAGGAATATTGGGGTTACGAATCGACTAGAATCTTGCGGTGATTGGCCCTAGTCCGGACCGTCTGATTTTAGAGACAAAGGGTTGACTATCACATAGAGATGTTAATCTTCAAAGAGTTGACGAGTCAACCACTGGGAGCCACATATGATGCGACTGGCAAGAGTACCTACCTTTCAAAATTATCTCGGTTGATCGGCCCTCGTCGGGAATCGAGACAACTAGAATGGATCCCAGCCATTAAGTAATTAATCAAATTCTTGAAAGCCAATTGGGAATAGTTAGCTAGCGGGAGCAAAACCTAATTAAAATTTTAAGTGCAATTTTAGGGTTTTGAATACATGAACTTTTACTTATTCTATCTTTATTTATTGTTGTAGAAAATGCCAAACAAATTGAACCTTCGTTTTATCATCGACAATAAGCTTGACAAACCAACTTCTCAATTGGGAAAGAAACCTCAAAATCGTTTTGAGGCATGAGAAGATTGGCTATGTCTTGGAAGAGGCCCTACCGGAAAACCCCGTAGAGGGTTTGGCTACAGAAGCTGTTGAGAAGTATAACAAGCACTGTTCTGACAGTACTTACGCTACATGTATCATGTTTTCTTCTATGAAACCTGAGCTACAGAAACAGCATGAGTCCATGGACACCTATTCAATCATGGTTCACCTGAAAGAACTCTATGCTTCTCAGTCTCGCACTGAGAGTTACGAGGTCTCGAAGGCCGTGTTTGGTTGTAGGATGGCATCCGGGACTGCTGTGGGGTCATGCGTGCTTAAAATGATCGGGTACATAGAGAGGCTTGGGAAGCTGGGCCACAAGTTGGAACAAGAGTTGAGTATTGACTTAATTCTGCAATCTCTGCCTGATTCATACTCATAGTTCGTGATGAATTATCACATGAACAAGATAGATTACTCCCTTGCGGAGTTATTGAACATGTTGAAAACTGCTGCGGGCACTGTGGGGAAGAGAAAGCAAGTGTTGCTGGTCACTTTAAGAAAGGGCAAGGAAAAAACCGAAAAGAAGTCCTAGAAGGCGAAGGATATACCCAAGCCAATGCCTAAGATAGCCAAAGACAAATCCAAGGATGCTTTCTTCCATTGCGGTGAGACCGGATTGGAGGAGGAAACGCAAAGGCTTCTTGAGTACGAAGAAGAAGCATTCTGATGCTTCGACTTTAGGTATGTTTATGATTGAGATCTATATTTCTTCCTCTAAGTCTAACCACTGGGTATTAGATACTGGATGTGGTTCTCATATTTGTATGTATATGCAGGCACTAAAAAGAACTAGAGAACTGAGGAAAGGATAGGTGGACCTACACGTTGGGAATGGAGCAAGAGTTATTGCCCTAGCCATAGGAGTTTATTTTCTTTCGTTGCCCAGTGGGCTAGTACTAGAACTTAATAACTGTTATTTTGTTCATGCTCTTATGAAGAGCATTATTTATATTTCGGCATTGGATGTTGATGGATTTCTTTTACGTTTGAGAATAATGTTGTTCTTTTTCACGTGATGGAATTTTTTATGGTACTGGCATGCTTAGCAATGGTCTCTACATATTAGATATGAATGTTGACGTACTGAATATAAACAACAAGAAAGCCAAAATGAATGACTTGAATGAATCCTACTTATGGCATTGTTGACTTGGCCATATAAATAAGAATCGCATTTCCCAACTCCATAAAGATGGAATGTTGGATCACTTCGATTACGAATCGGTTGATACATGCGAAGCTTGTTTACTTGGCAAGATGACAAAGTCACCTTTCAGTGGCAAGGGGATAAGATCCAATGAGTTGCTTGAGCTCATACATACTAATGTATGCCGCCCAATGTCAATTCAAGCCAAAGGAGGATACTCTTATTTCATCACTTTCACTGATGACCATTCACGCTATGGTTATATATACTTAATGAAGTATAAGTCTGGAGTCTTTGAAAAGTTCAAAGAATTCAAAGTGAAGTAGAGGAACAACTAGGTAAAGAAATCAAACACTTCGATCCGATCGAGGTGGAAAATACCTAGATGGAGAGTTTCAAGATTACTTAAAGGACAATGGGATTCTACCTGAATGGACCCCACCCGGAACGCCTCAAATGAATGGCGTATTTGAGACGAGGAACCGTACCTTGTTAGACATAGTACGATCCATGATGATCTACGCAATTCTCCTAAAATCATTTGGGGGTATGCTCTAGAAACCGCATTCTATACACTAAACTGAGTTCCATCAAAGACGGTTTACTCTACTCCATATGAGGTATGACATAAGAGAAAACCGAGTCTGGCATATCATAACCTTGGGGTTCTCCAACTTACTTGAAGCGGATGATGCTTGATAAATTTGAGGCTAGATTTGACAAATGTCTATTTGTGGGATATCTTAGAGAAACTAGAGGATACCAATTTTACCACCCTGAGGAACAAAAGGTGTTTATTTCCAGGACTAGCCACTTTCTGGAGAAAGAGTTTATTCTGGATAGGGTCAGTGGGAGTAAGATTGATCTTGAAGAAATTCAAGAACCACTTACGGATAACAGTCAGTTGATCGAAGTAGAGGAGACGGAACACACAGATGTGACGCAAACTTCTACCGTAGAGACACTAGCACCTCGAAGATCCACCAGGGAACGCCGTGAACCCGAAAGGTATACTGGCGTGTATCTTATGGAAGATGAGGACCCTAGAACTTATGAGGAAGTGCTATTAAGGCATGACAAAGAGAAATGGCTAGAAGCCATGAATTCTTAAATGGAAACCATGAAAGACAACCAAGTTTGGAACTTGGTTGATCCACTTGAACGTATAGTTCCTATATGGTGTAAATGGGTCTTTAAGAGAAAGACCGACATGGACGGTAACGTGACTACCTACAAGGCTAGGTTAGTGGCAAAAGGTTATAAGAAAAGACAAGGAGTTGACTATGACGAAACCTTTTCGCCTGTTCCCATGTTAAAATCCATTGGAATTCTGCTTGCTATTACAGCATACCATGATTACGAAATTTGGCAGATGGATGTGAAAATAGCTTTCCTTAACGGGAACCTGTCTGAGGAGGTATATATGACACAACCTGAGGGTTTCACAACCAATGACGCCAGGATGGTGTGTAAACTAGAAAAATCCATTTATGGATTAAAGGAAGCTTCTCGGGGTTGGAATCTTTGCTTTGATGAGATAATCAAACACTTTGATTTCATCAAGAACGAAGATGAGCCATGTGTTTGCAAGAAGGTTAGTGGGAGTGTCATGTGTTCTTAGTGCTTTATGTAGACGACATATTGCTCATAGGGAATGATGTGCCTATGTTACATTCAGTCAAAGCTTGGTTATCCAAGAACTTCTCAATGAAGGACTTGGGTGAAGCAGCCTATATTCATAGAATCAAGATCTATAGAGATAGATCTAAGAGGTTGCTTGGTCTGTCGCAATCCACATATATAGACAAGATTCTAAAGAGATTCAACATGGGGCGGTCCAAGTGAGGATTGTTTCCCATGTCTCATGGGGTCTATCTCTCAAAGCGAATGAGTCATAAGACAGAGGCTGGTTTTCCCCTTGATCAATGCTGAGGGTGTGGACAAGTTCGGCAGAGTGAGCTTGAACAGCTGGTTCACTCGGTTGTTTGGCCACTTTGCTGAGGATTCTAAGGAGTACCTCTTGAATTGTCAGATCATCATCAGAAATGTCCATATTTTCTTGATCTCTTCCAAACAGATCTCCTTCCTGTGATTCTCCTGCATTCCTTTCTGCCTCACTGTCAGTAGCAGTTTCTTCATCTTCATTGTCTTCTTCATTAGATGAAGTAAGATGATATTCTTCTTCACCTTCTTCCAGGTAGGTGACTTCTTCTTGTTTCTCTTCCTTAGTTGCCACATCATCACCGATAACCACCGGGCTATCCTGGTTGCTGGCACTGATTACATGAGTATCATCTTTTGCCTTTTGAGATCTGGTTCTTCTTCCCACTCCTGATCTGCTACTTTCAGGCTCTTTTCTTTTTCTTCCGGCAGTGGGTTTGGGTTTTTGGGATGCCTTTACATAGTTAAACATTACCTTGGCTTTGTGTGGAGGCTGCAGATTGATGGGTTTCACCTTCAATTTGTCAAAAATGTGTTGAATAGGGAACCCATAAGATTTTCTTTCCCAGAAGTCACCTTTCTTCTGCAAACCCTTGCTTGGTGCCATAATTGCTAGATCAATTTCCTTCTGTATTTGACCTTTCAACCCGTCAAAAACAAACTGTGCCAGTTGAAGGCAATACCTTGATAGATAATCTCCATTAGCTTCACCCATAGCTCAGGCAGGTTTTCCATGGATCCTTTTCTCCCTTCAATGTTTTTTGGTGATTACTGGTGCAAATTCAGCAAATGAATGTTTGAGTATTGATTTTGGGAGGTTGTATGTCTTGCTGTTCTTTTTGGGATTTTTGGCTATATCTGTCCAGAATGTGTTGATGTCAATCTGTATATTTTTCACATCATCCGGACCGGTGTTGGGAAGATTCAGAAAACGGTGGAGTAGACCAGGTGTGATGACTACTTGTTTGCCAAATATGGAGCTCTTAATGCAATCGGGGTCACTCTTATTTGTGCTGGGCACAAACTTTGCATTTTTCCAAAATGCAATTAGATTTTCATAGCATATCCCCTCGATTTGGGGGTTTAGGAAGGTCCCCAGATTCATACAGCCATCAACCAATCCTTGAGCTTGTGTTTCATTGTCACAGAATGAGAGATAGTGTTCAGGCCTGAAAAATGATCCAGTGATGATCGATTTTTTGAAATATGTTCTGTGGAAAAGACTGTAGAGGATGAAGACATTGATGAATGGGATTAGTATGTACGAAGGCTTCAATTTTTCAGAGAAGGAAATAGGGTTTATGTTTTGCAAGAGTGTTAAAAATTCTGAAAAACCTCTAAGTGTGGTTTATATATGATGGTTTTTGATAGTGTGAACGTGGTTGAATATGGAAGGATTTTGTGACGTAATGGTGTGATTTTATGTATATAAATAACGGTATTTGAGTGTAGTGTGGGAGTGGATTGAGGTAAGTAATGATAAATTCTGGGAATCGAGGCATTTGTAATTTGAAAATAATATAGTTACCTCCATGATTAAAAATTGATCTCCACATGTGTGATTCTTCCACAAGATAATCCTCCATAGCTATCTGATTTTCCATGTGTAGAAAACTGATTTAGTTCAGACTTTAGTTTGCCGTTTTGCTTTAGTATACATTTCGGTGGAGAGCCTTGGTTGGTCACTAAGTCGGTGTAGACTTATTCAATGAGCTGCTGTTTTTAACTATTCCTAAAAATCAGTGTAGTTGACTTTGTTGAGTACCAGCGCCTTACCTTCCATATGAGTTTACTCATTACGGAAAAGGTTCAGTCAGCTGATGAAGTTACTTGGCTGATTACTCCAGTTAGTTGCTCCTTAGCACTTAGTCAATTTCTATCATTCCTAACTCATTTCTCAACTTGCTGAAACTTTCATGACTAAGTGGTTTTGTGAAAATGTCAGCTAATTGATCTTCAGTAGGTATATTTCTTAGAATGACATCACCTTTTTCAACATGATCTCTAATAAAGTGATGTCTCACATCAATGTTCTTTGTTTTTGAGTGTAATACTGGATTTTCAGTAATGGATATTGCACTTGTGTTGTCACACATTATTGGAATTGTCTTCTACTCCATTCCATAATCCCTTAGCTGTTGTCTGATCCATAATACTTGTGCACAACAACTGCCTGCTGCTATATATTCTGCTTCAACTGTTGATGTAGATATGGAGTTTTACTTTTTGCTAAACCATGAAACTAGTCTACTGCCTAGCATGTGACAGGTTCCAGAAGTACTTTTTTTATCTATCTTGCATCCAGCATAATCAGAGTCTGAATATGATATTAACTTAAATCCTCCATCTTTTGGATACCAAATTACAACATTGATGGTGTTTTTCAGATATTTGATTATTCTTTTGGCTGCTAGAAGATGTAATTCTTTGGTTGAGCTTGAAATCTTGCACATACTCCTACTACAAATGCTATATCAAGTCTACTTGCTATTAAATCTAGTAGGGATCCAATGATTCCTCTATAAAGCTTCTGATCCACATCTTTTCGATTTTCATTTTTTCAAAGAATAACTCTTGCACACATTGGTGTATCTGATGTCCCACTTGTGCTCATGCCATACTTGTGTATCATGTCTTTTGTGTACTTGGCTTGATTGATAAAGATGCCATCTTTCATTTGCTTGACTTGTAGTCCAAGAAAATAATTCAGTTCTCCCATCATGCTCATCTGAAATTTGCTTTTCATTAAGCTTGCAAATTTCTCACATAGGTTTTAATCTTCTGATCCAAAAATAATGTCATCAACAAAAATTTGGACTAATAGAGTGCTAGTTCCTTCCTCTAGCTTGAAGAGTGTCTTGTCAATGGTCCTTTGTTGAATCTATTGTTGGTCAAAAATTGTGATAGTGTTTCATATCAGGCTCTGAGTGCCTGTTTGAGTCCATAAAGTGCCTTTTTGAGCTTGTACACTTTATCTTCTTTCCCTTTGAGTTTAAAACCAGGAGGTTTTTCCACATACACTTCTTCTTCAAAAATTCCATTCATGAATGCACTCTTGACATCCATTTGGTAAACTTTGAAGTCTTTGTGTGCCGCAAAGGCTAGAAATAGTCTGATTGCTTCTAGTCTTGCTATTGGAGCAAAGGTTTCATCATAATCTATGCCTTCTGCTTGAGAATAGCCTTTTGCTACTAGCCTTGCTTTGTTTCTAACAACTGTCCCTTGTTCATCCATCTTGTTTTTGAATACCCATTTTGTTCCAATGATGTTGGCTATGTCTGGTTTGTCAACAAGTTCCCAAAACTCATTTCTTTCAAATTCATTTTGTTCTTCTTGCATGGCTGTAATCCAGTCTGCATCTTGGATTGCATTTATACTAAATGTAGAAAGTAAATGCAGAAAGTAAGTAGGCAATTTTTATAGTGGTTCCAGGTGGTGTAATCCTGTCAGTCCACTCTTCTCCTGTGATGCTGGAGGAAATTCACTAGAGATCTTTGAGGTTGCAGTTACAAAAATCTCTAAGATGTCTGTCCTTCACCAATAGCTATGGCTTCACAAACTGAATATTTGAAACAGGTAGGATTGCTGCTCCAAAGTATTCCAATGGTCCTTGAAGGGTAGGATTGCCTCTTCACCAGCTGCACCACAAACAACAGTTCTTGACACCTAAGTGCTTCTCTGGCTTCCGCGGGTTTCTTGTAAAAGAAAGGTTGAATCATGTAAATGATTTAGGTATCAGAGCTTGATCAGGATGAAATGATCAACGGCTTGATGTCTTTAAGTGTGTGTGAACTTGATGTAACTTGATAGCAGGTTACACTTGAAGAGTTTTCTGGATCAGTAGCTTTAAGCTCAGTGATGTCAGTAGGGTGATTTTCGTGGTAAGAAACTTGATAGCTTGGAGTAGATTGTTGTTTTTCATCATCTGTATCAGGATCAAGAGTCTTCTATTTATAGGTGAGAATCATGCGACTTATGTTTGATTCAAACATAGCCGTTTAAGATTTGTCTCCATCTTGACTTGCTTTTTGCCTCTGTTCATAGGACACTGTCAGTTTGCTTTTTGTCAGTTTTCAGTCTGTCCACCCTTTGACTTATGTTCATTGGTTAATCCTCTGAATCTTTCCAACGTTCTTTTCATCTTGGCCATTGATTTGATGACAATATCAACGCTTGTAATCCATCCTTATCCTTGTAATATTCCAATGTAACCTTTGATTAAATCGAGAACTATACGCAGCAGATATCTGACTTATTTTAGTCTGCTGATGTACATATCTGTCAGCTGGCTAAGGTCTGCTGTGTTTTAATAACACTTCAGCTGACTGCTTTTCATCTAAATTTTTATTATGAAGTTAGAGTACACCACTTTGAACATAACTAAGTTCCAATCACCACTTAACATATGGAACTTAGACCTCGAACACAAGGTATATGTAATCAGTTTAGGTCATCACAGACTTCCCTAAATTATGATTCCATATCCTTGACTTTAAGTACTAAGTTTTATCCTTTAGCCTTCTCTAACTTAGTTTGAACCCTCAGTCTTTAGCAGGTTCCTAACTAGTCTACTGACCTTGTTACCTTACTGACCTAGACAGGTCTGCTGATAAAGTCATCTGATCTAATTACCATGCTTGTTTGATCAAACCTATACAAAGATCAAACTCTAACAAATCTATACATTTGATCTAGACATATTTTTGCCTTTGCTCTATAACAGCTAGTCTGGCACTCATCATTAAAACTTAAAATAAGTCCAATAGTTGTACTTCTCAACAGCTTCTACAGCCGAACCCTCTGCGGGCTTTTGAGGTAGGGCCTCGTCCAAGACATAGCCAATCTTCTCATGCCTCAAATGATTTTGAGGTTTCTTTCACAGTCGTGAAATTAGGTTTCGTCAAGCTTATTGTCGATGATAAAATGAAGGTTCAATTTGTTTGACATTTTCTACAACAATAAATAAAGATAGAATAAGTAAAAGTTCATGTATTCAAAACCCTAAAATTGCACTTAAAATTTAATTAGGTTTTGCTCCCACTAGCCAACTATTCCCAATTGGATTTCAAGAATTTGATTAATTCCTTAGTGGCCGGGATGCCTTCAAGTTGTCTCGATTCCCGGCAAGGGCCGATCAACCGAGATAATTTCAAAAGGTAGGTACTCCTACCAGTCGCATCATATGCGGCTCCCAGTGGTTGACTCGTCAACTCTTTGACGATTCACATCTCTATGTGATAGTCAACCCCTTGTCTCTAAAATCAGACGGTCCGCACAAGAGCCAATCACCGCAAGATTCTAGTCGATTCATAACTTAAATGTTCATTTGAGATCCAGCCAATCACCGCAAGATTCTAGTCGATTCATAACCTAAATGTTCATTAGATCTCGTAACGATCATATCTCGATAATGATGATATACCCGAGGTAGGTCAACTCCCGACGAGGGCCGATCAGTTGGATCCGAACAACTATAATATTGGGACAATTTTGGCTATAATATTGGGAGACAATTTTGGCTCGATTTTTTCATTTAATTATGTTATTGGCTCGATTTTTGTCGTGGGAATAATTTCAAATTAATTCATTTAATTATGGTATCATCTACTATGTGCATATTACTATGATATCATATAAAGTAGAACATACACAACATTCTTCGCACAAAATAACCGGTATGATCATGGACCTTTCCTAGGTGTGGTTTCGAATACAAACTGACGAAACCGTGGGTCACAAGCTAAGGGTATCTGCAACCTCCAATATGATCAGTTTTGATGTATGTCAATGGGTTCTTTATCTCTCTTTGGTCTTCTTCTTCTTGCTCCATTCATGTTACATAATAATCTATCTAATAAATACACCCGCTGAACACGGGGGGGGGGGGTAGGGGTGGGGGGCTAACGGGAATGGGCTAAGTGCAAAAAGTAAACTAGGTCACGTTCTTCATAACGGCCTAGGAAAATTTTGAAAAACCAACATAAAGAAAACATTACCATCTATCCTATTGGTCGAGTCAATGATCAATCGGGGTCCATATAATCACATTATATCTACACATCTAATCCATACAATTATATCATATGAAAAAGATCAAATTATAATTTTTAACTACTTATGCGTCTTATTTTATCACATCAAATAATTAATGACTTTTAATTAATTAAATGACTTAATCGAAAATAAAATTAACATTTAATTTTAAATCGATTCTAATTTCAATTTCATTAAATTTGAACTATTCAAATTATAATTAAAATTATAAGGTCTCATTTTGTTTTCTTTCATTTTGGTTCTTAACCAAAAGGGATGCCTTTGGTTTCCTATACCAAAAGTCATCTTCCTAAACCAAGTTTGGTTTTGGCCTGGCCACTTTTCAAAATCAAAATTTTGAAAGTGGCCTAGGCCTAGGCCTTTCCAAATCAAATATTTGAAAATGTCCTAGGCCTATTCCAAATCAAAATTTGGAAAACCCAATATTTTGGTTGATATGCCACTATGGTTTCCCAATGGCCTAAACTATTTTAACAATTGGTTGGCCATATGACACAACAAAACAAAAGAGATACAAATGTACAATAAATATCACAAAATGAAAAAGAATGATCCCCTATTTTGGAAGATAACAGCCAACGACGGCAGCCCTAGAGCTGTCGCCGCCGCCACCGTGGAGGAGGGGGGCCGCCGCCTGTCGGCCGAGCCCCCCGATCGATGGTCCTTTTTTTAAACGTTTCGTGAATATAGATCTTGCATCTATCGATTAATTATTACGCAATTAAATTGTTCTTATTGCTTAAGCTCGAAGGCTGGCTCTGATACCACTGTTAGGAAAACACTATTAGGAATTCTATTTACACGGTAACTGTTTCACATGAAAGGTAGTAGTCATTGCATTTGACTCTTCCGATGATTGGGGGTCATGGTGTGTTGCTAGATGCTATCTCGTGATCGTTAGGTATGAAGGGCATTTTCATACTTTGCACTTTGTGTCTATGGCCAACATATTCGGAAGCCTATTGGGTCACACATATAAGAACATAGCCGGATTAAAATGCGGTTATAGTTGATAACCAAATAAGGAAAGTTTTATCTCAACATTATAGGTATAGTGGGAAATTAATATGGTGGTATTTATTTATTATGAATAAATATAATACAAGATATTAATTATGTTGATTAATTAAATATACATATATTAGATATGAAAAGTCAAAAATGTGTATATATGATATACATGTATTATTTGATCTAAGTGAGAAAGTTTCTTGATAATCAATGCCATATGTTTGAATGTAGCCTTTTGCTACTAGTCTAGCTTCATATCTCTCTACTGAACCATCAGGGTTCTATTTGATTATGTACACCCATTTGCATCCAATAGGTTTCTTGCCTGGGGGCAGATCAACTATTTTCCATGTATGAGTTTTTTTTATAGAGCTTCAATCTCTTTTTGCATTGCTTCTTTCCATTCATCATGCTTGATGGCTTGATTGTAAGTCTTAGGCTCTCTTATAGCATCAATAGCATTAATGAATCTGGCAAAGTCTATTGAGAGATTGTCCAGACTCATGACTGCACTCAGCAGGTGTGGAGTCTGCTGAACAGTGTGAGCACCCCTTGATAAAAGGTTGGGGATTTCCTTGTTCTAGTGGACCTTCTTTTTTTGGTTAAAGGTAAATATATATAACCAAGGTATGCAAAATACTAGAAATTACATCCTAATCTAAAAGTAGAACTAGGCCAACCTACACAGTGTTGAAAAGAGGTTAGATTTGTTGATTCCAAGCAGCATAAGATCCCTAAGGTTATATGCTACAAGGAACAACAACCACTAAACACTTAACAACACACAAAAACTGCAAAAATGGGTCATATGAGAGCATAACTCAAAGAGCCTATCCCAAGGTGTGTAGAGAAACAAAATAATCTCAAACACCAACTAACAAGCACTAGTAGAAATCACAAAAGATGTACAAAACCCTAACATCATGGGGTAAAAGTGTACAAAGGAAAAGCAGCCTGCATTATATAAAAAAGATGAGTTTTAATACAATGCAGCACATCTAAGATCTTCATAGTAACTCCATCAAACCTCTTTCTATTCCTCATATGCCAAAGCCAACACACAACCACAGAAATAGAGGCAGATTGTCTGGTGCATACTCTTCATTAGTTGTCTCAACTGCAGGCGACCCTATGTCTGGATGGTCTGCTGAATCATTCAGTAGATCATCAAAAGTGTCTATTACTGGTAAAGGAACGGGCATGTCAACAAGATATCTAGCTTTTCACAACACCTGTTGAAATAGAGGAAAATAAGTCTAATGAAATTGAGTATTTCTAACAACAAAGATGCCTTTGTTGGTAATATCTAAAAGAATAGCACCCTTGGATGTGTTTGAATTCCCAAAATAGACACTAGTCTTACATCTTTAGTCACACTTTGTCCTGTACTGCTGAAGTGTGCAAGAAAAAAACTAAACAACCAAAAACCTTAAACACAGAAAAGTCTAGTTTAGTGCCATAGAGCACCTCATGTGGAGTGATTTCTTTCAGTAGTGGTGTAGACGTAGCATTAATCAATTTTACAGCATGTAAAAGATAAAAACCTAAATATTCAATTGGTAAATTACACTGGAACCTCAGTCCCTAGCAACATTCAACAGATTCTGCTGTTTTCTTTCAACAATACCATGCTGTTTAGGTGTGCTGACACATGATGTCTGGTGTATGATGCCCGCTGAGCATAAAAATCGGTGAGCTGGATCTCAGCTCCATTATCAGACCTGATAACTTTGATAAATTTGTGAAACTGTGTAGAAACAAATTTCATAAAATATTTAACAAGGTCAGAGGCTTCAAATTTGTGCCTTATAAGAAATACCCAAGTGAATCTTGAAAATCATCTACGAAAGTACAAAAATATTGTTGTCCATTCACAGTATGCTGTCTTAAAGGACCCCAAATATCCATATTAACAAGATCAAAAACATAATGGACAGCAGTTGTACTTAATGGAAAAGGTTTTTACTTTAGTTTTGCCATAGGACAAACATAAGAAAGGTCATGATCATAAAACTTGACATCAGCAGACTGTGAAGTATTGACTTGCAGTCTCTTATGTTAGGAAATCTATGCGGAAACGCAGCGGAATTTAAAATTTATTTCCTATTATCCCAAGATCGACTCCGTTTAAGCAACAAGCATGAAGGAGGTAGACTAAGAGAATACCTTGGTTGATCCAATTGGGTTGACGCCTTGTCTACGTTTGTAGTTTCGGCATGAAGCCTCCTAAGCGTTCAGCCTCTACCTTTTATCCACATGAACAGCTGATGACGGTTAAAATATACCTATTTATGTCATCAATTATAACCTTAAATCGGAGTTAATTATATATATTTCGTATTAAATCACTTTTTATATGTATTATTTAATGTTAAGTGATTATTAATATGATCTTTGGTATTTAGCCGTTTTTATTATTAAAGGCCAATTTATTTGTGCGATAAATGCTTGATTTTGCGTGATCGTGATAAATCGGGAGGATAAATATCATTCAAATTCGAAATCTCAAGATAATAAGGAAGAAAATCGGAGCATTAATCAAGAGACAAATCAGATCAGCACGAAAGAATGCAGTGGGGAACAAGTTAGACAAGAAACACGTTTAACATGTGCAAGAAGGCAGCTCGGTCGACCGAGCCACTTCATTCGGTCGACCGAGGCAGGAGGTTCGGTCACCCGAGGCTATCCAAACCGAAAACGCGTGCATATCTTCTAGATCCATCCTATGTCGGCAAAATCCTCTATATAAGCAGCAGCTACGAAATTGAAAAAAACACACCACTACAACACAAAACAATTCCTACAATTTGAGTTTTTAAGTTTTAGTTTTCTTTTCTTTTCTTTATGTTCGTTCATTGTGGATTCATTGGATTCTCCGGTTGGGGAGCGCATTAAAGAGTGGGAGTCACTCTCGTCTTCGAGGGTATGACTATTCAATTATGCAATCTTTATTCGTAGATCTGATGTATTTTATTATGGAGTAGTTTTTCTTGTATTGATTGCGTGATGTAGATTAATTTACGAACCCATGTGTTTAGGTAGAAACGTTAAGAAGTAATCATGATTTGTTCCGACACAGAACTGTGTTCGGTCGACCGAGACATGTCATTCGGTCGCCCGAGTGCTGTCGTTCGGTCGACCGAGCATGGTAATGTGTAGGGAAATATTATGATCGGCTTCGACTACGTCAGATTCTCTGATTTGGAATTAAAACGAGTAATTAAACCTGATCAACTTAATTATTTGTCATCATAATTTAACATGAAACCCAAAAAGTGATTGTTACTTAGGATATAGATTGAATCGGCATCTAAGAAGTACGCCTTACCCTAGGAATGTTGCTTAGATGAGGTTACGGTTTATACCGGCATCCCTAGTTTCGTAATTGTGTCAGAAGTTATATGAGACGGAGGCATTAAAAAGCAAAGTCACGTAATGGAGGCACGATGATTTAGAGGGCCTAACCGGAGCTAAATCTACCTTAGGGGATGACTCCCGTAGTCATAATAATTAATCCTTAACGTTTGTTTTATCTCGTTATCATCCTAATTCACATGGGGGAGTTATAATCTACTAGCGTAATCAATACTATTTGTTTAGATAATATCAACCGTATTATCCGTGTTTTAGTAGTCTTTAGTTTGTCTTTGTGGTGTTTTGTGTCTTGTGGTTGTCACTATTTTATTTACTGCATTTAGTTGGTCGTAGACCGCCCTTTCAATTTAGTTCTAATAGGATAAAGTTGTGTTTTATTTGTGCCGAGTCTCTGTGGGATCGACCTCGACTCTATCTAGCTATACTACAATTGAACCTAGTTCTCTTGCTAGTGTGTTAGTAGGCATCGAGTTAATAATTTAACTTGACCTCCATCAAGTTTTTGGCGCCGTTGCCGGGGACTCGAGTCATTAAATTAAGATATAGCTTATTTTGTTAGAATCTGGATTCGTGAATATTCTCGTGAATAAGAGTCTCAGATATTAAACAATGTAGTAAAAAATAAAAATAATAATAAAAAATAAAAAAGAGTTCGGTCGATCAACCACGGCTCTCGGTCGACCGAGAATTTATTTTCTTTTACATTTTACATTACGTATTAGTTTTATGATATTCAAACCTGCTTTTATTTACGTTTTCTTTTCTCAAACTTATTACGAGTCTGTTTTAGTTTTATTTAGTTAGTTAAAGGCCTAGCCTTTACTAGTGATTAATTGTTTTATTGTTGTTTATTATTTTATAGTACGCTACTCGGAAATCGAAGGAACCGCTTGAGCCTTATAATCCTCAAATCGAGAAATTTGCGAGAAGGAATAGGAAGTTAGCTAGTGGCTCAAGCTAAACAAGGAGAAGAGGATCCAAATCTTGAGGAAAGCGAGCAAGGATTGGAAGAAGGACATACAACCGATCATTCGAACATTCCGAATCCAAAACAGAAATGGAAGGCAATCCACCAATCCAAACCAGTACCTAATCCTGTTATTAATCCCAAGTATCAATAATGCCAATAATGTGAATTCAAATGCTAATAATGAGAACCAAGCCCTAGTTCAAGGAGCGAGGCACTTTGCAAAGTTATGCAACGCCCACTATTGAGCAATTCATTCCCGCTTATCGTAGCACCGCAAGAAGATGTCGCGGAAGTCTATCACCCTAGGCCTAATGTAATTCAAATGGTGACCAACTATTCTACTTTTCATGGAGTCCAGAGCGAGGATCCTGGTGTTCACGTGACGAATTTCTTGGAAATCGTCAAAGACAAGAAACCGCAATTAATCCCGGAGGGGAACATTCGCCTTAAGCTTTTCCCTTTCACTTTGAAAGATAAAGCTAAGCAATGGCTTCTCTCTTTAGAGGCTGGATCTATCACTACTTGGGAACAATTGTTGCAAAATTCATGAATAAGTATTTTCCTTGGGAAAAACCTTTAAGTTACGCCAAGACATCCTAGGATTTAAGCAACAACCTGGGAGAGTTTTGATCAAGCTTGGGAGCGCTTCAAGGAAGCTATGAGGAAGTGTCCTCATCATGACATATCTCTTTGGCTTTTAATGCAAACTTTTTACCATGGGTTGAGAGAGACGGAGAAAATTAGAGTAGACGCGCCTCCAAAGAATGGAGCGTTTGTTCTTTATCTCATGAGGAGGCACAAGGGAAGATGGAGCAAATAGCGATGAATAGCCAATGGGAGGCAATGACATAGCTATCGTGAAGATGGCGTGACGTATTTGATGATAGTGCATCTACCAAAATCTTAGAACAACTTTCACATTATCAACAATAAGGTAGATGGGATGCAAGAGAGGATGACAAGAGTAGAAAGAGGGGCTGAATCGAGGTAGCACCTCGAGTGAGAATCTTTGGCATTGAAGAAGCCAATTATATCGGGGAGGGTACAGGCCTAATCATAACCATCCTGGATTCCGATATAGTGACATTAATGCAGGAGAAAGGCCTAAACCGCCTACCACTTATGTACCCTTACAAAGAAACTAAAACTTTTGGTTGGGAAGTCTGCGATAGAAAAATCGAGTAATGTCGCCACCGACAATATGGGACAACTTTCAAAATCTATGGCTGATTTAGCCACTAACTTTAGCCAATATTGTCGAAGACCGATGCTAAGGTGACCAATCAAGAAGCTCTAGTCCAAAACCTCACGCACCGAGATAGGACAACTAGCTAAGCAAGTCTCAACTAGACCTCCCGGAGGGTGCCAAGCAATACCGAGAAAGAACCCTAAGGATTTAAATGCGATCATGACAAGGAGTGGAAAAGAAGTAACTCCACCATCCCCTGCAAGAGAAAGAGAAAATCACAAAGAATAAGGATGGTGAGCCAAGCAATGAGACTAATACTTCCAGTCTTTGCCTAAGCAAAGAACGATAAAGAACCTACTGCCCTAGAGTTGAACTTTACGATAACAAGTATCCAATTTTCACCGATGTCGATCCTTCAACTCTACCTTATCCTCCACCAAAGCCGAAGCCTAAGTTTGATAATAAGAGGTATAAGAAGTTCGTGGATATGTTTAGTAAGTTACAAATCAATATACCCCTAGTTGAAGCACTAGCTGAAATGCCTGAGTACACCAAGTTTTTAAAAGGCGCCGTCTCAACTAAAAGGAAACTTCTAGATTTAGAGACCATATGCCTTAATAAGGAGTGCTCAAATGCATTCTTCAACATAAGTTACCCCAAAATGCAAAGATCCAGAAGCTTTCTCATTCCCCACGCACTATAGGTAACGTATGTTTAAACAAAGCTTTGTGTGATCTAGAGCTAGCATGAACTCGATGCCACTATCTATTTTTCGGAAGCTAGGCATGAAAGATCTTAAGAAGACCTCAATCACATTGCAATTAGCTGACCGTTCTATCAAGGAACCGTGTGGAGTGGTTGAGGATGTGCTAGTAAGAGTTGAAAAGTTTGTATTCCCTGTCGACTTTGTGGTATTAGATATGGAAGCTAACTACGAAGTGCCCTTGATATTAGGAAGACCTTTCATGGCCACTAGTAGAACGCTAATTGATGTTTACAAGGGCGAGTTAGTGTTAAGAGTGAATGAAGAGAGAGTTGCATTCAATGTCTTCGACACTATGAAGCAACCTGATGATGGAGAGGATGCATGTTTCATGTTAGATTCCATTGATAGAATCGTTCAAGAATTTCAACAACATGAAAGTATAAAGGATTTCTTGGATGCTGTCTTAGAATAAGAAGATGAAGTCAAGTACGTGAGTAGTGAGGAGGAGAAGATGATATGGCCAGGATGTAGTAGAGGGACCCCAAGGCCTGTAGAGGAAGTAAGTTCTGCGGAGATTGAAAGATTCTATCATAGGCCAACGTGGCATAAGTACTTCGAACTCAAACTCACTGGTCAAAAGTTGAAGACCTCTTTGGAAGAACCTCCCAAAAATTTTACTTTAAAACCTCTTCCTGCGAATTTGAAGTATGTATTTCTTCAAGATGAGACTTTGCCGCTAATCATATCTTCTTCCTTGACGGACTTACAAGAGGAGAAACTTATGAGAGTTCTGAGAGAGTACCGCGGAGCATTTGGATGGACCATAGCTGACGTTAAGGGCATTAGTCCTAGCGTATGTATGCACAAGATCTCCGTGGACCCTGAAAAGAAGGCGGTTGCACAACCTTAGAGGCGTTTAACCCCACAATTAAAGGAAGTGGTTAGGGATGAGGTTATAAAAATGCTAGAAATGGGAATTATATTTCCAATTGCTGATAGCGAATGGGTAAGCCCTATCCATGTAGTTCCCAAAAAGGAAGGATTGACGGTGCAAGCCAATGAGTTGAATGAGTTAATTCCTGTGAGGCTAATCACCGGTCATCGAGTATGCATAGACTTTAGGAAACTAAATGATGCGACTCGTAAGGACCATTTTCCTCTTCCCATCTTCATCGATCAAATGCTCGAGAGACTGAGCGGGCATGCTTTCTATTGTTTTCTTGACGGATATTCGGGATACTATCAAATCCACATCTCGCCCGAAGATCGTGAGAAAACAACGTTTACATGCCCATATGGGACATTTGCGTATAATCGAATGCCATTTGGATTGTGTAACGCCCCCGCGACATTTCAACGATGTATGAAGTCATTATTTGCGGATATGGTGGAAGACTTCTTGGAAATCTTTATGGACGATTTCTCCGTGTTTGGAGACGATTTCGATTCATGTCTCACACATCTAGCACGAGTGTTGAAGAGATGTGAGGAGACGAATCTTGTGCTTAACTGGGAGAAATGTCATTTGATGGTTACGGAAGGTATAGTACTAGGCCACCGCATATCAAAGAACGGTATAGAGGTGGATAGAGCCAAAGTTGAGGTGATCGAGAAACTACCTCCACCTACTAATCTTAAAACTTTCTGCGAGGTTTTTTAGGCCACGCCGGATTTTATCGTGAGGTTTATCAAGGACTTTTCCTAATCTCTAGACCTCTTACCGAATTATTGGCCAAGGATGTGCCATTCGTGTTTTCTAATGAGTGCATAAAAGCTTTCAACGAAATAAAAGTAGATCGATTCATCGCACCCGCTCGTCGCACCGGATTGGGATCTTCCGTTTGAACTGATGTGTGATGCAAGTGATACTGCTGGTTGGCGCCGCTTTGGGTCAAAGAAAAGATAAGATTTTTAGGCCTATTTATTATGCAAGCCGGACTTTGAATGCTACCCAAAGAAATTACGCCACAACGGAGAAGGAACTTTTGTCCGTTATCTTTCCTTTTGACAATTTTAGATCTTACTTAGTGGGATCTAAAGTCACTGTGTGGACTGACCATGCGGCTCTTTAGTATCTCCTAGCAAAGCAAGATTCAAAGCCTAGATTGTTGAGATGGATTCTACTGCTGCAAGAATTTGACGTAGAAATCCGAGATAAGAAAGGAAGTGAGAACGTGGTGGCCGATCATCTATCGCGCTTACAATTAGAGGATGGTGAGGAATTACCTGAGATAGGAGAATCTTTTCCTGATGAACAACTTTTCTCCATCACCACCATCGGGGGACATGATGATTGTGTTGCAGTTTCTTCGCGAATAGAGGTTGTGAAGGAGAAGAAGCAACCATGGTTTAGTTTGTTTGTTAATTATCTATCCGCAAAGTACCTACCACCAAATCTCACTGTCCAAGAAAGAAAAAAATTCTTTAATGATCTTAGACACTATTATTGGGATGGGCCTTATTTGTTTAAGCTAGGATCTGATAATGTTTTTCGAAGGTGTGTGCCCGAGGAAGAGTATAATAATATTCTGAAGCATTGTCATTCTTATGAAGTTGGAGGACACTACGGGGGAGATAAAACTGCGGCTAATGTCCTCCAATGCGGTTTTTATTGGCCGACATTGTTTAAGGATGCATACCAATATGCAAAAGCATGTCATGCTTGTCAAATGACAGGAAATATTTCACGGACGAATGAGATGCCACTTAAGAGCATCTTAGAAGTAGAACTTTTTGACGTTTGGGGAATAGATTTCGTTGGACCCTTCACTTCATCACTATCTAACCGATATATCTTAGTTGCTGTTGATTATGTATCCAAATGGGTTGAGGCCATTGCTTCCCCTACTAACGATGCTAGGGTTGTGGTTAGATTCTTGAAAAATAATATTTTTACAAGGGTTGGGACGCCTAGGGAGATTATAAGCGACAATGGTAGTCATTTTTGTAATAAACCTTTTGAAAGGCTGATGATTAAGTATGGGGTTCGACATAAGCTAGCAACCGCATATCACCCCCTGCACTAGTGGGACGGTAGAAGTCACCAATCGAGAGATAAAGCGTATCCTAGAGAAAATCACAATACGACTACGAAGGATTGGTCGTTACGTTTAGACGACGCTTTATGGGCTTATAGGACTGCATATAAAACCTCGATTGGAATGTCACCGTATAGGATTGTTTTTGGAAAGGCATGTCATCTACCTGTGGAACTGGAGCACCGGGCCATGTGGGCAACAAGGATGCTAAATTTTGATGAGACGTTGGCCGGTGAGAAGAGGATGTTAGAATTAACTCGCTTGAGGAGTTTCGTTTAGAGGCATACGAGAATGCCAAGATTTTCAAGGAACGCACGAAGAAGTTCCATGCAAAAAAAATTCTGGAGAGGACCTTTCAAGAGGGTGATCTGGTTCTCTTGTACAATTCGCGCTTAAGACTCTTCCCGGGTAAGTTGAAATCAAGATGGTGTGGCCCATTTCAAGTACAACAAGTCTTTCCTTCTGGAGCGGTGGAGCTATTCAATTTTAAAGACGGGTCCAAATTTGTGGTCAATGGACATCGTGTGAAGCATTATCAAGGGCTTCCGCCTGATGCTGAGGAGGAGGTTTTGTACCTCGATGACCCTGTCTATGAATAAACCATCTTGAACTGAGTCGAGCTAGCTACTATAAATTTAGAACTACTACCTATAACTATCTTTTTCATTTTTCTTTTTAATAAAGTAGCATGCGCCTATCACGGTTTTTTTTCATCTCGCCATGTTCGAGTCTATGTTCGAATAAACGAGGTTTTTTCCTTGATAGCCGTCATGTGAGTTTTTATTTAGGTTTAAATCCTTTTGGTCTTGTCCATGGCGGATAAAGTAAAGTGGCTTAAACTGCTTTTAGATATCTATATCTAATTATCGCCACATTATTTTATAACTTCCATAGACATGGTATTTGACGATTTCGTGGAGCTTATTTGTTTATACAGGATGTGTCTGTCTCTCCACGCTGTGCCGATGATTACTCCGATATTGTTCCTTTACTTGGGAGCCGTTTCCAGAGCTAAGTCTTTCATCTTGAACTCTCATTTATTTTTTGTCATTGAGGACAATGCCATGTTTAAGTGGGGGGCAAGGGACTTAGCTATATGTTGAAAAAGTCAAGGGGAACGGAATATTGAGACAATATTGAGCCAAATTAAAAAATTTCATGGATAAATGCCAAGTTGTTTAACTCGTACCCTTAAACTTGTGAAATTCTTATACTTAGAATTGATAGGAAAGGAACCAAGTTGCGTGAGTACGTGGTCATATTATACTTTTGCGATAGATTGTTAGTAAACTTAAGGATATTCATGCCAACAATTGCAAGTAGTTAGGTATTGTTCAATTACTCAACATGTGAATCGCTTAGTACCGCATGAGTTATAATAATTGAAAGAAGTATGTGTACATTGCGTAGATAATTGGTTATGAGGACCTAGTGTCGATATTTGTCGACTGATGTATTCTGATCTTCTAGCCAACAAAAGCGGAGTAATAAGCTTGGGACGTACTTGTGTTTTGACAATGCATTAAAACACTGGGCTTGTAGTAACATTACCAAAGTAGCCCCGCGCTTGTGGTAATATTCGATGCTATGATCAATCTAAGATAGGGGGATACTCTATGAAAAGTTTTCTTCCTTGAGATTAGTAGTATTCGAAAAATATGCAAAATTGAAAAAAAAATTCGAATTTTTAGAGGCTTTGAGTAGTACTCGGTCTCCAAGTCCAAAAACCCTATAGATACGCTCTTGCTTATTGTTCTAGTGCTTTAACCATTGCGAGGCATAAGAAGTATGAATGATGATGTTGGTGAATTTTGATATGAAGTCTGCATAAGCTCTAATCTTGCTACATTTATATAAAAGCAATGCACATGCACACAATCACTTCGATTCATAGCGAGTAGTGAATAATGCTTATCTTATGAGCATGACTGGTATGAGTTGACTCGGGTTTCTTGTGTAAGTATGAGATGACCAAGGAAAATGTTGTCTTGGGGAATGACTTATTGATGCTTTGTTCGGGACGAAAGTTTAAGTGGGGGGCATTTTGATGACGGTTAAAATATATCTATTTATGTCATCAATTATAACCTTAAATCGGAGTTAATTATATATATTTCGTATTAAATCACTTGTTTATATGTATTATTTAATGTTAAGTGATTATTAATATGATCTTTGGTATTTAGCCGTTTTTATTATTAAAGGCCAATTTAATTGTGCGATAAATGCTGATTTTGCAGATCATGATAAATCGGGAGGATAAATATCATTCAAATTCGAAATCTCAAGATAATAAGGAAGAAAATCGGAGCATTAATCAAGAGACAAATCAGATCAGCACGAAAGAATGCAGTGGGGAACAAGTTAGACAAGAAACGCGTTTAACATGTGCAAGAAGGCAGCTCGGTCGACCGAGCCACTTCATTCGGTCGACCGAGGCAGGAGGTACGGTCACCCAAGGCTATCCAAACCGAAAACGCGTGCATATCTTCTAGATCCATCCTATGTCGGCAAAATCCTCTATATAAGCAGCAGCTACGTGATGGCAGTCAACTTTACGTGACTCCGGTGCATTAATTACCCCTATTTACCACACTTTCAGCACATGTTTGGGTAAATTAGACCGTTTTCGAGGTGATATCGTGAGCTTATGGCACGGGGGATAAATCCGTCACCTTGATGGATTATTACACCTTATTTGTTGATATTAACCCCATTCCCGAGCACGTTTACCCTCTGGAATTGTTTGGATGTTTGTGGCTGTTCATGATATTGAAGGGTATTGGTGTCTCGAGGACCCGGAAGGCGATGATTTATGGTGAAAAGCATAACCGAGGCAAGAGAAAAGATCAAAGGAGAAAAAAGTGGAGTTTTGGGGCAATAGGAGTCCGAACGCACGTTTGAACCCTTCAAACGTGTGTTCAATGAGGCAAAAAGTAATACAGAGTTGAACACTCCCAAACGCACGTTCAAAACCCATCATGAACGTGCGTTCAAAGTCCACCAAACTCACGTTCAGACACTTCTGAACGTGCGTTCAAGATGAAGAACATTCAAGTCCTTGCCCAGAATGAAGCGGAACGCACGTTTGGAACAATCCAAACGTGCGTTTGAAGAAGCCAAACGCCAGTTCAAGCCTCCAAACGTGCGTTTGGACCAGTTTTTTCTGCAGATTTTTCCCCCACCTATAAATACCCCCCTTAGACTATTTTTTGGATATCCAACTTTTCTTAGTAGAGCGGATTAATTTTTTATTGAACGAGAGTTTGATTCAAATGAAGAAGGATATGCAAGAGTTTGATAGAAGATTTGACTCCGACGTAAAAAAATCTTGAAGACCGGATGGGGCAATTGATTGAAAAGAGGAGGCATGAGAAAGAGGAAGAGACATGTGCAATAGCGGTGGTCCGGGATGATGATGTTATCACTGAAAAAGTTCAGGTTGAGAGTGAGGTTGATGATTCAGTTTTCCATGATGAGATTTCTGAGCCAGATAGTGAGTTGGGATTGCTCATAGTGCCACCTCCTATTGCGATATTTGATTATGGAAAGTTTCACGTTCTACCTATTGCATCTTCACCCCTTAAGATGAAAATTGATGATACCTTGGTGGAATGTGTGGTGGAACCGACCATTGTTATGACTGAGCAAGAATTCTTTGGTGATGAAGATAGCTCGTTTTGGGATGAAGAGGAGTTGCAAGACTTGGAAATGGAGGAGGTGCAACTTTTATCTATTACACTGTCTCCCGATGAAATACGAAATGATGACTTGGAGGGGTGTACGATAGATTTGAGCACACTGTTTGATGAGACACAATTAGAGTCGGAAGAGAAACTGGCATCGCCTATTTCACCCTCACTCCCAATTGAAGTAAATGAAGATGTCGTTATGAAGAGTGAGGTGAAATCGTATGAGACTGAAGAGCCATTTATGGTAGAGCTACCGGGAGAAGCGGAGATTATTAGCATGCCGGTCCCGGATTATTACACTCTTCCACCTTGTGTTGATGAGTATTATGCGATTGATTTTGCGTACTTACCGGTAGATGGAGCTCATAGAATTTGTAAAAAGAAACAACTACCATGGAATGGCAATTACAAGAAGAAGGTGATGAGAGAGTTTGACAAAAGAGGATTCCCGAGTTGGGAAGAGGTAACATCGAGGGCCATGAGAGGTAAGTTTCTAGCGAACTCGGTTTCCGTGATGCTTGCTATCTTTAGTCTTCTTGAGTTGTTGGTCTTTTTGAACTCAGATTTTGGTTGATGGTTTTGGTGATACTTGTTTGAAATAAAATATTTGAATTTTTGTTTTGAGTCTTTTGAGGTATGAGTCCGTTTAGTGCCACTACGTCGATGCTAACGACGTTAAACAAAGCACTTCTACCTTTTCTCGCCTGTGCCAATAGTATAACTTTGAAAAAATTGGCACTGTATAAGTCATCCCGTCGAGCCAACGACACAAAACAAAGGCGCTTGGGGGAGGCAACCCACCTTTTTGGTAGTAATAATGTGTTTGGAGTGGTCTTTGGGTGCAAGTGGGGAGAGTTTTGTCTTAAAAGAGAAGTTGGGGTGAGAATTTCCTTTTGGTTCTGGCTTTTGTACATAGACAGGGATGTTTTTATGTGAGCCTCTGTGGCCTTATTTTATGCATGGATGCTCTGTGTTTCTTTTGATTATCTTTACATCCAGTGCGATTCCCGTCTAGTATGCTTGATATGCTTCGAGTCGTTATTTGTGGCATGTCTTCTATTCTTATATATCTCGTATCTATCACCATCTTTTGGCACGTGGACTTTTCCCGTGCATGTGTTTGCCTTCGTTTTTGTTTCTATGATTTCAGATACTCGAGATGGAGCTTACTAGAAGATGTCACGTGGGCTACTAGTGCGCCTTTCTGCCGGGTTTTGGTCAAACAACTAAGTCTTTTACTCTTTTTATCTCTCTCACACACTGAGGACAGTGTTTCGTTTAAGTGTGGGGTGGGAGACTTAGCCGTTTTCTTGTTTTCATTGTTAAATGTGCTTTATATGTGGTATACTTAGCCTATGACCGGGTTTGAGTCGATTTTTGGGTAATTTTCAAAAATTTTCAAGGGTTTTTAACACCGTGTTGTATGTGTTATTCTCACATTCGAGTGGTGATCACCTTAGTAAGACCCTGAATGTGTACACTGCGGTTTGATATTATCTCGAGAATGGAGTTTATTAATTTCATGTAAGCTACACTTTGTGCACAATTTGATTGCTACCATCTCACATACCACTAGTCTCGAGGCGAAATAGAAAGGTTTACCTAAGTAGGACACGGGATGACGGTCCTGGCGTCTCTTTGACCCCACCAAAGCCAAATAAGCCTTATCCCCAACATTAGACCTTCGTAGCCCCTCTCAGCCTTGATAGAATGGTCTGACCACCATTCGTTTTATAGCCGTTTTGTTACTTAGTCAGAAACCTACCCTGAGCCGTAATTTTGGTCACACTCCCTTCATTCTTACCCTACGAGTGGACTTAGTCTTTTGTTAGGCCACACTTGCCAAGGCAAGTGTGGGGTGGGGGGAAATGATGTTTTGATGGGTTGGTGTTTTCTTGGTTTGGAGCTATAAGGAGAAGAGGAGCTCATTTGGGTGTAATGTTTGGGTTTGGCCCAAAAAGAAAAGAAAAATCTGTGGAATTCCTTCTTTTTTTGCAAAAAAAAAAAAAAAAAAAAAAAAACACAACAGAAAAGAAAAGAGAGATCAATCAAAGTTCAAAATAAATTAGCTCTCATTGAATAAAAGTTTGGAGTAGATTGGAATACAGAGTTGGAATCAAAGGAATGATCTTGAAAGTGATTTTTATGATGTTAGGGGTTGGGATAGTGAGATAGGTGCTAATGTATTCGATCTCGCCTCATGACACTTGAAACATAGTTGAGTGTGGCAATGAGTTCGGGTATGTTAGTATCCTATGGTTCCCAAAGTGTTATATTAATCAAAAAGGAGTTTGGGTGGTTTGTATGATAGAAATAAGGTGGTACACTTGTTGATTAAGTTCACTCGTACTTCTTTTTCTCCAGTTCCCAAATTATCCCTTTCGATTAACCAAAATTACCCTAGCATAACGTTATAACCCTTCAAGTCCTACCCGATTGTGTCCAAACTTAGCAACCTTGATTAGTGGAGAGGCTAGTGGGTATGAAACGGTTGGTAGACTTTTGGTCGGGATTCAAGCCCCGACAATCACTTTGAGCACTTGGCTTTAGCTTGGCACCACACACACTCTATTTTCTTGATAATGTTATACCGGTGTGTATATGTTCGTTGTCTTACTTTGTGGTTACCTCGAGGGTGTGGATAGTAGCACCTACGTCACAATGTTGAATCCCTTGGTTTGTTTTAAAACGCCTAGTTTACTCGAGGGCGAGCAAAGGCTAAGTGTGGGGTGGTTGATGGGAGTCAACTTTACGTGACTCCCGTGCATTAATTACCCATATTTACCACACTTTCAGCACATTTTTGGGAAAATTAGACCGTTTTCGAGGTGATATCTTGAGCTTATGGCACGGGGGATAAATCCGTCACCTTGATGGATTATTACCCCTTATTTGTTGATATTAACCCCATTCCCGAGCACGTTTACCCTCTGGAATTGTTTGGATGTTTGTGGCTGTTCATGATATTGAAGGGTATTGGTGTCTCGAGGACCCGGAAGGCGATGATTTATGGTGAAAAGCATAACCGAGGCAAGAGAAAAGATCAAAGGAGAAAAAAGTGGAGTTTTGGGGCAACAGGAGTCCGAACGCACGTTTGAACCCTTCAAACGTGTGTTCAATGAGGCAAAAAGTAATACAGAGTTGAACCCTCCCAAACGCACGTTCAAAACCCATCCTGAACGTGCGTTCAAAGTCCACCAAACGCACGTTCAGACCCTTCTGAACGTGCGTTCAAGATGAAGAACATTCAAGTCCTTGCCCAGAATGAAGCGGAACGCACGTTTGGAACAATCCAAACGTGCGTTTGAAGAAGACAAACGCCAGTTCAAGCCTCCAAACGTGCGTTTGGACCAGTTTTTTCTGCAGATTTTTCCCCCACCTATAAATACCCCCTTAGACTATTTCTTGGATATCCAACTTTTCTTAGCAAAACTCTACCCATTTTCTTGCTCGAATTTTGTAATAGCTTAGAATACTCTCTCTTAGTGTAAATCCACAACATCTTAGCTTAATATTTCCATTTCTTAGCTTAGATTTTCATTCCAAACACTAAGAGACCACCTTTTAATTACTCCTCTATTTTGTACTTTTTGGATCTAATCTCGAATTTCTGCAATCTAATGGTAATTTTCTCTTCTCTCTTGCTTGTTATGACTCTTATTTACTGTTTTGTGTATGGTTTAACTAGTGTAATGAGTAGCTAATCCCTTTTCATAGTCGAATCATGTGAAATTTGGTGAAATCACCCTTTGGGTGATGAAATTGGGAGTGGGTAGTGCTTTTTATTGCTATATCTTGCATGTTTCACGTCTTAGAACTTGTTATAACGGATTTGGGCTAGATTGATCACCTAGGTCAAAAATCACACACATCACTCTTGAGAGTTGTTCAGATGGAGGGTTGTGGGAAAAGGGTTCTAAGATCATTGCATATAGTGGGGTCACTCGTTTTAACGTTTAAACGGCTCTCGTGTATAATTTGTCTTGTGAATGAATCTTCCTTAGGGAAGATTAGTTGACTTGGCGTAAGGTGTTGGGGAAGAGTTGTTCAGACCTTAGCACTTTGGGATTAGAGATGCGTGCCCGTGAAATTGAATGTAAGAGTTTGTTCGTTTATTGCACACTCCCGGTTTTGTCATTCCATTGGGTGAAACTAGCTATTTCGATCATGGTTCGGCTATGACCCTTAATTTATCGTTAAAACCTAGTAGTTAAATCTTCTTTCGTTCTTTTTATCTTTAGACTCGTTAGTTAGAATCACTTAGTGTCGTTGTAGTAAACAAAACCTTAAGAATATTGATCACCTAGACTAAGCATTACGTTCACTTTGGTACTTGCAAGCACGATTCCTTTGGGTTCGACCTCGTACTCCTGTAGCTATTCTAGCAATCGACCCGGTACACTGCCGGTTAGAGAGTTAGTTTACCCACGGTTTCGAGTCTTTATAAATTGTTTTTGTTGGGGTGGATTTTAGCTCAATCACTACGAAATTGAAAAAAACACCCCACTACAACACAAAACAATTCCTACAATTTGAGTTTTTAAGTTTTAGTTTTCTTTTCTTTTCTTTATGTTCGTTCATTGTGGATTCATTGGATTCTCCGGTTGGGGCGCATTAAAGAGTGGGAGTCACTCTCGTCTTCGAGGTATGACTATTCAATTATGCAATCTTTATTCGTAGATCTGATGTATTTTATTATGGAGTAGTTTTTCTTGTATTGATTGCGTGATGTAGATTAATTTACGAACCCATGTGTTTAGGTAGAAACGTTAAGAAGTAATCATGATTTGTTCCGACACGAATCGTGTTCGATCGACCGAGACATGTCATTCGGTCGCCCGAGTCTTTGTCGTTCGATCGACCGAGCATGGTAATGTGTAGGAAATATTATGATCGGCCGACTACGTCGATTCTCTCGATTTGGAATTAAAACGAGTAATTAAACTGATCAACTTAATTATTTGTCATCATAATTTAACATGAAACCCAAAAAGTGATTGTTACTTAGGATATAGATTGAATCGGCATCTAAGAAGTACGTCTTACCCTAGGAATGTTGCTTAGATGAGGTTACGGTTTATACCGGCATCCCTAGTTTCGTAATTGTGTCGGAAGTTATATGAGGCGGAGGCATTAAAAAGCGAAGTCACGTAATGGAGGCACGATGATTTAGAGGGCCTAACCGAGCTAAATCTACCTTGGGGATGACTCCGTAGTCATAATAATTAATCCTTAACGTTTGTTTTATCTCGTTATCATCCTAATTCACATGGGGAGTTATAATCTACTAGCGTAATCAATACTATTTGTTTAGATAATATCAACCGTATTATCCGTGTTTTAGTAGTCTTTAGTTTGTCTTTGTGGTGTTTTGTGTCTTGTGGTTGTCACTATTTTATTTACTGCATTTAGTTGGTCGTAGACCGCCCTTTCAATTTAGTTCTAATAGGATGAAGTTGTGTTTTATTTGTGCCGAGTCTCTGTGGGATCGACCTCGACTCTATCTAGCTATACTACAATTGAACCTAGTTCTCTTGCTAGTGTGTTAGTAGGCATCGAGTTAATAATTTAACTTGACCTCCATCAATAGCCCACCGGAATCCTATCACGGATTGCTACCAGAAAAATTCGGTTGCTAGACCGATATTTTCTCTCTCTCAAAACTCTCTCTAGGAAGTTCTCAATTTTTCTAGTAAATTAGAACTCTTCTAATTGTGATGTACAAAAGAGTTTGACACCCACCTCCTATTTATAATGAAGGTGGCGCCCCAATGTAGTCCCAATCTGATTAGGAGAAACTTCTTAGTAGATTGGGGAGAAAGAAAACCTTTGACTTGTAATATAAGGAAAATATATTTGATTGATTTATCTCATTTAATTTAATATCTCATATTAAATATTTCCAAGATATTGTTAATGTCTAATATTGACAATCTTTATCTTATTACCATAAATCAGTTTATGCAAATCTATTAATATCTAATATTAATATATGGGAAAACCATTAATTAAATTGCACAATTCGAGTGTATCTCATACACTTAATATTAGCACCACCTTTAGTCAATAAATTGGCATCCAGAATATTCTTAATTAATATAATGCTATGATTAATTAATTTGCAAAATACATGTGTATAAATATGCACAAATATGTTTCGACATACATATACATTATATGTATATTTAATTAATCAATATAATTAATATCTTGTATTTAATTTATTCATAATAAATAAATACCACAATATTAATTTACCTCTATAACACTTTATAGATGAGATAAAACTTTCCTTATTTGCTTAGCACTATAACCGCATTTAATCCGGCTAGATGTTCTTATGTGTGTGACCCGATAGGCTTCCGAATATGTTGGCCATTGGCACAAAGTGCAATTACGAAAATGCCCTTCATACCTAACAATCATGGATAGCGTCTAGCAACACGTCCACGACCCCTAATCATCGGAATAGTCAAATGCAATGACTACTACCTTTAATGTGAAATAGTGACCGTGTAAATAGAAACCTATCGCTGTTACAATATCCATACGGTCGTACGTCGAGTGTCAAACATCAACGACCGTATCTTATAATCTGGATATCCTATTATCTCAAAGTAAGATATTACTTCTACTTTGCAAAGACTTTTGAGAATAAGACATTCCTTATAAGAAGGCCCTTTCGGATATTTACTCCTAATCATAGGATACGCGATTTCCGGACGAGCAACATGAATCCTACGCATACTTCAGTAACACACCCAATCACTACCGCATGATCACCCCATGGCTAAGGGAAACGTCAATAGTGTCAGAGTATGACAACCCACACCGTGATGTCATGAAGACTCCGGTCTCAGGATAATTACACAACTGCCACAGAGTGCGACACTTAATAAAGTAAGTGAGTTAGTCTAACGTACGCATTCTCTAATACACGTCCATGTACAATCCATGTGTCCTCACACTTTGATAGACACGATCTATCACTACTTTCAATAAGATAGAAGACATCAAATACGTGCTAGTCTAATCGTACCATCAATGTCATGTTTCATAGTACATACGACTAGAGACATTTATGTAGCAAACCTTTTAAAGTGGCCGAGATCTCATCACCCATAATCACCATTATGATTTCTCTTTCACAGTTTGATACTAAGGACGTTATCATATATACAATATCATAATTGGTCTATTAAACGAACAAATATATAATAACAGAAAAGCCATTTATTATATGTATAAACGTAAGGAAATAATAGAAATGATCCCACCCGGTCGGATCTAGTCCAACTCGATTGGGTTTAAGATACTATTTCAACAATCTATCACTTGTCCTAAAGCCAATCACTCGTACACACAAGACCAAGTTGAAACACAAGAATCTCATGCAATACTCGCAACCAACCCTAAGCGTGAATGGATCACTATCCGCGGGGACTCGTACTATCTTTATATCATGTTCCAAATGATCAAGTCAACAGGAACCGCCTCAACACACACATGAATCTCTAACGAGAACATGGTCCTTTGCTTCAAGCAATGAATCCACCACTATATCAGCTATATAGTAAAGGGGGAAGAACCATACAATGTTCAAGAATGAACCTCTTAGATCCATGTACTGCTCCCGCTGTTCCTCTAAGGCAATGCTGTATTTTGGCTCAGTTGTATTATTTACAGTGAGTTCTAGCTAAAAACATTTCCAGCTCACAGTATCACTTAATCAAAGTGATTGCAAACTCAGACTGTAGCTCCCACTATCTTCATACGATTGAGGGTATACATCTGTATGTCTACGTTTATTCGTTTACAAGTTTCAATAAACCAGGAATCCATCCTTAACACCTTTAAGGATAATCTCGACATCTACCAGAATCACTTTCATACTTATTCAAGACTCTTCATGAAGTATGAACATCTAGTTTATCTCACAACACCTATGATGGACCCTATTGCAGAAGCAAATATGACCTTCCACAAGCATCATCTTTCACCTTATCCTTTAGGACTGAGTTCCAAACATAGATAGATTCCAAGATTACCGGATAGCAGTATCTCTCGCTATGATCTATGCTAAACTCTTTTAACATCCCATCTATCAGGGTGAACTATGATGATTAAGCAGAAACTAAATCTATCACTATATATTCTTATTTCCAAAATAAGAACTTCCATTCAAAAACTTTCGTAAAGGCCTTGAACCACCAAACATTTAACTGACTGTAACACGGGGTATTGATTCTGAGAAGGATATCCAATACCTCGCTCAAGAATTGTGACACTCCCATTAACCTTTTGCACATTAGACATATCTTTCTTCTTGATGGAATCAAACCTTTTGATTATCAAAGTAAAGAGCTTATACAGAGAAGCTTGTTTGAGTCCATAAATGGATCTCGCAACCTTACACATAATGTTATTGTCTGTGAACAACAAGCCCTTGGCCCAACGTCTTCAACACTATCATATAGCCATGATACGTAATAGACTTAAGCATAGCTGGTAACGCAAAGGTAATTACAAGGTTTACACCCCATAGCTTTCATTCTATCAACCTAGCCTTATGGTAATCATATTTCCATCCATGTCAGTCTTTCATGAAGACATGAGACACCTTTTAGGGGCATTCCCTTCAGGTAAGACAGACTGGGTTCATAACACGTTTGTCACACATGGAATCTGTTTCAGATATTACGGCTCTAAGCCATATATCTTATTCTTTCCATTCAAGCATTCCTGAATAAGTCACGAGAACTTCATTCATCAAGATGAACATACCAGTAGCCCATTCAGGCATATGGATATCTGTAGACTCACAAAATACTTGTGTGCACTGAGCAGTGTCCAGTACCTCATAACTGTGTGGCGCCTGCTCATGTTCCAATGGTCGAATATCTCTTTGTGGTTCTCAAAATCTTTTGAGACCTTCATTTACTCCTAGTGTCAGTTTTGGAAGAAACACTTCCTCTAGAAGACAGCGTGTTTGGAGACAAACAGTCTTGCTCTGCTGGTCGGTAAGATATCCCATAATGTCGCATGTGTCATAATAGGCTCTAAGCCTTTCTGACTTTCCCATCTTACTAAAAGCATGACAACCCTAGATCATCAGTTAAGATGGATTTGAGGTTACCGCCTTCCATATCTGATATGGAATCTATTTAACCTTATTCTTCAGAACTTTGTTAAGTATATGTTTCAAACGAGGGCACTATCCCAAAACATGTAAGGGATACTTCGCAAGGCTTACGTTGCATCTTTAATGAATAAAACGTTATTTTCACTTTGTGAAAACACAATCTTATTGCGTATCCCAAAATGGTATCCTTTATGGGAGAATCTGATTCCTTTTTCAGACATCTTCTAACTCATTCTTCAGGTATTAATAGCTTCAATCTAATTGAATATTAATTCCTAAGTAGTTCATCAATCTTATATTCGTACTAGCTCGAACCTTTCGAGCTTTTCCGAATTACGTACTTCACTAGGTACATTCAACTATTTCTGAAATAGTCAAAGAGAGTAATAAGAAATAATATCATTTGTGGCACTAATTGTCATAAGCCAACAAACATCAGTATGTTTTGGCTTTTGGCAATTTTCTAGATTCTGTAACTTTTTTCATAAAAGGGTATTTTAGTCATCTTCAGATAAGATACGTATTACCCACATAATTCATAATCTTGGTTCAGACATCATCAGAATGATATCTAATTGCATGTTTCTCTTTCACAAAGACTAACTAGAACAACCGCAAAATATCAAGGATAACAGCCATACAAATACGTAGTTGAGATTACATCACCCATATCAACTATATTGTGACACCAATCGAGTATGTTAGATTCAGTGAGCATTCAACTTTATCGGAATAACATTTATTCCTTACAACTGAATATGTCTACTAAATCCTAACAAATAACTGAACTTGTGTTCTTCATAAAAACTGGAACACAATAACATTTATTTAGTTCTCTTATCAGTCTACTAGATTCAGAACACAATAAAGGAATTGTTGCAACATTTTCTTCACATTCCATATCTCAGTGTATTCAATATTTAATCTTTCTAATTTAATCATACTCGTAAGATATCATATATCTAAGAATTGACTTGAACATAGATGGATTTATCTCAACACACCTTCCTCGAATAGAGACTTCGATAAGATCTCATATTTTAAGCACATTCCCTAACTTTCCTTTTTAATCGCTTAAGCACTTGTAAATATTTATCAATTTAGTCTTCATAAGACTTACGAAAAATCACAAGAGCCACGTCTTCAATTTCCTTTAAAGAAAATCCAATGTTTATTAGATAGTTTATTTAGCCCTTTTGAATCATATTCAAAACATGAACTATTTAATTAACCTTCAAGCAATGATTAAAGAATTAAGTCGATGCTTAAATCTTACAATTTTGAAAACAACCTTTCCAAAATTCAATGTGGTCATCATATGACGGAATGATCATATTGGATCGTATCCAATATATTATTAATTCGTCGAAACTTATTTCAAGTGATTTAATCATATCATGAGCTTCCGTTTTCATTAATAATTAAAGTCTTTGAGCACTCCATCAAATATGTAGTCTCCTTTTCTCTAACGACTATGTTGCTCATGCCATTGCTTATTTTAAAAGGATAAAAATTACTTAACCATACTTGAGAACGTTTCACAAAAAATAACAGTCTTAATTTTGTTTTACTAATCGAGAATAAAACATAGAAGTAAAGTTTGCTAAAAACTCCAACATACCATAAAGATAAAATAGTGTTGTTGTTTATACATGCCAAATCAAAAATGGTCTTTTGGTTTATGATTTTTCTCCCATTAGTCAACTACTCCCAATTAACTTTCAAGAATTTTCCAAAATTCCTTAGTGGCCAAGATCACACCTAGTTACGTCGCTTCCCTGCTGTGGCTGGTGAACCGAATTATAAATCGATGAGTAGGTGACACTTCACCAATCACATCACTATATGACTTTTGGTTGTTGACCAATCAACACTTTGACAATACACATCACAATGTGGTGGCCAACCCTTGTCTCAAAAAATTACCAGACCTCTGCTGTGGCTGATGGTCGAATAAATCTTAGTCAAGTCATAACCCAGTATTCGTGAGATCACTTACGTTTATATCTCAATAATAACGATATACCCAAGGTAGGTCAATCCCCAGCTGTGGATGGTGGATTGGATCCGAACAACAGCTCTTCACCATCATTATAATATTTGGAGACAAAATTCTGACTTAATTTTTGTCGTGGAAGTATTTATGTAAATTAATTTACTTAATTAATTTTAATTACGGTCTCATCAAAAATATTGATCTCTATATACATAATCCTACACATTCATCTAGATCGTGCCTAGTCATGCATCTATCGTATCGTATAAAATAAATACAAGCATAAAATAAATATATGCATAAATTAACCGGTATGATCATGGACTTTTCCTAAGTGCAGTTTCAAATACAAAGTGACAAAACCGCGGGTCACAATCTAAGGGTAGCTGCAACCGCCAATAGGATCTTAATGCGCCACCTTCAAAGGGGTCTTCATTCGTCTTTCTTTGTTCTCCGTCTTTTGCTCTAGTCTTGTTACATAAAATGTATCTGTTAGGAACATTTTGTTATATTTTGATGATGGCCATACTAGTTGTTATAGCAAGCCTGAAATAAGTTAGAATTCTCTGTATAAGTCTTTACTTAGAGTCTGACATGTTGTATAAGTTGAGTCCGACAAGTACTGTACTAGTTGGTAGGACGGCTAAGTAAGAACATATATTCGGCAGAGTGAAGCCAGTCAAGTACCAGCAGAGAAGCAATGAAGACATTATGGTCCAACTTATAACCAAGGAAGTCTGTGATGACCTTGGATAAGTCTAAGTAATGAAATATATTATCAAATATGGTGTACACTGATCTCACCCAAATCAAGGATCAGTGAAGTACAAAAAAAGTACTCTAGAGAATGAGAGAAAAAAACAATGCAGTAAACCAGCAAAGTAAACTGACTTTAGGCTGAGTAAAGACAGAGCAGTTAAGGAAGAACCAAACAGCCAAGTCAGAAGGAATCACTTAACCGTTCAGGGAACGATCAAGTAAACTTTACTCATTCAAATTTCAATTAATGAAGATCAAGCATTAAATGTACAATCAATTGAGGATCAATCAATGACGGATTTCTGATAAACGTTAGAGGAAAAATCCGATTACTGAATTCAAGGAGAATATAATTAAGGGGGAATCAATAATTAAATCAAGGATTATTCTCCACATTAAATAGCCAACGGATGAAAATTCAAATCAAGGATTATCAAGGCTATAAATAAAAGGCATTGACAAAAAAGTAAATAACGAATGAGTCTGAAAAACATACAAGCAGAAACTCTGTCAGAGTGAAAAGCCTTCCATCTGTACTAAAAAGAAATATCTAGAGATCAACTCAGGAATCAGAACTTCAATTGAAAATCAAGCTCTAAGATTGATCAACAAACTTGTGAATCCAATTCCCATCAATTGAGGCAATTGAATCAGAGAAATCTGAGAAGGAGTTTCAACCTTTGTCATAGCTGCTCAAAGATTTGTTCTCAAGGAGCAGTGATAGAGACTGAGTCACTGAAGCTTTTGAAGCCAGGGAGTGATAGTCTTGAAGATTGTGAAGCTTGTGTAGTCAAGGACAATTGTACTATTGTATCTATGAAAACAATAGTGAATTCCTCTAGTCATCACATGAGAAGAGTGGATTAAGGGATTACAACACCCTGAACCACTATAAACCTTTGTGTCTATTTACTTTCAGCAATTTACCTTACAACATTTTAGTTCATTGCATACTCTATATTTGTGATTGCATAATCTACTTTGAAACAACATTTTAAGAAGGGACTTATCCACAGCCCAAAAGCTTTTAAATACAAGAAAAGTTTTTGTAACTCCACTATATTCATTCACCCCCCTGACTATAGTTTTACCCTTCTCTGGGACCAACAATTTGTATCAGAGCAGTGTTCCTAACATCAGAACCTGTTCAGATCTAATTTCTAGTAACAAGGAGATCACATATTTTAAAATTTGTGCTTTCTATAAATATATATCTCTTATTTGTATTTCTGGATTCCTCAAATATTATGTCAAAGGTACCCATATTCAATGTTAATAATTTTGATGAATATAAAATTGCAGAAACCTATGAGGAGATGCTAGATGTAATCAATGATGGCCCAATCGAGATCACAACTGTGGTATCCACAGGAGAAGATCAAGGAAAAGTAATAGACAAGGTCAAGAAAGTTGGACCAAGCATGATAGGAGAAGAGAAAACCTTGACTTCGTTGCAAAAGACATGATCTTGAAAACTCTGGACAGTAATATGTTCATGAGGATCAAAGATTGAAAAACAGCAAAGAAGAGGTGGGACAAATTGGCACTGGTCAATGAAGGATCAGAAGCAGTTAAAGAAAACAAATTGTCTGTTGCAAAACTGAAATTTGAGAACTTCGAAATGAAGTCTACTGAAACCTTTGATCAAATGGACAACAGATTCTCAAGCATCAACAGTGAACTGCAACAACTTGGACACACACATCCACAAAAAGAAGTGTGCCTGAAGATCTTGAGAGGCTTACCTGAAAGATGGAAGATCATCACATCAGTAATTAGAGGAACAACAAATCTTGCAAACACTGATACCTTAACTCTAATGTCTCAACTAAAGGCTCATGAATTTGATTTGAAAGGCGAAGACAGTGCACCAGTAGAGGCACATAAGGCCGGTGTACTAATTGCACCCCAGCAAAGTAACACAGCTGATGCAAACAGCAAAGAGACACAAGAGCTGCACGAACATGTAGCTTTACTGGTAAAACATTTTGACAGGTTTAGCAAGAAGAAGCAATTCAATGGAGGATCATCATCATACAAGAAGTATAACACAAGCAAAGACATGAAGAAAAATGATGATGAATACAGATGCTTCAACTACAAGAAGAAAGGTCATTTCAAGGCTGATTTCCCTGAAGAAAAAGACAAAGATGAGGATAAAAAGAAATACAAGACAAATGATAAGAGGAAAAGCTAGAAGGCACTCAAAGCTGAAACTAGCAGTGAAAAGAATGAAGAATCATCTGAAAATGATTCTGGAGATGATGATGAAGCTGACAGCTCAGACAATGAAAAAGCTTACCTATGCCTTATGGCTAAAGAATCTAATGAAACTGAGGTAACATCCAGCTCACACTCATCATCTAGTGCATCCACATCTGACACTGCACAATCTTCTATTCTTCCACTAGATTCTGCAAACCTAATCCAAAATCTCATGAGGAAACTTGAAGAAATTGAGATCAATCATGAAATTCTGGAACAAGAATGTTAGAATCTAAGAAAGGAAAATAAAAGATTAAAGAAAAAACTAGACAAAGTAAAAGCTGAACAAACTTTTAAAGAGATCCACTCAACTGATCAACAAACAGCAGATGATCACCCATCCAATGTTGAAGGACCAGTTGAGAAAATCTCCCTACTAGTAAAGATCACCACTACACCACTTAGTGCCCCAACTTACGAACCCCCAAAAAGGTTGGATCCAGATCTGGTTTTGGCTACAACAGCCAGGATGACAATAGAAACAATGGTCAAGCCAAATCTGAATCTATGACCAACAAGGGACCCAAATCTAGAAAAAGACAGGTCATAGTTTCTACCACTCATCCTGCACCGGTGAAGTCAAAACCTAGTGTAGTGAAACAACAGAGTAAATCATCAATCCAGCCAAGTAAAGGCAAAGGATTTTAGAAAGGTAAGGGAAGACTTTACCCTTCTGAGGATGATTGGAATATTACACCCCCAAAATATAAGAAGAAACCATTTCATAACATGCATCATGTGTTCAAGAAAAGCCAGCCAAGGCATATTCCTGGACACAAGAAGCAGCATGGAAATAAGGTTCCTTCTACATATTGGAGAGTGAAAAAGGATGCAAATGCACCAAAAAGTAGAGAAAAATCAGAATACCTTTATTGAAAAGATTAGAAGATATTCTGCCATGCCTTATACATATGAAATTGATTATTTCAACTATCCAAAGAGAAGATCATTTGGATATACGCTTGGAGTAGGAGGCATGACTGCTAACAGGCATGGACCCAAACAGTGTTGGGTACCTAAACAAAATTAATTTGTTTTGTAGGATGTCTGGTACATAGACAGTGGATGTTCCAGACACATGACAGGGAACAAATGATGGCTCACTGAATTTAAAGCTTTTAATGGACCCAAACTTACTTTTGGAGGCAAAGGAAACCCTGGTAAAATAAAGGGGAAGGCATAATGATCAAAAACAGCTTGAAGATTCAAAATGTGGCTTATGTTAAAGGACTGAATTTCAATCTACTAAGTTTCAGTTAATTCTGTGACAAAGGCTACAATGTGCACTTCAACTAGGAAGGATGCAAAGTGATTCCCAGCCATACCAAAACAATTGTACTTGCAGGAAGAAGAGAAGACAACATGTATGTGGTAGATTGGAACGCAGCAACAACATAAACTGTTTGCTAAGTAAACAATCAACCAGCTGGATTTTGCATAGAAGATTGAATCATCTAAATTTCAATACCATCAACACACTGTCAATGAACAAGTTGATTGAAGGCTTACCAGAGATCACATTCAATAAAGAAAGTCTTTGTGATCCATGTCAAAAGGGGAAGCAAATTAAAAGCTCTTTCAAGTCAAAACCCTATCAATAAAAAACAAGGATCCTACATCTGTTACAAATGGATCTGTTTTGACCAGTCACACTAGTAAGTGTAAGTGGAAAGAAATACACTCTAGTTGTGGTAGATGACTTTTCAAAATTCACCTGGACCATATTCATGAACAAGAAAAGATAGACACTCAAGAGGCTGCCAGATTTGCTAAGAAGAATTCAAAATGAAAAAGAACTGAAGATCATAAAGATCAGATCAGATAGAGGCACAGAGTTCCTAAATGAAATAATCAGAACCTAATGTGAAGAGAATGGAGTACTGCATCAACTATCAGCAGCAGGGACTCCACAACAGAATGGTGTAGCAGAAAGAAGAAACATGACACTCAAAGAAGCAGTCAGAACAATGATTGCAGAAGCATGTTTGCCAAAGAGATTTTGGGCTGAAGCAGCAAATACAACATGCTATACTCAAAATAGATCAATCATCAACAAACATCATGGAAAAACTACATATGAAATATGGAATGGAAGAAACCCTAATATTTCACACTTACATATGTTTGGAAATAAATGCTTTGTTTTGAACATTAATCAGCTACATACTTTTGAAAAAAAAGCTGATGAAGCAATCTTTATGGAATAATCAGACACTAGCAAAGCCTTCAGAGTACTCAACAAAAGAACCCTGGTGATTGAAGAGTCAATTCATGTAGCCTTTGATGAACCAAACACAAATAGTGAAAGCCTTCAAGAACAAGAATAAGGAGCAGCACAAATACATGTTATATGAATACAACAGTATCAACTACCATTCTGAATCACAATTTTGGAAATCAAGATGAGCCACCAGTCAATACAGCAGAAGAAGCACCAGTACAAGAACATGAAACTGATGCACAACCTGAAGTTGTGGAAACACCAAGTCAAGAACAATTTCAACCTGACCTGAACTGGCTAAGAGATCATCCTGAATATCAAGTGATTGGAGATATTCACACAGGAGTTAGAATCAGAAGACAACTGAAGAATATGCTGACATGTTTTCAATCACAAGTGGAACCCAAAACAATAGATCCACTTACTGGAACTAGCAACTGAATCACACACTTACACTACTGAATATCTAATATTTAGTATCATCTTTTTAACAACATGTAATAAGGCTTAATTTGAATAAATTCCGCTGCAACAAATCCAGTAATATCTGTTGTCAGCAGACTACTGAGCAGTCAGCAGGCCACTGACATTGCTGAGTTTGTTAACTCCAAAAGTTTTAAGTGTTAAGTTTATTCACTCCCCCTCTAAATTTAACCAAAGCCTATCAAAGGACCAACAATAACAAGCACTGTTCAGACTGTACTGATGCTACATGTATCATGTGTGCTTCAATGACATCTGAACTGATGGATGTGCTGACTGAAGGACCACTGGAGAGATGATGGATGTGCTGCATGATGAGATGATGAATGTGCTGCCTGAAGGACCACTGGAGATCACTAAGGCCATAACTGTAGGCAGTGAAACTCAGTATGTTCCAAAGCCAAAAAGAGTGTGGGGTGCTGAAAATATAAAAAGAGAAAACCTCAACAATATTGCTATTGATATCATATACAAAACCTTGGATAGAAATATGTACATGAAAGTGAAGGATTGCAAGACTGCAAAGGAACTTTGGGATAAGTTACAACTAATCTGTGAAGGCACTGATGCTATCAAGAAAAACAAGATCAGTGTAGCCAAAAAGAAGTTCCAAGATTTCAAGATGAAATCAAATGAAACTATTGAGCTAATGGAGTCAAGATTCAATGCAATCATGTATGAACTCACACTATTGAATGTGATCTATACAAAAGAAGAGATCAATACAAGAATCTTAGAAGCCCTACCTACAAAGGAGGTTTGGGAGATGAAGGTTACTGCCATAGAAGAATCCAGGAGTCCTCATGAAGAAGACACCTTCAAGTTATTTTCAGATCTCAAAGCATATGAATTCAATAAGAAACTTACTCCTGAGACTTAAAAATAAGAACCAAAGACTACTGTATTGGCTGTTGCACATAAAGAAAAGTCATCAGGTGGTCGAGATGATCTACTAGATGAGATGCAAGAGCAAATTGCCCTGCTGAGCAAGAAAATCAAAATGATGAAAACATGAAGGGGTTCTCCAAGGAATTTCACAAAGAAATCAAGTGAAAATAAGAAGGAAGAATCCAAGAAAAATAATGATTACTTGTGTTTTCATTGCATGAAAGTAGGACACTTCAAACCTGACTGTCCTGATCTAAAATAGAAAAAGGAACCTGATTATCTGTGCTTCAACTGCAAGAAGCCTGGACATTTCAGACCTTATTGTCCAGACCTACTGAAGAACATTAATCAGCAAAGAAGACCTGGCAAGAAAGCAATGATTGATGATGATGAATCAGGCTATGAAGTTGAATCAGAGAAAGGAAATGAATCTGATGATACTGCACTTGTTGCTGATATGGATGATTATGCTTTACTGGAAAATATGGAAGAAACTGTTGAGGTATACAATTATGTATCCATAAATACTCCAGCTGAAAGTGATTGTGAATCAACTTGTGGTTCAAATCCTAAAAATTCTGACAATGAAGAAACTTTGTATACATCCTTAATCAACTGAGGAAAATAAAATCTGGTTATGAGATTGTGAAGGCTGAAAAAGAAGCTCTTCAAATAGAAGTTGAAAGGTTAAAAGCTGAATTAAGAACTCTCAAAGGAAAGGAAAAAGATTTTGAGCAAAATCAGGATAAGTCTGGTGTACACTCAGTAGCTGCTGAATCTGCTGAACAATCTAGTTCCACCACTGCATTCAAATCTGGAAAGCCTTATGGTGACAGAACATGCCTTGGATTTGGAACTCAAAAATCTACTAAGAGTGGATCCAGTAAGGTTACTGAACCTAGTACCAGAATTGATCCTAAGTTTGTGCCTGCACAAGATCCAACTCCCAAAAAGGTTGTTGAGGCAGGAAAGCCTACTGAGATGACTTCAAAGAAGCAAAACCAGAAGTCAAAAAGGTCAACAGTACCTAACAAAAAGGGTAAATCGAAAAGTAGACTCTTGGACCTTCTAGACTCTACCGATAGCGAAATCACACTAAGTCTACGGACCACAAAGGGCAAAAATCGAAATATTCCAAGAATAAGAATCCTAAACCTAAAAATGTTAATCATTCTAGGGATACTTATCTCAGGGGGAAAGGCAGATTGTTCCCTACTGATGATGATTGGAATATTCCTACCCCTACTACTAGAAACAACAGACATAACCATAATGCTAGGGTAAAACCTCAGCAATGGAATCTACAGAGGTCTCAACAGAGGACTTATTCAAGACCTCAAGAATGACCTCGTGAGACTCCATATTACAGTGATCTGATCCTAATGCAGACAAAGAAACCTATGGTTATGCTAGTGTTTCTAATAATAGAAATCACTTCAAACCGCATTATGTACCAAAAGGCCAAAAAGCATATGCAAATCCTACACAATCAAATGTTAGATCTTATGGAAATGTATTATACATATATGAACAAAAGTTTTCAAAGAATATCTTATGGAAATTTTCCAAGGGACATGCTTACCACTGGCCACTATGGACCCAAACAACTTTGGGTACCTAAAATACATTAACCTTGATTTGTAGGGTGTCTGGTACTTTGACAGTGGATGTTCCAGACATATGACAAAGAATAAGCACTATTTGACAAATTATGTGGCAAAGGATGGTCCTAGAGTGAATTTTGGCAACAAGAATACACCAGGATAGACTAGAGGTATGGTACACTGGTGAGGAATGGATTAAGTATCAAGAATGTTGCATTTTTGGAAGGACTGGACTACAACCTACTGAGCACTGGACATTTTTGTGACATGGGTTACAAAGTCACTTTTGACAAAGGCAACTGTATTGTCATTAGTGAAAGAGGTGAACAAGTTGTGTTGGCTGGTAGAAGACAACAAAACATGTATGTTGTGGATTGGTCTACTACTGTTCCAGAAACATGCTTAATTGTGCATACTAAGTCAAAACTGAATTGGTTGTGGCATAAGAAGTTGAATCATCTTAACTTTGATGATATCAATCCGTTGGTCAAAAAAAGTTGGTAATTGGCTTGCCTGAGATCACATTCAAAAAGGATGCTATATGTGATGCATGTCAGCAAGGTAAACAAACCAAGTCAAGCTTCAAGTCAAAGACTAAGCAATCAACAAAAAGAATTTTGGAGCTAATGCACATTGATTTATTTGGACCAGTAACACCAACAAATGTAACAGGGAAGAAGTATACTCTGGTAGTTGTGGATGATTATTCAAGATACACTTGGGTAGTATTCATAAACCAGAAATGTGAAACACTTCAAATGATGCCGGAACTTTTGAAGAGATTGCAAAATGAGAAAAGTTTGACAGTAGTGAATATCATATCAGACAAGGGTACTGAGTTTCTCAATAAAGTCATAAGAGAATATTGTGTGCAAAATGGTGTGCTGCATCAATTAGCTGCTGCAGGTACACCTCAGCAAAATGGGGTTGCTGAGAGAAGAAACAGGACCTTGAAAGAAGCAAGAAGGACATTTGTGAAGCATTATTACCTGAAAGATATTGGGCTGAAGCAATTAATACAGCATGCTATACAAAAATAGGACCTCAGTGAACAAGAAGCTGTTGAAGACACCTTATGATATATGGAATGGAAGAAAACCAAATATATCTTAATTCCATCCATTTGGAAGCAAGTGTTTTATTTTGAATAATAAGGAGAAATTGAAGACCTTCCAACCAAAGTCAGATGATGGAATCTTTTTGGGGTAATCTTCTATCAGCAAGGCATTCACGGTACTGAATAAAAGGGCACTGAAACATGAAGAATCAATACATGTTGTATTTGATGAACCAAAGTTCACTAGAATGGAGGATGAAGTTTCAGAACATGCTGAAAATCTCCAAGTCACCGATCCAGAATGTATTGATGTTTTGGAAAGGATAAATGACTTAAAAGTTTCTGACTCTGCCCCTGTTGAAGAACCTATTGGTAACACTACTGATGCAACAATAGAAGCAGTTCAAGGATTTGTTGAACCCCCTATTGAAGCAACAACAGAGCCTACTGAATATGAAGCTCCTGTAAATCAAACAAATCATGATTTACAATGGTTGAAGGATCACCCTGTTGAGCAAGTTATTGGTAACATACAGCAAGGTGTAAGGACTAGAAGATAATTGGAAGCAATGTTTACTTGTTTTCTATCTCAAATGGAGCCTAAAGTTGTTGAAGAAGCTATATCTGATCCAGATTGGATAATTTCTATGCAAGAAGAATTGAATGAGTTTGAAAGAAATCAAGTTTGGACACTAGTGGAAAGGCCTAGTCATGAAAACATAATTGGAACTAAATGGGTATACAGAAACAAATTGGATGAATCTGGTACCATTGTAAGGAATAAGGCCAGACTAGTGGCAAAAGGCTATTCTCAAGCTGAAGGAATATATTTTGATGAGACATATGCTCCAGTTGCAAGATTGGAAGCTATAAGATTATTCTTGGCATATGCTGCTTATAAAAATTTCAAAGTATACCAGATGGATGTAAAAAGTGAATTTTTAAATAACATTCTGGAAGAAGAGGTTTATGTTCAGCAACCTCCTGGTTTTGAAGTTAAAGATCAAGAAGATAAAGTGTACAGACTGAACAAAACACCTTATGGTTTGAAACAAGCACCAAGAGCATGGTATGAAACCCTATCTCAATTCTTGGTCGACAATGGTTTTACCAAAGATACCATTGACAAGACTCTTTTCAGAATCAATGAAGGGGACAACACCCTGCTAGTACAGATTTATGTTGATGACATAATTTTTGGTTCTGAAAATGAATTGCTATGTGAAAAGTTTTCTAATCTCATGAAAAGCAAGTTCCAAATGAGTATGATGGGAGAGATGAACTACTTCTTGGGATTACAAGTCAAACAAATGAAAGATGGAATCTTCATTCATCAAACTAAATATACCAAGGAGCTACTGAAGAAGTTTGGCATGGAAAATAGCACCAAAGTATCAACTCCTATGAGTACCAACAACAGATTGGATGAAGATAAAGAAGGCAAAGATGTTGATTAGACTTTATATAGAATGATGATAGGCAGTTTGCTATACCTTACTACCAACAGACATGATGTATCATTTGCTATAGGTGTTTGTGCAAGATTTCAATCAAAACCAAAGGAAAGTCACTTAGCTACAATAAAAAGGGTTCTCAAGTACCTAAAAGAGACCTTGGGAGTAGGAATATAGTATTCAAAAGATGGAAGTTTCAAAGTTATATCCTACTCAGATTCTGATTATGCTGGATGCAAGATTGATAGAAAAAGTACCACAGGAACCTGTTAGTTGATGGGAAATGGATTGGTTTCCTGGTTTAGTAAGAAACAGAATTCAATATCAACTTCCACTACTGAAGCTGAATATATAGCTGCTGGAAGCTACTGTGCACAAATACTCTGGTTAAGACAACAATTAAGGGATTATGGAATTGGAGAAAGAGAAATTCCTATAATATATGACAACACAAGTGCAATTGCAATCATAGAAAATCCTGTTTTGCACTCAAGAACCAAGCACATTGATGTAAGACATCATTTTATAAGAGATCATGTTGAAAAGAAAGATGTGGTGGTTCTTTACATCCCTACTGAATATCAACTTGCTGACATATTTACAAAACCACTGGATAGTGAAAGATTTGCTAAGTTAAGAACTGAACTTGGCATCATAAAAGTTGACTGAGACACTAATAATCAGTAGTGTACTGGAATTCACCAAGAGGATTAGTCTTTGCTATGTTGGGTGAGCTCACTTAGCAGATTAGTCATTGGTATCAACAACTCCATGTACTTAAATAAGTTTGGACAATTGAGCCAATGAAGTTGCCAAGGGGATTGGTCTTTGTCCTGTTGAGTGAGCTCATGTCACGGATTTTATCTAACAAAACAAACAAGTAATAAAATTTATAAATCCGGCATTCCCCAAGTGTAGGGATCGTAGTATAGCGATTAATACCGGAGTCGATCACAGGGAATCGGGGTATCTAGTTCATTAATTTTCCTAAGATTGTTACCAATTATTTCTAAACCTAAAACTAAACACGAAAAGAAAACTGGACAGAGGATTGTCAGTCCAAAGCCAGGAAAGATAATTGCGAACATAAATTTAAACTACAAACAACTATGAAATTATGAAGATGATCATGGTGATTAAACAATGAACAAACAATAATCCACCGTCCCGCAACCCTCTATTTCCTCTCTAAAGTATCTTGTGATGATTTAATTAAGGTTGTGGTTCACCTATCAGAGGTAAGAATTTCTACTCTCGTAGATAATTCGCCTATCAATCTCTCATCTCTCGATATATAAGATTGACGCTATCAAAACAAGGTGTAAGATCTCTCAATCTAGCAACCTAGATATTTAACCTATCAACTCTCGTTATGTCAAGGTCAAAAATCCCATCTTTCCTATGGTGATCTAAGGTTTACACCGACTCTCATCATACGGTAAACATCAAATAGCAATACATCTCTCGATATCGATTGCATAACAAATAATCATGGAAAGGATACAACTTTAATCAAATTCACAAAACAAATCTAGATTGTAAAGAAAGAACCTGCTGAAACGGATTCACATGGTTTGAACAATTGCACAGCCTCCAAGCATTCAGCACAACAAAAGCAAAACGGAATAGAAAGCGAAAATAAAAAAAGAAAAATCGCAACCCCAGCCTCCCCTAAGGGGGCTGGGCTGCCTAGGGTTTTCTCCTGATGATTGTGTATCAATAGGTCTCAATAATGTGTGTCTTAGGGTTGAAATCCGCACTGCTATTTATAGAAAAGTAAGTCGGTTTTCAGCATGTCGGCCATGGACGCCCGTCCGGAATTGTGGACGCCCGTCCAGATGCCTTGGACTTGCTTCAGACGCTCGTCCACTCAACGTCCAAACTCTCTGAATCAACTTTTTCTCTCGGGCGCTTGACCACATCTTTGACGCCATCCACCACAGGACGGGACACGGGCGCTCGTCCAATGTGATCCAAATTCGAAATCTTCAATTTTATCTCTTTTCTTCTAGCCAATTCCATCCTTATCTCTTTCTCATCAATTAAATCCGACTTGATCATCTTTTAATCCTCTTTTTGGTCGAAATTGTGTATCTACAATACATCAAACACATTGCAAAATGTAGTATCTTCCAAATCAATATAAAACCATCAATTTTACACATAAATCATACAATTTTGCAACTAACCCATTAAAAACATCACTTGCTCAATATTTCAATATAAAGCTCGATTTCTATGTAAAACATCCACATATAGGGGAAATTGATATAAAATATATCCTCATAAAACGTATAAAATCACCCTTAACAGCTCACTTTACAGATCAGTCATTGGTATTAAACTTCATCTTGTATTATCAGTTGGACAAAACAAGAGTATCAGAAGTTCAAAGAGAGTTACCTGTCAAGAGTCATTTGAGCCATTCTTGTCGATGAAGCTGTCGACCCAAGTCTCTTCAAGATCAAGCCCTCTTGAGTTATACGTTACAAGACAGTCAAACTTAAATGAAAGTCAACAGTAACTGGATATATATTATTCTTATCTTTATAACTGCGGTTACAATATCCAACGGTTACAACTCTTTATGGGATCACTTAGTGGGACACGTGGCAAAATCACATTTATTCCAACCTAATCGTGGTTAAATGCTACAGTACATGTACAATACTTGCCTGACAGTTATCAACCACTACTTTTCCTTATATATACAGACATATACACAGAGACGTTGCTTACAACTCTCAGATCGATTTTCTCTGAGTATATACAATTTGAACCCAGATTTACAAAAAAAATTCTTCATCTTTCTCAAATCTCTAATGGCAGATAAAGGTGATGTTCATATAGGAACGAGCCAAAGTGTTAGAGGGTTCGTTGTTGATGCTAACAAGATTGAGCTAGCTATCAATCTTGGTAGAAGAATCAGAAGATATGAAGGATTAGAGGACGTTCTGAATCTGAGATTGGAAAGCATCTCTTATACAAATGTTACAAATTTCTGGAGGAATATAGTGATTAGAGATGATAGAGAGGCATTCACTACCACTGTTAATGCCTAGGAGATTGAAATATCCTCAAACCTGCTGAGGGAAGTGTTCGGATTTAGACCTGGAAATGGTGCTCCTACCAATCCTAAATCAATGGAGCTGTCTAGATTGGAGCTTGTTGATGCAATAAAGACCAACAAATCCATAAAATCATCACTGTGTATCAATGTGAAGCATATCAAAATGGAGTATAATTTGCTGAGCAAGATCATTGCTAAAAACATTCTTGGGTTCAGTGGGAGCCTTGACACATTGTCTGGAACCAAGATTGACATGTTGATAATTATATGCAAGAGTATGAAGTTTGATTGGGCCGGTTTCTTTGTCCAATACATGAAGAAGGTGATCACAAAGGACAGAGATGGGACCTGGAATTCCAAGACACTGCCTTTGGGTTTGATGGTGCAAGCCCTACTAAATCATTTGAAGATTGTTGATGTTGCTCCTACAAAAATCAACAAGTCCAGATATAAGCCGGAAATCAGTTATCTCATCCCTGGTTTAGATGATGATGAGGATTTAGATACTGAAAGGACAGAGAGTGACAGTGATGGAGATGATAATTATGGTGGTGGGCAGGCCAAACAAGTTGTACAACCTGCTACATCTAAGAAGGCAGCTGAGAAAAGGAAGGCCAGTGAGACAAGAAAGATTACTGAGCTTTTAAATCCAAAGAAGACAAGCGCAAAATTGGAGACAACTGCTTGAGTCTCGAGGTTCCATTGATCTTGAGGCTCACGAGCCTCACTGAAACTACAAAGAAGACTCTGCTGAAATTTTGAGAGAACAGCTAAAGGAGGATAAATGAAAAAGAAAAGCTGCTGAAGTTGAAGAACAACCTGCAAAAAGAAGGAAACATGTTGTAAAAAAGAAAGCTCGTGGTAAAGGCAAAGAGCTAAGAGTCCTAGAGAAACAAAGAGAATTAGAAGAAGAGGTTGTTGAGACTACTGTGGATGCTCATGTTGTTGTTGAGAAACATATGGAAGAACCACAGCACACTGCTATACCTGACCCTGCTGTGGATGCTACAACTCAGGGGGAAGAACACACTGCTACAGACCCTACTTATGTGCATATAAGTCAGGGGGAACCTAGTGTGGAACAGTTTGAGGTAATAGGGACAAATGTACCACCTGGGGAACCTACTGACCTATTTGTATCTTCTATAGATACATTGACTCACCTTGTTGAAGCCTTTGGGGGACAACAAGTTGAGCAATCTGCCCCAAGAAAGCCCTCAATGCCATATGAAAGGAGGGACAAGAAATCAAAGAAAGAGAAGGTAGATCCCAACTTCAGGAGAGTGCAAAAATATTTTCAATAGAAGTTTGGATTCTATAAAAGACAAAAACCAACTACTGAGCCAATGAGTGGATTTGAAGAGTGGGCATTTGATTAGTTAGGAGTGGAAAATCTACTGGAACTGGTTGACACCACAATGCTACAAGTAAGGCTGATGGAGCTAATGGAAGGAGGAAAACAAAGTGCAAAGATCATGTTCAAGGATCCCAAGTACACACCTGACAGTGATGATTCATCATCATCTAATTCTGATGATGATCATCTTATGTTTCTAGGGGAGTCCAGTGGAGTGGTTAAAGATAGATCTACTAGAGAAGCTGGACCAGAGTCCACTGAACATGTAGCATATTAGCCTGCTGAAGGTACCAAGTCTACTGAGGATCAGCAGACTGATATGCTAAATAAAGAGCTGGGAGCTGTTTATTTTGAAGATTTAGAGAGACAGCTTGCCGTAGCAACATCCTTGGAAGAGGCCATATTATCTACTCTAGATGATATTGTTATGTTTGAAGAAGCTGATGAAAGTTCTGAGGACTCAACTCAGTACCAGGAGTGGTTTGACACTCAGGATACTTTATCACAAGTTACAGATCATTTGGAAAAGGTTGCTGATTCCAGAGGAGTGTTAGAGGAAATATTAGCTATATTTCCTCAAGTATTTGTTGAAGAGATGGTTCAGGTTGCTGGGGATCAAATAGCACCTGAATACAGGTTGGAACAGGAGTTCCTAATCACTGAGGAACAAACAGTGTTAGGACAAAGGTTGGAACTATTAATGGGATTGGAGGAATTCCCTGCACATTTTGAAAATACTATTGTAGAGGAGGTTCCTGAATAACCTGTTGTTGTACTACAGGCTACTGAAGTCAAGGGTACAGAAGGTAAAGATAGTCAGCAGACTATTTTTGATGAGGATGAACAACTGTTGGATTATGACTTCAGTGATGAGGAGTTCCAAATGCCTGAGGAAGAACAAGTTGCTAATGAACCTCAACAAGCACATGTACCAATTTTTGAGAAGGAACATGTTTTGGAACCTCAACCTGCACAAGACCCTGTTTTGGGAGACATATTTGGAGATGTGGTTAAAGAAGGTCCTGAACCTGCTGAATGCTACAGGACAAGAGCCATGATTGTTAGCACACAAAGGGTACACTATAATGTTGAAGAATCTGCTGATGATTTTAATGGACATATGGCTGGAGGTATGGCTGGTTCTGTACCAGCACATGTTTTGTAAGAGTTGAGAACTGTAAGATATGATATTACACAATTAAGAACTCAACCGGATAGGCAAGAACTGAGGTTTGAAGATTTGATGAATCTGGTGGAAAATAGAGGAAGAACCACTGAAACAACTGCTTCCAACATCACTTCCACTCAATATGCTCTTGCTGACCTAACCAAAGATTTGAGAGGTATAAAACAAGGCAATGCACACAGAGATAAATTTTTGAATGAACAGTTTGCCTCAATTCACACAAAGCTTGACAAGCTTGCTGAGGCTCCCAAGCCTGTTGTGGCTCACCCTGCTGGAACACCTCAACCTCCTGCATTGGATCCTAAGGTTACTGAGAGGATCAATCTACTAGAGCAAAATATGGAAGGAAGGTTCACTACAGTTGACACAATGATAGAGATTATGGAAGGTCAACTTGCTAACTTAGTGACCACACAAGAGAGTGTTCATGGTCTACTGTCCCGGTTTTTTTATGATGTCAATAAGGGGGAAAAAGGGCCTTACAGCAGAAGCAAAGGAGGCTACAAGAATTTTTGTAAAGAAGAGATGGGAGAGTGATATTTAATGAGTTCAGGAAACCTACACCTGGCAGGATTCAGCTGACTGATGACCTCCTGCAAGAATATAGGAAGCTATACAATGGAAGGAAGATATCATATACAAACATGGGATTTCAAGAGGGACTAAATTCCATTATGGGATTAAAACTTTGAGAAAAAAGGGTTAAGGCTCTGAGAGCTTCCTCTATAGGTGGAAGATGAGGAAGAGGTGGAAGAGGTAGACTGGGAACTGCCCAATCAAGGGATTCACTGGATTAATTCAAACACTTTTACATAGGACTGGGCTTCAGTGTTCATAATATTAGATTAACTCTACCAGAAGCCTGGAAGTGGTAGAAAGAGCTGAATCATTGAATCTTTGGGTTGACTTTTCCCCAATTGAAAACCAATGGATGGTGGATGTAATCAGAGAAATTAAGGAGTTCTATGAGAAGAAGGAACAAGACAAGGAAAGAAACTAGATCAGTACACCTACATTAATCATTTCATTCTGCTGATACTAGTTTGTAATAATTTTGAGCAAATTTGATTATAATGAGAAATGGCTAAATTTGTTCTATTTTTGTTTTTATCTTTTTGCTTTGCTGTAAGGAGGGTATTGGCATCATATTCATATCCGGGTTTCTCCTAATCCTAGAAACTGATATCTACTCACGTTCCATATCAATATTCCAAGATTCAATCATAAAGTTCATACTTTGACAAGAAAAATAAATAAATAGAAGAAAGGAGAAAAGAAAGAGAAATAAACCGTCAAAGTATTGCATAAAATAATCAAACCTCGAAAAAGCTTCGTTCTTGAATTCTTAAAACCTAAAAATCCTTGTTCTTGGGGATGGGAGATGATGATGATCAAAAGAGGATGAAGATAGTCGACACGCCAAAAACTTGTTCACGGATTTATCTAATGATAACAACAAGTAATAAAATTTATAAATCCGGTATTCCCCAAGTGTAGGGATCGTAGTATAGCGATTAATACCGGAGTCGATCTCAGGGAATCGAGGTTGTTTAATCTAGTTCTTATTAATTCTTCTAAAATTGTCACTACTATTTATTACTAAACCTAAACTAAAAAGGAAAATAAACTGGACAGAGGATTATCAGTCCAAAGCCAGGAAGGAAAGTTACGAACTTAACTAATGAAAATAAAATCTATTCTAAAAACTAAAACGAAAATAAAATTCTAACTAAGCAACGAAGAACTCACAAAGGTTTTCAATTAATTCAACGACGAACAAGCTATGATCCACCTATCTCGCAACTCTGAATTTCTACCCTAGATCGTTTAGTAAAGATTTAATAAAGGTTGTGGTTCACCTATCAAAGGTATGAACTTTTACTCTCGTAGATAATTCGCCTATCAGTCTTTCATCTCTCGATCTTAAAGATTGACGCTTTCAAAACAAGGTGCAAGATTTGTTCAATCAGGCAACCTAGAAATCTAACCTAGCAACTCTCGTTATTTTTAGGTTAAAAGTCCAAACTTTATTATGGTGATCTAAGTCTAACAACGATTTTCATCAACATTAAACATCAAATAGCAACCATCTCTCGATATAAATTGCATAGCAAAATAAACACATAATAAAGAAACAAACTTTATAAAAACTCACAAAAACAAGTCCAAAGTCGAAAGCAAGATGATGTTGAGATGGTTTCACATGCTTGTTCAATCTCCTAGCCTTAGCTCATCGTTGTTATAGAAATTATATAAATAAAAGAAGAAGAAATTGTGTTTATAGGAGGTAAAAATCGCGTGAGCCGCCCCAAAGAAATTGGGCGACCAGGATCAATTGTGGGGGTTAGGGTTGAAAATAACGCGTCCTTATATTGATTTTTAGGTCGGTTTCGATGAGGCGGTGCCGTGGACGCCCGTCCATAGGGTCTGGACGCCAGTTCAGAAAATTTCTGAACATCCTGAATCGACTTTTACCTCCTGGATGCCATCCACCAAATTCAATCAATCTGAATCGATCGCTGATCTTGGGCGCTAGTTCACCTTTTTAGACGCTTGATTCACTCGGGCGGAGGGTTCAAACGCTCGTTCACTTCAGTTCTTCATGAAATCTGCACTTCAACTTCAATTCAAATCTTGCGTCTTCCTCCCTCTACTTAATCTTCTGTTAAACATCTTTTTAGCTTCCATTTACTCTCCTTTCACGACATGCAACTGTACCTACAAAGCCATAGAAACGTGCAAAATGTAGAACCATATATATAGATAGAAAATCATCGATAAAAACACGTAATAAGCTCGAGTTTGCACTTAGACATCTTCAAACGTCATTCATTCAATAAATCCATTTAACATGTAATTTTCTATAAAAATTACTAAAATACGAAGGAAATCGATACGGAATAATATCATATATATCGTAAAAATCACCGTTAACACATCGTCACTAAAAAGGGGGAAATTGTTGGACTTACTTTAAGTTTTAATTATAAGTGCCTTACTAGCTGTTATAGAGCAAAGGCAAAAAGATGTCTAGATCAAATGTATAGGTTTATTAGAGTTTGATCTTTGTATAGGTTTGATCAAACAAGCATTGTAATTAGGTCAGCTGGCTTTATCAGCAGACCTGTCTAGGTCAGTAAGGTAACTAGGTCAGTAGACTAGTTAGAAACCTGCTGAAGACTGAAGACTGAAGGCTGAGGGTCCAAACTCAGTTATTGAAGACTAAGGGAACAAACTTAGTACTTAAAGTCAAAGATATGGAATCAGAATTTAGGGAAGTCTATGATGTCCTAAACTGATTACATATACATTGTGTTCAAGGTCTAAGTTTCATATGTTAAGTGGTGAGGACTTAGTTATGTTCAAAATGGTGTACTCTAACTTCAAAATAAAAAATTTAGATGAAAAGCAGCCAGCTGAAGTGTTATTAAAACCTAGCTGACAGATATGTACATCAGCAGACTAAAATAAGTCAGATATCTGCTGAGTATAAATCTCAATTTAATCAAAGTTTACATTGGAAGATTACAAGGATAAGGATGGATTACAAGCCTTGATATTGTCAACAAATCAATGGCCAAGATGAAAAGAATTCTGGAAAGATTCAGTGGATTAACCAATGGACATAAGTCAAAGGGTGGACAGACTAAAAACTGACAAAAAGCAAACTGACAGTGTCAGTCCTATGATTAGAGACAGAAAGCAAGTCAAGATGGAGACAAATCTGAAACGGCTATGTTTGAATTTCAAACATAAGTCAAAGGATTCTCACCTATAAATAGAAAACTCCTGAACCAGATACAGATGATGAAAAACAACAATCTACTCCAAGCTATTAAGTTTCTTATCAAGAAAATCACCCTACTGATATCACTGAGCTTAAAGCTACTGATCTAGTAAAACTCTTCAAGTGTAACCTGCTATCAAGTTACATCAAGTTCACACACACTTGAAGACATCAAGCTACTGATCATTTCATCCTGATCAAGCTGCTGATACCTAAATCATTTACTTGATTCAACCTTTCTTTTACAAGAAACCTATTGAAGACAGAGAAGCACTTAGGTGTCAAGAACTGTTGTTTGTGGTGGAGCTGGTGAAGAGGCAATCCTACCCTTCAAGGACCAGTTGAATACTTTGGAGCAGCAATCCTACCTGTTTCAAATATTCAGTTTGTGAAGCCATAGCTATTGGTGAAAGATAGACAGCTTAGGGCTTTTTTTAACTGCAAACTCAAAGATCTCTACTGAATTTCCTCCAACATCACAGGAGAAGAGTGGACTGACAAGATTACACCACCTAGAACCACCCTTAAAATTGCCTACTTACTTTCTCATTTACTTTCTACATTTAGTATACTGATCACATCAACTTACTGGAACTAGCAACTGAATCACACACTTACACTACTGAGTATCTAATACTTAGTATCATCTTTTTAAAAACAAGTGATAAGGCTGAATTTGAATATATTCCGTTGGAACAAATCAAGTTATATCTGTTGTCAGCAGACTACTGAGTGGTCAGCAGACTATTGAGCAGTCAGTAGGCTAGTGACATTGCCGAGTTTGTTAACTCCAAAAGTTTTAAGTGTTAAGTTAATTCACTCCCCCTAAACTTAACCAAAGCCTTTTCAAGGGACCAATAATAACAAGCACTGTTCTGACAGTACTGATGCTACATGTATCATGTTTGCTTCTATGACACCTGAACTGCAGAAACAGCATGAGTCCATGGACGCCTATTCAATCATGGTTCACCTGAAAGAACTCTATGCTTCTCAGTCTCGCACTAACAGGTATGAGGTCTCGAAGGCCTTATTTGGTTATAAGATGGCATCCGGGACTGCTGTGGGGTCATACGTGCTTAAAATGATCGGGTACATAGAGAGGCTTGGGAAGTTGGGCCACAAGTTGGAACGAGAGTTGAGTATTGACTTAATTCTGCAATCTCTACCTGATTCATACTCACATGAACAAGATAGATTGCTCCCTTGTGGAGCTATTGAACATGTTGAAAACTGCTGAGGGCACTGTGGGGAAGAGAAAGCAAATGTTGCTGGTCATTTCAAGCAAGAGCAAGGCAAAAACCCAAAAGAAGTCCAAGAAGGCGAAGGCTGCACCCAAGCCAATGCCTAAGATAGCCAAAGACAAATCCAAGGATGCTTTCTTCCATTGCGGTGAGACCGGACATGGAAGGAAGAACTGCAAAGGCTTCTTGAGTACGAAGAAAAGGCATTATCATGCTTCGACTTCAGGTATGTTTATGATTGAGATCAATATTGCTCCCTCTAAGTCTTACCACTGGGTATTATATATTAGATGTGGTTCTCATATTTGTACGAATATGCAGGCACTAAGAAGAACTAGAGAACTGAGGAAAGGAGAGGTGGACCTACACGTTGGGAATGGAGCAAGTGTTGCTGCACTAGCCGTAGGAGTTTATTTTCTTTCTTTGCCCAGTGGGCTAGTACTAGAACTTAATAACTGTTATTTTGTTCCTGCTCTTACGAAGAGCATTATTTCTATTTCTGCATTGGATGTTGATGGTTTTTTTTACGTTTGAGAATAAACGTTGTTCTTTTTCACGTGATGGAATTTTTTATGGTACTGGCATGCTTAGCAATGGTCTCTACATATTAGATATGAATGTTGACGTACTTAATATAAACAACAAGAAAGCCAAAATGAATGACTTCAATGAATCCTACTTATGGCATTGTAGACTTAGCCATATAAATAATCATCGCATTTCCAAACTCCATTAAGATGGAATGTTGGATCACTTCGATTATGAATCGTTTGATACATGCGAAGCTTGTTTGGCTAGATGACAAAGTCACCTTTCAGTAGCAAAGAGATAAGATCCAATGAGTTGTTTGAGCTCATACGTACTTATGTATGCGGCCCAAAGTCAATTCAAACCAAAGGAGGATACTCTTATTCCATCACTTTCACTGATGACCATTCACGCTATGGTAATATATACTTAATGAAGTATAAGTCTGAAGCCTTTGAAAAGTTCAAAGAATTTAGAACTGAAGTGGAGAAACAACAGGGTAAAGAAATCAAAACACTTCGATCCAATCGAGGTGGAGAATACCTAGATGGAGATTTTCAAGATTACTTAAAGGAGAATGGGATTCTACCTGAATGGACCCCACCCGGAATGCCTCAAATGAATGGTGTATCTGAGATGAGGAACCGTATCTTGTTAGACATAATACGATCCATGATGACCTACACAGTTCTCCCAAAATCATTTTGGGGGTATGCTCTAAAAACCGCATCCTATACACTGAACCGAGTTCCATCAAAGACGGTTTACTCTACTCCATATGAGGTATGGCATAAGAGAAAACTGAGTCTGGCATAGCTTAAACCTTGGGGTTGTCCGACTTACGTGAAGCGGATGATGCCTAATAAATTAGAGGCTAGATTTTACAAATGTCTATTTGTGGGATATCCTAGAGAAACTAGAGGATACCAATTTTACCACCCTGAGGAACAAAAGGTGTTTGTTTCCAGGACTGGCCACTTTCTGGAGAAAGAGTTTATTCTGGATAGGGTCAGTGGGAGTAAGATTGATCTTGAAGAAATTCAAGAACCACTTACGGATAACAGTCAGTTGATCGTAGTAGAGGAGACGCCACACACAGATGTGACGCCAACTTCTACCGTAGACACACTAGCACCTCAAAGATCCACCAGGGAACGCCGTGAACCTGAAAGGTATACTGGCATGTATCTCATGGAAGATGAGGACCCTAGAACTTATGAGGAAGTGCTATTAAGGCATGACAAAGAGAAATGGCTAGAAGCCATGAATTCTGAAATGGAATCCATGAAAGACTACCATGTTTGGAACATGGTTGATCCACCTGAAGGAATAGTTCCTATATGGTGTAAATGAGTCTTTAAGAGAAAGACCGACATGGACGGTAAAGTGACAACCTACAAGGCTAGGTTAGTGGCAAAAGGTTATAAGCAAAGACAAGGAGTTGACTATGACGAAACCTTTTCGCCTGTTCTCATGTTAAAATCCATTAGAATTCTACTTACGATTGCAGCATACCATGATTACAAAATCTGGTAGATGGATGTGAAAATATATTTCCTTAATGGGAACCTGTCTGAGGAGGTGTAAATGACACAACCTGAGGGTTTCACAACCAATGACGCCAGGATGGTGGGTGTAAACTAGAAACATCCATTTATGGATTAAAGCAAGCATCTCGGAGTTGGAATCTTCACTTTGATAAGATAATCAAACTGTTTGATTTCATCAAGAATGAAGATGAGCCCTGTGTTTACAAGAAGGTTAGTGGGAGTGCCATGTGTTCTTAGTGCTTTATGTAGACGACATATTGCTCATAGGGAATGATGTGCCTATGTTATAGTCAGTCAAAGCTTGGTTATCCAAGAACATCTCAATGAAGGACTTGGGGGAAGAAGCCTATATTCTAGGAATCAAGATCTATAGAGATAGATCTAAGAGGTTTCTTGGTCTGTTGCAATCCACCTATATAGGCAAGATGCAAAAGAGATTCAGCATAGAGCGGTCCAAGAAAGGATTGTTGCCCATGTCTCATGGGGTATATCTGTCAAAGGGAATGAGTTCTAAGACAGAGGAGGAAAGGGCACAAATGAGTAAGACCCCTTACGCTTCGGCTATTGGATCCATCATGTATGCCATGTTGTGCACTAGGCCAGATGTCTCGTACCCTCTTAGTACGACTAGTAGGTACCATTCCAACCCAGGTGATGGTCACTGGGATGTAGTCAAGAACATCGTACATGAGACGTACTGGGGATATGTTCCTGGTTTTCAGGAATGATGATTTAGTATTACGAGGTTACACAGATGCCAGTTTCCAAACAGACAAGGATGACTTTAAGTCACAATTTGGATTTGTTTTCATGCTTAACGGCAGAGAAGTGAGCTGGAAGAGTTCCAAGCGGAAGACTACTGTAGACTCTACAATGGAAGCCGAATACATAGCAGCCTCGGAGGCGACAAAGAAAGCAGTTTGATGAAGAAGTTCATTACTGAACTTGGTGTGGTTCCCTCCATTGAAGGTCCAGTGCCGATGTACTAAGATAACAAAGGGGCGATATCTTAGTCGATGGAACCAAGGTCTCATCAGAAGTCCAAACATGTGCTACGGCTCTATCACTTGATTAGAGAGATAGTAGATAGGGGAGATGTAAAGATAGAGAAAGTCCACACGGATGATAACATAGCTGATCCGTTAACCAAGGCATTTTCACAAGCAAAGCATGAGAAACATGTTCACATGAAAGGGCTTAGGCATATGGGTGATTAGCTTTAGGCCAAGTGGGAGATTTTTGAATAGGTGTCGTAAACCCAACCGAGTTGGACCGGATCCGACCGGGTAGGTCGTTTACAGTCTATTTTAGTTCATGTAATAACTTTATTACGATTAAGAAAAGCACTTTTGTTATTATATATTGTTTATCTTCATGTTATTGGTTGTATATATATAGTAACATCCTTAGTGTCAAACTGTGATAGAGAAACCATCAAAGTGTAGGGACACTTGGACTGTACGTGGACATGTATTAGAGAATGCGTACGTTAGACTGACCCACTAACATTAAGTGTCACACTATGTGGCGGTTGTGTAATTATCCTTTAGACCTCTTCATGACATCACGGTGTGGATTGTCATGCATTGACACTATTGAGATTTCCCCTTTCCATGGGGCGATCATGCAGTAGTGATTGGGTGTGATATTGAAGCATGCGGAGTATACATGTTTGGACGTCCAGGAATCGCGTATCCTATGATTAGGATTGAATATCCGAAATGGCCTTCTTATAAGGAATGTCTAGCTCTCAAGAATCTTTGCAAAGTGGGAGTAAATGTGTTATTCCGAGAGAGCATGATATCCAGATTTTAAGATACAATCGTTAATGTATTGACACTCGAGATACGATCGTATGGATATTATTACAGCGATAGGATTGTAAGTTACATGGTAACTGTTTCACATGAAATGTAGTAGTCATTGCATTTGACTCTTCCGATGATTTGGGGGTCACGGGGCGTTGCTAGACGCTATCCGGTGATCGTTTGGCATGAAGGGCATTTTCATAATTTGCACTTGTGTCTATGGCCAACATATTCGGAAGCCTATCGGGTCATGCACATATGAACATCGAGTCGGATTAAAATGAAGTTATAGTTGATATCCAAATAAGGAAAGTTTATCTCTAGACTATAAAGGTTATAGTGGTAAATTAATATGGTGGTATTTATTTATTATGAATAAATAAAATACAAGTTATTAATTATACATAAATTATATTAATTAAAGAATATTCCAGATGCCAATTAATTGACATTTGGGGTGCCACCTTTGAGTGTATTAGATACACTTGGTTTGTGTACTTTAATTAATAAGATTACCATAATATTCATATTGGATATTAATTGATTTTGGAAAAATAGATTTATGGTAATAAGATAAATATATTCAATATAAGATATTGGCAATATTCAGTTTTTATTTAATATAAGATATTATAATAAAAGAGATAAATGAATCTAAGTGATTTTCCTTATTTTATTGGGGAAAGATTTTTCTCTTTCATCTATCTTCTAGGAAGCTTCTCCTAATCGGATTAGGGAGACTAGGGGCGCCACTCACCCTATATAAGAAAGGGGTTGGCTAGCTCTTTTGTACATCACAATTCCAAGAGCTAATAGTTAATGAGTAAAATATAGAGCTTCCTATAGAGAGTTTGAGAGAGAGGAAAAAGGCCGGTCTAGCAGCCGGAGTTTTCCGATAGCAATCCTAGAAGGATTCCGGCGAGGAGTTCTTGTGGATCAACGATAGAGGCCGGACACGTGAATGGCTTGCGCACGGGACTACTCTCAGTTGACGGTTATAGCGACGATCTTGTAGAACATTTAAGGTATATTCCGTCAAACTACTTAACGTGTTTATTGCATTACATGAAGACGATCTAGAAAAGGAAATCAATATTTTAAATTCTGCTGCGTTAAACTAGTGATTTCCTAACAGTGGTATCAGGGCGAGGTTGGATAATTGGCATCTACATCAGATGGTTGTCAACACTGCCTTTCTACATGGAGATTGCATGAAGAAGTATACATGCAGTTAGCCCCAGGTTGTGCAGCAACTAATCCAAATCAAGTTTGCCGCCTCAAGCAAGCCAGCAGACAATGGAATTCCAAGTTGACTGAATCTTTGGAGGCTCAAGTATTCATTCAATCCAAAAATGACCACAGTTTATTCACAACAGGGTCAGGATAGTCTTTTATTGCTTTGCTAGTCTATGTAGATGACATCATAGCAACAAGCCCCAATAAGAAGTTAATTCAACAGGTCAAAAATGCCCTACACCAGCAATTCACTATTAAGGATCTTGGCAAATTGAGATATTTCCTAGACATTAAAGCTTATAGGACACCTACATGCATATCAATTTCTAAAAGAAAATTCACCATCAATCTCCTAGAAGAATATGAATTTTTTTGGAGCAAAACATGCTAAGACACCAATGGAGTCTAAGCAAACTTTACAGCATGGTGATTCACCTTTTCTAGAGGATAATACTGCTTACAGATCCTTAGTGGGCAAACTTATCTATCTTGCCTTCACCAGACCAGATATTGCCTTTGCAATTCAGCAGCTGAGTCAGTTTCTAGACACTCATACTAAAAATCATATGAAGGCAGCTTATAGGCTGCTCAGGTATTTAAAGACTAATCCTGGACAAGGTATCCTATTCCCAGCAGACAACAACCTTGTAATTAAAGTTTTTTGTTAGGAACATTTTATTTGTTTTGATGATGGCCATACTAGCTGTTATAGCAAGCTTGAAATAAGTTAGAAATATTTGTATAAGTCTTTACTTAGAGCCTGACATGTTGTATAAGTTAAGTTAGACAAGTACTGTACTAGACTGGTGGATGGCTAAGAGAAAGACATAATATGGCAGAGTAAAGGCAGCCAAGTACCAGCAGAGTCATGCGAAGACATAATGGACTGACTTATAACCAGGGAAGTCTGTAATGACCTTGGATAAGTCTAAGATATATTTCAAGTTATGAAATCTATTCTATTAATATGGTGTACACTGATCTCACACTAATAAAGGATCAGTGAAGTGCAAGCATTCTTGGAAACTCAAAGAAACAGAGAAAACAGCAAAACGGCTAAGTAAAAGCTCTACCAGCTGACTAAAAGAAAATTGTGAAGGAGATCTTAACAGCAAAGTAAAAGGATTCACTAAGCTGGTTAAGCAACAGACAAAACTGCAAAGTGGAAGTATGCCATCTGCATCTTATTCATAACATGAAGAAAAAGCAAATCAAGCAATTAATGCAGAATAAATCAAGGACGGATTTTATGATGAACGTTTGAAGAAAATCCGGATCACTGAAATCAAGGAGAATAAAGTCAAGGACTAAATCAAGTATTATTCTCTTAATTAAATAACCAATGGATGGAATTTCAAATTCAAGGATAATCAAAGCTACAAATAGAAGGCATTGACAGATACAAAAAAAAGAGCAAGAATATACAAGAACAATGAAACTCTATCAATTAGACAATCCTTCATACATGAACTAAAAGGATAAATCTTGACTTGATCAACTCAAAATTCAGAACTACAATTCCCACATCAAGCACTGAGATTGATCAACCTCTTTGTGAATTCAATTCACACCCCAGTCTTGCAACTGAATCAGATCCATCTGAGAAGGAGTTATGTTTGTGATAGCTACTGAAAGATTTGTTCTCAAGGTGCATTGTGTTGAAGACTGAGTCATTGAAGCTTTTGTAGCCTGGGAGTGATAGTCTTGAAGATTGTGAAGCTTGTGTAGCCAGGGACAATCACACTATTGTATTGGTGAAAGTCAGTAGTGAATTCCTCCAATCATCACAGAAGAAGAGTGGATAAAGGGATTACACCACCCTAAACCACTATAAACCATGTGTTCATTTACTTATACACTTTACTTCACCGTATTTTATTACTGCTTTATATTCATACTTTGTGTGTGCATAATCTACTTTGAAACAACTTTTAAGAATGGACTTATCTGCTACACAAAAGCTTTTAAATATAAGAATGTTTTTGAAACTCCAATCTAGTCATTCACCCCCCCCATCCATCTGACTATATTCTCACCCTTCACTGGGACCAACAATTGGCATCAGAGTAGTGTTCCTAGTATCTGAACCTATTCAGATCTGATTTCTGGTAACAAAGAGATCACACACACTTTCAAACTAGTTTTCAAACTTGTGTTTATACATATATACCTATTTGTCTGTGACTATGGATTCTTCAAATTTCATGTCTAAAGTACTTGTATTCAATGTTAATAATTTTGATGAATATAAAATAAGAATGTTGTCTCATCTTGCAGCAACTCATGAGGAGATGGTGGATGTTATCAATGATGGACCAATCAAGATAGAAAAAATTAAAAAGGATTGGACCAAGGATGACAGAAGGAGAGCAAACCTTGATTATGTTGCAAAAGATATCATTTTGAAGACTCTGGACAGTAACATGTTCATGAGAATCCAAGATTGCAAAACAGCAAATGAGATGTGGAATAAGTTGGCACTCATCAATGAAGGATCAGAGGCAGTCAAAGAAAACCAATTATCTATTGCTAAATAGAAATTTGAGAATTTCAAGATGAAGAATGGTGAATCCATTGGTCAAATGGATAACAGATTTTCAAGCATCATCAGTGAACTGCAACAACTTGGCCACAAATATCCACAGAAAGAAGTTTGCTTGAATATCTTGAGAGGTCTACCAGAAAGATAGAAGATCATCACATCAGTACACAAAGGCACAATAAATCTTGCAGAAACTGACACATTGACCTTGATGTCACAATTAAAAGCTCATGAATTTGAATTGAACAATGAACATGGTGCACCAGTAGAGCCACGAAAGGCCAATGCACTGGTTGCACCCCAACAAAGCAAAGCAGCTGACTCAACCAGCAAAGAGACACAAGAGCTTAAGGAACAGATTGCTTCATTGATCAAACTGTTTGATAGATTTAGCAAAAAGAAGTTCAAATGAAGCTCATCATCAAACAAAAAGTCAAATTCAAGAAAAGACATGAAAAAAAAAAGATGATGAATACAGATGCTTCAATTGCAAGAAGAAAGAACACTTCAAGGAAGATTGTCCTGAAGAAAAAAAAACAATGAAGAAAAGAAGAAATACAAGTCACCAGATAAGAGAAAGAGCAAGAAAGCACTAAAAGCTGAAACCGGCAGTGAAAGTGATGAAGATTCATCTGAAAATAAGTCAGATGACGGTCAAGGCACCAGCTCATATAATGATAAAGCATGTTTATGTCTAATGGCCAAGGAAATTGAACAAACAGAGGTAATATCTAGTTGATATTCCTCAAATGCTTCCACATCTGACACTGCACAATCTTATATTTTTCCATTAGATTCTGCAAATCTAATTCAAAATCTAATGAGTATATTTGAAGAAATTCAAACAAATCATGAAATTCAGGACAAGAATGTGGGAATCTGAGAGAGGAAAATAAGATTAAAGAAAGAACTAGATGAACTGAAAGCTGAATCAACTAGTAAGGAAGTACACTTAGCTGAACAACAAGGAACAGCTGAACACTCATCTAGTGCTGACAGACAAGCTAAGAAAAACTCCCTACAAGTTAAGAGCACCACTGCACCACTTATAGCACCAGCTTACAAACCCCCAAAAAGGTTTGGATCTAGATCCGGTCTTGGCTACAATAGTCAAGATGAGAAAGGAAACAATGGAAAACACAATTTTCAACCCAAGACCAAAACTAGACCTAAATTCAGAAAAGGACAGACCATTGTTTCAACTACTCAATCTGCACCAGTGAAGTCAAAACCCAGTGTAGTGAAACAGTAGAGTAAATCACCTTACCAGTCCACTAAAGGCAAAGGTATACTGAAAGGTAAGGGTAGACTTTACCCTTCAGAAGATGATTGCAATGTTCCACCCCCAAAATACAAGAAGAAACCATTTCATGCCATGCAAGATGCATCTAGGAAAAGCCAACCCATGCATGTTCTTGGATACAAGAGGCAGTATGAAAGTAGGTTTTGCCTTGCATTTTGGAGGTGAAAAAGGATGCAAATGCACCTAAAGGTAGAGAAATGTCTCAGAATACTTTTAAACATATCAGAAGTTATTCTTCCATGCCTTATACTTAAGAGGTTGATGACTTCAACCCTCCAAGAAGAAAATCATTTGGATATTTACTTGGAGTAGGAGGCATGACTACTAACAGGTATGGACCCGGACAGAGTTGGGTACCTAAGCTTACTTAACTTGTTTTGTAGGATGTCTGGTATATAGACATTGGATGTTCCAGACACATGATAGGCAACAAAGGATGGCTGACTGAATTTAAAGCTTTTGATGGACCCATAGTTACTTTTGAAGCCAATGAAAACCCCGGCAAAATTAAGGGGGAAGGCATCATGTTGAAGAACAATCTGAAGATTTAGAATTTGGCATATGTCAAGGGATTAAACTTCAATCTGTTAAAAATCAGTCAATTCTGTGATAAAGGCTACAATGTGCACTTCAGCAAAGAAGGATGCGAGGTGATTCACAACCAAACCAGCACAGTTGTACTTGCAGGAAAGAGAGAAGACATGTATGTGGTCGATTAGGGGACAACCAAAACAGAATCTTGCTTGCTAGTCAAGAACAAACAATCACCTAGCTTGATTTGGCACAGAAGACTAAATCATCTAAATTTCAAGACCATCAACAAGTTTTCAAAGAACAAGTTAGTGGAAGGCTTACCTGACATTACATTCAAGAAGGAAAGTCTACGTGATGCATGTCAGAAAGGGAAGTAGATCAAAAGTTCCTTCAAGTCAAAGCCACTTCAATCAACAACCAGGATCTTACATCTCTTACATATGGATATTTTTGGACCAGTTACACTAGTGAGTGTAAGTGGAAAGAAATACACTTTATTAGTGGTTGATGACTTTTCAAAATTCACACGGACAATCTTCATGAACAAGAAAGAGAAACTCTCAAAAAGCTTCCAAATTGAAAAGGAGCTAAAGATCATCAAGATAAGATCAAACAGAGGCACAGAGTCAAGGATATGGAATCAGAATTTAGGGAAGTCTGTGATGACCTGATGACGGTCAAATTATAGCCGTAGAAGTCATCAACATTATCCTTAAATCGAGCCAAATAATATATATTTTATGTTAAATCACATGTATATAATGATTATTTAATGTTTTGTGATTTATAAAATATAAATTGGTATTTATCCGTTTTTATTATTTAAATATGATTTATTTTGGGATAAATGTTTATTTTTGTAGATTGAGACAATTTGGAGGATAATTATAAATGGATGAATTAATTCTCAAGATAAATCGAAGAAAATTCAGAGTGCATTGAGGATAAATACCGGATCAGAGTGAAAAGAGGAGTAAGGAATGACAAGAGCCAGCGAGCCAATAAAAAGTGCTCAGCTGGCAGCAAGTGCTCAGCTCGCTGGGAGCGAGTTCCCTAAAGCCACCGGATCGACTTAGAGTTATCCTAAAGCGTTTTTAGACTTCATTTGGATTTAGGAAACCTAATTTAGATCAGTTAATGCTTATCCTAACTCTATTTTTTACCCCTATATATACTTGTGCTATTTCATTAGCAAGAACACACCTCAGACACTTTTCTCAATTTACACAACTCATAATAAAGTTCTCAGTTTTTCTCAGAGTGGTTTATATACAAGTTCTGCATTAATGTAAGTTCTTGTATTTATTTCTTCTTAGTTCTTTATAATTAAGTCCCCAATTATTGTTTATCGTTTGAGGTTGTTCGTTCTTCACCAGATGATGTAGATCTAAGGATACGATATGGGGTAGTGGGGATTCCTTGTCAATAAGGATCCACACGCCCAGATCTGTTATCTGGTGATCTATAGATGACTTTGGTATTATCGACAATCGTGTTTTTAGTAGAACCATATAATTGCTTTATGAATCTCTATTTTATCCGTTATGTATATAGAAACGCTAAGATTTAGTTGTTCGCCGCGTCAATCTAGCCACGTCTTTATGGTGTGATTGTCCACCTAGAATTTCTTATCTTAGTAGGTATGGCTAAGGCTACGTTGCTCGTCTGTTTTAATTAGCGTATGATTAGAAAATACCAATATAGGGCTCCTAGGTCGGCTCATGAATTGATCTTCTGGGACTTTCAGCGAGATCTAGAACTGTTCTGTATTTGGGAATTGAGGTCATCTAGTTATACGTAAATCATAGATTAACAGGAGACCTAAAAAGTAAATGTTAATGGGACAGAGACTGATGCGATCGCCTAGGATGTACGCCTAACCACAGGAATGTTTCCTAGGTGAGGAATACGGTAAATATCGGCATCCCTCGTTTTGTAAGCGTGTGAGTTATATGAGATGGAGGCCTACATAGTGAAGTCACGTCATGGAGCACAGTGATCTAGATGGCCTACCCGGAGCTAGATCTAGTTTAGGGGATGACTCCCGTAGCCAATATAAAAGAAATATGAATCTGGTTAATAGTTAGTGAGTCTAGTTTAATTATATAGAATCTCTAGATACAAACGATAACATAATAATTTGGGAGGTTAATTACGTTGTTTATATGTTGTGTCAAGTCAGTCTTTATCTTTCTTGTCTTTTGTTGGTCATAGACCGCCTCTGTGTGCTTGACATGAATGATTAATTGTTTGTATATAAATGATCCACAATTGGTTCCCTATGGGATCGACCTTGATTCGCTATAGCTATACTACGATGGACCTAGTCCTCTTGCTAGTATTGGTTTATGGTGGTCAAGTATTTTATTATCACTTGATCTACGTCATCATGACCTAAACTGATTACATACACCTTGTGTACAAGGTCTAAGTTCCATATATTAAGTGGTGATTGGAACTTAGTTATGTTCAAAATGGTGTACTCTATCTTCACAATAAAATTTTAGATAAGAAGAAGTCAGCTGATGTGTTGTTAAAACACAGTAGACTTAAACCTGCTGTAAGATGTGTACATTAGCAGGCTTTTATACTTCAGATACTTGCTGAGTATATTTCTCGATTTAATCAATGGTTACATTGGAAGATTACAAGGATAAGTTTGGATTACAAGCTTTGATTTTGTCAAAAAATCAATGGTCAATATAAAAGGAACGTTGGAGAGATTCAGAGGATTAACCAATGAACATAAGTCAAAGGGTGGATAGACTGAAAACTGACAGTGTCTGTACTATGTAAAGAGACAGAAAGCAAGTCAAGATGGAGACAAATCTGAAACAGCTATGTTTGAATTTCAAACATAAGTCACATGATTCTCACCTATAAATAGAAGATACATGATTCAGATACAGATGATGAAAAGTGATGAAAAACAAATAATCTACTCAGAGCTATCAAATTTCTGATCAAGAAAATCACCCTGCTGACATACACAGAGCTTTAACTGACTGATCAAGAAATATCTTCAAGTGTAACCTGCTATCAAGTTACATCAAGTACACACACTTGTAGACATCAAGCTGCTGATCATTTCAACCTGATCAAGTGCTGTCAGCTGAATCATTCACTTGATTCAAACTTTTTTATACAAGAAACCTGCTGCAATCCTACCTGTTTCAAAAATTCAGTTTGTGAAGCCATAGTTATTGGTGAAGGACAGACAGCTTAGGGATTTTGTAACTGCAACCTCAAAGATCTCTAGTGAATTTCCTCCAATATCACAGGAGAAGAGTGGACTGATATGATTACACCACCTGGAACCACTATAAAAATTTCCTACTTACTTTCTGCATTTACTTTCTGCATTTAGTATACTGATCACATCAACCTACTAAAACTAGCAACTGAATCTCACACTTACACTACTGAGTGCCTAATACTTAGTGTCATTATTCTAACAACAAGTAATAAGGCTTTAACTAAATATATTCCACTGCAACAAATCCAGTAATATCAAATGTCAACAGACTACTGAGCAGTCAGCAGGCTACTGACATTGCTGAGTTTGTTAACTCCAAAAGTTTTAAGTGTTAAGTTTATTCACCCACCTCTAAATTTAACCAAAGCATTTTCAAGGGACCAACAATTGGTATCGGGGCAGTGCTTCTGTTCTGAAGTAATCCTACTTGTTGTGCTTGTGAAAATACTTTGAAAACTTTTTCAAGTTTCTGATTTTCAAAGCTTTGCATCTTGGATAACAACCAGTATGCTAGAACTATGTTGATGTGCTCCTTTGATCGTTTTGATGAGTATAAACGTCGTATGTAGGCTTATCTAGCTGCAACACATGATGAGATGATGGATGTGCTGACTGAAGGACCACAGGAGATCATTAAGGCCATAATTGTAGGCATTGAAACTCAGTATGTTCCAAAGCCAAAAAGAGAGTGGGGTGCTGAAGATAGAAAAAGAGCAAACCTCAACAATATTGCAATTGATATCATATACAGAACCTTGGATAGCAATATGTACATGAAAGTGAAGGATTGCAAAACTGCAAAGGAACTTTGGGAAAAATTACAACTTATCTATGAAGGCACTGATGCTATAAAGTAAAACAAAGTCAGTGTAGCCAAAAGAAAGTTCCAAGATTTCAAGATGAAATCAAATGAAACCATTGAGCAAATAGAGTCAAGATTCAATGCTATCATGGAGGAACTCTCCCGGCAGAATGTGATCTATACAAAAGAAGAGATCAATACAAGAATCTTAGAAGCCCTACCTGCGAAGGAGGTTTGGGAGACGAAGGTTACTACCATAGAAGAATCCAAGAGACTGCATGAAGAAGATACCTTCAAATTGTTCCCAGTTTTCAAGGCATATGAATTCAGCAAGAAACTTATTCCCGAGACTTAAAAAGAAGAACCAAAGACTACTGCATTGGCTGCTGCACATAAAGAAGAATCATCAGGTGGTCAAGATGATCTACTGGATGAGATGCAAGAGCAAATAGCCCTACTGAGCAAAAAAATCAGAATGTTGAAAACAGGAAGGGGTTCTCCCAGGAATTTCACAAAGAAATTAAGTGAAAAGAAGAAGGAAGAATCCAATAAAGATAATGATTATTTGTGTTTTCATTGCAAGAAACATGACACTTCAAACCTGACTGTCCTGATTTGAAACAGAAAAAGGAACCTAATTATCTATGCTTCAACTGCAAGAAACCTGGACATTTCAGACCTGATTGTCCAGACCTACTGAAGAACAAGAATCAGCAAAGAAGATCTGGCAAGAAAGCAATGGTAGCTGATGATGAATCTGGCTATGAAGTTGAATCAGAAAAAGGAAATGAATCTGATGATACTGAACTTGTTGCTGATTTGGATGATTATGCTTTAAGGGCAAATATGGAAGAGACTGAGGAGGTATACAAATCTGTATCTATAAATACTCATGTTGAAAGTGATTGTGAATCAACTTGTTGTTCAAATCCTAAAAATTCTGACAATGAAGAAACTTTGGATGCCATCCTTAATCAACTGAGGAAAATACAATCTGGTTATTAGATTGTGAAGGCTGAAAAAGAAGCTCTTCAAGCAAAAGTTGAAAGGTTAAAAGCTGAATTAAGAACTCTCAAAGGAAAGGAAAAATATTTTGAACAGAATCAAAATAAGTTTGATGTACATTCAGTAGCTGTTGAATCTGCTGAACAATCTTGTTCCACCACTGCATTCAAATCTGGAAAGCCTTATGGTGATAGAACAGGCCTTGGATTTGGAACTCAACAATCTACTAAGAGTGGATCTAGTAAGGTCACTGAACCTAATACCAGAATTGGTCCTAAGTTTATGCATGCACTAGATCCAACTCCCAAAAAGGTTGCTGAGGAAGTAAAGCCTACTGAGAAGACTTCAAGAAAGAAAAATCGGAAATCTAAAAGGTCAACAGTACCTAACAAAAAGGGCTAATCCAAGAGTAAGACTGCGGGAACTTCTAGACCTACTGATAGCAGAACTGCTACTAAGTCTGTTGGACCACAAAAAGGCAAAATCAGAAATATTCCAAGGATATGAATCCTCAACCTAAAAATGTAAATCATTCTAGGGATACTTATCTCAGAGGGAAAGGTAGATTGTTCCCTACTGATGATGACTGGAATATTCCTATCCCTACTGCTAGAAACAACAGTCATAACCATAATGCTAGGGTAAAACCTCAGCAATGGAATCAGCAGAGGACTTATTCAAGACCTCAGCAGGGACCTCAGCAGACTCCATATTACAGGGATGCTCCTAATAGACAGCAAACCTATGGTTATGCTAGTGCTTCTAACAATAGAAATCACTTCAAACAACATTATGTACCAAAAGGCCAGAAAGCATATGTGAATCCTACACAATCAAATGTTAGATCTTATGGAAATGTACGATACATATATGAACAAAAGTGCAATGCTTTTCAAAGAAGTCCTTATGGAAATTTGCCAAGGGTCATGCTTACCAGTGACCACTATAGACCCAAACAGTTTTGGGTACCTAAAATACATTAACTTTGTTTTGTAGGGTGTCTTGTACTTTGACAGTGGATGTTCCAGACATATGACAAAGAATAAGCACTGTTTGACAAACTATGTGGCAAAGGATAGTCCAAGAGTGAATTTTGGCAATAAGAACACACCAGGATACACAAGAGGATATGGAACACTAGTGAGGAATGGATTAACTATCAGGAATGTTGCATTTGTGGAAGGACTGGACTACAATCTACTGAGCACTGGACAATTTTGTGACACGGGTTACATGGTCACTTTTGACAAAGGCAACTGTATTGTCATTAGTGAAAGAGGTGAACAAGTTTTGTTGGCTGGTAGAAGACAACAAAACATGTATGTAGTGGATTGGTCTATTGCTGTTCTAGAAACATGCCTGATTGTGCATACTAAGTCAGAACTGAATTGGTTCTGGCATAAGAAGTTGAATCATCTTAACTTTGATGATATTAATCAATTGGTGACCGAAGTTGGTGATTGGTTTACCTGAGAATACATTCAAAAAGGATTATATATGTGATGCATGTCAGCAAGGTAAACAAACAAAGTCAAGCTTCAAGTCAAAGACTAAGCAATCAACAAAAAGAGTTTTGGAGCTAATGCATATGGATTTATTTGGACCAGTAACACCAACAAGTGTAACAGGAAAGAAGTACACTCTGGTAGTTGTGGATGATTATTTAAGATACACTTGGGTAGTATTCAAGATCAAGAAAAGTGAAACACTTCAAAAGAGGCCTGAACTTTTGAAGAGATTGCAAAATGATAAAAGTTTAACAGTACTGAAGATCAGATCAGACATGGGTACTGAGTTTCTCTATAAAGTCATAAGAGAATATTGTGAACAAAATGGTGTGATGCATCAATTAGCAGCTGCTGGTACACCTCAGCAAAATGGGGCTGTTGAGAGAAGAAACATGACTTTGAAAGAAGCAGGAAGAACTATGATTTGTGAAGCTTTATTACCTGAAAGATATTGGGCTGAAGCAATCAATACAGCATGCTATACACAAAATAGGACCTCAATAAACAAGAAGCTGCTGAAGACACCATATGAGATATGGAATGGAAGAAAACCAAATATATTTTATTTCCATCTATTTGGAAGAAAGTGTTTTATTTTAAATCATAAGGAGCAATCGAAGACATTCCAACCAAAATCAGATGAAGGAATCTTCTTTGGATATTCTTCAGTCAGCAAGGCATTCAGAGTACTGAACAAAAGGACATTGAAACATGAAGAATCAATACATGTTGTATTTGATGAACCAAAGTTTACTAGAATGGAAGACGAGATTTCAGAACCTGCAGAAAATCTCCAAGTCACTGATCCAGAATGTGTTGATGTTTTGGAAAGGATAAATGACTTAAAAGTTTCTGACTCTGCCCCTACTGAAGAACCTGGTGGTAACACTACTGATGCAACAACAGATGCAGTTCAAGGATCTGCTGAACCCCCTCTCAAGCAACAAAGCAGAACTCATCGAAGATGAAGCTCACTGTAAATCAAACAAATCATGATTTACAATGGTTGAAGGACCACTCTGTTGAACAAGTAATTGGTAACATACAAAAAGGTGTAAGGACTAGAAGACAATTAGAAGCAATGTTTACTTGTTTTCTATCTTAGATAGAGCCTAAAGTTGTTGAAGAAGCAATATCTGATCCAGATTGGATAATTTCTATGCAAGAAGAATTGAATGAGTTTGAAATAAACCAAGTTTGGAAACTAGTGGAAAGGCCTAATCATGCAAACATACTTGGAACTAAATGGGTATACAGAAATAAATTGGATGAATCTGGTACCATTGTAAGGAATAAGGCCAGACTAGTGGCAAAAGGCTATTCTCAAGTAGAACGAATAGACTTTGATGATACATATGCCCCAGTTGCAAGATTGGAAGCTATAAGATTATTCTTGGCATATGCTTCTGATAAAAACTTAAAAGTATACCAGATGGATGTCAAAAGTGCATTCTTGAATGGCATTCTAGAAGAATAGGTTTAGGCAACCTCCTGGTTTTGAAGTTAAAGATCAAGAAGATAAAGTGTACAGACTTAACAAGGCACTTTAGGGTTTGAAACAAGCACCAAGAGCATGGTATGAAACCCTATCTCAATTCTTGGTGGACAATGGTTTTACCAAAGGTACTATTGACAAGAATCTTTTCAGAATCAATGAAGGGGACAAAGACACCTGCTTTGTATACATTTATGTTCTTTGACATAATTTTTGGTTCTGAAAATGAATTGCTATGTGAAAAGTTTGCTAATCTCATGAAAAGCAAGTTCCAAATGAGTATGATGGGAGAGATGAACTACTTCTTGGGATTACAAGTCAAACAAATGAAAGATGGAATCTTCATTCATCAAACTAAATATACCAATGAGCTACTGAAGAAGTTTGGCATGGAAAATAGCACCAAGGTATGAACTCCTATGAGTACTAACATCAGATTGAATGAAGGTAAATAAGGAAAAGATGTTGATTGGACCTTATACAGAAGGATGATAAGCAGTCTGATGTACTTCATTGCCAGCACACCTGATATATCCGTTGATGTAGGTGTTTGTGCAAGATTTCAATCAAAACCAAAGGAAAGTCACTTAGCTACAGTCAAAAGGATTCTCAAGTATCTAAAAGAGACTTTGGAGTAGGGATATGGTATTCAAAAGATGGAAGCTTCAAAGTTATATCCTACTCAGATTCTGATTATGTTGGTTGCAAGATTGATAGAAAAAGCACCACAGGAACCTATCAATTGATGGGAAATAGACTGGTTTCCTGGTTCAGTAAGAAACAAAATTCAATATCAACTTCCACTGTTAAAGCTGAATATATTGCTGCTGGAAGCTGCAGTGCACAAATAATATGGTTAAGACAACAATTAAGGGATTATGGAATTGAAGAAAGGGAAATTCCTATAATGTGTGACAACACAAGTGCAATTGCAATCACTGAAAACCCTATTTTGCACTCAAGAACAAAGCGCATTGATGTGAGACATCATTTTATAAGAGATCATGTTGAGAAGAAAGATGTGGTGGTTCTTTACATCCCTATTGAAGATCAACTTGCTGATATATTTACAAAACCATTGGATAGTGAAATATTTGCTAAGTTAAGAACTGAACTTGGCATGATAAAAGTTGACTGATATACCCTTAATCAGCAGTGTACTGGAACTCACCAAGTGGATTAGTCTTTGCTATGTTGGGTGAGCTCACTTAGCAGACTAGTCATTGGTATCAACAATTCCATGTACTTAAATAAGTTAGGACAATTGAGCAAATGAAGTTGCCAAGGGGATTGGTCTTTGACCTGTTGGGTGAGCCCACTTGATAGATCAGTCATTGGTGTTATACTTCATCTTGTATTATCAGTGGGACAAAAAAAGTGTGTATGATGATCAGCAGAGTAACTTATCAGCAGGCTGCTGAGCCATCCTTGTCAGTAGGCTGCTGAGCCAACTCTATTGAAGATTAAGTCTGTTTAAGTATATGTTACAAGACAGTCAAACTTAAATGAAAGTCAACAGTAATTGAATATTATTCTTATCCTTTATAACTGCAGTTACAATATCCAACGGTTACAACTCTTTATGGGAACAGTTAGTGGGACACTTGGAAACATCACATTCATTCCAACTTTAATCGTGGTTAAATGCTACAGTACGTGTACAGTACTTTCCTGACAGTTTCTACCCACTACCTTTCCCTATATATACAAACATACACAGAGAAGATACTTACAACTTCAGATCAATTTTCTCTGAGAATATACACCGTGTGAACACAGATTTGCAAGCTTTCTTCTTCATCTTCTTCAAATTTCATCAATGGCGGATAAAGGAGATGTTCATATTGGTACAAGCCAAAGTGTTAGAGGCTTTGTTATTGATGCTCAAAAGACAGATTTAGCTATCAACATTGGCAGAAGAATAAGTAGATATGAAGGACTGTAGGATGTTCTAAATCGGAGATTAGACAGCATCTCACACACTAATGTTGTTAATTTCTGCAAGAACATAGTGATAGAGGATGATACAGAGGCATTTACTACCACTGTAAATGTCAGTAGATTCAAATCACTTCAAATCTGCTGAGGTAGTTATTCGGATTTGGACCTGGAAATGGTGCTCCTATAAATCCTGAATCTACGTAGCTTGCAATACAGGACTCTGTTGATTCAATAAAGACAAACAAGTCCATACCATCAATACTGAATATCAACGTGAAGCATATCAGATTGGAGTACAATCTACTGAGCAAGATAATTGCCAAAAACATTTTTTGATTTAGTGGAAGTCTTAATACTCTTTCTGGACCAAGGATTGACATACTGATAATCATATGCAATAGTATGACATATGATTGGGCCGAATTATTTGTTAAATATATGAAGAAGGTAGTGAATGAGATTAGAGATGGAACAAAGAATTCCAAGACAAAGCTGTTGGAAATAAAATTTATGTTTTGATGATGATTCGTCACGTAATTAATAAGATCACTTATAACCCATGATGATGAAGTCATAACTAACTGTTATAGTGCATAATGAAAGAAGAAGCAATAAATGGTCTAGAGAAAATGTATAAGTTCTATCTAGAGTCTGAACTTTGTATAGGTTGTTTCAGACAAGCATTGTAATAGATAGGAACTAGAAAAACAGCTGAGTCGCAATAAGAAAACTGAGTTTACATATGAAAGACTGAGGGAGCAGACTCAGTTATGAGAAAACTAAAGAAGATAAGTTCGTTGAGGGTCACAGACTCAGTTGACTTATCTAGAAGACTAAAGAACAGAGGGTTCAAACTCAGTAGATGAAGGACTGAGGGTCACAGACTCAGTTATTGAAGACTGAAGAACTGAGGTGGCAGACTCAGTTAGAAGCTGATTAAGTCGTGACTATAAATCAGGGTTCAGGCAAATCTGTGGTGACCTGAAGCTGAACTATAGATCATGTACAACTGAATAATCTTAAGGACAAAGATTATCAGTTATCTAGAGAAGAAAGAAGCTGAATGGTGTACTCTGACTTAGTCTATTAAAGTCGGATGTCAAGAATACAAGGTACTCAGTTTTGAAGATGAGTAGAAAACTGAGTTAAGGCCTTGATTGAATTTGAACTGACAAAACGACAAAAGGTCGTACAGATAAATGTTGGCTAAACGACAAATGGAACGGCTACAAGAGCTGGTTGACCGTTGCATCACCCCTATAAATACACAGAGAAAAAGGATTGTAAACTGAGATCAGAGAATTTTTAAAAAGCACATATCTAAAGATCCAGATCCAGGAAATCAGATTTCATATCTAGAAAAAAGGGAAGCAAACAAAATTGCCTTGGAGATTTAAAAGAAAGATCCAGTAACCCATTAAGGGGGAAGAAGGCATCTTGGAGCTACAATGCTAAATCCAGAAGAATCAGACAGCTCACTGAATTAATCCTTGATTAATTCTAAACCTAACCTTTGTGAAAAATGGTTGGTTGTGCATAGTCTAAGGAGAGCAACTCCACCTTTCCTCATACGGTTGCAACTTAGTTGCCACAGCTGTTGGTGCAGTCTATGGACTGTGTGTGTGTGTTAGTGGTGAGCTGGTGAAGGAGTCATTCCACCTCCGAAGGATCAGTGTGCAGAATGAAGGGAGCAATTCTACCTTTTTTCATTATGTGTAGACAGTGAAACTAGGGTGTCGTGATGGACAGTCATTGTCCTAGGAATTTGTAACGGTTACCTCAAGATTCTAGTGATACCTCCTACACCACAGGAGAAGGGGAGACGTACGTGTTGGTCCCAGAGAAGGGTGAAACTATAGTCAGAGGGGGGTGAATGACTATAGTGGAGTTTCAAAAACTTTTCTTATGTTTAAAAGTTTTTGGGCAGCGGATAAGTCCCTTCTTACTATGTTGTTTTCAAATCAGTTTAGACAATCACAGATATAAGTTATGATCTAGGCAATTTAAGTAAATGCTGTAAAGTAAATTGCAGAAATTAAATTGACACAAGGCTTATAGTGGTTCAGGGTGGTGTAATCCCTTAATCCACTCTTCTCCTGTGATGATCGGAGGAATTCACTATTGTTTTAACAGATACAATAGTATGATTGTCCTTGGCTTCCCAAGCTTCACAATCTACAAGACTATCACTCCTTGACTGCAACAGCTTCAGTGATTCAGTCTCTATTGCTGCTCCTTGAGATCAAAATCCTTCAACAGCTATCACAGACTCAACTCCTTCTCAGATTGCCTCTGATTCAGTTGCTTCAGTTTGATGTGAATGTGATTCACAAACTCATTTGATCAATCTCAGTGCTGAATATGACTTTGTAGTTCTGATGTCTGAGTTGATCAGTAGATGTATCCTTGTATGTTCAGAGAGAAGGCTTTTCGAATTGACAGAGTATTTGCTTGATCTTTCTTTTTCTATCGTTCACTATCTTCTTTTTTTGTCTGTCAATGCCTTCTATTTATAGCCTTGAATAAGCTTGATTTTGAAATTCCGTCCGTTGGCTATATTAATGAGGGAATGATCCTTGATTTTATTCTTGATTCCCCCTTAATTGCATTCTTCTTGATTTCAGTGATCGGATTTTTTCTTTCAAATGTATAGCAGAAAATCCGTCCTTGATTGATCCTCTATTGATTGTGCATTTAATGCATGATCTTCTGAATCTTCATCAAAATCTGATTTGGTAATATTTACTTCACCGTTCTCAGAGCGGTTGAGTGATTCATCTGACTTCACCGTTCTAGATCTTCCTTCACCGTTTTGTCTTCACTCAGCCGAAAGCCAGTTTACTCTGCTGATTCACTGTTTCCTTCATTATTTCAATTTAATGAGAATCTTTGTACTTCACTGATCCTTGATTGGGGTGGGATCAGTGTACACCATATTTGAATATTATGTTTCATCACTTGAAGTATAACTTAGACTTATCCAAGGTCATCACAGACTTCCCTGGTTATAAGTCAGACCATAATGTCTTCAATGTATCTCTGCTGGTGCTTGGCTGGCTTCACTCTGCCGAATGTCTGTTTCTACTTAGCCATCCTGCCAACTAGTACAATACTTGTCTGACTTAACTTATACATCATGTCAGACTCTAAGTAAAGACTTATACAGAGAATTCTAACTTATTTCAGGCTTGCTATAATAGCTAGTATGGACATCATCAAAACATAATAAAATGTTCCTAACAATTTCCCCCTTTTTTATGATGCCAAAACCCTCATAAGCCTGAACATAAGTAATCCAAATTTTTCATAATAGTTAACAGAATAAAATATTGCATTTATTCATCCATCATGGGGCAATAAGATATTGCATCTTTTTATTTAAAGACAAAGGCAAAAGAAAACATAAAAGAAAATAGAAAGTTCATACTAAGTATCAGGTCTACTTCTTCATTTCTTCAAACCTGATACATTTGCCTTTGCTGCCCTTGCTCTTCTCTGTTGGGCTAGCCTTCTTTTCACTAGAGCTTTCAGGCTTAGAGCTTCCTTCCCCTTTTTTGGCAGCACTAAAAAGTGCTTTAAGATTTGTCGTTGCCGTGTCAGAATCAGGGAGAGGACCATACCTCCTTTCCAGTATTTTGTTGTTGGCCTCACCAACTTTGATTAGAAGGTCCAGTTGCTTGCCGGAATGCTCCATTACCTCATCCAGATGCTGAATTTGTTGAGTGTGAGCATTTAGGGTGTCCACCAATGGCTTAAGATTGTTGTCAATTGTCTCAGCATGAAATTCAAGATTGGTTTGGACATGGTGAGGAATGAGTTGCTGTGCATTGCAAAGCAGGTTTCCTTGTCTCTCCATGACCTCATCTTGGATTTTGATATGGTTGATGAGGGCCTCAATCTTGTGGTTGAAGGAGGTTGCTTCACTCCTTAAGGCATTCTTGATTTTGCTCTTTGTAGTCTTCGCTTTCCATGTCTACAATGAGGGGTTGAATGTCCAGATTGAAGACTCTTTCTGGATCAATTTCCTCTGGTGCCACATGGACATCCTCTTCATCTCCAGCATTTTCATCCTCAGCATCTCCATCTTGCTCTTTCTCATTCTCCACTTCCTTTTCCTCGTCTTCCTCTTCCTTTTCATCTTGTGCTTCTTCTTCTCTTTGTTCCATCTGTTCTTGTTCTTCATCATTTGACACAGGGTCATTTAGAGGTTGCTGTTGAGTGTGGACTGCTACATCCGCTACTATTCCTCCTTGTGTAGTTGTGGGGGAGTTGACAAGTTCGGCTGAGTGAGCTTTATCAGCTGGCTCACTGAGCTGTTCGTCAACTTTGCCAATGCTTTTGAAAAGTACTTCTTGAAGAGTCAGTTCATCATCTGAAATCTCCAGATTTTCTTGACCTGCTACAAAATGATCACTCTCTGAGTGTTCATCCTCTGACGTAGCTTCCTCCTCATCTATCTCATCTTCTTCAGATGAAGTAATTCTGTATCCTTCCTCACCTTCCTCCAGGTAGGTGATTTCCTCTTGCTCTTTTTTCTCTGCTGTTGCTGAGTCATCACTGATTGTCACAGGTTCATTCAAGTTGCTAGAACCGGGCAGAGAGATGTTTTCTTGTGCCTTCTGAGATCTGGTTCTTCGTCCCACTCCTGATCTACTCGTTTCAGGTTGTTTTCTCTTGCTCCCAACAGTGGGTTTGGGTTTCATGGATGCCTTGATGTAAGTGAACATTGTCTTAGACTTATGTGGTGATTGCAAATTGGTGGGTTGTACTTTCAATGCGTTGAATAGGTGCTGAAGAGGGAATCCGGATGATTTCCTTTCCCAGAAATTGCCCTTTTTCTGCAAACCCTTGCTTGGTGCCGTAATTGACAACTCATTTTCCTTTTGAATCTGATCCTTCAATCTATTGAATACAAAGGTTGCCCAGTCGAATTTGGTACCTTCGTAGATGATGGCCATCAATCGATCCGCATTACCTCGATTAGGTTTTCCATTGATCCCTTTCGCGCTTCGATGTTCTTGGTGATGACTGGTGTAAATTCAGCAAACGGAAGTTTGAGCGTTGATCTTGGTAGATTGTATGTTTTGCTATTTCTTCTGGGATTCTTGGCTATCTCAGCCCAGAATTTCTTGACGTCAATCGTTACAAACTTGACATTAGCTGGACCTATTATGGGAAGTTGCAGGTATCTGTTGAGTGTACCAGGCGTGATGACTATTTCTCTTCCGAAGATAGAGCTTTTTATGCGGTCGACTTCAGTCTTTTTTGTGCCTGGTACAAACTTGGCATTTTTCCAAAATGCTATCAGATTTTCATAGCATATTCCAGTTATTGGGGGATTTAGGAAAATCATCAGCCCCAAATTCAAACAGCAGTCAACCAAGCGTTGAGCTTGTGCATAATTATCACAAAACGAGAGATAGTGTTCAGGTTTGAAAAACGAACCAGTGATGAACCAGTGATGAATTGATTTTTCAGTGGGAGAGATTGTGGAGGATGAAGCCATTGATAAGTAATTGATGATTAGAAAAGAATACAAAAGTATGGTTTGTAATTTGCAAGAGGATGTAAAGATTTATGAAAATCTCTTAAGTATCGTTTATATAGGATGATTTGGGTGGTGTGAACGTGGTTTGAATGTGGAAGGATTTTGTGACATAATGGCGTGATTTTGTGTATGTAAATCACGATATTCGAGTGTAATAGGGGAGTGGTTTGAGGTAAGTAATGATAGAGCCCGGGAATCGAGGCGTTTATTATTCGAAAAATAATATGGTTACCTCCATGATCATAAGTTGATCTCCACGTGTGTAATCTTCCACAGAATAATCCTCCATAATTTCCTTATTCTCCACGTGTAATTAAAATTGATTTTGTGCACACTTTAATTTGTCCAAGTCATTATTTCGGTGGAGTGCCTTGTCTGGTCACTTAGCCGATGTAGTGAATTCTTCAATGAGCCGCTCCATTTAACTGTTCCTAACAATCAGTTAAGTTGACTTCGCTGGATACCATGGCCTTACCTGCTACATCTCCTGTAATGGCAAAGGGTTAAACAGCTGATGAAGTCAATTAGCCGATTACTCCAGTTAGCTGCTCTTTGGTACTTAGTCAATTTCAATCATTCCTAACTCAGTTCTCAACATGCTAAATCTTTCATAACTGAGTGGTTTAGTGAAGATGTCAGCCAACTGATCTTCAGTAGATATGTATTTTAGAATGACATCTACCTTTTCAACATGATCTCTGATAAAATGATGTCTCACATCAAGGTGCTTTGTTCTTGAATGCAATACTAGATTTTCAGTAATAGATATTGCACTTGTGTTATCACACATGATTGGAATTGTTTTCTCCTCCACTCCATAATCCCTTAGCTGTTGTCTGATCCAAAGTACTTGTGCACAACAACTACCTGCTGCTATATATTCTGCTTCAGCTGTTGATGTAGATATGGAGTTTTGCTTTTTACTGAACCAAGAGACTAGTCTGGTGCCTAGCATTTGACATGTTCCAGAGGTGCTTTTTCTATCTATTTTGCATCCAGCATAGTCAGAGTCTGAATATGATATCAACTTGAATCCTCCATCTTTTGGATACCAAATCCCAACATTAATAGTGTTTTTTAGGTATTTGATTATTCTTTTGGCTGCTAGAAGATCTGATTCTTTTGGTTGAGCTTGAAATCTTGCACATACTCCTACTGCAAATGCTATATCAGGTCTACTTGCAGTTAAGTATAGTAAGGATCCAATGATTCCTCTATACATTTTCTGATCAACATCCTTCCCTGTTTCATCTTTCCCAAGAATGACTCTTCCACACATTGGTGTATCTGTTGTGCCACATGTATCCATCCCATAATTGTGTATTAAATCTCGTGTACTTGGCTTGACTAATGAAAATACCATCCTTCATTTGCTTTACTTGAAGGCCAAGGAAATAATTTAATTCTCCCATCATGCTCATCTGAAATTTGCTCTTCATCAGGTTTGCAAATTTCTCACATAGCTTTTCATCCTCTGATCCAAAGATGATATCATCAACATAGATTTGTACTAGCAATGTACTTGTTCCTTCCTCTAGTTTAAATAGAGTCTTGTCTATAGTTCCCTTGTTGAATCCATTCTTGATCAGGAATTGTGATAGTGTTTCATACCAGGCTCTAGGTGCCTGTTTGAGTCCATAGAGGGCCTTCTTGAGTTTGTATACTTTGTCTTCTTTTCCTTTGATTTGGAAAACAGGAGGTTGTTCCACATATACTTCTTCTTCCAAAAGTCCATTTAGAAATGCACTCTTGACATCCATTTGATAGACTTTGAAGTCTTTGAATGCAGCAAAAGCTAGAAAGAGTCTGATTGCCTCCAATCTTGCTACTGGTGCAAATTTTTCATCATAATCTATTCCTTCCCTTGAGAGTTGCCTTTTGCAACTAGCCTTGCTTTGTTTCTGACAACAGTTCCTTGTTCATCCATTTTGTTCCTGAATACCCATTTTGCTCCAATGATGTTGGCCATATCTGGTCTGTCAACATGTTCCCAGACTTCATCATCTATTGTCTTGGGCTCTACCTGTGATAGAAAACATGTTAGCATATTTTCCAGTTGTCTTCTGGTTCTAACTCCTGTGTGAATGTCTCCAATGACTTGTTCTTCAGGATGATCTCTTAGCCAATTAAGATCAGGTTGAAGTTGCTCTTCACTTGGTGCTTCCACACTTTCATGATTTGTATGAATTTCAGGTGCTGGTGTTTCTTCTGTTGTACTGATATGTGGCTCCACTTGATTTTCGAAATGATGATTCAGAATCGAAGCCGGTATGGTTGCATTTGTATAGATTTCCCTTTGTGTTGCTTCTTCTTCTTGAAGATCTTCACCATTTGTGTTTGGTTCATCAAAAACTACATGTATTGACTCTTCAATCACCAAAGTTCTTTTGTTGAGTATTCTAAATGCTTTGATGATGTCTGAGTATCCCATAAAGATTGCTTCATCAGCCTTTTCATCAAAGGTGTGCAGCTGGTTCCTATTCAAAACAAAACATTTCGATCCAAACATATGAAAATATGAGATATTAGTTTTTCTACCATTCCATATTTCATATGGAGTCTTTCCATGATATTTGTTGATGATGGATCTGTTTTGTGTATGGCATTCTGTGTTTGCTGCTTCAGCCCAAAATCTTTTTGGCAGGCATGCTTCAGTAATCATTGTTCTAACTGCTTCTTTGAGAGTTATGTTTTTTCTTTCTGCTACACCATTTTGTTGTGGAGTTCCTGCTGCAGATAGTTGATGTAGCACTCCATTTTCTTCACAATAGGTTCTGATAATTTCATTTAGAAATTCAGTTCCTCTATCTGATCTGATCTTGATGATCTTCAATTCTTTTTCATTTTGAAGTCTCCTCAGCAAATCTGGCAACTTTTTGAGTGTCTTTTTCTTCTTGTTCATGAAGATGGTCCAGGTGTATTTTGAGTAGTCATCCACCACAACTAGGGTGTATTTCTTACCACTTACACTTACTGGTGTGACTGGTCCAAACAGGTCCATGTGTAACAGATGTAGAACTCTTGTTTAAGATTGATAGGGCTTTGACTTGAATGAACTTTTGATTTGTTTCCCTTTCTGACATGCATCACATAGACTTTCTTTCTTGAATGTGATCTCTGGCAGGCCTTCAACTAACTTGTTCTTTGATAGTTTGTTGATGCTCTTGAAATTCAGTGATTTAATCTTACATGCCAAATCCAAATTGGTTGATTGTTTATTTTTGACAAGCGGACATGTTTCGCGCTTGGTGTTTTTTCCAATCCACCACATACATGTTGTCTTGTCTTCTACCGCAAAGAACTCTTGTATTGGTTTGGCTGTGAATCACTTTGCATCCTTCCTTATTGAAATGTACATTGTAGCCTTTGTCACAGAATTGACTAATGCTCATCAGATTGACGTTAAGTCCTCTAACATATGCTACATTTTGAATCTTCAAATTGTTCTTGAGTATTGTGCCTTCCACCTTAATCTTTCCAGGGTTTTCTTTGCCCCCAAATGTGAATTTGGGTCCATCAAAAGCTTTGAAGTAAGTAAGCCATCTCTTGTTTCCTGTCATGTGTCTGGAACATCCACTTTCTATGTACCGGACATCCTACAAAATGTATTAATTAAGTTTAGGTACCCAACACCGCTTGGGTCCATACTGCTAAGCAGTCATGCCTTCCATACCAAGTGTATATCCAAAAGTTCTTCTTTTTGGAAAATTGAAGTCATCAACTTCATATGTATAGGGCATGGCAGAATAGCTTCTAAAATTTTTACTGAAGATATTCTGATACTTTTATCTACCTTTTGGTACATGTGCATCCTTCTTCACTTTCCAATATGCAGTAGGAAACCTTTCTTGCTTCATGTGTCTAGGAACATATCTAGATTGATTTTTCTCAAACACATGATGCATATTATGGAATGGTTTCTTCTTGTATTTTGGAGGCGCAACATTCCAATCATCCTCTGAAGGATAAAGTCTAGATTTCCCTTTTAGAAGGTTTTTGTTTTTCATTGACTGGAATGAGGATTTGGTCTGCTGTTTCACTACACTAGGTTTTGACTTCACCGGTGCAGGATGATTGGTTGGAACTATGGTCTGTCCCTTTCTAAACTTTGGTCCATGATTGGTCCTGAATTTAGGATTGTGTTGACCATTGATTCTACTCTCATCCTGACTGTTGTAGCCAAGACCAGATCTGGATCCAAACCTTTTTGAGGGTTTGTAAGCTGGTGCTTTTAGTGGTGCAGTGTTCTCCTTAACTGGTGAGGAGATTTTCTTAACTGATTGGTCAATAGAAGATGCATGATCATCTGATGTTTGTTGATCATTTAAGTGGATCTCCTTACTAGTTAGTTCAGCTTTTGTCTTATCCAGTTTTTTCTTTAATCTTTTGTTTTCCTTTCTTAGATCTTTGCATTCCTTCTCCAGAATTTCATGATTCAATTCAATTTCATCAAATTTGGTCATGAGATTTTGGACTAGGTCTGCTGTATCTAATGGGAGATCAGAAGATTGTGCAGTGTCAGATGTGGATGCATTGGATGAGGAGTGAGAGCTAGATGTTACCTCAGTTTCATTTGATTCTTTGGTCATTAGACATAAAACAGTGTCTAAGCTGTCACCTTCATCTTCACTTAATTCTTTGGTCATGAGACATAGGCATGCTTTTTCATTTTCTGAGATGTCTTCTTCATCACTGTCATCTGAATCATTATCAGATGATTCTTCATTCTTTTCACTGCTGGATTCAGCCTTGAGTGCCTTTTTTTCCTTTTCTCTTTTCAGATGCATTGTACTTCTTCTTGTCATCTTTATCATTTTCTTCAGGGTAATCAGCCTTGAAGTGGCCTTTCTTGTTCCAGTTGAAGCATCTGTATTCATCATCTTTCTTCTTCATGTCTTTATTTGAGCTTGACCTCTTGTTTGATGATGAGTTTCCATTGAATGACTTCTTTTTGCTAAACCTGTAAAAACGTTTAACTAATAAAGCTACTTGTTCTTTAAGTTCATGTGTCTCTTTGCTGATGCAATCGGCAAAGTTACTTTGCTGGGGTGCAACCAGTGCAGTGATTTTTTGTGTCTCTGCCGGAGCACCATCTTCACCGTTCAATTCAAATTCATGAGCCTTTAATTGGGACATTAGTGTCAGAGTGTCAGTGCTTGCAAGATTTGTTGTTCCTCTGATTACTAATGTTGTGATCTTCCATCTTTCAGGTAGTCCTCTCAAGATCTTCAAGCATACTTCTTTCTGGGGGTATGTGTGTCCAAGCTGTTGCAGTTCACTGATGATGCTTGAGAATCATTGTCCATTTGATCAATGGATTCACCAATCATCATTTTGAAATTTTCAAATTTACATTTAATGAGATAACTTGTTTTCTTTAATCGCTTCATATCCTTCATTTATCAATGCTAGCTTGACCCACATCTCATTTGTCGCTTTTGCGCCTTTGATTCTCATGAACATGTTGCTATCTAGCGTCTTCAAAATCATGTCTTTTGCAACAAAGTCTAGATTTGCTCTTCTCCTGTCATCCTTGGTCCAATCTATCTTAGGTTTATCTATCTCCTTTCCTTGATCTGCTCCTGTGGATACCACAAATATGATCATGATTGGTCCATCATTGATTACGCCCAAAGATTTCCTCATGAGTTGCTTTGCAAGATGAGACAGCATTCTTATTTTATATTCATCAAAATTATTAACATTGAAAACAGATACTTTTGACATGACGTTTGAGGAATCCATTACAAGTAATAGGTTTGTATGTGAATGAATAGGAAACTCAGATTTGAAAACTACTTTGAAACTCACATCAATGTGCTTTGTTCTTGAATGCAATACTGGATTTTCAGTAATAGATATTGCACTTGTGTTATCACACATGATTGGAATTGTTTTCTCCTCCACTCCATAATCCCTTAGCTGTTGTCTGATCCAAAGTACTTGTGCACAACAACTACCTGCTGCTATATATTCTGCTTCAGCTGTTGATGTAGATATGGAGTTTTGCTTTTTACTGAACCAAGAGACTAGTCTGGTGCCTAGCATTTGACATGTTCCAGATGTGCTTTTTCTATCTATTTTGCATCCAGCATAGTTAGAGTCTGAATATGATATCAACTTGAATCCTCCATCTTTTGGATGCCAAATCCCAACATTAATAGTGTTTTTCAGGTATTTGATTATTCTTTTGGCTGCTAGAAGATCTGATTCTTTTGGTTGAGCTTGAAATCTTGCACATACTCCTACTGCAAATGCTATATCAGGTCTACTTACAGTTAAGTATAGTAAGGATCCAATGATTCCTCTATACATTTTCTGATCAACATCCTTCCCTGTTTCATCTTTCCCAAGAATGACTCTTCCACACATTGGTGTATCTGCTGTGCCACCTGTATCCATCCCATACTTGTGTATTAAATCTCTTGTGTACTTGGCTTGACTAATGAAAATACCATCCTTCATTTGCTTTACTTGAAGGCCAAGGAAATAATTTAATTCTCCCATCATGCTCCTCTGAAATTTGCTCTTCATCAGGTTTGCAAATTTCTCACATAGCTTTTCATCCTCTGATCCAAAGATGATATCATCAACATAGATTTGTACTAGAAATGTACTTGTTCCTTCCTCTAGTTTAAATAGAGTCTTGTCTATAGTTCCCTTGTTGAATCCATTCTTGATCAGGAATTGTGATGGTGTTTCATACTAGGCTCTAGGTGCCTGTTTGAGTCCATAGAGGGCCTTCTTGAGTTTGTATACTTTGTCTTCTTTTCCTTTGATTTGGAAACCAGGAGGTTGTTCCACATATACATCTTCTTCCAAAAGACCATTTAGAAATGCACTCTTGACATCCATTTGATAGACTTTGAAGTCTTTTAATGCAGCAAAAGCTAGAAAGAGTCTGATTGCCTCCAATCTTGCTACTGGTGCAAATGTTTCATCATAATCTATTCCTTCTGCTTGAGAGTAGCCTTTTGCAACTAGCCTTGCTTTGTTTCTGACAACATTTCCTTGTTCATCCATTTTGTTCCTGAATACCCATTTTGCTCCAATGATGTTGGCCATATCTGGTCTGTCAACAAGTTCCCAGACTTCATTTCTTTCAAATTCATTTAGTTCTTCTTGCATGGCTGTGATCCAATCCGCATCTTGAATTGCATCATCTATTGTCTTGGGCTCTACCTGTGATAGAAAACATGTTAGCATATTTTCCAGTTGTCTTCTGGTTCTAACTCCTGTGTGAATGTCTCCAATGACTTGTTCTTCAGGATGATCTCTTAGCCAATTAAGATCAGGTTGAAGTTGCTCTTCACTTGGTGCTTCCACACTTTCATGATTTGTATGAATTTCAGGTTCTGGTGTTTCTTCTATTGTACTGATATGTGGCTCCTCTTGACTTTCGAAATGATGATTCAGAATCGAAGCCGGTATGGTTGCATTTGTATAGATTTCCCTTTGTGTTGCTTCTTCTTCTTGAAGATCTTCACCATTTGTGTTTGGTTCATCAAAAACTACATGTATTGACTCTTCAATCACCAAAGTTCTTTTGTTGAGTATTCTAAATGCTTTGCTGATGTCTGAGTATCCCATAAAGATTGCTTCATCAGCCTTTTCATCAAAGGTGTGTAGCGGGTTCCTATTCAAATCAAAACATTTCGATCCAAACATATGAAAATATGAGATATTAGGTTTTCTACCATTCCATATTTCAGATGGAGTCTTTCCATGATATTTGTTGATGATGGATCTGCTTTTGTGTATGGCATGTCGTGTGTTTTCTTTGCTTGACCCAAAATCTTTTAGCGGTGCATGCTTCAAAGAATCATTGTTCTAATCGCTTCTTTGAGAGTTATGTTTCTTCTTTCTGCTACACCATTTTGTTGTGGAGTTCCTGCTGCAGATAGTTGATGTAGCACTCCATTTTCTTCACAATAGGTTCTGATTATTTCATTTAGAAATTCAGTTCCTCTATCTGATCTGATCTTGATGATCTTCAATTCTTTTTCATTTTGAAGTCTCCTCAGCAAATCTGGCAACGTTTTGAGTGTCTCTTTCTTCTTGTTCATGAAGATGGTCCAGGTGTATTTTGAGTAGTCATCCACCACAACTAGGGTGTATTTCTTACCACTTACACTTACTGGTGTGACTGGTCCAAACAGGTCCATGTGTAACAGATGTAAAACTCTTGTTGAAGATTGATAGGGCTTTGACTTGAATGAACTTTTGATTTGTTTCCCTTTCTGACATGCATCACATAGACTTTCTTTCTTGAATGTGATCTCTGGCAGGCCTTCAACTAACTTGTTCTTTGATAGTTTGTTGATGGTCTTGAAATTCAGGTGATTTAATCTTCTGTGCCAAATCCAGCTGGTTGATTGTTTATTTTTGACAAGCAGACATGTTTCTGCCTTGGCTGTTTTCCAATCCACCACATACATGTTGTCTTGTCTTCTACCTGCAAGAACTACTGTATTGGTTTGGCTGTGAATCACTTTGCATCCTTCCTTATTGAAATGTACATTGTAGCCTTTGTCACAGAATTGACTAATGCTCATCAGATTGAAGTTAAGTCCTCTAACATATGCTACATTTTGAATCTTCAAATTGTTCTTGAGTATTGTGCCTTCCACCTTAATCTTGCCAGGGTTTTCTTTGCCCCCAAATGTGAATTTGGGTCCATCAAAAGCTTTGAAGTCAGTAAGCCATCTCTTGATTCCTGTCATGTGTCTGGAACATCCACTGTCTATGTACCAGACATCCTACAAAAAAGATTAATTAAGTTTAGGTACCCAACACTTGCTTTGGTCCATACTGATAGCTAGCAATCATGCCTTCCATACCAAGTGTATATCCAAAAGTTCTTCTTTTTGGAAAATTGAAGTCATCAACTTCATATGTATAAGGCATGGCAGAATAGCTTCTAATATTTTTACTGAAGATATTCTGATACTTTTCTCTACCTTTTGGTACATGTGCATCCTTCTTCACTTTCCAATAAGCAGTAGGAAACCTTTCTTGCTTCATGTGTCTAGGAACATATCTAGATTGATTTTTCTCAAACACATGATGCATATTATGGAATGGTTTCTTCTTGTATTTTGGAGGCGCAACATTCCAATCATCCTCTGAAGGATAAAGTCTACATTTCCCTTTTAGAAGGTTTTTGTTTTTCGTTCACTGTAATGATGATTTGGTCTGCTGTTTCACTACACTAGGTTTTGACTTCAGCGGTGCAGGATGATTGGTTGGAACTATGGTCTGTCCCTTTCTAAACTTTGGTCCATGATTGGTCCTGCATTTAGGATTGTGTTGACCATTGATTCTACTTTCATCCTGACTGTTGTAGCCAAGACCAGATCTGGATCCAAACCTTTTTGAGGGTTTGTAAGCTGGTGCATTTAGTGGTGCAGTGTTCTCCTTGCTAATCGTGAGAGATTTTCTTAATCGATTGGTCAATAGCAGATGCATGATCATCTACTGTTTGTTGATCATTTAAGTGGATCTCCTTACTAGTTAGTTCAGCTTTTGTCTTATCCAGTTTTTTCTTTAATCTTTTGTTTTCCTTTCTTAGATCTTTGCATTCCTTCTCCAGAATTTCATGATTCAATTCAATTTCATCAAATTTGGTCATGAGATTTTGGACTAGGTCTGCTGTATCTAATGGGAGATCAGAAGATTGTGCAGTGTCAGATGTGGATGCATTGGATGAGGAGTGAGAGCTAGATGTTACCTCGCCATTTGATTCTTTGGTCATTAGAAATAAAACAGTGTCTAAGCTGTCACCTTCATCTTCACTTAATTCTTTGGTCATGAGACATAGGCATGCTTTTTCATTTTCTGAGATGTCTTATTGATCACTTTCATCTGAATCATTATCAGATGATTCTTCATTCTTTTCACTGCTGGATTCAGCCTTCAGTGCCTTTTTGCCTTTTCTCTTTTCAGATGCATTGTACTTCTTCTTGTAATCTTTATCATTTTCTTCAGGGTAATCATCCTTGAAGTGGCCTTTCTTGTTCCAGTTGAAGCATCTGTATTCATCATCTTTCTTCTTCATGTCTTTATTTGAGCTTGACCTCTTGTTTGATGATGAGTTTCCATTGAATAGCTTCTTTTTGCTAAACCTGTCAAAACGTTTAACTAATAAAGCTACCTATTCTTTAAGTTCATGTGTCTCTTTGCTGATGCAATCAGCAAAGTTACTTTGCTGGGGTGCAACCAGTGCAGTGATTTTTTGTGTCTCTGCAGGAGCACCATCTTCACCGTTCAATTCGAATTCATGAGCCTTTAATTCGGACATTAGTGTCAGAGTGTCTGTGCTTGCAAGATTTGTTGTTCCTCTGATTACTAATGTTGTGATCTTCCATCTTTCAGGTAGTCCTCTCAAGATCTTCAAGCATACTTCTTTCTGGGGGTATGTGTGTCCAAGCTGTTGCAGTTCACTGATGATGCTTGAGAATATGTTGTCTATTTGATCAATGGATTCACCAGTCATCATTTTGAAATTTTCAAATTTCTGTTTTGCAACAGATAACTTGTTTTCTTTAACTGCTTCAGATCCTTCATTTATCAATGCTAGCTTGTCCCACATCTCATTTGCTGTTTTGCAGTCTTTGATTCTCATGAACATGTTGCTATCTAGCGTCTTCAAAATCATGTCTTTTGCAACAAAGTCTAGATTTGCTCTTCTCCTGTCATCCTTGGTCCAATCTTTCTTAGGTTTATCTATCTCCTTTCCTTGATCTGCTCCTGTGGATACCACAGTCATGATCATAATTGGTCCATCATTGATTACGTCCAGCATTTCCTCATGAGTTGTTGCAAGATGAGACAGCATTCTTATTTTATATTCATCAAAATTATTAACATTGAAAACAGATACTTTTGACATGACATTTGAGGAATCCATTACAAGTAATAGGTTTGTATGTGAATGAATAGGAAACTCAGATATTAAAACTACTTTGAAAATATGTGATCTCCTAGTTACCAGAAATTAGATCTGAACAGGTTCTGATACTAGGAACACTGCTCCGATACCAATTGTTGGTCCCAGAGAAGGGTGAAACTATAGTCAGAGGGGGGGTGAATGACTATAGTGGAGTTTCAAAAACTTTTCTTATGTTTAAAAGTTTTTGGGTAGCGGATAAGTCCCTTCGTACTATGTTGTTTTCAAATCAGTTTAGACAATAACAGATATAAGTTATGATCTACACAATTTAAGTAAATACTGTAAAGTAAATTGACACAAGGCTTATAGTGGATCAGGGTGGTGTAATCCCTTAATCCACTCTTCTCCTGTGATGATTGGAGGAATTCACTATTGTTTTCACAGATACAATAGTATGATTGTCCTTGGCTTCCCAAGCTTCACAAACTACAAGACTATCACTCCTTGACTGCAACAGCTTCAGTGATTCAGTCTCTATTGCTGCTCCTTGAGATCAAAATCCTTCAATAGCTATCACAGACTCAACTCCTTCTCAGATTGCCTCTGATTCAGTTGCTTCAGTTTGATGTGAATGTGATTCACAAACTCGCTTGATCAATCTCAGTGCTGAATATTACTTTGTAGTTCTGATGTCTGAGTTGATCACTAGATGTATCCTTGTATGTTCAGAGAGAAGGCTTTTCGAATTGACAGAGTATTTGCTTGATCTTTCTTTTTCTATCGTTCACTATCATTTTTTTTTTGTCTGTCAATGCCTTCTATTTATAGCCTTGAATAAGCTTGATTTTGAAATTCCGTCCGTTGGCTATATTAATGAGGGAATGATCCTTGATTTTATTCTTGATTCCCCCTTAATTGCATTCTCCTTGATTTCAGTGATCGGATTTTTTCTTTCAAATGTATAGCAGAAAATCCGGCCTTGATTGATCCTCTATTGATTGTGCATTTAATGCATGATCTTCTGAATCTTCATCAAAATCTGATTTGGTAATATTTACTTCACCGTTCTCAGAGCGGTTGAGTGATTCATCTGACTTCGCCGTTCTAGATCTTCCTTCACCGTTTTGTCTTCACTCAGCCGAAAGCTAGTTTACTCTGCCGATTCACTGTTTCCTTCATTATTTCAATTTAATGAGAATCTTTGTACTTCACTGATCCTTGATTCGGGTGGGATCAGTGTACACCATATTTGAATATTAAGTTTCATCACTTGAAGTATAACTTAGACTTATCCAAGGTCATCACAGACTTCCCTGGTTATAAGTCAGACCATAATGACTTCAATGTATCTCTGCTGGTGCTTGGCTGGCTTCACTCTGCCGAATGTCTGTTTCTACTTAGCCATCCTGCCAACTAGTACAATACTTGTCTGACTTAACTTATACAACATGTCAGACTCTAAGTAAAGACTTATACAGAGAATTCTAACTTATTTCAGGCTTGCTATAACAGCTAGTATGACCATCATCAAAACATAATAAAATGTTCCTAACAGTACGGGATTACACCACCCGGAACTTCCATAAACAAATTATGTGTTGATTTACTTTATGCATTTACATTTGTGTTGTGATTGATTTAATTATTGCATTATCTTGTTATTTCCACATTCAGCAAACGTCAGACACTAAGTCAGCACAAAACTCATGCATAGGAGGTTCAGATCTTTATTGACACATCTATTACACTAAAGGCTAGTTTTATCCGCTGCCAGTTAATTGGACTAACAATAAGTCAGTATTGACTTTTACTTAGTTGAGTTAGCGGAACTCCTTTACAAGTTTAAAGGATAGGAACAAAACTGAACTGAGGGTCAGTTTGAGTTTCGAAGAAACTCAGTTCCTAGGGTACTTTCAGTTTTGGGAAAGTTTTTGGTGACAAGTTTATTCACACCCCCCCTCTAAACTTGTGTTAGCCTTTCCAAGGGACCAACAAAAGCCCTTGGGTTCGATGATACAGGCCCTGCTGACTCACTTGATGATTGCTGATGTTGCTCCTGCAAAGATCAACAAGTCTAGATATAAACAAGAAATAAATGATCATATTCCTGGTTTGGATGATGATGATGAAGATGATGAGGCAACTGCAAGTGATAATGATGGAGAAGGTAATGATGGTGGTGAGCAGGTTAAGCAAGTTATACAACCTACTGCATCTAAGAAGGCTACTGAGAAAAGAAAGGCTAGTGATACAAGAAAGATCACTGAGCTTTTAAAGCCTAAGAAGTCAAGGCAACAATCAGTAGACATTGCTGAGTCTACTGAGGTTCCAGTTGATGTTGAGGCTTCTGAGCCTACTGAAGTTACAAGGAAGTAAACTGCTGCTGAGATTTTGAAAGAACAGCTAAAAGAAGATAGAAGAAAGAGGAAAGCTGCTGAAATTGAAGAACAACCTGCAAAAAGAAGGAAACAAGTTGTAAAGAAGAGAGTTCATGGTAAAGGCAAATATTTAAGGATCCTGAAGGACCAAAGGGAAGTAGAAGAAGAGGCCGTTGAGCTTACTGAGGATGCTAATGTTGGTGTTGAGCAACATATTGAAGATCCACAGCACACTATTGTACCTGACCCTGCTGTGGAAATTGTTGAACCTGTTCAAGACCCTGATGTTGATGCTACAACTCAGGGGGAAGAATACACTACTACAGACCCTGTTGATGTGCATATGAGTCAGGAGGAACCTAGTGTGGAACAATTGGAGGTAGTAGGGACAAATGTACAACATAATGAACCTACTGACCTATTTGTATATGCAATAGATACATTGACTCACCTTTTTGAAGCCTTTGAGGGACAACAAGCTGAGCAATCTACCTCAAGAAGGCCCACAATTCCTTTTGAGAGAAAAGAAAAGAAGTCCCAGAAAGAAAAAGTAGATCCCAACCGCAAGAAAATTGAAGATTATTTAGCTTGGAAGTTTGGTTTCTACAAGAGACAAAAACCAGATGCAGAACCAATGACCGATTTTGAAGAATGGACATTCAACCAGTTGGGAGTGGAGAGCTTACTTGGATTGATTGATACATCTGAACTACAAGTAAGGCTGCTTGATATTGCTGAAAGGGAAAAGCAAAGAGGAAGCATTTTATTCAGAGAATACAGGATGCACCTAACAATGATGATTCATCATCCTCTGATTCTGATGATGATCACCCTTCTTTTTCTGGCCAACCTAGTACCACTGCATTGGAAAGACCTACTGAGGATTTAGGACAGGGATCTAAAGATACAAAAGCAGATCACTCTGCTGAGGCTAGCAAGTCTGTTGAGGGCCAGCAAACTGATCATTTAGATGAAGACATGGGGGATATGACCATGGATGATCTGGAAGCTCTAATTAATGATAGGATAACTCTTGGAGATAACAAGCTGATCAGCTTGTCTGACACCTTATTGGTTGTGGAGTCTAATGTAAATTCTGAGGATCTACAGACTGATTTACTAAATGAAGAGATTGGAAATGTTTTCAATGAATATTTGGAAATACAGCTTGTTGTAGCAACATCCCTGGAAGAGGCCAGAATATCTACTATTTATGATGTTGTTATGTTTGAAGAAGCTGATGCAAGTTCAGAGGACTCAGCTTAGTATCAGGGGTGGTTGGACACTCACGAAACCTTATCCCAAGTTGTTGATATCTTATAGAAGGTTGCTGAAGCTAGAGGAGTTTTAAAGGAAAACATGGGTGTGTTTCCTCATGCTTTTGTTGAAGAGGTGGTTCAGGCTGCTGAGTTACAAACAGCACCTGAATACAGGTTGGAACAGAGCGTCCTAATCAGATAGGAACAAACAATGTTGGGACAAAGGTTGGAACTGTTGATGGGATTTGAGGAATCCCCTGCACATTCTGAAGAGACTGTTGAAGAACAAGTTGTTGAAGAACCAGGCTATTTAAGTCAAGGCTACTGAAGGTATGAATAGTCAGCAGACTGTTGTTGATGAGGATGAACAGCTGTTGGACTATGACTTTAGTGATGAGGAGTTCCAAATGCCTGAGGAGGAACAAGTTACTGATGAGCCTCAACAGTCACATGTACCAATTTTTGAAGAGGCACATGTTTTGGAACCTCAACCTGCACAAATCCTATTTTGAAAGAGATCTTTGGAGATGTGATTGAGGAAGGTCCTGAACCTACTGATTGGGACAGGAGAAGAGCCATGGTTGTTAGCATACAAAGGGCAAACTATAATGTTGAAGAGCCTGCTGATGATTTTGCTGGACATATGACTAGAGGTATGGCTGGTGCAGTACCAGCACATGTTTTGGAAGAATTGAGTGTTGTAAGGACTGATATTGAACATTTAAGGACTTAATTGACTAGACAAGAATAGAGATTTGAAGATTTGATGAATCTGTGGAGAACAGAGGAAGAACTACTGAGACAGTTGCTTCCAACATTACATCTGCTCAATTTTCTATAAATGAATTAATTAGAGATGTAAGAGGTATCAAGACCACCACAACAAGAAAAGACAAGCATTTGACTTAACAGATTGACTCTTTACACAAAAATTTGGACAAGCTTGCTGAGGCACCCAAGCCTGCTGTGGTACCTCAACCTACTGAAGCACCTCACACTGTTGTCCTTGATCGTAAGATTACTGAGAGGATCACTCTGCTAGAACAAAAAATTGAAGGAAGAATCACTGGAGTTGACACAAGAACTGAGATAATGGAAAGTCAACTTGCAAACTTAGTGATTACACAAGAAAGTGTTCATGGTCTACTGTCCCGGTTTGTTGATGATGTCAATAAGGGGGAAGAGGGCCTTACAGCAGAAGCAAAGGAAGCTGCAAGGATTTTTGCAAAGAAGAGATGGGAGGATGAAATGAATGAGTTCAAGAAACCTGCACCTGGTAGAGTTCAGAAACTGATGACCTCCTGAAAGAATACAAGAAGCTATATTATGGAAATAAAAGACCCTATCATGACATGGGATTTCAGGAAGGGCTCAACTCCTTTTGGGATTAAAACTTTAGGAAACGAGGGTCAAGTCACTGAGAGCTTCTTTTAGAGGTGGAAGAGGAGGAAGAGGTGGAAGAGGTCAAAGACTGGGAGTTCAGTCAACAAGGGATTCACTGGATGAATTCAAACACTTCTACATGGGACAAGGCTTCAATGTTCATAATATAAGATTAACTCTACCAGAAGCCTGGAAATGGTGGAAACAACTGAATCATTGGGTTAACTTTTCCACAATTGAAAACCAATGGATGCTGGATATTATCAAAGAAATCAGAGAGTTCTATGAGAAGAAAGAACAAGACAAAGACAGAAACTAGATCAGCACACTTACACTGCTTATTTTACCTTGCTAATTCTAGTTTATAATAATGTTGAAAAAATATAATTTTAATGAAATATGACTGAATTTGTTCTGTTTGTGTTTTTATCTTTTTAATTTGTTGTAAGGAGGGTATTGGCATTATCATTAAAAAAGGGGGAAATTGTTGGACATATTTTAAGTTTTAAAGATGAGTGCCAGACTAGCTGTTATAGAGCAAAAAGATGTCTAGATCAAATGTATAGGTTTATTAGAGTTTGATCTTTGTATAGGTTTGATCAAACAAGCATTGTAATAAGGTCAGCTGACTAAATCAGCAGACCTGTCTAGATCAGTAGGGTAGCTAGGTCAGTAGAGTGTCTAGGATCCTGCTGAAGTCTGAAGGCTGAGGGTACAAACTCAGTTATTGAAGGCTAAAGGATCAAACTTAGTATTTAAAGTCAAGGAAATGGAATTAGAATTTAGGGAAGTCTGTGATGACCTAAACTGATTACATACACCTTTTGTACAAGGTCTAAGTTCCATATATTAAGTGGTGATTGGAACTTAGTTATGTTCAAAATGGTGTACTCTAACTTCACAATAAAAAGTTAGATAAGAAGAAGTCAGCTGCTGTGTTGTTAAAACACAATAGACTTAAACCTGCTTTAAGATGTGTACATCAGTAGGCTTTTATACTTCAGATAGTTGTTGAGTATATTTCTCGATTTAATCAAGGGTTACATTGAAAGATTACAAGGATAAGGTTGGATTACAAGCCTTGATTATGTAAACAAATCAATGGTCAAGATAAAAGGAACGTTGCAGAGATTCAGAGGATTAACCAATGCACATAAGTGAAAGGGTGGGCCATTGAAAATCGACATAAAGCAAATCGACAAAGGTCGATTACTATGTCTGAGAGAAAGCAAGTCAAGATTGAGACAAATCTGAAACGGCTATGTTTGAATTTCAAACATAAGTCACAGGATTCTCACCTATAAATAGAAGACTCCTGATTCAGATACAGATGATGAAAAATGATGAAAAACAAATAATCTACTCAGAGCTATCAAATTTCTGATCAAGAAAATCACCCTGCTGACATACACAGAGTTTTACATGGATGATCAAGAAATATCTTCAAGTGTAATATGCTATCAAGTTACATCAAGTACACATACTTGAAGACATCAAGCTGCGGATCATTTCATCCTGATCAAGCTGCTGTCAGCTGAATCATTCACTTGATTCAAACTTTCTTTTACAAGAAACCTGCTAAAGATAGAGAATCACTCATGTGTCAAGAACTTTTCTTTGTGGTGGAGCTGGTGAAGAGGCAATCCTAACCTTCAAAGACCAGTGGAATACTTTGGAGCAGCAATCCTACCTATTTCAAATATTCAGTTTGTGAAGCCATAGTTATTGTTGAAGGACGGACAGCTTGGGGATTTTTGTAACTGCAACCTCAAAGATCTCTAGTGAATTTCCTCCAACATCATAGTAGAAGAGTGGACTGACATGATTACACCACCTGGAACCACTATAAATATTGCCTACTTACTTTCTGCATTTTGTATACTGATCACATCAACCTGCTGAAACTAGCAACTGAATCTCACACTTACACTACTAAGTATCTAATACTTAGTACAATTCTTTTAACAACAAGTAATAAGGCTTTAACTAAATATATTCCGCTGCAACAAATCCGGTAATATCAATCGTCGAGACTATCGAGCGATCGGCGAGGCTACTTACATTGCTGAGTTTGTTAACTCCAAAAGTTGTAAGAGTGACCCCAATGGGGACACCCAATTACACCCTTCAAACACATCATTTTCCGTTACAGTTACACTTTTTCAACACCCAAAAAATAATTCACTCCAATAAGCAACCTCTATACATCCCTTTAAAAATATTTTATGCTTACAAAGTGATATTTGAATACCGTCGCACAACGGTAAAAAAATAAAAGATGTCGATCCGTACACAAAAGAGTTCAAAATAAAAAAATAAATATTTGGACAGATTAATTTTTTTTTTATGGAAAAAATAGTATATATAATTTTTTTTTCAATTATGTATATCACCGTTGTGCCCGTATCATTACTCGATACATAACACATTATTATATAAATGATATTGATGTGTGAAATTAATTTATTGGGTAAAAAGAGAGATAAATGGTGTTACTGTTCATATTAGCAGACCCTTCATATTTAGGGGGAGCCTTAATTTTATTTAGGGATAGGGTGTTGGGTTGGGAGCCACTGTGGGCTTAAAGGTGGGTTACTCCCTCTATATTTGTTTTAGAGGGGGGATAAATCCCCCCATTGGGGTCACTCTAAGTGTTGAGTTTATTCACCCCCCCCTATAAACTTAACCAAAGCCTTTTCAAAGGACCAGCAATCACACTTGTTGGCAGCCAAGAGAATCATCAAATATTTGAAGCACACAATCAATGTAGAAATTTGGTATCCAAAAGATGGAGGATTCAAATTAATAACCTACTCAGACTCAGACTATGTTGGATGCAAGATTGATAGAAAAAAACACCTCTGGAACTTGTCAGATTCTAGGCAGTAGACTAGTATCTTGGTTTAGTAAAAAGCAAAATTCCATATTTACTTCAACAACCGAAGCAGGATATATAGCAGCAGGTAGTTGTTGTGCACAAGTATTATGGATCAGACAACAGCTAAGAGATTATGGAATAGAGCAGAAGACAATTCCAATCATGTGTGACAATACAAGTGCAATATCTATCACAGAAAATACAATGCTTCACTCAAGAACGAAGCATGAAGTTATTATTTGACAATAGAGGATGACGGCAGTGCCTCGATTCCCGAGCACTATCATTACATGCCTCAATCCACTCCCTCAACTCACTCCAAAACCGTGATGTATATACAAAAAATCATGCCATTGCTCCAACACAATCCTACCATATTCAACCATGTTCACACTATCAAAATCTCCAACTATATAAGCGACACTTCAGTTTTTCAAAGTTTACGCCCCTTTGAATTTCTTGAACCCTATTTTCTAAGAAATTTCAAAGCTTCTCTCAAAATTTCCTAAGGCAATTGCTTCATCTTCCACAAAAATCAAGTCTGGAAAACAGTATGAGAGATCGATCAACACTTGCTCGTTCTTTAGATCCGAGCACTATCTTACTCTATGCAACAATGATCCATAAGCACAACGATTGGTGGATGGATGCACCAACATTGGGTTGACGACCTTTCTGAACCCACCCATCACCAAAATCTGCTATGAAACCATAACTGCATTATCGAAAAATGCCAAGTTTGTTTGGGGCAAAAAGAAGGGAACACCGGATAGCATTACCAGCAACATGTTCGGCCGAGAACTGGTAATCACACCAGGCTTTCTTCACAGATGTCTGAATCTCCCCAACTCCGGAAACTTGGTGATAAATGACATGGAAATCGACATCAATACCTTTTGGATAGAGATTCCCAAGAACCCAAATCTGGCAACAAGGAAACTCAACTACCCAAGATCACTACTTAAACATCCGTTTGCAGAATTTGCACACTTGGTCACTAAAAGCAATGAAGGGAAGAAGGTATCTATGCATGGATGACCGAGGTCAGGACCAAAATAATGGCCATTATCTACCAAGGCCTTGAATTCAATTGGTCATTCTTCTTCTTCAACAGACATTAGGAACAAATTCAACGGGAAATTGAACTGGGTCGATTAGCAGCAAAGAAGGGGCAGCAAAAGCAGGACATCTTCTGGGAGAAGAAATCATGTGGAATTCCCCTTCAATGTCTGTTTGACCAAGTGAAAGTGAAGCCTATTCACCTATACAAATTGCATGAGGCCAAGGTGATGTTCAATTATGTTAAACCGTCACAAAAACAGCAGCCCACATCAGGAAAGAAGAGAAAGCAACCAGCAAGTAGTAGTTCTGGGATCATCAGACGAACCAGATCTCCGACAGCATGAGCTCAACATGGGAGTCTATCAAGAAATGAAGTCAGACCCCTAATGATCAGTGAGGATGAAGAAGATCCAAAGGAAGAAGTTAATCCTAAGGAAGAAGATGAGGAAGCCTTTTATCTTACCCTTGAAGAAGAAGAAGAAGAAGAGCATGATGAAGACTTTCATCTTACAAAAAATGAAGAAGAAGAAGAAGCGAAATAAGGTGATCATCAATGTGATGATCAAGAAAAAATGAAGATTCTGATGATAATTTGTCACTCCATGATGTCATCCAACGGAGTAAAATTTCTGGAGAAAAACAGCTGAGTGCCATGGCTGAGGAATATACACCAGCTGACTCAAAAAGGACCCCCAGCATTGATCAAGGGGTAATGACAACTGCAGAAGCTGGAACTGCAGACAAGGAAGTAGAAGGACAGTCCCAATCAGGACTTGAAAATGCAAGTCAACCACACCAATCTCTATCTGATCAGGAGATTGGAGAAGAAAAAGAAGAATATCCAGCTGATGAACCTGCTCCAGCAGAGAAAGAAACAGACAGAGTTCTTCATTTGGACATTGACCCACTAATTATGGATATGGAGAGGCAACGGCTGAGTATAGAAAATCTCAAAACATCCTTGAGAAGCCAATATGCCTCCATGGATCACAAGATTGAGGACCTAATCAGTCACATCAAAGTTCAAGATGATGTGATGAAAAGGCAAAGATATATGCCATCTAAGGTCTCTTATCCCGCAGCATGTCCATTCAAGCATGGAACATCTAGTGGGAGCACTTGATGGAAAACTCAACCACATGGTGGATACTCTGTTTGAGCACACTCAACAAATTCAGACTATGGACAACATCTTGGTGATTCACTCAAACAGCTTGAGACCCTCATCCAAGTATCTGAAGCCACCAACAAAATCCCTAAAGAAAGGGTTGATGCTACCAAAAAGGGGGAAGGCAGTAATAAGCCTGAAGGCTCCAAAGGCAAGGGCAAGGAAAGCACAAGCAAAGGCATCAGGTTTCAAGAAAATAAGTAGATTGTAATAATTTTTCTCAATTTGCCTTTGAATAAGTTTATTCCCTGAATGAATGAAAAAAATTATTGAGTTTTATTCTGTTATCATATATAAAAAATGCTTACTTAAGTTGAGGGTTTTTGCATCACCAAAAAGGGGGAAATTGTTATGAACATTTTATTTGTTTTGATGATGGCCATACTAGATGTTATAGCAAGCCCGAAATAAGTTAGAAATATTTGTATAAGTCTTTACTTAGAGTCTGACATGTTGTATAAGTTAAGTCAGACAAGTACTGTACTAGACTGGTAGATGGCTAAGAGAAAGATAGAATATCGACAGAGTAAAGGCAGCCAGGTACCAGCAGAGTCAAGCGAAGACCTAATGGGTTGACTTATAACCAGGGAAGTCTGTGATGACCTTGGATAAGTCTAAGATATATTTCAAGTTATGAAATCTATTCTTTTAATATGGTGTACACTAATCTCACACTAATAAAGGATCATTGAAGTGCAAGCAATCTTGGAAACTCAAAGTAACAGAGAAAACAGCAAAGCGGCTAAGTAAAAGCTCTACCGGCTGACTAAAAGAAAATAGTGAAGGAGATCTTAACAGCAAAGGAATAGGATTCATTAAGCCGGTCAAGCAACAAACAAAAACAGCAAAGTGGAAGTATGCCGTCTGCATCTTATTCAGGACGTGAAGAATAAGAAAATCAAGCAATTAATGAAGAATCAATCAAGGACGGATTTTATGATGAACATTTGAAGAAAATCCGGGTCACTGAAATCAAGGAGAAGAAAATCAAGGATTATTCTCTGCATTAAATAGCCAATGGACGGAATTTCAAATTCAAGGATAATCAAAGCTATAAATAGAAGGCATTGACAGATCAAAAAAAGAGTAAGAATATACAAGAACAATGAAACTCTGTCAATTTCACAAGCCTTCATACTTGAACTAAAAGGATAAATCTAGACTTGATCAACTCAGAATTCAGAACTACAATTCCCACATCAAGCACTGAGATTGATCAACCTCTTTGTGAATTCAATTCACACCCCAGTCAAGCAACTAAATCAAAGCCATCTGAGAAGGAGTTGTGTTTGTGATAGCTGATGAAAGATTTGTTCTTAAGGAGCAGTGTGTTGAAGACTGAGTCACTGAAACTTTTGTAGCCAGGGAGTGATAGTCTTGAAGATTGTGAAGCTTGTGTAGCTAGGGACAATCACACTATTGTATTGGTGAAGTCAATAGTGAATTCCTCCAATCATCACAGGAGAAGAGTGGATTAAGGGATTACACCACTCTGAACCACTATACACCTTGTGTTCATTTACATACATCACTTTACTTTACCGCATTTTATTACTGTATTATATTCATACTCTATGTGTGCATAATCTACTTTCAAACAACTTTTAAGAAGGGACTTATCCACTGCACAAAAGCTTTTAAATATAAGAAAAGTTTTTGAAACTCCAATATAGTCATTCACAGCCCCCGCCCCCCTCTCTGACTATATTCTCACCCTTCTCTGGGACCAACAGTTTTTCAAACAGTGATTGGGCTGGTTGTCCTAAAACAAGAAGATCAGTATCAGGTCATATGATGTTTCTAGGAGATGATCGAATCTCTTGGAAGGCCAAGAAACAAACAACTATAGCAGCTCATCAGAGTTATAACACATTGCTCATAAAATATTGCTCATACTATAAAGTGTTATAGTGATAAATTAATATTGTGGTATTATTTATTATGAATAAATATAATACAAAACATTAATTATGATGATTAATTAAATTTATTTTTGTATATATAGGGGTCGAAAATTTACATGTATAATGATACACTTGGATTGTGCAATTTAATTAATGAATTATATAATATAAGATATTAAATTGATTGAGATAAATCTAGAAAAATCTATTTTCCTTATTTTAGTAGTAAAAGGTTTTCTTTCTCCCTACTCCACTCAAGATCTTCTCCAAGGCAATTTTGGGAGCTTGGGGCACCACCTTCATCTATATAAGGTGATGGGTGCCAGACCTTCTACACATCAATTGCAAGAGATATGTTTTATTAGAAAATACTTGAGAGCATTCTTGAGAGTTTGAGAGGGAGAAAAGGTCGGTCTACCAACTAGGTTTTTAGTAGCAATCCAAGGAGGGATTCTGACAAGGTGCTCGTGTGGATATTGATAAAGGCCGAACACATGGATGGCTCGCGCACTACTACTCTCTATAGATAGTCAAACCTTCGATCTTTTAGATCATCCAAGGTATATTCACCGTCTACTACATGTATGTTTGTTGTTTAAACGAAGTCTACCCTGGATTTGGAAACAAATTTTTAAATTCTCCTGCGCAAACTGATTGATTTCCTAACACAAAGATACGTAACCATAAGCTTGAACCACTCGTATACCTTCTAGGAATCAAGTTCTCCTTTAAAGAATTCTGCTCCTGACCTCTTAATAATTGAGAACTAACTTGCTCGGTCACCGGGCTGTAGTTGGGGTTGAGGCTGAGGAAGTGTAGGTGACTGAGCTTGCATCTGAGCTAGCTGAGCCTGCATAAGAGCCTAAGTCTGAGCCTATTGTTGAATGAGAATCATCAAGGTGGTAGTGAGGGCATCTCCATGTTCTCATGTTGTATTAAGCATAGATGAAAGAATCGGTCGTGAAGGAGGTGTGTTGGATCCCTAAGGTATAGGAGTTGTGGCTGCCTGAGGGGGAACGGTCATTTGGGGTAACGAAGCTAACGTCATTAGAGGAGGTATTGTCCGTGGAAGCAGAGGGACCAAACCATTCTGGGGTAGAAGCCCAAGCATCATATCTTGGCTCTGGGTGCCACTAGCCGAACCGTCTTCATAACTAGAGTTTGCGAGTAGTTACCATCTGCAAAAGAACACACAATTAGGTATAGAATGAGCCTTAGGCATTATCAAACTTAGATCTAAAAATCACAACCAAACAAGAATAAACACTGGGTCTCATTAACCCCGCTCTCGGATACCAACTGTAACGGCTCAAACCATAGGCAAGGATAAAATGGTAAAAGGCCGCTCCACACGTGCACATCTCATGACCAATTGCCCACGTAAGCCTTACAAAATAGTCACATCATACAAGAGAGGAACAATAATTTTGCTTATTATAGCAGAATGCACGGAAATCGAAACAAGCATTTAATACGGAACTGATCGAACTCAAAACCGAAAGGATGGAATAGTATCGAGAAACCAAAACCCAACACTATCATCGGAACGGTTGATCAAGTCGCACCGTCGGTAGGGTTAATCTCGGAATTATTTACCCTATTATAGACACATCTAATACTCCAAAAAGAAAATAATAGTCTAAATATAATCCAAAATAAATCCCAAATTTATTCCATGCTTCGATTCCACAAACAAAAGGAAATACAACCAAACTTCTATCTATTGTTCAATGGAAATAAACTACAAATACGTAAACGTCGATCTTACTATGGGTGCGCAACCCAAGAGATAAAATATAATAAAAGTCAATGTATCAAACTGAAAATAAAAGAACTCCTAGAACATGATCACTAAGAAGCATAATTATCCTTTGATTGTTCTTCTTCTGTCTCCTCAGATTATACATAATCCTCATCTTAATATATTAAGTAAGGGGTAAGCACGACGGCATAGTAAAGAATATATGATTAGAAGGAAACCATGGTAGTATCTGCGAAATACACCCATAGGTCTCTATTAATGCAGGCATACTTTAAAATACACGTCAATAAATTATCATAATCATTTTTAATGCACTTCTCAATAATTTCTCATTCCTTAGTGATATGCACCGTTACGTTTCGTAGTCATATATATCACACTGTGTACCGATACGTTCTGCAGTCATACAAATTTCCTTCATAATCCCCATTGCTTAATGATATACACCGTTACGTATCGCAATCATTTATATCACACTGTGTACCGTTACGCATCATAGTCATACACAGGCTGCCATAATCTTCATTATCAAGTGATACACTCTGTTACGTTCCATAGTCGTACATAACACACTGTGTACCGGTACGCATCGCTGTCATACACAGATTATCAAAATGAATAGACATTTTCATATGATAATTAAACTACAATTAATGACATCACCACATGCAACATGACACAAAATAAAACAATGATAACAATAATAATAATAATAATAATAATAATAATAATAATAATAATAATAATAATAATAATAATAATAATAATAATAATAACTGTTGGACATATTCCAGTTTTAATGATGAGTGCCAGACTAGCTGTTATAGAGCAAAGGCAAAAAGATGTCTAGATTAAATGTATAGGTTTACTAGAGTTTGATTTTTGTATAGGTTTGATCAAACAAGCGTAGAAAGAGGTCACCGACTTTATCAATGAGACTGTCTAGGTCGAGATAAATGTCAAGGAACCTGCTGATGGTTGAAGGCTGAGGGCTCAAACTCAGTTATTGAAGGCTAAGGGATCAAACTAAGTATTTAAAGACAACGATACGGAATCAGAATTTAGGGAAGTCTGTGATGACCTAAACTTGTTGCATATACCTTGTGTACAAGGTCTAAGTTCCATATAAGTTAAGTGGTGATTCGAACTTGGTTATGGTTAAAATGGTGTACTGTAACTTCACAATAAAAATTTAGAAGAGAAGCGATCGACTAAAGTTTTTAAAAACACACAATGAGACAAAATCACCGACAAATATGGACATCAATGATGATATACTCCAGGTGTCTGCTGAATGGAAAATTTGATTTAATCAAAGCTTGCATTGGAAAATAAAATGGATAAGGATGGATTACAAGCCTTGATTTAATCAATAAATCAATGGTCAAGATAAAAGGAACGTTGGAAAAGTTCAGAGTATTATCCAATGGAAATAAGTCAAATGGTTGACAGCCTGTTGTAGGTCCCTTGGAAAGGCTCACACAAGTTTAGGGGGTGAATAAACTTGTCCCTAAAAACTGGATTTTAGACTTTTAAAAATCAGTTAAAACTTGTGCGGAGTTAAGGTAACTTAGCTGAGTCTGAGTCAAAAAATGACTTATCCTTAACTGAGTTAACCGGCAGCGGATTAAATTAACCCTTTATAATATATGAGTTATCAGTTAATATGCTGACTCAGTTTCTAGTGTTTGCTGAGTATGTGAACTAGATGAGTATAACTATTATGTAGTAAGTAAATGCGTAAAGTAATTAAACAAGAATTATAGAGGTTCCAGGTGGCGTATTCCTGTCAGTCCTCTCTTTCCCTATGATGTGGAGGCCAAATTCACTATGTTCTTGAGGTTTACAGTTACAAGACACAAAGTAAATTCTAGACACTTGATTGTCCTTCACTAATCCCTAGTTTCACAATCTTCCAGCTTTAGTCTTCAACAGGTAGGATGGCTATTTGAACTAAGCTTGTTGCACTGGTCCTTAGAGGGTTGTATTGCCTCTTCACCAGCTCATCACAAACATAGTCTCCCCGACTACACTCAACTGTCCTTCACACCTTCTTGGTGTTTCACAGTCTAAAATCTTTGATTAAATCAAAGTTGAGACTTGAATCAATAACTATGATTCAATTGTGATTCGAGCTTCTCCTTCTAGATATGTAAGTTATGCACAGCTCTGTATTTCTTCAAATGATTGATCTTGATCTTTCATTTAATGCTTTGAAGATCACTTGAAGAGATCTCTTGATGTTGCAATTAAATATATAGCAGGAATTCTTTTTGATTACTTTTCACCCTTAATTTGATCTTTCTTGACTAGATTGATTCTTAGAATTCCACTCTCTTCTTGCTGCTAAAAAGATCTATTTATAGGGGTTTTTCTAATGGTCAGTTCATTTGATTTGAATCCTTTTAGCCGTTAGTGGTCCTGCTTTTCTGTATGTATGTCAGTGTCCTTTCTGACATTCATAACGGTCTGATCCTTCATCAGTTTTGCTTATTTCCAGTTCCAAAACTGATTCAATACGACTTGGTCAGTTTCCAGTTTTCAAGAGCATTAACTGAGTTTTTACTCTTCTTCAAAAACTCAGTACTCTATCCTTTATCTGATTAATATTTACTTGACCAGAGTACACCTTATTCAATTGTTCATCTAAGATATCATTGTCTTTATGATTCTTAGTCCATCATACAAGATCTATAAAGTCGGTTCAAGTCATAACAATCTTGCCTGAAGTCTAACTTTATAGTCTCGACTTAGTCTTCATAAACTGAGTTTGAACCCTCAGTTCTTCAGTCTTCAATAACTGAGTTTGAACCCTCAGTTCTTCTATCTTCTAGATAAGCCAACTGAGTCTTTGTCCCTCATCAAACTTACCTTCTTCAGTTCTTTCATAACTGAGTCAGATCCCTCAGTTACGGTTGAAGTACTCTTGATCAAGTTCAGTTGGGAACTCGGCTCAATAGATCAGTTTCTCATTTTCTCAGTTCTGAACATAGAACAATTACAGTGCTTGTCTGATTAACTTATACAACTATCAGACTCTATTAAATCCTATACAATGATTTCTAGACATCTTTTTACTTTGCACTATAACAGCTAGTTATGACACTTCATCAATAGGGTTTAAGAACAATAACTGTTTATTGATGAATCATCATCAAAACATAAATTTTATTTCCAACAATTTCCCCCTTTTTGATGATTTCAATACCCTCCTTAAAAGCAATGCAAAAACATATAGACAAAATAAAATAATGAAAACCCAAAGAACTGAGAAACTGAGATTTTATTGATAACTGAGTTATAGAGTAATAAAATACAAATACATGAAAAGAAACTAAGTGTCAGCTTCTTTTCTTTTCATATGACAACTTCACTTCTTATGATTGTCATAACCCTCAGCAAACCCCCTCATGGCTTCATTTGTTGCTGTGCAATCAATTCCATAAATATTTGCCCAAATATTCCAAGAATCTATCATACTGTGTTTGCTGAAAAACTTGCTTTTAAATAACACTGCAAACACAAAGATAGATTTCCTTAGCCTTTCACTGGTGGCAGTCCTCAGTAATTTCTGAAAAAAACTCTGGTTCAGTCTTTTCAACTTCATTTGATGCCTTATCCAAAGTGCCATCTTTCTCCCATTTTCCTAGTTTGTTCCAATAATGAACAAGAACCTTTTGCATATGTAGAAAAGACTCTAGGGCTTGTTCCCTTGATACTCCCTCTTGAATCGGTAGATCTTTGAATATGTCGTACATTTGAGAGTCTAGAGCCAGTCTTTTCTCAGCTGGTTCTGAGAACTTAGCTATGAGTTCCATTTCTTCATCAGTGAACTCTCCTCAAGCTTTCTTCAGTTCAACCAGTTTCTCTTCAATACAATAAAGAACTTGAGGCATATCTTCTGCATTGACTTTTAACAAGTCCAAACATTCCCCCTTAGTGACATCATCTTTGTTGATCAAGCTCCTAATGTATGAATTTAGGTGCTGCTTTGATGCCAAAATGGTTTGAGCAACAACTGATCCTTTTGATGCACTCTCCAATAAGATCAATCTGTCAACTATATTGTTGAGGATGCCCTCCCAACTGTCTTGGGTCTCAGTTTTTCTTGCCTCAATTTCAATGGTTGTTTTTTTAATTGCGATAAGAGTATCATGACAAATGATCAGTTGACAATCATTTAACCTTTTCTCCATGTTTTCTCTTCGGTTTTGCTTTCCTCCATTGCCTTTAGAACTTTTCCAAACACACTTAAGTCGTCTTTCTTAATTTTTGACTGTTGTGCAGCTACAAAAACTTAGGTGCCACTGAACTAGGTCTGAACTTAGTATTCTGCTGACTATCAAACCCTAAACCTAATTTGACTCCAGATGGGTTTCCAGGTTTGAATTGAATGTTGGGAATTAGATCAACTAATGATTCTGTGATATTTATGACCTCTGTTAGTTCATCAGTTGAGCAAGTTCCCTAAGTTATATTATTAGCCATGACTAGATTGATCTCAGCAGTCAATCTTAAAACTTCAGTTTCCAATAGATCTTTTTCCTTTTTGACATTCTCATAATTCTTTTGAAGTACCTCTAATTCCTTTATGTGTATGTCCAAGGTTTCATTGAAATCTTCATTTCTATGATTGTTCACAGCAGTATAAGTATTGGATGTCTATGCATTTACCTGATGATGTTTCATAGATAAATTTTCAGTTGTAGCTTCTTCATCTTCTAGTGTGTGCTTCCCTTTTATCCAATCCAGCATTGTTGCTTGTTAGGCCAGTTCCAAAATGTTTGATCTCTTCATCACTTTCACCATGATTATTTCCACCAAAGCTTATGGGTAATATTTCAACATTTTCTTCATTGTTTGTAGGGGATAATTCATCAATGAATTTTTCAATCAGCTTTTCTTGAGTTTCAGCGATAAGAGCCTGAAATTTTGTTTTATAGTCATCAAATCTTAAAAATGAACAGCTAAGCATATTTATAAAATGATTGTGTGACTCCATGATGCAGGTTTTGAAAATTAGCTAAGGTTGGTCACAGAAACAACTGATAAGATCTGATTGTTGGTATCGAAAATAACTGATAAAGCTCAATCGGAGATCTCTTCAGAGTAGAATATTTGCTCCGATACCAATGTTGGTCCCTTGGAAAGTCTGACACAAGTTTAGAGGGGGTGAATAAACTTGTCCCCAAAAACTGGATTTTAGACTTTTAAAAATCAGTTAAAACTTGTGTGGAGTTAAGCTAACTTACTGAGTCTAAGTCAAAAACTGACTTATCCTTAACTGAGTTAACCGGCAGCGGATTATATTAAGCCTTTATAAAATATAAGTTATCAGTTAATATGTTGACTCAGTCAGTTTCTAGTGTTTGCTGAGTATGTGAACTAGATGAGTATAACTATTATGCAGTAAGTAAATGCGTAAAGTAAATAAACAAGAATTATACAGGTTCCAGGTGGCGTAATCCTGTCAGTCCTCTCTTCCCCTGTGATGCGGAGGCAAAATTCACTATGTTCTTGAGGTTTAAAGTTACAAGACACAACGTAAATTCTAGACACTTGATTGTCCTTCACTAATCCCTAGTTTCATAATCTTCCAGCTTTAGTCTTCAACAGGTATGATGGCTGTTTAAACTAAGCTTGCTGCACTGGTCCTTAAAAGGTTGTATTGCCTCTTCACTAGCTCATTACAAACTCAGTCTCCCTGACTACATTCAACTGTCCTTCTCACCTTTCTTGGTGTTTCACAGTCTAAAACCTTTGATTAAATCAAAGTTGAGACTTGAATCAATAACTATGATTCAATTGTGATTCGAGCTTCTCCTTCTAGATATGTGTAAGTTAGCACTTTCTCTGTATTTCTTCAAATGATTGATCTTGATCTTTCATTTAATGCTTTGAAGATCACTTGAAGACATCTCTTGATCTTGCAATTAAATATATAGCAGGAATTATTTTTTATTACTTTTCACCCTTAATTTGATCTTTCTTGACAAGATTGATTCTTAGAATTCCACTCTCTTCTTGTTGCAGAAGAGATCAATTTATAGGGGTTTTTCTAACGGTCAATTCATTTGAATTTGAATCCTTATAGACGTTAGTGTTCCTGCTTTTCTGTATGTATGTCAGTATCCTTTCTGACATTCATAACGGTCTGATCCTTCATCAGTTTTGCTTATTTCCAGTTCCAAAACTGATTCAATACGACTTGGTCTGTTTCCGGTTTTCAAGAGCATTAACTGAGTTTTTACTCTTCTTCAAAAACTCAATACTTTATCCTTCATTTGATTATTATTGACTTAATCAGAGTACACCTTATTCAATTGTTCATCTAAGATATCATTGTCCTTATGATTCTTAGTCCAGCATACAAGATCTATAAAGTCAGTTCAAGTCCTCACAATCTTGCCTGAAGTCTAAATTTATAGTCTCGACTTAGTCTTCATAAACTGAGTTTGAACCCTCAGTTATTCAGTCTTCAATAACTGAGTTTGAACCCTCAATTCTTCTATCTTCTAGATAAGCCAACTGAGTCTGTTTCCCTCCACGAACTTACCTTCTTCAGTTCTTTCATAACTGAGTCTGATCCCTCAATTACGGTTGAAGTAATCTTGATCAAGTTCAGTTGGGAACTCAGCTCAATAGATCAGTTTCTCATTTTCTCAGTTCTGAATCTAGAACAATTACAGTGCTTGTCTGATTCACTTATACAACTATCAGACTCTATTAAATCCTACACAATGATTTCTAGACATCTTTTTGCTTTGCACTATAACAGCTTGTTATGACACTTCATCAATAGGGTTTAAGAACAATAACTGATTAAGTGATGAATCATCATCAAAACATAAATTTTATTTCCAACACCTACACTGTCAAAAAGTAAGACTGACAGTGTTAGTACTATGTGGCAGAGGTAAAAGCTTGTCAAGATGGGGACAAATCTGAAACGGCTAGTATTGAAATTCAAACACAAGTCACAGAATTAACACCTATAAATAGGGGACTCCTGATTAAGATTGAAGATGATGAATTACTAGTGAAAAAGTAAGAATATTAAGGCAGAAAGTCACAAATCACAATCTTACCCTGCTGACAGTCGCTGAGCTTAAATTTGCTAATCCGGAATTCTCTTCAAGTGTAACCTGCTATCTAGTTAGATCAAGTATACACACTTGAAGACCTCAAGCTGCTGATCATATCACCCTGATCAAGCTGCTGAAAGCTGAATCACTTACTTGATTCAACCCTTCTTTTTCAAGTAGTTTTCTGAAGACAGAAAAGCTCTTTTAAAGTGTCAAGAACTGTTGTTTGTGGTGGAGCTGGTGAAGAGGCAATCCTACCCTTCAAGGACCAGTGGAATACTTAGGAGCAGCAATCCTACCTATTTCATGTGTTCAGTTTGTGAAGCCATAGTCATTGGTGAAGGACAAACAGTTTGGGGATTTTTGTAATAGCAACCTCAAGAATCTCTAGTGAATTTCCTCCAACATCATAGGAGCAGAGTGGACTGGCGGATTACAACACCTAAAACCACTATAAATCTTGCCAACTTTACTTTACTGCACTTACATTCTGCAATTTACTTTATCCGCATACTATTCACTTCAACCTACTGACACTAGCAACTGAATCACATCACTTGCACTACTGAGTATCCTATACTTTGTATCATCTTTGAAACAACAAGTAACAAGGCTTTTAAAATATATTCCACTACAACAAATAAAGTAACCTAATAGTCAGCAGACTACTTAGTGGTCAGCAGACTATTGACCCTGCGGAGTTTGTAAAAATCCAAAAAGTTTTAAAGTGTTAAGTTTATTCACCCCCCCCCCCACTCTAAACTTAAGCAAAGCCTTTTCAAGGGACCAACAACTGGTATCGGAGCAGTGCTTCTATTCTGAAGTAATCCTACTTGTTGTGCTTGTGAAAAATATTTGAAAACTTTTTCAAGTTTTTGTTTTTCAAAGATTTTTGCAACACATGATGAAATGATGGATGTTCTGATTGATGGACCATTGGAAATCACTAAAGCTATAACTGTGGATGGTCAAACTCAGATTATTCCAAATCCAAAAAGTGAGTGGGGTGCTGAAGATAGAAAAAGAGCAAACCTGAACAATATTGCTATAGATATCATTTACAGAACTCTAGACAGCAATATGTACATGTAGGTGAAAGATTGCAAAACTGCAAAAGAGTTGTGGGAAAGATTGCAGTTAATTTGTGAAGGCACTGATGCTATCAAGAAAAACAAGATCAGTGTCGCCAAACAAAAGTTCCTAGAGTTCAAAATGAAATCAAATGAAACCATTGAACAGATGGAGTAGGGGTGTAATCGAGCCGAGTCGAGTCGATACTCTCTAGGGCTCGAGCTCAACTCGACTAAAAAAGTTCGGGCTCGAAACTCGGCTCGAGCACGATCGAGCCTTAAAAAACCAAGATCGAACTCGATTCGCAAAGTACTCGATACAGCTTGACTCGGCTGGTAAGCTCGATTATTTTCCTAGAAATCATTTAATTTTTAATGAATATGGCAAGATCGAGCTCGACTCGTCTAATACTCGACTCGAATAATATTTTTTAATTATGAAAACTAATATTTAATAATTAATTTAGTTAATTTAATTAATTATTTAATCAAGCTTGATTAAGCTCGCGAGCTACTCAATTAATATATTTTAAAACTCGAGCTCGGCTCGGATATTTATTCGAGTAGCTCGACTCGAGCTCGAACTCGGAAAAAACCGAATCGAGTCGATCTCTCTTACGAGTCGAGTACGAGTAGCTCACAAGTAGCCCAACTCATTTACAGCCCTAAGATGGAGTCAAGGTTCAATGCAATCATGGAAGAACTCACCCTGCTGAATGTAGTCTATACAAAAGAAGAAATCAATACAAGAATCCTGAAGGCTTTACCTGCAAAGGAAGTATGGGAAATGAAGGTTACTGACATGGAAGAGTCTAGGAGACTACACGAGGAAGACACCTTCAAATTGTTCCCAGATCTTAAAGCTTATGAGTTCAGCAAGGATCTTGTTCCAAGTACTAAATAGAAGAACCAAAGACTACTGCACTGCCTGCTACACATAAAGAAGAATCATCAAGTTTTCAAAATGAGTTGCTAGATGAGATACAAGAGCAGATAGCCCTACTGAGCAAGAAAATCAAAATGATGAAATCTGGAAGGGGTTCTCCAAGGAATTTCAACAAGAAATCAAGTGAGAAAAAGGAAGAGTCCAAGAAAGATCATGACTTTTTGTGCTTTCATTGCAAGAAACCAGGACACTTCAAACCCGACTGTCCTTATTTGAAACAAAAGAAGGATCTAGACTATCTGTGCTTCAACTGCAAGAAACCTGGACATTTTAGACCTGATTGTCCGGACCTGCTAAGGAATAAGAGTCAGTAGAGGAGATCCGGCAGGAAAGCTTTGGTTGCTGATGATGAATCAGGATATAAAGTAGAGTCAGAAAAGGGAAATGAATCTGATGACTGCACTTATTACACATATGGATGATTATGCTTTGATGGCCAGCATGGATGAGACTGATGAGGTATACAACTCTGTATCTATAAACAATCCTGCTGAAAGTGATTGTGAATCTACTTGTGGTTCAAATCCTAAAATTTCTAACAGTGGAGAACCTTTAGATGCCATCCTTAATCAACTGAGGAAAATACAATCTGGTTATGAGATTGTGAAGGCAGAAAAAGAGGTACTTCTAGCAGAAATTCAAAGATTAAATGCTGAATTAAAAATTCTCAAGGGTAAGGAAAAAGATTATAAACACATAAGTCTATTGAACCTTCTAAAGCTGCTGAATCTGCTGCACAATCAAGTTCCACCACTGCATTCAAAACTGGCAAGCCATATAGTGATAGAACAGGCTTAGGATTTGAAGCTCAACAATCTTCTAAGGGTGGATCTGGAAAGGCTACTGAACCTAGTACAAGAATTGGTCCTAAGTTTGTACCTACACAAAGTCCGATTCCTCAAAAGGTTGCTGAGGTAGTCAAGGCTACTGAGAATGCTTCAAAGAAGCAAAATTAGAAGTCAAAAAGGACAGCAATACCTAACAAAAAGGGTACATCAAAGGGTCAGAATGTTGGACCTTCTAGATCTGCTGATAGCAGACCTGCGGCAAAGTCTGCTGGACCACAAAAAGGGAAAAGTCATAAATATTCCAAAGATAAGAATGCAAAACCCAAAAATGTTAATTATTCAAGGGATTTATCTCAGGGGGAAAGGCAGATTGATCCCTACTGATGAAGATTGGAATATTCATGCCCCTACTATTAGAAACAATATATTTAACCATAATGCTAGGGTAAGACCTCAGCAGTGGGATCAACAGAAGACTCAGCAGAGGACTCACCTGAGACATCATTGAGATACCTCATGGACTCCACAATCTGAGTCATTCTAACAAACAAAGAACCTTATGGTTATTACAATGCTTCAAACAAGAAAAATCACTTTAAACAACACTTTGTACCAAAAGCCCAGAAACCATATGTGAATCCTACACAACCAAATGTTAGATTTTATGGAAATGTATGATACGTATATAAACAAAATTGCAACACTTTTCAAAGAAGACCTTATGGAATTTGCCAAGGGTCATGCTTACCACTGACCACTATGGACCCAAACAGCTTTGGGTACCTAAAACACATTATAATTTGTTTTGCAGGGTGTCTGGTACTTTGACAGTGTATGTTCCAAACATATGACAAGAAATAAGCATTGTTTGACAAATTTTGTGGCAAAGGATGGTCCAAGAGTCTATTTTGGAAACAAGGACAAACCAGGATACACTAGAGGATATGGTACACTGGTGAGGAATGGATTGATAATAAAAAATGTTACATATGTTAAAGGTTTGGACTACAACCTGCTAAGCACTGGATAATTCTAAGACCTGGGTTACAAAGTCACTTTTGAGAAAACCTACTGCATTGTCATGAGTGAAGTGGGAGAACAAGTTATGTTGGCTGGAAGAAGACAGCAAAGCATGTATGTAGTAGATTGGTCTACTGCAGTTCCAGAAACATGTCTCATTGTGCATACAAAGTCAGAACTCAACTGGTTATGCGACAAGAAGTTCAATCATCTCAATTTTGAAGATATCACTTAGTTTGTGAAAAAGGAGTTGGTGATTGATTTACCTGAAATCACATTTAAGAAAGATGGAATATGTGATGCCTGTCACCAAGGTAAACAGACAAGTCAAGCTTCAAGTCAAAGACAAAACAATCAACAAAAAGAGTCTTAGAACTGATGCATATGGACCTATTTGGACCTGTAATACCAACAAGTGTAACAGGAAATAAGTACACTCTGGTAGTTGTGGATGATTATTCAAGATACACTTGGGTAATTTTCATGAACAAGAAAAGTGAAACACTTCAAAAGATGAAGATCAGATCAGACAAGGGTACTGAATTCTTTAACAAAGTCATTAGAGAATATTATGAACAATATGGTGTGATGCATCAATAAGCAGCTGCTGGAACACCTTAGCAAAATGGGGTTGCTGAGAGAAGAAATAGGACTTATAAGGAAGCAGGGAGGACTATGATATGTGAAGCATTGCTACCTGAAAGATACTGGGCTGAAGCAATGAATACATCATGCTACACACAAAATAGGACCTCGGTGAACAAGAAGCTACTGAAGACACATTATGATATATGGAATGGAAGAAAGCCAAATATTTCATATTTCCATCCATTTGGAAGTAAATGCTTTATTTTGAATCATACGGAGCAACTGAATACTTTTCAACCAAAGTCAGATGAAGGAATCTTTTTGGGATATTCTTCAGTTAGCAAGGCATTTAGGTACTGAAGAAAAGGACATTGAAACATGAAGAATCAATACATGTTGTTTTTTATAAACCTAAATTCACTGGAATGAAAGATGATGAAGTTTCAAAACCTGCTGTTAATCTAGAAGTCACTGATCCAGAATGTGTTGATGTTCTAAAGAAGTTAAGTGATTTAAATGTCTCTAATACTAGAGTTGAGGAAGCCCCTGCTGAAGAACCTATTGGTAACACTACTGATGCAACAACAGATGCAGTTCAAGGATCTTCTAATCCTTCTACTTATTCAACAGCAGACCCTATTGAAGGTGAGGTTCCTGTAAATCAAGCAAACCAAGATTTACAATGGTTAAAGGACCACCCTGCTGAACATGTAATTGGTAATGTACAGCAAGGTGTAAAGACTATAAGACAATTAGAAGCAATGTTCACTTGTTTCATATCTCAAATGGAACCTAAAGTTGTTGAAGAAGCAATTTCTGATCCAGATTGGATAATTGCTATGCAAGAAGAATTGAATGAATTTGAAAGAAACCAAGTTTTGACACTAGTAGAGGGGCCTGATCATGCAAATGTGATTGGTACTAAATGGGTATACAGAAACAAATTGGATGAATCTGGTACCATTGTTAGAAACAAGGCCAGACTAGTGGCAAAAGGATATTCTCAAGTAGAAAGAATAGATTTTGATGAGACATATGCCCCAGTGGCAATATTGGAGGCTATAGATTATTTTTGGCATATGCTACTCATAGAAACTTCGATGTTTACCAGATGGATGTCAAAAGTGCGTTTTTGAATGGCATTCTGGAAGAAGAGGTGTATGTTCAGCAACCTCCAAGTTTTGAAGTTAAAGGTCTGTTAGGTCCTATATGGATCCTTAGCTAGGTGTAAAGGCACAGAAGGGGGGGGGTTGAATGTGCTTTAAAACTTTTAAAATCGTTTTGAAACAACCTATGTCCCGCTTTCACTGCTTTTCATACACACCTACTTGTATCACCTTATTCAAGTGACTACAAAGCTTTAAACACTAATTTTTCGATTCAGCTCTCTTCCTCTCATGTCAAGCTACCACTTTCATGTTTTAAGTTTGTTCATCAAACGAGTTTAACTTATTCAAATCATGCAATCAAAGTTAACATCCAAAACTGCGATCAATGTGTGTAAGTGTAAATTAAAAGCAAGGAACACCACAATGATTACCCAGTTCGGCCAAACTAATTGCCAATGCAATTAGCCCTACGTCTGGGGGTTTCTTATTAAGTGTATGCTACCAAAGACCCTACACACAACAAGCAATAACCCACACACAACCTTAACATTTCTACCTAAGAAACTCATTAAGTATCCCACTTTATTTAACCCTTTAAAACAGTCCTAATCCACTTGATCCTACCCCTACACAAGTAAGTAAGATACACCACACTACTGAGAGTAGCTACACAAGACTCACCTCTCAAAAACACTCACCAACCTGTCCACAAACAGGCCCACAACACAAGCACAAAGAAGACAGGGCATGTGGATTACTGTCTTTGATTCGATTCAACAATTATAAGCACATGGAAGCTATATAAACGTGTTAAAACATATAACAACTATAAATTAACTTCCCAACAGAGTTGATTGATGATCTTCAATGAAAAGCATTCAGCATAACAATCGATCATGCATCAACAACTTGATGAGCAAAGCAGCGAAAGAACCTCGATCAAGTTCGGCTTTGTTGATCAGGTTTCACTTTTATTCAGCCTTTGATCCCTCTTGTAAATTTGTTGCTCACACTCTCTAACATGTATATGAACACTTTGGAGTCGATTTGTGAGAGGATCAATCGAGTTTTTCTGCTACACTCCAAGTTTAACACCAAACAGCCCCATATATAGCTATTTTTAGGGTTGCAGCCTCTTTTCTTGTAAAATACCTCTTGTGCCCCTATCAATCTTGAGTAGAACGTGTAATATATAGATAATAGCATTATTTCCAATCAATTCAAATTGATACAACCGGATTTATCTCAATTAATTAACCCAATCAAATCAATTATCTATTTTTGGAAACAGTTTAAATAAATACAAGTTTATCTTCAAATTTTCTATATGATCACGTGTCCAAATCAAGATGATCAAAGAATGAAATATTCTCATAATATTTTCAACTATAATCCCTCAAATTTTCAGCTAATTTGGAGTTGAACCCGTCACTCAAAAAGACACTACAAGTCAACTATCTCACAGACAGACAGTTTTACTGAAGCATTTTGTAGTCAACTTTTAGCTATGATAAAGACCTTAAATCACAAAAGTTTCTTGAGCCAAAATGTACCCCTATATTCAATATATAACATATAAATAATTCAACGCATTCCAAGTAGTATAGGGTACTCAAAAGTGTGACACATCAGCACATCAGAAAGCTGTAACACAGACTTTCACAATCTGATGCGTTTTTGTTCAGCATGGTGTGTGCTCTGTGTTGCATGAAAATGCGATATTATATATGCGTTTTGTAGCTTGAATTCTGATATTTCCAACCATATAAAGATCATGCAATTTGGTTCAATATTGAGCAAGTTATGGGGGTGTGAACATGGGTGAAAAACAGTCCAACACTTAGAAAAATTCAGCAGATTTTTATCACATGAACCCTAATTTTGACCTAATTCAATTTTGATCAAATTGAACAACTTAAAGCATGATTAGGGTCAATTCTAAGTGTATTAATATAATTAAACATGTTTCACATCATTCGGTGAGTTTGGACCATTTCCCCCAAAATTCCCAATTTGCCCTTTTTGACCTACTTTCACCTGATTTGACCCTATGATGATTCTCATACCAACCTAATGTGTTTTGGATCAATTTTAGGTTGTTACAATGTAAGTTGAGGTCAAATGTCCATTTACCCTTAAGGTCAACTCTTTGGTCACCTTTCCCATTTTGCCCCTATCACATTCTCAATTTAAGCTCATGATTTGTGATCATGCATTTCAAGTGAGGCTTACCATTTCTAGCCTTATGTGATGTTTGAGTTGAAATCATGCCTTTTCACACATACACACAATTGATCCAATGTGATCATGTGTTGTTATCATCAAAACCAATATACTCACAATCTCCTCTTTTTGATGATGACAACAACCAAGCATGTATATCTCCTAAATGTATAGCGAGATGTGTGTGTGTGAGCATATATCGAGGATGCAAGGCAATGGTATCAAATAATGTCATGCAAAACAATTTAGAGCACACAGGGGCTTCCTAGGTTTCTCTAAAGGTATCATTGACCTCTACCTACCCTTTAGCTCCTCTAACTCTATGCTCTCCTCACTGTCATCTCTCACTTAGCTTACCAAGCTTCCCAAGTTGAGATCCAACTTCCCAGTCGTGATCTCAACACCTTATACTAAGTAGAGAGCAGGCAATGGTACTAGTCAAACTCATGTCGGTTGTACCATACCCTTTGCATCATATAAGCATATAACATATCACATAAGCACATAAGGATGCAAATTTCTCATTCATAGATGGCTCTCCTCTATCATGATTCTCCTCTATCATTCACCATCTTTCTTCTACATGCTCCTCTATCTCACAATCTCCCAAACAGACATTTAAGCACATATCACATGCAATATCTCTCCTCTTTCACAAATAACTAACCATGCAATAACTCTCCTCTTGTAAGCACACATACATATACATGCAACAACAATCTCTCCTCTCTTTTGTCATGCATCAAAAAGTGTCTGAATAGCACTATGTGTGTGTAACGAGATAACCATGTCATCCTGGATAGCAATATAGCATGGCATAAGTCAAAATGTGGCATAATGAGAGAAAGTATGGATCAATACCAAAGCAAGATCAATGCTTAGATTATCTTTGTAGCACAAAGGTTCAACACACTATAGACATCTCAAAGAGGTATACAATGTACTTAATAAGTAAGATGTTCATCTGGTGTGTGTGTGTGCGAAACCATATTAAATTTCCACTAGATCCAAACTTGACATTTCAAGCAAACTAGCCAATACTCATGCAAACTATAAACATATAATGATCCTCGAGAATTATGTGCCCAATAAAATGTAGCATGTCATGAAAAGGATGATAGAACATGATTAAAGCTTTTCTCGACATACTCGGAGGATTACTCCTACAACATGCCTTTCCGTTTATACTGGGGATAAGGTGGCAATGATTAAGTCTTTCAACGATTTATTCCATTTATACCATTTGTTACCACTTATTAGTTGATTCACATATGTTTTACACATATAAGCACATCGTAGTGAGCTTTTGCCCATCATAGCATAATAGGACATACGTGGTATACCCTACCTACCCAAATCATAAGGCGGCTCTATTCTCGATTGTCATGAGCTTTTGGTCCTCATAGTGGTATAGGACATTCGGGATATGCCCTACCTCACTCAAATCATCAACCAACTTCGACAAATACATTTATTATGTGAATCATTTTTACTTTTATAGTTCAATTCCCCAAGTAAATATTTATGCTTAGCTTATCACATTCAAACATTAGGCATTCACGGTATGTCTTACTCTGACTCTAAAAATGAGCTATCAAAATTTCCATGACACTTTACATTTAAGAAAGCACAAGATTCTTAAGACAACATTAAGTGTCACAAGTTTAGATAAGTACAACTTTATATTTTAGCTCATCATTAACATGGTCAAGTGAAAGCGTGTCGGATGAGACATCCGCCTACTAAACATACAATATACAAGATCAATGACTATATGCATGAATTGTCTAAACATTTTCTCACATGGCATGTATTGAGGATGAATAAGAGCATAAAACATGTCAAGATGATTGAATATAAGAAACAAGAGTTCAAATCATCTTCTTCATTTTAGTTTATGCATTAACATGTATTTTTCATCTCAAAATCAAGTTTCACCATTATTTAGCAAATTTCACCAACATCTAGCATGCATGTAATCATTGATCATGAATCATCAAAACATATACTCACTAACATAGAAACACATAGCATGGCAACCATATCAGCCTATACCAACAGGTCTATCTTTCCCTGTTTCCTTAGTACTAGTCTCATCTAACTTAGGTCCTATGACCTAGACAGACTTAGGGTGTCAGACTACAAACCATACCTGACCTTTCTTCCTTTCTTTTTCCAAGCAAACTTTGCTCGATCTTTTCTTGGAACTCCCACTTAGAGCAATTTGAATTAGTGAGTCCAACAAAGATCCTCATTCTTCAACCTTTCTTCCAAGTCCTGGAAGATGATCCCTTTTCATAGATTGTACCTGCAATCATAAACTGTGGTGGTATCCTTTTTACGGATCCTGGAACCTTAGCTTTTTTATTTTCAACATTAAACATGTGGCTATTAGATGCATGGTGAACAATATTACTAACGACTCTAGCGAGATGATTTTGGCACATAAACATATTTAGCATGCATTTTGTTCACATAAGCGAGTTTAGCAATAAAAGCAATTTTCTCTCGTTTATGTTCCTCAAAGGATTAACATGCATGGTGGTTTAGCATTTACCACAGATATAGCAGTTTTAGCATGCAACAAAGATTTACCTTTGTTTAAGTCCCTAACAGTATCCAACGCGTTTATGCTTACGGGACGATCACATGCATTATGTTGCGATCTTAAACAGATAGTGCATTGAACAACAGACTCAACATTCACAGATATAGCATTGAGCGGGTTTATCACATAATTCACCATAGCCTATTCCAGTTTATCATTAGGCATCCTATGGTGTCCAATCATCTTTTCCAAAATAAGTTGACTCTCGATAGATTTGACATGCAGATTTTATGTTTTCGAGTCACAAGTGAGTTCATTAATCCTAGCATGCAATTTATCATTTACTTTGAGTGAGTCATCATACTTTAGCTCAAGTGCCCTATAATTTTCATGCATTTCATTTAACTCTTTTTCAGTGAGCTTGATGGCACATTATCACATCTGAGTCATAATCGATTCATCAAATTTAATGGTTTCGATTATCTCTGTGGAACTATCAACATATAGGTTATGACTTATTTCAACCACATCACATATAGGTGCATCAATTGTAGCACATGACAAAGATGGATGAATGAATCTCAACACATTTATCAAGTTGCTCACCAATTAACATTTCAAGAAATTCATTAATAATAGAGTTTTCATCAAGTACCTTATGAGCAACACATGCTACCTCAAATGTCTCGAGATCTGGATCTACCAAAGACCATGTCCAACTCTTCAAATTTCTCCAACTTTTCCATCTCAGAAATTTTGACTTTTCTCCACATATTTCCTCAAGCCAGGCATAGTATTGTGCCTCAAATGTGGAAGGTACATCTCACGGTGAGGCTCTAGTGGCCATTTTTGTCATTTCTGAAAAAGCAGACATAAAAGCCCAAGGACCAAGTGTAAAGTGCGAGATATGGCAACAATTACAAATATCACACCTATATTCCTTATAGAAGTTAAGCAACAGGTCAATAGTCCAAAAATACCACAAGATAGGAAAAATCAACCGAATGGTCAACTATGGCAAATTTGTACAAATGTGGACTAATTGAGCTATCGGTGATGGAATATGTGCAACATACTTATATATGTTTAATAAGGTTGATAAAATAGGTAAGCACACAAGGAATCAAAAATACACAATTCAGTCAAGCAAATGCAATGGCATAATCATTCACGAGATAGGGCGACTTACTTGTGTTGACTGAATCTCTCAACACACTTATCCAATTAAGCTGAAAATTTATGGTTAGAGTCCTTATAACACAAAAACCTAAATGCTCAGGAGAGAATTCAAAAGGCACGGTGAAATTTTCAGTTCATCAAGTGAGACAAATGACTACAGACAGTTTACCAAGTAGCAGAGCATGTTCAAGATGCAACTTATGGTTTCAAATTCTGAAGATCTCAGGGCTATAACACAAGCTACTATATGCTTATATAAGTTCAATAATGCTGATCAATAAGATAAATACTCAAGGAAACATGTATAACCAGTTTAGCCAAAAGAAATGCAGTAGCTATTTTCCTGTTTCACAGTTTTGATTGCAATGGCTTTCAACCCTAGATGCTTAGTGTTCAAGCCAACCACTCTCTGATACCAATTGTTAGGTCCTATATGGATCCTTAGCTAGGTGTAAAGGCACAGAAGGGGGGTTGAATGTGCTTTAAAACTTTTTAAAATCGTTTTGAAACAACCTATGTCCCAGTTTCACTGTTTTTCATACACACCTAGTTGTATCACCTTATTCAAGTGACTACAAAGCTTTAAACACTAATTTTTCGATTCAGCTCTCTTCCTCTCATGTCAAGCTACCACTTTCATGTTTTAAGTTTGTTCATCAAACGAGTTTAACTTATTCAAATCATGCAATCAAAGTTAACATCCAAAACTGCAGTCTGTGTGTGTAAGTGTAAATTAAAAGCAAGGAACACCACAATGATTACCTTCGGCCAAACTAATTGCCAATGCAATTATCCCTACGTCTGGGGGTTTTCTTATTAAGTGTATGCTACCAAAGACCCTACACACAACAAGCAATAACCCACACACAACCTTAACACCTACCTAAGAAATCATTAAGTATCCCACTTGTTTAACCCTTTAAAACAGTCCTAATCCACTTGATCCTACCCCTACACAAGTAAGTAAGATACACCACACTACTGAGAGTAGCTACACAAGACTCACCTCTCAAAAACACTCACCAACTTTGTCCACAAACAGGCCACAAGCACAAGCAAGACAGATATGAGGCGGGGATTCTGTCTTTCAGATTCATTCAACAATTATAAGCACATGGAAGCTATATAAACGTGTTAAAACATATAACAACTATAAATTAACTTCCCAACAGAGTTGATTGATGATCTTCAATGAAAAGCATTCAGCATAATGATCGATCATGCATCAACGACTTGACGAGAGGCGGCGGAAGAACCTCGATCAAGTTCACTTTGTTGATCAGGTTTCACTTTTATTCAGCCTTTGATCCCTCTTGTAAATTTGTTGCTCACACTCTCTAACATGTATATGAACACTTTGGAGTCGATTTGTGAGAGGATCAATCGAGTTTTTCTGCTACACTCCAAGTTTAACACCAAACAGCCCCATATATAGCTATTTTTAGGGTTGCAGCCTCTTTTCTTGTAAAATACCTCTTGTGCCCCTATCAATCTTGAGTAGAACGTGTAATATATAGATAATAGCATTATTTCCAATCAATTCAAATTGATACAACCGGATTTATCTCAATTAATTAACCCAATCAAATCAATTATCTATTTTTGGAAACAGTTTTAAATAAATACAAGTTTATCTTCAAATTTTCTATATGATCACGTGTCCAAATCAAGATGATCAAAGAATGAAATATTCTCATAATATTTTCAACTATAATCCCTCAAATTTTCAGCTAATTTGGAGTTGAACCCGTCACTCAAAAAGACACTACAAGTCAACTATCTCACAGACAGACAGTTTTACTGAAGCATTTTGTAGTCAACTTTTAGCTATGATAAAGACCTTAAATCACAAAAGTTTCTTGAGACAAAATGTACCCCTATATGCAATATATAACATATAAATAATTCAACGCATTCCAAGTAGTATAGGGTACTCAAAAGTGTGACACATCAGCACATCAGAAAGCTGTAACACAGACTTTCACAATCTGATGCGTTTTTGTTCAGCATGGTGTGTGCTCTGTGTTGCATGAAAATGCGATATTATATATGCGTTTTGTAGCTTGAATTCTGATATTTCCAACCATATAAAGATCATGCAATTTGGTTCAATATTGAGCAAGTTATGGGGTGTGAACATGGGTGAAAAACAGTCCAACACTTAGAAAAATTCAGCAGATTTTTATCACATGAACCCTAATTTTGACCTAATTCAATTTTGATCAAATTGAACAACTTAAAGCATGATTAGGGTCAATTCTAAGTGTATTAATATAATTAAACATGTTTCACATCATTCAGTGAGTTTGGACCATTTCCCCAAAATTCCCAATTTGCACTTTTGACCTACTTTCACCGATTTGACCCTATGATGATTCTCATACCAACCTAATGTGTTTTGGATCAATTTTAGGTTGTTACAATGTAAGTTGAGGTCAAATGTCCATTTACCCTTAAGGTCAACTCTTTGGTCACCTTTCCCATTTTGCCCCTATCACATTCTCAATTTAAGCTCATGATTTGTGATCATGCATTTCAAGTGAGGCTTACCATTTCTAGCCTTATGTGATGTTTGAGTTGAAATCATGCCTTTTCACACATACACACAATTGATCCAATGTGATCATGTGTTGTTATCATCAAAACCAATATACTCACAAGGTCAAGAAGATAAAGTGTTTAGACTCAACAAAGCACTTTATGGTTTGAAAGAAGCACCAAGAGTATGGTATGATTCTATCTCTCAATTCTTGGTAGGCAATGGTTTTACCAAAGGTACCATTGACAAGACTCTTTTCAGAATCAATGAAGGTGATAGTACCCTGCTGGTACAAATTTATGTGGATGACATAATTTTTTGTTATGAAAATGAGGTACAATGTGAAGTTTGCTAATCTGATGAAAAGTAAGTTCCAAGTGAGTATGATGGGAGAAATGAACTATTTTTTAGGATTACAAGTCAAACAAATGCAAGATAGAATCTTCATTCATCAAACAAAGTATACCAAGGAGCTGCTAAAGAAATTTGGCATGGAAAGTAGTACAAAAGTATCAACTCCTATGAGTACAAGTATCAGATTGGATGAAGACAAAGAAGGCAAAGACGTTGATCAGACTTTATACAGAAGGATGATAGGCAGTCAGTTGTACACTTCTCGCCAAAGAGACCTGATATATCCTTTGCAGTAGGTGTTTGTGCAAGATTTCAATCAAAACCTTAGGAAATTCACTTTGCTGCAGTGAAAAGGATTCTCAAGTATATTAAAGAGACTTTGGGAGACTTTAGGGATTTGGTATTCAAAAGATGGAAGTTTCAAGGTTATATCCTACTCAGATTCTGATTATGCTAGATACAAGATTGATAGAAAAAGCACCACAGAGACTTGTCAGTTGATGGGAAATAGACTTGTTTCCTGGTTTAGCAAGAAACAAAATTCAATATCAACTTCCACTACTGAAGCTGAATACATTGCTGCTGTAAGCTGCTGTGCACAAGTACTTTGGTTAAGACAGTAATTAAAGGATTATAGGATTGAAGAAAGAGAAATTCCCATAATGTGTGATAACACAAGTGCAATTGCAGTCATAGAAAAACCTATTTTACACTCAAGAACCAAGCACATCGATGTGAGACATCATTTTATAAAAGATCATATTAAAAAGAAGGATGTGGTGGTTCTCTATATCCTTACTGAAGATCAACTTGCTGACATCTTTCCAAAACCTTTGGATAGTGAAAGATTTGCTAAGTTAAGAACTGAACTTGGCATCATCAAAGTTGACTGAATTCTTATTGGTCAGCAGAGTACTGGAATTCACCAAGGGGGCTAGTATTTGCCCAGCTGGGTGCGCTCACTTGGCAGATTAGTCATTGGTATCAACAATTCCTAAGTGCTCTTATAGTTTGGACAATTGAGCAAATGAAGTTTCCAAGGGGATTGATCTTGCCTTTGTTAGGTGTAGTGCCCGAAAGACAATTTGCGTAATTGTTTTTAATAATGGATGACAGAATTTACCTCACCTTATTACTTGCTTTGTGCTTGTAAAGTAATACACTACTGCAAACCCTAAGTATATCTGTATGTAACCACTTAACTCAGTGTATGGATTTCACGTGAGGTTTGAGTTAGTGGAGATATGCTTAAACTGTTATTCCATGGTGAACTTAATCAAAGTTTAGGGTCTCTTGATTAAAACACCAATAATGCGCCCAGAACACCTTAGGGTGTGATAGTCTTATCCGGACTGTCGGTAGAGGGTACCTACGTGGGACATTTATATATGATGGCATTCATATAGGACTGGACCGATTTAATCTGAATTTCTCGATATAATTCCGTAATCAAGGAATCTTATTAAATCATTAGATGATCATATATGGATCAACCTTAATCTGAAGTGATCACGAGTGGTGTCGCTTGTCTCGGGTAGTGTTTGATGTGTTAGTTACGGTTCACTTGAATATGTGTTCCAAGCCACTTCGTTGGCACTATCCCTTGATGAGTGAGTAGTTACGATTTTCACGAGACATGGAATCCATTCCTTCCTCAAGGGAAGTAGAGAGCAGACCCCTTATTTGTTAGCCCTAAGAAAGTGATCGATCCCGGAGTTCACATTTGACTAATTAGCTACTAGTCAGATATGTGCACTAATTGATCATCAGGGGGTTAATGGTAAATAAGGATAAGACATTATGTGTCGGGTTTACGGAGACATCCCACACATAGTGGACAGTCTATGGAGGGTTAATCCATATGTAGTGATTATATCAATGGACGCTTATATAGGTTGAGTGTAAGTATATATCTATAATTGGTAGAGTTCGCTTTCGGGTTTTACGGTGGCGTAATCCCGAATTTATAATTATATATATTTATTACATTTGATGAATATTATATTTAATTATTGGAGAAATGACTAGTTATAGGTCCCAGTGGTCCCGATATGACGCTTTACATAATTCGGGCTAATATTCTTGTTTGTTTGGGCCTCAGAAATAATTAATTGGTGGGCCAATTAATTGATATCATGAATATTATTTAGTTGGGCTTTAAATAATATAAATCTACATAAAAGGCATTTTATGTGGGCTTAACCCTAGATGTGGCGACATTTATGGTCTTTTTAGCACAAGAATTAATTTTTCTTGTGTTATGGAAAAATAAAAGATATTCTTGTTATGTGATTGGTTGGATGACATGTTATTTGGTTTCCTATTGGTCAATGACATGTCACAATTATTCATTAAGGAAAATATCTTTTTATTTTATTTAATTAATTAAAACTTGGAAACCAAGGATTTACTCTCCTATAAAAGGAGAGTTATTCCAAGTGTAAAACACACTTGCAATTTTCGCACCACACACCAAAAAAAGGAGAGAAAAAATTAGTTTTCTTGTCTTGGGTTTTTTAAGAAGAAAAACTACAAGTTTTTCTTGGTGTTGCATATCAAGGAGGTTCTCATATCAAGAAGAGTGTCCACCAACCACCATTTGGAGAACACATTGGATGATCAAGGCTTCTCATCCTAAGATCTTGGCTTCTCTTCTTTCTATTGGTATGATTTTCTTAACCCCCTCATAGTTGTTAAATCCTTTATTTATGTATTGTAATATATAAATCGTGATCCATCCGCTGCGCATAGATCTAATTCGTTTAGATCTAAGATCCTACTTCCTTCATGTGGTATCAGAGCCAGGTTCCATGATTTATGTAGTTATAATCATAAATAAACGATTTAAAGGTGTGGATTTGCATGTAGATAAATTTTAACTTTTTATATGCATAGATAATGATTGGTTGTTGTGGTTGAAGAGATGGATTGGGTTGGCACTGTTTACCCGTTAGATCTATTGTAAACTCATATAAACGAAGAAAATTCGTTCATTTGAGTATAGGAAATTATGTAATTTATTCCATGTTGCAATTTTAATTTCCTACAAGTAGATCTGTTTTGTTGCTGTTTGGTATTTTCGTTTTTCCGTTGATTGAGCCGTTGAAACGATAATCCCTCCGGTCAGAATTAACATTAAAAGTTGAAGAACAATCTCTCCAAATTTGGAGTCGATCGGAGTCCGTCTCAATATCTGTTCGTTGCAATAAATTGGCTGCTGTAACAGAAAAACGCAGGATTCACAGAAACCCTAGCTGTGACTTCCTCGAATTTCTGGAAGAGTTTGGACCGTTGCAACTCAAATCCAATCGGTCAGATTAATAAACAAGGAGTTATTGACATTCCATAAAATTTCCAGGTCAATCGGGTTTCATGTCGATTCCCGATCGGCCTCGAGAAGTCACTGGTGCGCTGCTGTAAGAGACAGTTTCAGCAGCAAGTTAGGCGGCTCACTGGAGAAAATTGACAAGTCAAAACTCCGATCCAACCGTCCATATTGAAGCCCGAGGAGTGAAGAACAGATCTGGAAAGTTTCGTCACGATCCGAGTTCGTTTGGTTTCACGATCATCGAAGAATTTGAACAGCTGCAGATTATGTTAGAAAGTAGTAAACCCTAGTTAGGGTTTGGTTATTTATTTTCTAATAGGTTAGATACGGGGGTGCCAACGGTCGATCTCGGTGTTTATTTTCCACACTAGAATACATGATTAGATTGTATGTGTAGAACCGGAAAATTTCCATGACATGCATCATATCATGAATTCCACTCCATATGCATACATGTAGAAATTAATTCGAGGAATTAGTTAGGCATGTATACAACACGCAATTAGTTTTTATTAATTGTTTGATATTAATTAGAAACTAATTAGGGTAAAAACCATGGATCAAGGGTTTTGTCAATCGTCGAGGTTGAGTGATGGATTCTCGGTGAATCCCACTCTGCGAAAGCATAGGGAGTAAAATCCCGAAACCTCGTGGTTAAGGTGTTGGATTCTCTATGAATTCCACCCTACCTAGACGAGATTATGTTTTTTGTTCCGTAGTGTCTACGTGAAAGTTTGATGTTTAAGGATTGGATAATCACGGGCAAACATGGTTCGAAGGTGGTTTAACCACGGTTGGGTGGTCAACAGTTGCTACGGCTCGATCGACTTCACCCTCCACGTGTGGCGTTTGCACGGGGTTCAGCAAGGCTGAGCCATCCGATGAGCCACTACGGCTCAACGGAGCTCCCCTAGTCATGACCCGTCTGACGGCCACATATGTTCCAACGAATAGGTCGGGTGGGCTAGCCCACATGACTGATACCATTCGGGCCTATGATTTATTATTCCTTAATGTAACATCAAGTCCAAAAACGTGATCAGTAAACCCACCACTTTTTCAAAATATTGAGTGGGAGCGGGGAAGGCGACAGCCGACCCCACGGCCTCTACTATTGACACAAGCAGCGTGAGAGAATGGTGACGCCTCGTGCGGCTCGGGACCGGCCTCCCTGGGAAAGGCCTTCACCGCTATCAAAATTCAAGGCTTGGTCTACGAAAGGATAGGATTTTGGGTACTCGCCGGGTCACCGACCGACCCTAAGCGGCATATACTCGGGTCTACCTAAAAATCAAAAATAGTAGGTCACACTCATTATGGGTATTTTTGGTAATACCTTGGCTGAAAAAGAAAGGTAATCAGGGATTAAAGTTGGATGTTCGATTCCATTTTAATCATCGAGAGAGAAAGATCTCAATTTAGTCGTCACCTCTTTGACCTACCCTAAGGCGGAACTGAGGTGTGAGATTAAGTCCTTGGAAAGGTAGGATAGACTATAAGTACTTAGTTTATAGTTCCTAAAATCAATTAGTAGTGTATAATTTGGATTTATTTTATGTCATTTTTATTTACAACAATTTATATATCTCTCTAGGGTACTAGACTGCTAGTGTATGTTTTATATTGACTAGTAACGACTTCGTTAAAAGTGGTAAGTAACTAGAACGTTGTACTTATTAATCTTACATGCGATTAATTTTTCGGAAGAGATACTTCTCTTGAGCCTTCAAGAATTAAGTGACGTAAATAAGGATGTCACTGTTGTCAATCGTGTTGAACGAGAGACGACTGTAGTTAGTTTGAAAGATGATTGTGACGATAAAAGTCTTCTAGTGAATTTTAATTGGGTAGTGTCTACACGAGAAATTTTCTAATAGAAAAATTGGAGAATCATAAATTAAAGTGTCGCCAGTTAGACGGTATTTGGAACAGATAAACTAGTGGGAGCTTTTATCTTATGTTCATCTGATTTATTAGAAAATTAGTCCCACTATGTAACATTTTCATTAGACATCCCACAGTTCACGAGTAGTGTCTACTCAAACGAACTGTTAGTTCAAGACTATTTCCTTTTAAGGAAAGTCAAGAATGGGAAAGAATGTCTGCAAGTGTTAATCATCTAAACTAAGTTTGAGGCTAAACCGGAACATTAATTAAAGAAAGTATAGGATAAGGAAAGTGATTTCGGATCACTTAACCAATGAATCCTTAGAGACTTTCTTAAACCGAGTAACTTGACTCGGTAGCTTAGTTCTTTGGAAGAACAAGGAAGCGGTGCATTAACAATTAATAGAGTAGACAACGGGCAGTTGTTTCAGCTAGAATAGTGGGAGTGATATAGGGAAATGAATTTTGGATTTTATCCTTGAATATCACAGAAAATATTATTTTTCTGTTTACAGATTCGTTGAAACAAGTGGATTCACTTTCATCTCGATACTACAGTTGCCTTAAACAAAGTGAATATGACATTTGTAGTATGAATCTGAGACTCGGACTTTTGTTTGATAAAGACAGAACCACTAAGAAAAGCTGAATATGTATGTGTAACACATGTAAAACTATTAAAGGTAAAAGGTTTCCGTATTAAGATAAACGACCCTTCAATATCTATTAATTAGTGCATATATTCTAGATATAAGACCTGACGACTGGCTAAGGGTGATTCCTATCTCCCAGTCCCGGAACACTGTCTTGAAGGAACAATGACTAAGTTTCCTTTCAATCGGGAGAGGGTAATAGATTTGAAGAGGTAACATAGCTTGTTCACAGTGACCTTTGGGGTCTAGTGAGAGATACAAGCTAGTGGGAGATTTTGAATGGTGACATTTTGTCTGATAACTACTCAAAACGCTGGTTAGTTTATCGAAAGAATACGAGGAGGAGTCTCTGATTTTCGTAGAGAATAGAGTATTCCATGCTCAGAAATAGGCTATCTCATAGTCTTTGGACTGATGCTCGGCCTGCCTTCAAGTGGAGTGATTTTCACTGAGGAAGAAACCGTAGCCTTGCCTTGCATAGTTATTTATGTGCTACAATACGCTGCTTAACTCGATTAAGATATTGTTGCAAAATAATGGTTAACATTATTATGTAAACCGAGAAGGAATGAATCCGGTTTACTCCACTTCCTTAAATATAAGCATTTAGCACTTAATGCTTGAAGGTAGGACTGGAGATATTGCGCATACATTCAGATTATGACTATTCATGAAATATCTTAATGCGACGAGTGAAGGTTGGTTATAAGGTTCTTGAGATCAGAAAGTGAATGTTGAACTGTCACAAACCTTCTGATAGAATCTATAAGTAACTGCCTTAAGCCTTGGAGTATGGTTACCCAAAGGTAGTTACTATCTGATTTAATCAGACCACGTCAACATCGGTTGTTGGTGACTACACTGATAAATACTACTAGATCAGAATGCCAATCCACCTAAAACGCAGTGGGAATATGGTTTAACCGTTGTCCTATTGTGGTTATGTGGACTTTATAGTCTGCTGTGGTGATTGATAACCTATGGCTCTTGGTGGGCTGTATAGGATTCTAATCATAGAGGTTGGTTTGAAAGCCTTAACCCTATGAATGGAGTTTTGGTACTCCAGTTCTGTTCACCCTCTTGTAGAACCACCTGAGTGTCTCAGGCCCAGAGGGAGCAATTGGATCTACACGGAAAAGAATCGAATGAATAGGAAAGTTTAAACTTTCAGCACAAAGCTGAGTGGTCTAGGGGTGATTCCATGACAAGTGGAGAGTTAACCAGACCTTGAACTCTCTCACCACTCAGGCTTGCTAGATTTCGTTAGAAAACAGAAAATAGGGGTGATTCCCTGAGACTTTCTTGCCGAAAAACGGAGTCTGCATTCATTCGGAACAGAAGGGTCTTGGTTAGAACAAATCGCAGGTTGACTGCCGGGAATTATGTCCTTTGTGGATGTAAGAGAACCTCTCGGTCATTAAAAGTTGCATGTTTTAAATTATGTGGACTTGACCAGAATATTGATAAGTCTTTTGTAGACTGGGTATCAGTATTGGTAAAATAGTAGTATTAATGTTCACGAAAAGTAACACTGAAACTGTTGGAAACAGCATGAGTGTGTTATCTAAAGTCGGAAACTGACACGCCAAGGTTCTCTGGATGAGAGAATTGGACTATATTCTAAGAATCTGATTCGGTCAAATTCACGAGAATAATTCATTGGCTATCCTATCCATCTTATTGAATAAGATGATAATGCATGTACGTATACAACATTCATCGAGAGTAGTCCTACCCTACCTCTCAGGAATGATTCTCCAAATCTTCGGATAAAAAAGAGAAAATGTGATAGAGTCTATCTGGGATAAGGGCAAGTCGACAACACGAGTCAATTGCAATCGAATCTTGGATTTGAGCAATAAGTAGCGGTTTAGTCGTCCTCAAGTATCTTTAGAAGAACGAGGAATCATATGCTTGTATATTCAGGTGCAAACTTGAATATGGTTTACTACTATCGATTCGACTTGTAGTCGATTTAGGATGATCATTAAGTTGATCTCGGGCTCGGTGTTTACTCATAGTGCTTAGAATTTCCTTTTTGGTGCAGGAGTAATTCCGTGTCGATAAGCCGATATCACTTCATCGTGAAAACAAGAAGAGATAGCTTAGAAGGATCTTCTCGATCATAAGAAGTCAAAAGCATATTAAGAGAGTACCGCTGATTGGAAGGACCGCGACGTTTCAATCCTAAAGATCTTCTCGAGTCGACAACCTAACTAATCGATGTACCAAGTCGAGTGCTTGAAAGGTACGGCATTGAGGGATATGTCTCATCTGCTTTTAGAGCAAGTGGGAGAGTGTTGTGAATAAGATGAGAAAGGGTGTGCTCTAAAAACAATCGTTGCTTGTCATTTCGTGCAAGTGGGAGATTGTTAGGTGTAGTGCCCGAAAGACAATTTGTGTAATTGTTTTTAATAATGGATGACAGAATTTATCTCACCTTATTACTTGATTTGTGCCTGTAAAGTAATACACTGATGAAAACCCTAAGTATATCTGTATGTAACCACTTAACTCGGTGTATGAATTTCACGTGAGGATTGAGTTAGTGGAGATATGCTTAAACTATTAGTCCGTGGTGAACTTAATCAGAGTTTAGGGTCTCTTCATTAAAACACCAATAATGCGCCCAGAACACCTTAGGGTGTGATAGTCTTATCCGGACTGTCGGTAGAGGGTACCTACGTGGGGCATTTATATATGATGGCATTCATATAGGACTGGACCGATTTAATCTGAATTTCTCGATATAATTCCGTAATCAAGGAATCTTATTAAATCATTAGATGATCATATATGGATCAACCTTAATCTGAAGTGATCACGGTGCTTTGCTTGTCTCGGGGTAGTGTTTGATGTGTTGAGTTACGGTTCACTTGAATATGTGTTCCAAGCCACTTCTCGTTGGCACTATCCCCACGATGAGTAAGTAGTTACGATTTTCACGAGACATGGAATCCATTCCTTCCTGCGGGAAGTAGAGAGCAGATCCCTTATTTGTTAGCCCTAAGAAAGTGATCGATCCCGGGAGTTCACATTTGACTAATTAGCTACTAGTCAGACATGTGCACTAATTGATCATCAGGGGGTTAATGGTAAATAAGGATAAGACATTCATGTCGGGTTTACGGAGACATCCCACACAGTGGGCGGATCTATGGAGGGTTAATCCGTATGTAGTGATTATATCAATGGACGCTTATATAGGTTGAGTATAAGTATATATCTATAATTGGTAGAGTTCAGTTTCGGGTTTATGGTGGCGTAATCCCGGAATTTATAATTATATATATTTATTCTGTTTGATGAATATTATATTTAATTATTGGATCTACTAGTTATAGGTCTATGGTCTCCAATGTGGCTTCTATAATTCGGGCTAATATTCTTCTTTGTTTGGGCCTCAGAAATAATTAATTGGCTGGGCCAATTAATTGATATGCATGAATATTATTTAGTTGGGCTAAATAATATAATACACATAAAAGACATTTTTTATGTGGGCTTCTAACCCTAGATGTGGCGCCATTTATGGTCTTTTTAGCACAAGAATTAATTTTCTTGTGTTATGGAAAAATAAAAGATATTCTTGTTATGTGATTGGTTGGATGACATGTTATTTGGTTTCCTATTGGTCAATGACATGTCACAATTATTCATTAAGGAAAATATCTTTTTATTTAATTTAATTAATTATTTATTTAATTAATTAAAACTTGGAGACCAAGGATTTACTCTCCTATAAAAGGAGAGTTATTCCAAGTGTAAAACACACTTGTAATTTTCGCCCCACACACCAAAAAAAGGAGATAAAAATTAGTTTTCTTGTCTTGGGTTTTTGAAGAAGAAAAACTACAAGTTTTTCTTGGTGTTGCATATCAAGGAGGTTCTCATATCAAGAAGGGTGTCCACCAACCACCGTTTAGAGAACACATTGGAAGATCAATGCTTCTCATCCTAAGATCTTGGTTTCTCTTCTTTCTATTGGTATGATTTTCTTAACTGAATCAATCCTTTATTTATGTATTGTAATATATAAATCGTGATCCATCAACTGCACATAGATCTAATTCATTTAGATCTAAGATCCTACTTCCTTCAGCCTTGTTGGGTGAGCTCACTTGGCAGATCAGTCATTGGTATTAAACTTCATCTTGTATTATTAATTGGACAAAACTATGCTGAATGAAAATCAGCAGTGCATTTTTGTCAGCAGGCTGCTGAGCCAACAGAAGATTAGCATAGTGATTTTTGAAGATACCCTACTGAAGATCAAGTTTACGGAAGATTAAGTCTACTAGATAAAACGTTATAAAGAAAGTCAGACATTAATGAAAGTCATATTATTCTTATCCGTTATCACAACGGTTATATTATCCAACGGTTAAAACACTTAATGGGATCAGTTAGTGGGACACATGGCAACATCACATTTATTCTAAGATTTAATCATGGTTAATGCTACAGTACGTGCACAGTACTTGACTGACGGTCCTCACCCACTACCTCTCCTTATATATACTAGACATACACACAGAGTGTAAACATACAAGTTTAGATCGATTTTCTCTGAATATACACAAGTCTGCACAGATTTACAAGCTTTTCTTCTCCATCTTTCTCAAATTTTAACAATGGCGGACACGGATATTCATTTTGGTAAAAGTTAGAGTGTTAGAGGCTATGTTGTTGATGCTAAGCAGACTGAATTAGTAATCAGACAGTATGAAGGTTTGGAAACCATTTTGAATCTCAGATTGGAAAGTATCTCATACACCAATGTTAGCAACTTCTGGAGAAACATGGTGTTAAGAGATGACAGAGAGGCATTTACTACCACTGTAAATGGCCAGGAAATTGAGGTCACCTCAGACCTGTGTTTAGGGTATATTTTATTATATTTTCGGGCTTAATCCCTAAACAATTTACCTTATTTTTAAGGGAAATAAATGAGAAAAGCGTGTTTTAACCGTTAAATTCCTATAATGGTTATTGAGGGGTTATAATTTAATTATGAGGAAATATTGAGTTTAAATGTTATTTTTAACGGTTGCCGGGGAGTCGGTAACGGTTGTCGGATTCTTCATAGTGTAGTTTTCTGTGTCAAAAGGGATCGCTTTTAGCACGCGGTAGTATTTTGGCCATAACTTTCGGCTCGAGTGTCCGTTTGGAACGCAGGACCCCAATTCGGAAAGCTCGTTCCGACGCCGACGACGTGGTGAACCGCCATAGGCCGTTCAGTGCGTTTTCGAGGTCAAAATCCACTGTTTTCCCCTTCATTTTGGCCCTAGAAGATTTCAACACGTTTTTTTTACCGTCTTAGTGCCTTTTACTGCTTTTAAATTTTTAGTAGGTAGGTTTCTTTTCGTTCTGCTTTCTAGATCTCTAAACCCTCTAATCTTCTCTACATTCCCCTCTCATCAACCCTAAGGTTGATTTCTTCCTGTTCTGCTTCTCTGGTTTATGCAAACCAGGAGTAAGAAGGGAAATCTTATCTTTAATCCCGAACCTGAGCGAGACATTGTCAGAAGAAGATTATTTCAAAGTTCTGACAAGATGAGCGAACACGGTTCTAGTGATGACGAACCGGAGAATCAAGGGAATAATAACCAAGACCCCGCTCAGTTAAACCAAATTCTGATGCAAATGTTGCAGAACCAACAACAGCAGCAAGCCTGGATAAACCAGCAGATGCAACAACAACCTCGAGATGTTCAACAAAGAATTGACCCAGCGGCCGCAAATTGTCAGTCAAAGAAGACCCTTATGCGCCATATCTTGATCAAGACTTCTTGGAAGGGCATAGACCAATTCGGCCTCCGAGAGATGGGAGGATGCATTTTGATCTTAAGAATGGAGTTGTGGGGATGGTCCAAAATAGTTCATTCCATGGCACTGCTGCAGAAGACCCACATGACTTCTTGTCGACTTTTGTGCAAATCTGTGAAGCGGGTCACTACCCTGGCGTTCCTACAGAAGTTGTTAAATTGAAACTCTTCCCCTTTGCTTTAAGGGGTGAAGCAAATTGATGGTTTAAGTCTTTACCCCATCACTCTCTTCATAATCGGGTGATGTTAAAAGAGCCTTTGCTCAAATTCGTTTCACCTGAGCGATAATGGAGCGTAAAAGAGATATAGCCACTTTCGAGCAACTAGAAGGGAGAGTGTGGTAAAGGCTTGGAGAGAGGTTGAATCATTAATGAGAAAATGCCCTAACCATGGATATACCCGACATGAGCTTCTAGAATTATTCTATCGGGGTGTTACGCAACCCAATAGAGATTACTTGGATTCCACGGCTCATGGATCGTTTTTAGGAGGAGGAGATGATGCCGCCTATATAGGTAGCGAAAGCGATAGCTAAGAATAACATGTGGGCAACTCAAAGAAGACCCGTGTTAGCGGAAGCAAAAGGAGGCTGCTTAAGTGACTCGAGAGACAAAGATGCTAGTTGCTCAAATGGAAATAATGAACAAGCAACTAGCCAATCTACAAATGAAGCGACAAGAAGGGCCGGCGAGATGTGAATCACTCGGGCATACAAGTCGGGAATATGATGAATGAGGAAGTGCAGGCCTTGGAGAACCGAATCAACCTTTGAGGCTTGGTCAAAATTACGGTCAATCGAGTCAAACTCAAAACCGCAACTTTTGGAAATCCGCGGAATAGTTATTATACACCGCTGGTGCATCCAATAACCCAAGACCCCAAGGTAATCGGGCTGAAACGCAAAAATCAACAGCCCACCTCGTCTCTCGAAAGAAATTCGATGAGCTAGTTGACATGGTGAAAACACTAGCCACCGGTCAAAAGACAATGGAGAGGCAGATTGGTCGGATGGTGATCAACAAGCAAGCAGGACCTCAAGGAAGACGCCGAGTTATACTGAGATAAAAACCCTAAGGCGGATATCAATGCTTGCACCGCCATCACACCTCAATGGGAATATGGAGAGGAGGAGTTGAATGCGGATCACCCTCGAAGCGGTAAGACAACCTGGACCCGAAAGATGTCGGAAGCAGTAGCCCCTCACGGCGCCATAAGTTCAGGAGGGGGCAATCGGAAGTTAAATGCCAAAGAAAGCAATAGTGAGGAAGAGCTGAGTGGTGATGATTCTTCGGGGGATAGTGACGAGGATGTTGAGAAGAGAAGTCAGGTATCTGAACCCACGACTAAAAGAAAAGCGAGAAGTTAAATCGAGATGGAAGGATAAGGAGGATGAAGCCATTAAAAGTCAACCTATGTTTAATCATTCGAAAACCCTCCCTTATCCGGCAAAGAAAAGAGAGAATATCCTAAACTCTGACAAACAGTATGACGGAGTGAGGAAGATGCTTAGAGATACTATGGTGACTATGCCACTTGCTGAGGTATTAACTGAGATGCCTAAGTGCTGTAAGTATCTTAAGGATGCCTGTGGAAGTAAAAAGAAGCTAAAGGAAATGGCGAGAGGAGTGTTAAGAGAAGAGTGTTCAACGGTTTCACGAGCGTTGCAATCAAGCGAGTGACCCGGGCGACCTTCAATCTCTGCACGATTGAAGGCCACACGTTCCACAATGTCTTATGCGATTCGAGGCCTCTGTTAATGTGATGCCATTGAGCGTCTGCAAGAGTCTCTCGGGCTGGACAAAAGGCTAAAGGCGTCCGTCTCCGCTTCGATTAGTGGACCGAACTAGCCGTTTAGCGGTGGTTGTGTTAACAACGTCCTTATCCATGTTAAACATCTAGTTTTCCAATCGGCCGGTCATCTTGGACTACCGGTCGACAAGGAGATGCCCACGATTACGGGCGACCTTTCTTAAACATACGCCTCCACCATTGACTTCCAAATGGCCAAATCACTCGAGGATAGAGGACACTTCACATTACTCTCGGCAAGGAAAAAGTTCTGCGGAAGCCCCAACCCAGGAGGTTTCATTCATTGAAGCAATCTATGGAGATGGACTGACCACGATGAAGAACTCACGGAGATAGAGCCTGGATGTTATAACTCAACAACTTGTGCACTGCCCGAGCCTAAGAGTGAGCGGAAAATGCAGGACATTCCAGGGATGAGCGGCGATGATTTGAAAGAGCTCAACCAAACCGGACTTTAACCTTGCGAGAAGAAGAAAGTTTTAATGGGTAGTTGGGACGAAATAGATTTACGGAGAGAAACTACTCATTGGGATTTGGATGATTGGGAGCGACTTGCGTAAGAGCTTGAAGAAGAAGAACTTAAGAAGATGGTTAAGCATAAGAAAGAGCAAACGGAAGCTGACAGGAAGATTCCTCTAGATGATGTCATTCAATACCTTTCTGGGGTTACACCTCAAGAAGATGAGGTGTTTTTCAGTCAACCGGTCCAAGCTCACAAGGAAACAGGTGGTCCCTTAAAATCTAGTATAGAGCAACCACCTGCTGACTTAGAGTTGAAACCACTTCCGCAGCACTTAAAATACATCTTCCTTAAAGACGGTGATAAGTTGCCCTTAATCATCTCATCTAAACTCGAGCCGGAGCAAGAAGCAGAATTAATTAAAGTGCTTGAGAAACATATCCTCGCGTTCGGATGGCAAGTGGGCGATATCAGAGGAATCAGCCCAGACGTGTGCATGCATAAGATTCGAACGGAGGAAGGAGCGAAAAAGGTCAGACAACCTCAAAGGAGGCTAAATCCGCACATGTAGGAGGTTGTCAAGAAAGAGATAATCAAGTGGCTCGATATGGGTATTATCTACGCCATCGCCGATAGTGAGTGGGTCAGTCCTACTCAAGTTGTGCCAAAGAAGGAGGCATTCTTGTGGAAAAGAGCGAAAAAGGGAAGAAGTTGCCTTACGCCTTGTGGATGGCTATAGAGTTTGCATTGATTATCGCCGGTTAAATGAAGTCACCGCTAAGGATCATTTCCCCACCTTCTTCATTGACCAAATTCTTGAAAGGCGAGTGGTCATAAGTATTATTGTTTCCTCGATGGATATTACGTTATTTCCGGATAGCCATCGACCCTAATGACCAAGAGAAGACAACTTTTACCTGTCCATCGGGCACTTTTGCTTTTCGCAGAATGCCCTTCGGCTTGTGTAATGCACCGGCTACGTTTCAACGGTGCATGTTAGCCATTTTTGATGTACTAGTGGAGAAATGTATGGAGGTCTTCATGGATGACTTCTCAGTCTATGGCGACAGCTTTGATGAAATTTTAAAGAATCTAGATATGGTACTCCAACGTTGTGTTGAGAAAAATCTGGTGCTTAACTGGGAGAAATGCCATTTTCTAGTCGAAGAAGGGATTGTTTTGGGACACAAGGTGTCCATTGATGGTAATCAGGTGGATAAGGCTAAAGTAGAAGCCATTGAGAAAATGTCGTACCCGAAGACAGTGAAGGAGGTATGAGGATTTCTGGGACATGTGGGCTTCTATCGGCGTTTCATTAAAGATTTTTCGACGATAGCAAAGCCGTTATCCAACCTGTTGAAAGAGGAAGTGGAGTTCTTGTTTGATGATGGGTGTAAGAAAGCTTTTAATAGCTTAAAGGATAAGCTAACCAGTGCCCCCATTTTAATCGCGCCCGACTGGACTAAACCTTTTGAATTAATGTGCGATGCCTCTAACTACGCAGTGGGCGCAGTTCTAGGGCAGAGAATTGACAAAAAGTTCAGGCCGATTTACTATGCGAGCCGCACTTTGAACCCAGCTCAATGCAATTACGCCACTACCGAGAAGGAATTCTTGGCAGTCGTTTTTGCTATTGACAAATTCAGAAGTTATCTTTTAGGGTCCAAAGTGGTAGTATGGACGGATCACGACCTTCTACGCTACCTTATGGGAAAAGCGGGCGCTAAACCAAGGTTACTCGGATGGATTACGATACTACGAAATTTGACCTTGAAATTAAGGACAAGAAGGGTAGTGATAATGTTGTAGTGACCACTTATCTCGCCTAGTGAACGAGGGTGGCGAAATTCCTAAGGAAATAGGCATTGACTTTCCGGTGAGCAATTAATGAAGTTAGAGAATGTGAGGCCGTGGTATGCTGATTACGTCAATTACTTAGCAAGTGGACACTTAGAAGAGATGACGTGTCGGGAAAAGAAGAAATTTTTCAATGACTTAAAGTATCTCGTATGGGAGGATCCACATCTGTTTAAAATGCAAGGCGGTTGCTTAGAAGGTGCGTTCGGAGCATGAACAATTGGATATTCTAGAGCAATGTCATAGTGGTCCCATTTGGTGGACACTACGGAGCACCTAAGACAGTCACAAAAATCCTTCAAGTTTGGTTTTCTTGGCCTACCTTGTTTAAAGATCTTTGAAGCCTTTTGCAAGAATTGTGATAGATGCCAAAGGGTAGGGAGACTCAGTAGTAGGATGGAGATGCCTTTGCGGCCTATCTTGGAATGTGAAGTTTTTGATGTCTGGGGCATTGATTTTATGGGACCATTCCCATCATCGTGCTCGAACAAATATATTCTGGTCTGTGTAGACTACGTTTCAAAGTGGGTAGAGGCCATAGCCACCCAAACCAATGATCACAAAGTTGTAAAGAAATTCTTGCAAAAGAATATCTTTACTAGATTTGGCTGTCCTAGAGCCCTTATCAGTGATGAAGGTTCGCATTTCTGTAATGCACCACTGGATAAAATTCTTGAGAAGTATGGTGTCAAACATAAAATCGGTACACCATACCACCCCCAAACCAGTGGCCAAGTCGAGGTAAGCAACCGAAGTCTAAAGCGGATTTTGGAGAAAAGCGTGAATTCAATAGATCCAAGCGAGTCTCGAAGTTGGATGGCGCTTTGGGCTTATCGCGCTGCGTTTAAGACCCCTATGGGTACGTCACCCTTCCAAATGGTTTATGGCAAGGCTTGCCATCTACCGGTCGGTGAGCCTGAGCTTCTTGGGCTATTAAATTCTTAAACTTCGATAGCCAACTCGTGGGGAGAAAAGATTACTGCAACTACATGAGCTCGATGAATTCGGACTCATGGCCTCACGAGAACGCCAAGGTGAGCAAGGAAAGAACGAAGGCGCTCCACGATGCTAAGATTAAAGATCGGGAATTCAAAGTGGGAGACATGGCTTTCTTTGTATAACACCGACTCCATCTTTTTCTTTGGTAAGCTTAAATCTAGGTGGTCCGGCCCTTTGAGATTCTTGATGTTCATCCTGGTGGAGCCATTACGTTGAAAGTGCAGCGATCAACCGTTTAAGGTCAATGGTCACAGACTCAAGAAGTATTTTGGGCGACCAAAAGAAAAGCTGAAATCTTCAGACTTTCAAAGAGAAATGAAACGGTTGAGTCGTTTATTTGTGAAGAGATTCCATCCTACTTCTTTGGAGTGGATGATGACATTATTACCCTAACCTTGCAGATATTTATCCGATGCTCCCGAGCCTCATTAGCATACCTCAGCCGCATCTGCGAAACAAGAACAAGAAGAAAAGAGTCAGTGTTGTCTGGAGAGAAAAATTTCATGATCTTATCGCGCACTTGACTTGTTGTTGTGGCGAAAACCATTTCCGTCCTAGTCATTCTGATTCTGACAGAGAAATGGTTAGCCTTAAACCCAAGTGGCCTGATCCAGGTTGACTTGGTTTACTCTGTCAAGCTAATGACATAAAAGAAGCGCTCCTAGGAGGCAGCCTAGTCTTTTAAGTATTTCTTTTTAGTTGAGTTTTTAGGTTATTAGGAATAAAACCTTGGTAAGTTGTGTGTTGGTTATCCTTGTCCTATTTGTGGTTGTTTTATGTGTATACATGTTTACTCATATACCCCGTATACCCCGAGATTATATGTTATGTCGAGTGTTGCGAGATATCGTTTGAAGCGAGTTTGCAAGTTATTACTTTCAATGTTGTATGTTCCTGATACGAGTGCAGCGGTTTATTCATGCTCCGGCCTGACCTCTGCCAACCTACAACCCGACAATCACTTTGAAAACCAGCTAAGTATTCTTTTTCTTTTATTTGCACATTCTGAGGACATAATGTGATTTAAGTGTGGGGGGGTGTCTAAATTGTTATCATGCTATATTTATGAGTAAATGTGATTTTCTCGAAATTTTAAATTTTTTCAAAGTACACTTGGATAATTGTAAATCTTGAGCTTGTAATTGAAACAAATGCTTGCTAGTTGTAGTTTCCTGAAAATGATTTTATGTAACTTGGTGAGATAATTATAGCATGTTTTACTGATTTGAGATAGTATTCATTTCATACGCACGAAGGACTTTGATGTTGAAGCAAAAATTTTGAACTTTATCCTTTCACTATTTTAGTGATTTATCTTAGAGAGATTTGTTCTTAATAGTAACAGTGAAGTACCACCGAAGTTTAGAACGTGCACTGTGAATATCTGAAGGTTTGAATGTGATAAGTAAAACGTAACTATTGTTCTATGAAAAGTAGAAGGAAAATTTCAAAAAAAAAATGTGAAGAGTTGATATTGGGTGTGTCGAAAGCTGGTTAATGATTTGGGTGAGGTAGGGCATTATCTCGAAATGTCCTATTCCACTATGATAACCAAAAGCTCACGACAGTTAGAAGAAGCTACCCTATGATTTGAGTAAGGTAGGGTGTTATCCCGAAACATCCTATTCTACTATGACGGGTAAGAGCTCATTCTGATGTGCGTCAAAAGAAAAAGAAAAAAAGAAAGTGAAAAAAAAAAGTTAAAGACTTTGTTATCGTTGAATTTATACCCAGTATAAACCGAATGATATGATGTAGGGATTATCCTACTGAGTGCGCGGGAAGACTTTGTGTGGAGCGATTACTGCCTATACCCCGGATAGTCATTAAAATTATTTGAGAGGATATTTGTTTGAGAGGATTGTGAAGATTGAAAAGGGCTTGTCACACACACAGAGAATCTATCTCTATGTTGGTATCACTTGCTATAGTTGTTGTATCTTTTGTTACGTGAGTCGAGGAATCTATGTGGATTACATGTACAAGTGAGCGGTTTGATTATTTTGTTCGGGACGAACAAAAAGCTAAGTGTGGGGAGTTGTTTAGGGTATATTTTATTATATTTTAGGGCTTAATCCCTAAACAATTTACCTTATTTTTAAGGGAAATAAATGAGAAAAGCGTGTTTTAACCGTTAAATTCCTATAATGGTTATTGAGGGTTATAATTTAATTATGAGGAAATATTGAGTTTAAATGTTATTTTTGTTACACATTATTATTATTATTATTATTCGATGACTTGGTGTAACAACAATCTTGCAGAAAATTAAAAGATATGCATGGGGATATCATTAATGGAGAAGATTTATCTCATTCAATCAAGTGATTTCAAAATAAAGAAGAAAATCGGAGCATTGAAGAGAGGATAAATCAGATCAGATCGAAAGAGTGAAGTGGGGAGCACGGCATACGAAGCAGCAGTGTGAAAACGCGTAATTAGGTAGGCTCGGCTTACCGAGCCATGCTATTCGGTCGACCGAGTGTCTTTATTCGGTCTACCGAGGCTAAAAATCGACGCGTTTTTCTAGATCCTTCCTTAAGTCGGTGAAACTCCTATATAAGCAGCACCACTCGAGCAGAAAAATACAGAGAATTTTACACACAGAAAAAAGCACCACATCACACAAAAAAAACATGAGTTTCTTTCTTTCAATCTTGCTTGGGAGTTCGAAGATGATTGCTGGCTAAGCAATCCGCGGTGGGACAACGGAGGAAACCAATCAACAACCACACCAACTAGAGGGTTTTTAGCTACATCTTTAGTGAGTTAAATTTATGATTTTTCATCAATTGGATATTGTTATGTTGTTTATGTTTTATTTGAATCGAGAGATCGATGAAAATATCTTTTATGCTTTGAATTTATATGAAAATATTGTTCAAAGTTGTGATCTTTTCAATTGATGCACTTAATTATAATTCGAGAGATCGTTTATAGTTAATTGAGTAAGAGTATTAGAAATAGTCTCGTGATCTTGTTTTACATGTCGTTTAGTTTTACTTGAAAAAGAAAACGAAACCCTAGAATTCGTTTAAAGAAATTTAATCGAACTCGTGATAGATCATTACTAAAAATCGTATCTTTAGCTCACCATCCAGTTGGAGTTGGTTAGTTGATTGGTGGATTCCCGTTGCCTTGCCGTTGTTTTAATTACTTGATAAATCGAATCATTAGTATAAATCGTTGATTGCTAAGTTAGTTGTTTTAAATTCTAGTTGTTAATTGTTAATTTTCTGCAAATTTACTGTTCATCGTTACTGTTCATTGCCTTTTAGATCATAATTAGTATAAAATTTAATTTTAGTTAATAAGTTGTGACATTATTTATAACAGCTATATTTTAATCCGATAATTGTACGATTCCCTTAGGACGACTCGGTAACACCCTATACTACGATCCTTATACTTGGGGTGTTCCGGTAAAATAAATATAAAACAAGTTTTATCGAACAACCTGCTGAGAGAAGCTTTTGGATTTGGACCATGGATGATGCCCCTACAAATCCAGAATTGATGGAGCTACCAAGATTGGATTTTTCTAAATCGATAAATACAAACAAATCTGCTACTACAGGCTTAAATATCAATGTAAAAAATATTGCCTTGGAATATAACCTACTGAGCAAACTTATTGCCAATAATATTCTAGGATTTATTGGAAGTCTTGGTACTCTTTTTGGATCAAAGATAGACCTGTTGATAATCATTTCAAGGAGCAAGAAATTTGATTGGGCTGGCTTCTATGTGCAATACATGAATAAAGTTATGTTAGATGAAAGAGATGTTATAAGGAAATCATAGACAAAACCTTTGGGTTTAATGGTTCAGGTCCTGCTGAATCATTTCGAGATTCCTGATGTTGCACCTTCAAAAATCAACAAATCAAGATACAAGCCAGGAATCAACTATGACATCCCAGGCTTAGATGACGATGGTGATGATGATGATGGTGATAATGATGATGCTGATGATGGTGAGCAGGAACAGAGGACTAAAGCTAAAAATGATGTGTAACCTGCTGCACCCAAGAAAACTGTGGAGAAAAGAAAGGCTTGTGACACAAGGAAGATAACTGAGATGTTAAGGCCTAAGAGGACTAGGCAATCAATAGACATTGCTGAGTCTACTGAGGTTCAAATTGATCTTGAACTCTCTTTGTGGAACCTCCACCTGCACTGCTTCATCTGCTTTGAACTTTGTCAAAGAAAAAAGACTCATGTAGATATTTTGAAGGAACAAATCAAGAAGATTCAAGAAAGAGAAAAGCTTCTAGTAAAGAGCAGTTAGAAGAAGAGTCTCACCCTAAGTCCCCTGAAAGACCTGCAAAAAAAAGAAAGCAGATTGCAAGGAAGAAGGGACATGGAAAAGGTAAAGAGTTGAGAGTTCTGGAAGAGCAAATGGAAGAGGAAGAAGTTGAAGAAGATGTTGGAGATACAACAGTGGTTGTTGAGCCTACTGTACAACCTGCTGAAGTAATAGTTGTAGAACCACAACAAATTGTTGTACCTAAACCTGGTGTTGAGATTATTGAACCTGTGCAAGACCCTGTTGTGAATGCTACAACTTAGAGGGAAAGACAGACTGTTGACGACCCTACTGAGGAGCATGTAAGTCAGGGGGAAGCAAGTATTGAACAGATACAGATAGTAGGTACAAACTGACAAACTGAAAAGACTGCTGACTTGTTTGTATCTGCTGAAGATACCTTAAGTCATCTTGTTGAGACTTTTGGAATTCAACAAGTTGACAAACCTGCTCCTAGGAAACCTATAATGCCCTATGAAATGAGGGAGAAGAAGTCAAAGAAATAAAAAGTAGATCCTAACTTCAAGAAGATTCAAAACTATTTTGCTTGGAAGTTTGGAATCTACAAAAGACAGAAACCAGCAGCAGAACCTATGACAGGATATAAAGAATGGGTTTTTGACAATTTGGGAATAGAAAATCTATTGGGATTGATTGATACATCTGAGTTGGAAATGAGGCTGCTGGAATTAATAAAAGATGGGGAAAAGAAAGGAAACATCATTTTCAGAGATCCCAAGTATACACCTGATAGTGATGACTCGTCATCTTCATCTGATTCAGATGATGATCATCATATTCATCTAGGAGAGTCTAGTGGAACTGCAAAGGAAAGATCTACTAAAAAGGCTGGACAGGGGTATACTGAGAAGACAGCAGATCATTCTGCTGATTGTGGCAAGTCTACTGAGGGTCAACTTACTGATAATTTTGATCAAGAACTGTTTGCTGCATTTACAGAGGATTTGGAAGAACAAATGACAGCAGCAACACTTCTTGAAGATGCTATTCTGATGGCCACTAATGAAGCAATGATAGGTGAATTGAATGAAGTTATATCTGAAGATTCAATTCAATATCAAGAAAGTGTGGACATTGATGAAACCTTGGCATAAGATGTTGAAATTCTTAGAGAGATTGCGAGGTTGAAGGTGTTCTTGAAGAAAATCTGAGTGTTTTTGTTGACACTGTTGTAGAGATGGTGGTTCAGCATGCTGAGGTACAGAGAGCAACTGAACACAGGTCGGAACATGAGGTCCTAATCACTGAGGATCAAACAGTGTTGGGACAAAGGTTGGACTTGTTATTGGGATTGGAAGTATCCCATGTGTCTTGGGTGGAGGCTATTGAAGCAAAAGCTGCTGATGGCAAAAATAGACAGCAAGCTGCTGAAGAACAATTTGAAGAACAGCTTGTTGACTATGATTTTAGTGATGAAGAGTTTCAAATTCTAGAAGAAGAATGAGAAGCAGAGCCCCAACAAGCACATGTACCTATTTTTTATGAGGTACTAGTTGAAAATGTGGTTGAAGAAGGTCATGAACCTGCTGAATGGGATAGGACAAGAGCTATTGTTGTAAGACAGCCTAGAGCAGATGATGATACTAAAGAAACTACTAGAGATTTTGCTAGACAAATGGCTGGTGCAGTACCAGCATACATTTTGGATGAGTTAATGGCTGTAAGAAATGACATTACACAGCTAAAAACTCAGTTGACAAAGAGTGAACAGAGATTCGAGGGCTTAGCCAACTTAGTGGAAAATAGAGGAAGAACAACAGAGACAGTAGCATCAAATGTTACCCATTTACAATTTTCCACTAATGATCTACTCAGACAAGTTGCATATGTTAAGCAAGATGCTGGAAAGAGAGATAAGAAGATGGTTGAGAAGATTGCATCTTTGCATAAGAAGGTTGATAAATTGGCTGAGAAATCTAAGTCTGTTGAGGCACCACACCATGCTGTACTTGATCCTAAACTTACTGAGAGGATCAACCTGCTAGAATAGACAATAGAAGGCCGGATTACTGCAGTTGACACAAGAACTGAAATCATGGAGGGACAACTGAGTAATTTGGTAAACACACAAGAGAGTGTACTTGGCCTACTAAACCGTTTTATTGATGATGTCAATAAGAGAAAGAATGTCAGACAGCAGAAGCAAAAGAGGCTGCAAGAATCTATAATAAGAAGAGATATGAGGCTGATATCAATGAATTTAGGAATTTAAGGCTGCTCATGGTGCAAGAAGAACACCCTACCAGGATATGTCTTTTCAGGAAGGTCTAAATTCCTTTCTTGGACATAAATTATAGGAATCAAGGATCAAATCCTTGAAATTGACTAGAAGAGGTCAAACTAGTATAGGTGGTCATGCTGGAATATCTGGAGGTAGACTTGAAACATCTGCTGAACCAAAAGCCAAAGATTATGTATAAGAATTCAAGACATGCTACATGGGAGGAGGATTTAACTGGCATGGTGTTCAGTTAACTCTACCTGAAGCCTGGAAATGGTGGAAGACGGTACACACTTGGATTGACTTCTCAAGAATTGAAAATCAGTGGATGGTGGACATGCAAAGAGAGATCAGAGAATACCTTCAGAGGAGAGAACAAGAAAGACAAGAAAGAGAAAGAAACTAGATCAGCACATTTACTTATGTCTTTATCTTTATGCTAATCCTAGTTTGTAATAACATTGAACAAACCTGATTTTAATGAGATATGGATGAAGTTTGTTTTGTTTTTGTTTTTATCTTTTTTCTTTGCTGTAAGGAGGGTATTGGCATCATCAATAAAAAGGGGGAAATTGTTGGACATATTCCAGTTTTAATGATGAGTGGCAGACTAGCTGTTATAGAGCAAAGGCAAAAAGATGTCTAGATTAAATGTAAAGGTTTACTAGAGTTTGATTTTTGTATAAGTTTAATCAAACAAGCACTGTAAAGAGGTCAGCTGACTTTATCAGCAGACCTGTCTAGGTCAGTAGAATGTCTAAGTCAGTAGAGTGTCTAGGAACCTGCTGATGGTTAAAGGCTGAGGGCTCAAACTCAGTTATTGAAGGCAAAGGGATCAAACTTAGTATTTAAAGTCAAGGATATGAAATCAGAAATTAAGGAAGTCTGTGATGACCTAAACTGGTTGCATGTACCTTGTGTACAGGGTCTAAGTTCAATATAGGTTAAGTGGTGATTGGAACTTGGTTATGGTCAAAATGGTCTAACTTCACAATAAAAAGTTAGATGAGAAGCAGTCAGCTGAAGTGTTTTTATAAAACACAGCAGACTAAATCAGCTGACAAATATGGACATCAGCAGACTGCTATACTCCAGGTGTCTGCTGAATGGAAAATTCAATTTAATCAAAGCTTGCATTGGAAAATAAAATGGATAATGATGGATTAAAGCCTTGATTTAAATAAATCAATGGTCAAGATAAAAGGAACGTTGGAAAGGTTCAGAGTATTATCCAATTGAAATAAGTCAAATGGTTGACAGCCTGCACTGTCAAAAAGTAAGACTGATAGTGTCAGTACTATGTGGCAGAGGTAAAAGCAAGTCAAGATGGAGACAAATCTGAAATGGCTACTTTTGAAATTCAAACACAAGTCACGGGATTCATACCTATAAATAGGGTACTCCTGATTCAGATTGATGATGATGAATTACAAGTGAAAAGTTAAGAATATTAAGGCAGAAAGTCACAAATCGCAATCTTACCATGTTGATAGTCATTGAGCTTAAATTTGCTGATCAAGAATTCTCTTCAAGTGTAACCTGCTATCAAGTTACATCAAGTATACACACTTGAAGACCTCAAGCTGCTGATCATATCATCCTGATCAAGCTGCTGAAAGCTGAATCACTTAATTGATTGAACTCTTCATTTTCAAGAAGTTTGCTGAAGACAAAGAAGCACTTTTGAAGTGTCAAGAACTGTTGTTTGTGGTGGAGCTGGTGAAGAGGCAATCATACCCTTCAAGGACTAGTGGAATACTTTGGAGCAGCAATCCTACCTGTTTCAAGTGTTCAGTTTGTAACGCTATAGTCATTGATGAAGGACAAACAGTTTGGGGATTTTTGTAACAGCAACCTCAATAATCTCTTGTGAATTTCCTCCAACATCACAGGAGAAGAGTGGACTGACAGGATTACACCACCTGGAACCACTATAAATCTTGCCTACTTTACTTTACTGCACTTACATTCTGTAATTTATTTTATCAGCATACTAATCACTTCAACCTACTGAAACTAGCAATTGAATCACACCACTTGCACTACTGAGTATCATATACTTAGCATCATCTTTGAAACAAGAAGTAACAAGGCTCTTAAAATATATTCCGCTATAACAAATTCAGTAACCTTAATAGTCAGCAGACTACTTAGTGGTCAGCAGACTATTGACCCTGCTGAGTTTGTAAAACTCCAAAACGTTTTTAAGTGTTAAGTTTATTCACCCCACCCCACCCCCCACCCCCTATAAACTTAACCAAAGCTTTATCAAGGGACCAACAATAACCATAATAATAATTTAAAATTTGTAAATTATAGTTTGTGATGACTGAACCCTACGTGATAATGTATTGTGGACTAAACAGATGATCTGCCGGAAACGAACTGGATTCTGAGGTGCTCGCAATTGCGGGGGCGCCGATTCCCATTCTTTTCCGGCCGACCGATTTACTTTTCCCAGTAAAGTAATTACTCGAAATTCGTGCGATAATTAATTAATTACAACAACTAAATACGAATTAATTCAATTAACAATCATAGCTTTAGCCTAACATATCCATTATATAATCCTTACCTCGAACGGATGTCAACTGCGAAGCGAATCATATCTGAAAATGCACAAACGATAGATCTTCTAGAAAACGGCAAATAACGTGGTTGATCTCCTCGTGATTTGTTCTTCATTTGGATCAAGAACGATCTATCAACCAATGACCGGGCCACACTATTTTTTACCTCCCTCTTTTCCCTCACTCTCGGCCGCAGCTTTTCCTCTTCTTTTCTTTTTGTAATTTACGTGTGTACCATGCAGTACACAAGGGTACTATACACTACATTCGTTCCAAAATATAAATCATTATACACTTTTAGATTTATTTCACAATATAAATCATTCTACATTACCAATACAACATTTACTACTATTTTCTCTATCGTACCCCTGATTTATTATCAATCCAACCATTTTTTATTACTTAACAACTACTGCATTAATGATAGTCAACAGATATTTTAGACATTAATCTTCAAACTTATGACATTCAACACTTTCTTAATCTATAGGAAAACACCTAGGATGACTTATATTTTGGAACGGAAGTAGTATAATATTGGTTACTTGGACTTTGGGTAATATCATTTTTCTTGGGTTTTGGGAAAAGTGTTGATTATCATTTTTTAGAAACTAAGATTAAATCTCTAGGGTTTACTAAAATGAATCAGGAATGACTTAAATACCCTTAATGATAAAAACGGGGTTTTACAGGGCATTTGGCTACGACTTTATTGATAATACAATGTTTTCTAGTACTACTTTTTTATGTGTTTCGTGCCTTTGGTTCTTCATTTTTGCCACTCCTTGTTGGAAAATCATTATCATTCTGGTCATTTTGTTTTTTCCTTTACAATTATACATTCTGGTGATTATAAATCACAAACATTTGATTCATCAGGAAATCTTTGTTTCACTTCGAATATTGACATCTTCTTGATTGTCAAATACTGGGTAAGAGCATAAGTTTAATATTTTCCTTGCTTTGGTTATGATTTAGAATTGAATTTTGGTTTTTATTGTTTCTATTTACAGCTTTGATGTTGGGATTTTGTGAAATTGTTTAGCCTTTTTACTGCATTTAATTTATGTATTCATCAGTGTTGGTTTGTAGAACTTTATCATTTGTCTTGATGTTGCTGGATTATCCTTTTATATACTAATTTTAAATAAAATTAATATTGTGATTTGTGTCGCACATTCTTCGTAGTAGTAACCAAGTTAGGTGGAAAAAAAATTTATTTTTACATTAATCTTTCACTCTTCGAGTTACATTTCATTTTTTTAATCATTTCAATTTACGACTCGTCTTTCTATATTCTTATCTCCGTCCCAAAATATAAATTCGTTTGGGGTTTTACATGATTAATAAAGTTGGTTAAAATTAGTTATTTATCATTAATTTTGATGGAAATATCTAAAATGACATTTACTAATATTAATACAGTGTAGTGAAAAGTGTGTGGGTAGATAATAAATGAGAGGTAAAGGAGAAAAATATAATAAATGTTTTCTTGGTTATTTAAATGGACTTATATTATAGGACAAAATAAAAAAGCGAAACGGACTTATATTTTGGGATGTAGGTATTACATGAAATTGTGATACGCAGTTGTGAATGAATAAGATATTCATAGATATCCACGGACACATGAATATTCTCATGTGGAGGGTATAGTTTAAAATTGTTTACCAGCATGGGTCTTGGGTACGGGGTACAAATTTCTTGTGACGGGGGAATTGATATATCAAAATCCATACTCACTCGTACTCATTCTCGTCCTTAATAACAAGTGGTGGGTGAGATGTGTTTTTACACACCCTCTCACTTTGTGATGGGGGAATGAACACATCTCATCTATCCACGTAGTATCATTCATCAATACCTTATGTATATAATAACCATTTTCTGCTGGTCTTGCATATAAGAAAAGTTATGATGCAACGAGTATTTTCACGTTATATCAAGTGGGGAACCATAATTAATTCAACACACTCCTAATATGTATGTGAGAGAAAATAAAAATAAAAAATAAGAATGGCATTCCACCTGATATAACTCAAAAATACGCGTCAAACCATAACATTTCTCCTCGCATATTGGGTCATTTGGGTGTGTGTGGGGAGAGGGGGGGGGTGTTGGTGGTGGGAAATTGTCTTGCCAACACAGCTATATCCTACAGTTCCCTGATTTAATAAAGTTATCCTTAGTACTTGCCATTTTGGCAGTATCCCTCCCTTTACCTAAAACACACAATATTAATCTAGTATATTGATATATATTTCGGTTGAACACTGACATTTATCTCCCTCCCTATTCCCTATCATATATATATATATATATATGTTAACTAATTGGTTTTAGCACAACCAGTTGGCCAAAAAGCATGAAAAAGATTGCAGTTTTTGCCGTCATTTTCCTAGCCACCTCCGGTTTCTCCCGTGCGAAGAAAGAAGCTGCAGAACCCATCAAATTGTTGAATATGACTCCTCCTCCTCCTCCTCTAATTGAATGGAGAACTGACAACTTGGAATTGCAATTGACGACGACGGCGACTCGAATGATAGTAGCAGGTTTCCTAAGTATGGCAGCAGCGTCTATATCAAGTGCTGGAGGGATCGGAGGAGGTGGGCTTTTCATTCCGATTCTGACAATAGTTGCTGGATTAGACCTGAAAGCAGCCTCAAGCTTTTCAGCATTCATGGTCACAGGAGGTTCCATTGCCAATGTTGTCAGCAACGTTTTAGCCACCAAGAAGAAGAAGAAGAACACGTCGTTGATTGATTATGATGTAGCACTTTTATCCGAGCCATGTATGTTGCTAGGAGCAAGTATTGGAGTTTTCTGCAACATTATTTTCCCTGAATGGCTCATCACAATGATTTTCACTATATTTCTGGTCTGGTCTACTTTCAAGACGTTCAAATTCGGGATCACACATTGGAATCTGGAATCACAAGGAATTAATATTCCCTGCCACCACCACAAGTACTTGCAACAACAACAAGAAGAAGAAGATGGAAGATTGGGGATTACGAATGATATTATTATAATTAATCCTATTATTAATACGGTCGAAAGTGAAGGGAACCTTTCGAGCAGAGATCAGCCTCTGCTTTTGCAGGAACAGGAAGAATTATTAGAATACAAAGTAGTGCAGGTGGTTCCATGGGGAAAACTGGGAATGCTAGCTATTATATGGTTATCCTTCTTTCTTCTCTTTCTTCTTCGTGGAGGTCGCTATGGACAAGTATGGCTTCTTTCTTTATCTTTGTCTAATCCCTAATTTCAAATATTAAAACTTGTAATATCTTGCAACACTAAATTAATGTTAATTGGTTCCTTTTGGTTAGTAGCTTAATTTGATAATAAGCTCTGTACAAATCATGAGGCATTTCCCCTGATCATGAACTTTTGAGGTTAAATGTGACTTATTTATACATGTTTCTTAATAAGGATGTCTAATAACCATAGCGGTGTGTGTTCTCTCTTTTTCAAGCATTTATGGTTGAAGAGCTAGCATGAATGTTGCAACTGTGTTTGTAGGGTATTATTCCTATTCAATCTTGTGGAGTGGGATACTGGATCATCTCTGCAGCACAAATCCCTCTTGCCATAATTTCAACTTCATGGATATTATTTAAAAGAGAAAGCATCTGCAATCAGCATCAGGTCTACAATGTTTAGTCGATCACGTACTCTTGTGATACACATTCTTCCATTGTCTGGTAAATATAACTTTTTGCTTAAAGCCCCCGGTATCCGGAACCCACTGGTCCGCGGCCCGAGTCGTTGCTGCAGAGTCTGACTCTTAATTAGGGGTAAGGCCTGCCCGATCTGCAAATCCAACGACTTTGATGACTTACACAATGTTTTTCTTCTCAGGAGGTAGTCGGTGACACCAAGAAGCAAGGACCGGACAAGCTCATATTCCCTGTAATGGCATTCTTAGCGGGGGTTTTGGGTGGTGTCTTCGGCATTGGTGGGGGAATGCTCATAAGTCCCTTCCTCTTGCAACTTGGCATAGCACCTGAAGTAATAATGCTACACTATCTGATCCTTTTTTATTTTAACATACGTCTCGAACTGTTTTTCATGATTCTTATGGGAAATGCTTGAAACAATTGATACACACACAGGTAACAGCAGCAACCTGTTCGTTCATGGTCTTGTTCTCATCAACGATGTCAGCGTTTCAGTACATACTGCTAGGGATGGACCACATTGAAGCAGCCATCGTATTTGCAGTAGCTTGTTTTGCTGGCTCGGTTATTGGTCTAGTAATAGTACGAAGAGCTATTGAAAAGTATGGCAGAGCCTCCCTCATCGTGTTCTCTGTTGGTTTGGTTTTGGCGTTGAGCACTGTTCTTATGACTACCTTTGGAGCTGTTGATGTATGGAAGGATTTCAGAAGTGGAACATATATGGGATTCAAGCGACCCTGTTGATCAGCATAGTTGATGTAATTAAGCTGTCAAGGAATGAACCCGTAGGCTTTTTTTTCGCATGATCTTGAAGGAGACGAGTAAACTCAGGAAACACAAGGGGTAGCAGAGGTACATTTCGTTTTAGACGAGGAAAAAAAACTGTGAGGGAGATGTTTTGGCAAAATAGCTCGGACAATATATCTATATATATATATATATATATATATATATATATATATATATACATATGCAAAGAGGGAGCACATTTTCTGTAAAATTCAAACCATATACATATTACGCATGATGTGGCTTGAAGCACATATGCTTATCAAAGTCCAAAGATAATATGTTTTGCAGAAAATAACGATTTCTATGTAGCGCTTCTTTTGCGCATCAGAATGTAGTTCATTTAAGGTATCTCATTGATCATAGAGGCATACAGAAATGTATATATTTTACAAAAGATGACAAATTTGGGAAAACTGTTTCCTTGTTTTTCCATTGATAATTCATTCGGTATATATATATATATTCAATGTATGCTGAAAGAATCAGGACATTGATTGAGGCCTAAGATCAAGCTAATCGCACTCTATGATCCCTAATTACATGTGTAACATCCCGAATTTCCAGAAAAGGGTAAAATAGTAATTGGATGTATTTACTGCGACCTAATTATTATTCAGCCTATTTTATTCAGGACATTTATTTAGTTATTTAAATTTTTATTTTTTGAGGGAAAAAATTGATTTAATTAAAGGATTTAATTGATGGCTATTTAAGGAAAATGATCCTAATAATTTACTGATAATTCTTCACGCCTTTTTCTGGAAAAAAAAAATGCAGAAGAACGACGACGGGAAGAAACAGACGTAGAAAGTTGTCTGGAAAGGGAGAACGTAAACTCCAATCGCAGGGCCAATCCATTCAACGTTTCAAGATACCGCAGTAGAAGAAATTGATCACCGGATGAAGACGGTCGTTTCCATACTCTTCGTTTTCTAAACAGTAAGTTTTCAGTTTAGCCTAGTTCCGAGTTCAATTCTTCAATAATTCATATCTTATAATTCGTAGCTCAGTTTTGCAGCCAGGAGTAGTCAAAACGATCATCTTGGAGCACAGATTATTCTAAAAATAGTTTTACAGCAAATAACCCAGGTAATCTTCTGTTTCACACACTTTTGTATTTTCGGGTTTTGCACGGAAATAGGATTTTAGGGTTTCTTGTTGATCAAATAGGTTTTGGGGTTGAGGATCAACACTTGTTGCGGTTGCTTGGCGTTTTGCTTTCGGTTTTGCTGGCAATTAAGGTAAGAGGCTCTTCCTAATGCGTAATTAGGTTTTATGATGTTAAGGTTGAGCGTTTGTGTAGAGCTCAATAGTTAGAAACCAGGTAATTCATTGTAGTTAAAGTATGGGAGGTTATGGTTTGTAGAAGTTATGTTTTTCTGATTACAATCATGTAGAGCATGTTGGAATCGAGTAGAGATCGCAAAGTGTAGAAAATCATGTTTTAGGGCTTTACTGCGTTGAATGCGTACGCATTGGCTAGCAATGCACATGCATTCCGGTTACATGATTCTCTAGTTTAGTTGCAGCAGGTAGAATGCGCACGCATTGCTGGTTCAGAATGTAAAAGGTTGCTCCCAGCATGTGAAATGTGTACGCATTGGCTGGACAGTAACTTCCAGCATGTTTTCTGGTCAGGGAATGCACACGCATTCCAAGGAATGAACACGCATTGACCCCTAGTTTTAATAAAACGTTGTTTAAGCTATGTAATGAGATGTTAAATGTTGTTTCATGATCTAATAACATTAATTAAACATTAACAAGCCTCGATTGAGCTTCTGATGCGTTTAGTTCCGGCACCGGATGTACTCTTCCAAAGAGTTGAAGTTTGGGACCGTCAAAAGAGCATGAAAGGCTTGTGCTTTGATGAATTAGTATTCATCAATGTCTGTGTATTTGCTAGGCCTTGTCTAGGGGTCTAGGAGAGAGAGTAGTAAGTTGTTAGGGAGCTTACTTGAAAACACTCAGGTGGCTAGTTAACAACTAATAAAATACATACTTGACTAGTAAAAGACTAAACATCATGCCACTCTTAGATAGGCACCAGTCCATATCGCATGTGTGGGCGTTCAGATAAAGCGAACATCGCTGCTGGCCTATAAACGGCTAAATGGCAGTGGAGGAACTTCGCCGAACGTGTGCACCAGCGGGTTTTCCCCCGTGGCTATTGGTGTGATCCACCAATGGGTTGCAATCAATATCTCCTAGTGGATTTTCATCAGGCGTAGTGCCCTTGAGTGCGGTTGTAACAGAGATAAGCTAAGCTAGAAACTAATAGTCACAACATGTTGATGAGCATGAAGTGAACCCTAGAGTCGTGTCGGTCACATAAAGACAATTCAATTAATAACATGAACCTTTTCGTTGTAAAGCTTAATTATTCGTTAGCTTCTCACTCTTGCTAAATACCTATGTACTTGCCTCATTTGCATGTTTATTTTGTGGGTATTGTGGGGTGAGAAGATGAACATGTTGTCCATGAGTTCGATGACGAGGAAATGTGATGAAGATAATGCTTGAGGATGCATCCAGTTTCCTTTATTTCATGTTGTACTTTTGTTTTCAAGTTGTAAGACAAGTTTGTAAGTTCTTTCCGAGACACCGTATGTTGTAAGTTTCTTTTCGTTGTTGTAAGGATAACATCCTATCTTTAGTCGGTTTGTATCCTTTTCATAGTAGCATTTATGGTTTTGTCCGAGTATTTTTAGCATCCGTTTGATTTATTTTGATACGACGACGTAGAGGCTGCGTATAATATTAGATTTATTTAATACTATACGCGCCAAACGTTCTCATCCGGATAAGGGCTCTGTATCCAGGAGCGGGGCGTTATAGTTGGTATCAGAACGAAGCGTCCTTTCTATCCTAGGCTTCTTTCTCTCTAAGATTTGATTCATTTTGATTAGAACCTTCTTGACCTCTCTTGATATTGGTGGTAAATCCTCGTAAGACTAAGAATCCTTAAACCGTGGTTAAGTTGCATTAAGACCAAGTGAAGAGTCTTCTTAGACGTAGGCTAAGTCGAGTTCTCAGCTCACATCTTGTGTGTGATTCCCTTAGGTTTTGTTCCTCCTAGGACCCGTAGTAGAAGCCCTCTCTTCTTTTGAAGTTTCCAAACCATAACTTGTCACATTGGATTAAGTGAAACCCCTTTAATTAAAGCTTTGGGATCGGAGTCTTATGCCGACACCTTAAAGTCGAGGTTCTCTTGGTTGATTTCCTTTTTCCTTACTTTCCCTATTGAAATCTCTTCACGTCCTTTCACACCTTGAAAATATAATCTTACTTTTGGCTTGGCCTAACTTTGTACAGAATTATATTTGACTCAACTCTACAAACCCTACACGTCCTCTTTTCACTATTGCTTGATTTGTGTTTACCAAAATTCTTTGACATTGCTTTGCTCGAGATAGGTTCTGCACGAACTCCATATACAATTCTATTCTTTCCAAGTACCTCTCACTCGTTTCACTAATTTAGTGCTAAAGGTCTCCTACTTTGACACATAGGTTTAATCATCCTCGTGTTTGGCTTTATCCAACTTGAGTGAATGCTTTTGTTTCCGTGTTTTCCTTTCATTTAAAATCCATTTCCCCTGCTCCAAAAATTCTAGAAATTTTCATAAAGATATACCACTGTCTTCTCTACAATTTCTCTTTTTACATCAGCTCGATAATGTTAGGAAATCATTAGTTTAACGCAGCGGAATTTAAAATTTGATTTCCTTTTACTAGATTGTTCTTCGTTTAATGCAATAAACACGTTAAGTAGTTTGACGGTTATACCTTAGATGATCTATAAGATCGTCGCTTTGACCGTCAACGGAGAGTAGTTCAGTGCGCAAGCCGTCCACGCGTCCGGCCTCTATCGCTAATCCACACGAACCCCTTGCCGGAATCCTCCTTGGATTGCTATCGGAAAAACTCCGGTTGCTAGACCGGCCCTTTTCTTCCCTCACAAACTCACTATGGATTGCTCTCTATTTTACACAAGAACTATGAGTTCTTGCAATTGTGATGTACAAAAGAGCTTGACACCCACCTCTTATTTATAGCTAGATGTGGCGCCCCATATGTGTGTAGGAGAAGAAAACCTTTTTCCAATAAAATAAGAAAAATCTTCTAGATTGATTTATCTCTTTAATCATAATTAATTTTGCCATATCTTATATTGAATATAATTATCTTATTACCATAAATCTATTTTTTCCAAAATCAATTAATATCTTATATTAATATTATGGTAATCTTATTAATTAAAGTGCGCAATCCAAGTGTATCTTATACACTTAAAGATGGCGCCCCATTAGTCAATTAATTGACTTCCGGAATATTCTTTAATTAATATAATTCATATATAATTAATATCTTGTATTTTATTTATTCATAATAAATAAATACCACCATATTAATTTACCACTATAACCTTTATAGTCTAGAGATAAACTTTCCTTATTTGATTATCAACTATAACCGCATTTTAATCCGACTCGATGTTCATATGTGTGTGACCCGATAGGCTTCCGAATATGTTGGCCGTAGACACAAAGTGCAATTTACTAAAATGCCCTTCATGCCTAACGATCACGGGATAGCGTCCTAGCACCACACGTGACCCCGATCATCGGAAGAGTCGGCCAGAATGACTACTACCTTTCATGTGAAGCAGTTACCGTGTAACTTACAATCCTATCGCTATAATAATATCCATACGATCGTATCTCGAGTGTCAATACATTAAAGATCGTATCTTATAATCTGGATATCATGCTCTCTCGGGATAACAAATTTACTCCCATTTGCAAAGATTCTCGAGAGCTAGACATTCCTTATAAGAAGGCCATTTCGGATATTCGATCCCAATCATAGGATACGCGATTCCCGGACGACCAATCATGTATACTCCGCATGCTTCAATATCATACCCAATCACTACCGCATGATCGCTCCGTGGTTAGGAGAAATCTCAATTGTGTCAAAGCATGACAATCCACACCGTGATGCCATGAAGACTCCGGTCAAAAGGATAATTACACAACCGCCACATAGTGTGACACTTAATGTAAGTGGGTCAGTCTACCGTACGCATTCTCTAATACACGTCCACATACAGTCCAAGTGTCCCTACACTTCGATAGACGAGATCTATCTCTATCTTCTAAAAGATAGAAGATATTTAATACGTGCTAGTCTGATTATACTATCAATGTCCCATTTGATAATATGTAAGACTAGAGACATTTAAGTACCAATCTTGTTATAGTGATTAGAGATCTCATCAACCATAATCACTATCATGGTTTCTCTATCATGATTGACACTAGGGACGTTACTATATATATATATATATATATATATATATATATATATATATATATATATATATATATATAACAACAAATAACATGAAGATAAACAGTATATAATAACATAAGTGCTTTTATTAATCATAATAAAGATATTACATGAACTAAATAGACTGTAAATGACCCGACCCGGTCGGATCCGGCCCAACCCGATTGGGTTTAGGACACCTTTCCAACAATCTCCCACTTGGCCTAAAGCCAATCACCCATATGCCTAAGCCCGTGCAAGTGAACATGTTTATCATGCTTTGCTTGAGACAATGCCTTGGTTAACGGATCAGCTATGTTATCATCCGTGTGGACTTTCTCTATCTTTACATCTCATCTATCTACTATCTCTCTAATCAAGTGATAGCGCCGTAGCACATGTTTGGACTTCTGATGAGACCTTGGTTCCTTTGACTGAGATATCGCTCAATTATTATCACAGTACAGAGGCACTGGACCTTCAATGGAGGGAACCACACCAAGTTCAGTAATGAACTTCCTCATCCAAACTGCTTCATTTGCCGCCTCCGAGGCTGCTATGTATTCGGCTTCCGTTGTAGAGTCTGCAGTAGTCTCCTGGCTTGGAACTCTTCCACTCACTGCGCTCCGCCGTTAAGCGTGAAAACAAATCCAGATTGTGACTTAAAATCATCCTTGTCAGTTTGGAAACTGGCATCTGTGTAACCTCGTAATACTAAATCATCATTCCCGAAAACCAGGAATATATCCCTAGTACGTCTCATGTACTTGAGGATATTCTTGACAGCAATCCAGTGACCGTCACCTGGATAGGATTGGTACCTACTAGTCATACTAAGAGGGTACGAGACGTCCGGTCTTGTGCATAACATGGCATACATGATAGACCCGATTGCCGAAGCATAAGGGATCTTACTCATTTTTGCCCTCTCCTCCTCTGTCTTAGGACTCATTCCCTTTGACAGATAGACCCCATGCTACATGGGCAGCAATCCTCTCTTGGACTGCTCCATGCTGAATCTCTTCAGCATCTTTTCTATGTAGGTAGATTGCGACAGACCAAGCAACCTTTTAGATCTATCTCTATAGATCTTTATTCCTAGAATATAGGCTGCATCACCCAAATCCTTCATTGAGAAGATCTTGGATAACCAAGCTTTGACCGATTGTAACATAGGCACATCATTCCCTATGAGCAATACGTCATCTACATAAAGCACTAAGAACACAATGGCACTCCCACTAACCTTCTTGTAAACACAGGGCTCATCTTCGTTTTTGATGAAATCAAACTGTTTGATTATCTCATCAAAGCGAAGATTCCAACTCCGAGAAGCTTACTTTAATCCATAAATGGACCTTTGCAGTTTACACAGCATCCTGGCGTCATTGGTTGTGAAACCATCAGGCTGTGTCATATACACCTCCTCAGACAGGTTCCCATTAAGGAAAGCTATTTTCACATCCATCCGCGATTTACGTAATCATGGTATCTTTGCAATAGCGAGCAAAATTCTAATGGATTTTAACATGGCAACAAAGAAAAGGTTTCGTCATAGTCAACTCCTTGTCTTTGCTTATAACCCTTTGCCACCACCTTCAGCCTTGTAGGTGGTCACGTTACCGTCCATTTCGGTCTTTCTCTTAAAGACCCATTTACACCCTATAGAACTATTCCCTCGGGTGGATCAACTAAGTTCCAAACTTGGTTGTCTTTCATGGATTCCATTTCAGAATTCATGGCTTCCAGCCATTTCTCTTTGTCATGCCTTAATAGCACTTCCTCATAAGTTCTAGGGTCCTCATCTTCCCTGAGATACACGCCAGTGTTCCTTTCAGGTTCACGGCATTCCCTGGTGGATCTTCGAGGTTCTAGTGTGTCTACGGTAGAGGCTGGCATCACATAAGTGTGTGGCAAGTCCTCTACTTCCATCAACCGATCATTATCCGTAAAGTGGTTCTCGAATTTCTTCAAGATCAATTTTACTCCCACTGACCCTATCCAGAATAAACTCTTTCTCCAGAAAGTGGCCAGTCCTGGCAACAAACACCTTTTGTTCCTCAGGATGATAAAATTGGTACCCTTTGGTTTCCCTAGGATATCCCACAAATAGACATTTGTCAGACCTGGGCTCTAATTTGTCAGGCATCATCGCTTTACGTAAGTCGGACAACCCCAAGGTTTTAGATGACCTAGGTTCAGTTTTCTCTTAATCCATACCTCGTATGGCGTAGAGTCAACCATCTTTGATGGAACTCGGTTCAGTGTATAGGATGCGGTTTCTAGAGCATACCCCCAAAACGATTTTGGGAGAACTGCATAGCTCATCATGGATCGCACCATGTCTAACAAGGTGCGGTTCCTCCTCTCAGACACACCATTCTTTTGTGGCGTCCCGGGAGGGGTCCACTCAGGTAGAATCCCATTCTCCTTCAAATAAACTTGAAACTCTCCATCTAGGTATTATCCACCTCGATCGGATCGAAGTGTTTTGATTTCTTTACATAGTTGTTTCTCCACTTCACTTCTGAATTCCTTGAACTTTTCAAAGGCTTCAGACTTATACTTCATTTAGTATATATAACCATAGCGAGAATGGTCATCAGTGAAGGTGATAAAATAAGAGTATCCTCCTTTGGCTTGAATTGACATTGGGCCACATACATCAGTTTGTATGAGCTCAAGCAATTCATTGGATCTTATCCCTTTGCCACTAAAAGGTGACTTTGTCATCTTGCCAAGTAAACAAGCTTAGCATGTATCAAGCGATTAAGAATCGAATTGATCCAACATTCCATCTTTATGGAGTTTGGAAATGCGATTCTTATTTATATGGCCAAGTCTACAATGCCATAAGTAGGATTCATTCAAGTCATTTTTTTTGGCTTTCTTGTTATTTATATTAAGTACGTCAAATTCATATCTAATATGTAGAGACCATTGCTAAGTATGCCAGTACCATAAAAGATTCCATCACGTGAAAAAGAACAACATTTATTCTCAAACGTAAAAGAAAATCCATCAACATCTAATGCAGAAATAGAAATAATGCTCTTCGTAAGAGCAAGAACAAAATAACAGTTATTGAGTTCTAGTACTAGCCCACTGGGCAATGAAAGAAAATAAACTCCTACGGCCAGCGCAGCAACACTTGCTCTATTTCCAACGCGTAAGTCCATCTCTCCTTTCCTCAGATCTCTAGTTCTTCTTAGTGCCTGCATTTCGTACAAATATGAGAACCACAACCAGTATCTAATACCCAGTGGTTAGACTTAGAAGAAGTAATGTTGATCTCAATCATAAATATACCTAAAGTCGAAGCATCAGAATGCTTCTTCTTGGTACTCAAGAAGCCTTTGCAGTTTCTCCTCCAATGTCCGGTCTCACCGCAATGGAAGCAAGCATCCTTGGATTTTTCTTTTGCTATCTTAGGCGTTGGCTTAGGTGCGACTTTCGCCTTCTTGGACTTCTTACGGGCTTTTGCTTTGCCCTTGCTTGACGTGACCAAAGAACACTTGCTTTCCCTTCCCCACACGGTGCCTCGGCGAGTTTTCAACATGTTCAATAACTCCGCTAGGGAGCAATCTATCTTGTTCATGTGATAGTTCATCACAAACTGCGAGAATGAATCAGGTAGAGATTGTAGAATCAAGTCAATACTCAACTCTCGTTCCAACTTGTGGCCCAGCTTCCCAAGCATCTCTATGTACCCGATCATCTTAAGCACGTGTGACCCCACAGCAGTTCCAGATGCCATCTTACAACTAAACAGGGCCTTTGAAACCTCGTACCTCTTTGTGCGAGGCTCGAGAAGCATATAGAGTTCCTTTAGGTGGACCATGATTGTGTAGGCGTTCATAGACTCATGTTTACTGCGATTCGGTGTCATAAAGCAAGCATGATACATGTAGCATAAATCTTGTCGAGCGATGCTTGTTATACTTCTCGACAACATCCATTGCCGAACCCTCGTGAGCTTTTCCGGTAGGGCCTCGTCCAAGACATAGCCAATCTTCTCGTGCCTCAAAACGATTTTGAGGTTTCTTTCCCAATCGAGAAAATCAGTTTCGTCAAGCTTGTTTTCGATGATAAAACGAAGGTTCAAGTAGTTTGACATTTTCTACAACAATAAATAAAGATAGTATAAGTAAAAGCTCATGTATAAAAAAGCCTAAATTTGCACTTAAAAATTTTATAAGGTTTTTACTCCCACTAGCCAACTACTCCCAATTGGCTTTCAAGAAAATAATTTCTTTAGTGGGCAAGATCCCATCGAACTACCTCGACCCCCAACTTTGGCTGATGGGCCGAAAATAATTAAACAGGTGGACAACGATTTGTCGATCATATCTTATACGACTCTTGTGGTTTGACCAGTCAACTCTTTGACAATATTTCATCTTATGAAAATAGTCAAACCCTTGCCTCTAAAATCCAAACGACCCCGCTTTGGCTGGTGGACGAGGGAATTCTTAGTCGAGTCATAACCCCAATATTCGTGAGATCTCTTTCGATCATCTCGATAACGACGATATACCCGAGGTAGGTCAACCCCCGCTTTGGCTGGTGAGTTGGGTCCGAACAAGGGCTCTTCACCGTCGTTATAATATGGGGAGGCAATTTCGACTTGATTTTTAATGTGGGAATAATTTTAAATTAATTCACTTAATTAATTTGGTTTAATTATGGTCTCATCTACTATGTGCATATTACTACAATATCATATGAAGTAAAACATACACAACACTCCGCGCACAAAATAACTAATATGATCATGGACTTTCCCTAGGTGCGGTTTCGAATTCAAACTGACGAAACCGCGGGTCACAAACTAAGGGTATCTGCAACCGCCAATAGGATCTTTATTGCTGTACGCCAATGGGTTCTTTATCCCTCCTTGGTCTTCAACTTCTTGCTCCATTCTTGTTACATAATAAATAATTACACCCGCCGCACGGGGGGGGGGGGAGCTAACGGGATTGGGATAAATGCAAAAAGTAAACTAGATCACGTTCTTCATAACGTCCTAGGACAATTTTTTTTTAAAAAACCAACATAAAGAAAACATTCCTATATATCCTATTGGTCGAGTCCATGATCAATCGGGGTCCATATAATCACATTATATCTACATATCTAATCCATACAATTTTATCTTATGAAAAAGATTAAATTCTAATTTTTAACTACTTATGCGTCTTTATTTTATCACGTCAAATAATTAAATAACATTTAATTAATTATATGACTTAATCGAAAATTAAAATTAACATTTAATTTTAAATCGATTTTAATTTCAATTAAATTTGAACTTTTCAAAATAAATTAAAAATTATAAAGTCTCCTATTTGTTTCCTTTTCAAAACTAAATTTGGCTTCGGCCTGGCCACTTCCAAAATCAAAATTTTGGAAGTGGCTTGCAGCTAAGCCTTTACAAATCAAATATTTGAAAGGCTTGCCTATTCCAAATCAAATATTTGGAAAGGCCAAATAATTTTGGTTTAGGCACGACACTTTCCAAAATCAAAATTTTGGAAGTGGCCTAGGCCTAGGTATTTTATAAATCAAATATTTGAAAAGGGCCTAGGCCTATTCCAAATCAAAATTTGGAAAGGCCAATATGCCATATGGTTTTCCAATGGTCCAAACTATTTGAACCATTGGTTGGCCATATGACACAACTAAACAAACGAGATATCTATGCAAAATAAATATCACACAACGAAAAGGGTCGATCTCCCCATTGGAAGAAGACAGCCGACGGACGGCAGCCACAAGGCCACCACCGCAGAGGTGGGGGCCGCCACCAGTAGGCCGAGCCCCCCATAAACCCTTTTTTTGTTTTTGTTTTAATGTCTCGTGATTTATATCTTGCATCTATTGATTAAATACTACGCAATTAAATTATGCTTATTGCTTAAGCTCGAAGTCTGGCTCTGCTACCACTGTTAGGAAATCACTAGTTTAACGCAGCGGAATTTAAAATTTGATTTCCTTTTACTAGATCGTTCTTCGTTTAATGCAATAAACACGTTAAGTAGTTTGACAGTTATACCTTAGATGATCTATAAGATCGTCGCTTTGACCGTCAACGGAGAGTAGTTCAGTGCGCAAGCCGTCCACGCGTCCGGCCTCTATCGCTAATCCACATGAACCCCTTGCCGGAATCAACCTTGGATTGCTATCGGAAAAACTCCGGTTGCTAGACTGGCCCTTTTCTTCCCTCACAAACTCACTATGGATTGCTCTCTATTTTACACAAGAACTATGAGCTCTTGCAATTGTGATGTACAAAAGAGCTTGACACCCACCTCTTATTTATAGCTAGATGTGGCGCCCCATATGTGTGTAGGAGAAGAAAATCTTTTCCCAATAAAATAAGAGAAATCTTCTAGATTGATTTATCTCTTTAATCATAATTAATTTTGCCAATATCTTATATTGAATATAATTATCTTATTACCATAAATCTATTTTTTCCAAAATCAATTAATATCTTAAATTATTATTATGGTAATCTTATTAATTAAAGTGCACAATCTAAGTGTATCTTATACACTTAAAGATGGCGCCCCATTAGTCAATTAATTGACTTCCGGAATTTTCATTAATTAATATAATTCATATATAATTAATATCTTGTATTTTATTTATTCATAATAAATAAATAACACCATGTTAATTTACCACTATAACATTTATAGTCTAGAGATAAACTTTCCTTATTTGGTTATCAACTATAACCGCATTTTAATCCGACTCGATGTTCATATGTGTGTGACCCGATAGGCTTCCGAATATGTTGGCCGTAGACACAAAGTGCAATTTACTAAAATGCCCTTCATGCCTAACGATCACGGGATAGCGTCTAGCAACACACCGTGACCCCTATCATCGGAAGAGTCAAAAGCAATGACTACTACCTTTCATGTGAAGCAGTTACCGTGTAACTTACAATCCTATCGCTGTAATAATATCCATACGATCGTATCTCGAGTGTCAATACATTAACGATAGTATCTTATAATCTGGATATCATGCTCTCTCGGGATAACACATTTACTCCCACTTTGCAAAGATTCTCGAGAGCTAGACATTCCTTATAAGAATGCCATTTCGGATATTCGATCCCAATCATAGGATACGCGATTCCCGGACGACCAATCATGTATACTCCGCATGCTTCAATATCATACCTAATCACTACCGCTTGATCGCTCCGTGGTTAGGAGAAATCTCAATAGTGTCAAAGCATGACAATCCACACCGTGATGCCATGAAGACTCCGGTCAAAAGGACAATTACACAACCGTCACATAGTGTGACACTTCATGTAAGTGGGTCAGTCTAATGTACGCATTCTCTAATACACGTCCACATACAGTCCAAGTGTCCCTACACTTCGATAGACGAGATCTATCCCTATCTTCTAAAAGATAGAAGACATCCAATATGTGCTAGTCTGATTATACTATCAATGTCCCATTTGATAATATGTAAGACTAGAGACATTTAAGTACTAATCTTGTTATAGTGATTAAAGATCTCATCAACCATAATCACTATCATGGTTTCTCTATCACAGATTGACACTAGGGACATTACTATATATATATACAACAAATAACATGAAGATAAACAATATATAATAACATAAGTGCTTTTATTAATCATAATAAAGTTATTACATGAACTAAATAGACTGTATGACCCGACCCGGTCGGATCCGGTCCAACCCGATTGGGTTTAGGACACCTTTCCAACAGATAATCATTATGGATTGTTCAGAAAATTCATGTTTATGCCTGACACTCTGTCCAGAAAATGTCCTGCAACACCTTCATATCTTCTTCTGTTTTGAATAGGTTAAACGACTTCAAATGTCCTGAAATTTTGATATGTTTCATAGAATGCTTTTATCTACAACTTTACTTTTGGAATTAAGTTCATATTCCTTTTCGTTTGATGTTGATTTGCAATTCAACTCAGTGTTTACTAATCTGGAAATTCTGACAGCTTGTGCAGTTGTCAAAAATAATTATTTTTGAATGACTTTCTCTCATTAAAAAAAATCCAATATTTTGGTATCTTTTGGAAAACTCTTGTATTTAAATCTTTCCTCTTTTTGATCGTACTCAAAATCCTTTTCGTATGGGCTACACAAGTCGATAATGATAGATCTGGAGTAAATATCATACACAGTAGCCTGAAAGGTTTCATCACCTCTTTGACTTAGAGTTTGGGCGAAGAGAGTAATAAGTTACGATTGTTATGTCTTAGAAGATTTTCCGAAGTGATCTTTCCCTAGGATAGGTCTCCTTGTAGGATGTTGGTAAAGTTAACATTGTTGTTTCTTTTTGCAGTCAGAAACAAGAACCAAGATGCTATCCTCTAGCATGCCATGTTTGATGTTCATGCCCTTTTCATGCCCTTTTGTAATTATACCTTTCCTGGTAATTTAATTCCCACTTAACCTCTCACTTGAGATCTATAAGGTAAACAAATCCTCTCCACTTCTTGTCATGAATTACCTCAGAAGCATATCCCCATAAGCCTTTCCTTTGAACAAATTCATGCCTTCTTAGTCTCAAATCAAGATACAAGTTCTCTCTAATTCTGCATTGTTGCATTCTCATTATCCTTTCCAAGTACAAATTTGATTGAGGTTTTTATTGACAGAACATCCTTCTACTTTTATAAAATTTTCACCTATTGCTGCCTGCTCTTTTAAGGTATGCATATCTTCTTTTACCAGTCAAATTTTAAGCCTACCATGACATTCCTTTTCAGTTATTTATCTTTAACCTTCTAGCAATTTATGCTAAACCAGTTTCAAGAAGAAGGTAGTCTTTGCCAAGGTGCCTTCCGAACCTATCTAGCCAATCAACTTTTGAATTCCTAAACTTCTGATTTCCAATTCAGATTAACCTACCTTCTACCCTGCAGTTTTAACTTTTTTTCAGGCCATTTAAATCCATGAACCGCCATATACACCTTTTTGACTTTCCATCTTCTGTTTTGGCGTTTCTATTACCATTTTGTTACACCGGTTGAATGCCTATTTTGTTTTAACTTTTCCATTCCCTCAAAAGGGATAACCTTGAGCATTTATTCTTTGGCAGTGTACTATTCCTCTCGAGCAGTGCAACCTTGAACCCTTGCATTGAATCGCCAATGGTCGTTTAAACTTCCTTTGAAAGTTTGAAGTAATTCTTTGAAATCAAACTTTATCTGACAATCCTTAAGTGTCTTTTTCTCTTCACTTAAAATATTGTTTGATGCTTACTTATTCAAACTTTTGATATTCCCTTATGATACCTTGAGGAATTTCTATTTTCCTTTCCATCTTGAAATAACTTAACCTCTCTTGAATAATGCAAACTTTGAATTTTCTTGACAAGTTTTATTTTCATTCTGAGACCTTTTGGTGTGCTCGTTTGATCTCCATAGCCCCTTCATGTTGAAACCCTTGCTCTCTTCATGATGCTAAATCGAGTCTTTCTGGTGCTCGACCTTGCACCATTGCCCTGCTTCTCTGTTGTATGATGATTCATCTACGGCAATCATGCGAACTGAGCATTCTCCTAGTTAGCCAACAACCATTTCGTTAACCAAATGTTTAACTATAAAGGTCACATGCCTATTGTTCTCAAGTCCAATATTCTTTTTCCTTGCATTGAATGTTTTCCCAGACCATCATGTGATGTTTCTCTTAACATCCCCACTCTTCAAGAGCTTATGCAAAACCTCATTATCTTCTTTCCAAGCGGCATGAGTTCTTTGCAGACCACCGTATCTTGCAGAATTCCACTCTCTCAAAAGAATCTCGTCTGTAAGGTGTTCATTTGTTTTTCCTTTGGTGGCTATCCTTTGTATTATGATACAATGTCTCAGTCTTAAGTTTGGAACCAACTTCAACTTTTCCCCAACACAGAATCATCTTGTTTTGCTTGTACCACATGCAACCTCCATTGTTGTGGGTACTTATACCTTTCTTTGGCTTACCTGGTTGACATACCACCATGGTACCCAACTTTTCACTTCCAACTTTAGTTGTTTTCAAGCTAACCCTTTTAGCATAAGGATTGGATCAGACCGTCAGTGGAAAGTTTGTCAGGTCCGTGTTTCTCCTTCCCAAGAAGTCTCAGAGACCCTACAGTTAGAATCCTTACAGTTCTTCAGCAAGCTTGTGTTGCAAGTGACGGTTGGTTACAAAATAATGGCAAGAGCTAAAATTAGCCAGGGTCATAAGCAAAATGAAGATAGAGATAGCAGAGTTGCCTACAACAACAGTTACCACGCCAACATCCAGATGTCAACATTTGAAACTCTACATGGAGAAAAGCGAAGAATGCCAGTTTTCTGGGATGAAGAGGAGCGATGACAGAATACGAGACCAGAGTGATACATCAAGCCAACAAGAAGATTGAAGTGGATCATCGCAACCTCGAGGTGACTCAAGACAGGTAGAAGAGTTGGGAGGATGGAAGAAGAAGACTGTTAGAGTCTGAAGCAGAAGATGAAGTGTATCTAAAGACGTCCCTCATGTGTCAGTGATACGGAAATCCTTAACCAATTTGGATGTGGAAGCAAGCGTTGACCTTGAAATAATTGAAGAGACTTTGACCTATGCGGAAGATGATAGGTGTGGTGACCGAAAGACAATTTGTGTAATTGTTTTTGGTGACAGAATTTATTTCACCTTATTACTTGCTTTGTGCTTGTAAGTAATACACTGCTGCAAACCCTAAGTATATCAGTATGTAACCGCTTAACTCAGTGTGTGGCATGCACGTGAGGATTGAGTTAGTGGTGATATACTTAAACTGTTAGTCCGTGGTGAACTTAATCAGAGTTTAGGGTCTCTTGATTAAAACACCAATAATGCGCCCAGAACACCTTAGGGTGTGATAGTCTTATCCGGACTATCGGTAGAGGGTACCTACGTGGGGAATTTATATATGATGGCATTCATATAGGACTGGACCGATTTAATTTGTATTTCTCGATATAATTCCGTAATCGAGGAATCTTATTAAATCATTAGATGATCATATATGGATCAACCTTAATCCTGATGTGATCACAGGGTGCTACTTGTCTCGGGGTAGTGTTTGATGTGTTAGTTACGCTTCACTTAAATATGTGTTCCAAGCCACTTCTCATTGGCACTATCTCCTCGATGAGTGAGTAGTTCTCGATTTTCACGAAAATGGAATCCATTCCTTCCTCTGCGGGAAGTAGAGAGACGATCCCTTTGTTTGTTAACCCTAAGAAAGTGATCGATCGGCCGAGTTCATATTAGACTAATTGATCACTAGTCAGATATGTGAACTAATTGATCATCAGGGGGTTAATGGTAAATAAGGATAAGATATTCTGAGTCGGGTTCACGGAGACTTCCTACTCAAAATGGACAGTATATGGAGGGTTAATCCGTATGTAGTGATTATATCAATGGACGCTTATTCACTCTATGGGTTGAGTATAAGTATACATCTATAATCGGTAGAGTTCAGTTTCGGGTTTATGGTGGCGTAATCCTGGAATTAATAATTAATGTACTTATTCTGTTCGATGAATAATTAATTATTGGAGCTACTGGTTAAAGGTCCATGGTCCCCAATGTGGCTTCTATAATTCGGGCTAATAGTCTTGTTATTTGGGCCTCGGTGATAATTAATTGGCTGGGCTAATTAATTCATATGCATGGATATTATTTAGTTGGGTTAAATAATATAATACACATAAAAGATATTTTATGTGTGCTTAGAAACCCTAGTAGGTGGCGCTAATTAGGTCTTCATTTAGCACAAGAATTAATTTTCTTGTGTTATTGAAAATAAAAGATATTCTTGTTATATGATTGGTTGGATGACTTGTTATTTGATTTCCTGTTGGTCAATACATGTCACAATTAGTCATTAAGGAAAATATCCTTTTATTTTATTTAATTATTGTTGGAAATAAAATTTATGTTTTGATGATGATTCATCACTTATTTGTTAGTTGTTCTTAACCCCATTGATGAAGTGTCATAACTAGCTGTTATAGTGCAAAGCAAAAGAAGTCTAGATATCAATGTATAGGATTTATAAGAGTCGATATTTGTATAAGTTAAATCGGACAAGCAATCGTAATAGTTCTAGGTCGAACCGAGAAATGAAGAAATCGAGATTTAGTCTAAATTGAGATTCAACAAGAAATCGACAATAGAGCACACCAAACAGTAAGATTGAAGAAGATAAGTTCATTGAGGAACAGACTCGGTTGGCTTACCTAGAAGATCAAGAAGTGAGGACACAGACTCGATTATTGAAGAATGAAGAAGCGAGGGTTCAAACTCGATTATGAAGATTACAAGTCGAGATCAGAAGTTGGACTTCGAGCAAGATTGTGGTGACTGAATCGACTTTATGGATCTTGTATGAAGACCTAAGAATCATAAGGACAATGAATTCTTAGATGATAAGGTGTACTCGATTAAGTCAATTATAATCGATGAAAAACGAGTCTTGATATTTGAAGAAGAGTAAAATCTCGCTTAAATGCTCCAAGTCGATTAGAAATCGACAAAAGAAAAACTCGAAGACAAAATCGATAAGGAAACTCAGTTGTATAAGTCATCCATCCAACAAACTGAAAGTACAGTCGAACGTTGTAAAGAAAACAATTTCATTGGATGAAGTACTGACACAGCAGAACGATCAGAAACTATAACCGTTACAAGCAGGATGAACATTGAATGAACCCCTATAAATAGACTACCTCTATAACATCAAAGAGGCGTGTGTGTGCAGGTATATGATAATTAAGCAAGAAAATTAAAAGGAATCTATCTAAGTTAAGAAAGATCAAATTGAGGGGGAAAGCCAAATTCAAAAAAATACCTGCTAAGTACTTAATTGCAAGATCAAGAAATTTCTTCAAAATGTTCAAGCATATTCAAGCAGATTCAAGATCTAACATTTGAAGAAATACAGAGCCGTGTTTAAATTAATCATCCAGAAGAAAATCTCAAATCACAGTTGAATCATAGTGATTGATTCAAAGTCTCAACTTTGATTTTATCAAAGGTTTAGATCAGAAACACCAAGAAGGTGTGAAGGAAAGTTGAGTGCGATCGGGAAGGCGTGTGTTTGTGATGAGTGGTGAAGAGGCAATTCCACCTCCAAGGACCAAAGTGGTTCAAACAAATTGAAGAGCAAAGAATCCTACATTCTACAAGTGTTTAGATAGTGAAGCTGGGATTAGTCAAGGACTATCAGTTTAGAAATTTTTGTAACCGGGCCATCTCAAAGAAGTTCTAGTGGAATTTTCCTCCGCATCACAGGGGAAGAGAGGACGTACATGATTACACCACCTGGAACCTCTATAATTCTTGTCTATTTACTTTATGCATTCATTTATTTCATTATAGTTTTATTTACGTGGTTTTCATACCGAAACTAAATTAACTGGTTGTTAAAGGCTAATATTTTATCCGCTGCCAGTTGACAAGACTAAATATAAGTCAGCATTAACTTATATTCAGTTGAGCTAACTGAACTCCACACAAGTTTTTAACTGAACCTTAATTTGTTTTAAATCCAGTTTTTGGTGAAAAGTTTATTCACCCCCCCCCCCTCTAAACTTGTGTTAGCCTTTCCAAGGGACCAACAATTGGTATCGGAGCAAATCTTCTTTTGAATGTGATCCAATATCTATTTTGCTTGCTTGAGTAACTGAACATCAGTTATTTGTTCGGAGCAACCAGTTGTTGAAAACCCCTTACTATATCTATCTTAAATTTTTTTTAATGGATACATCTAGAATTAGAAATTGGCTAAATAACCCCCTGACTGACTATTTGCAGAATGTTGTCTATGATTTCCAGGATCAAGTATTTGAAAGATTCAGTACTACAAGCTCTCACACAAATCCGGAACCTTATTACAGCTATGGTGAAGATATTGAGTTTAATGCGGAAGTTGATGATGAATCCAAAGGATTTCTATCTCTAAGCGATCTTTCAGAAGAAGCAGAAAGAGAGTTACTACGAGTAGCTCATTCTATAGAAGAAAAGCTAACCAGATATCCATCCAGTGCAAAAGCCACAGATATTGATGAGACTCTACCTACAAAGCATGAAGGAGAAAGTGATGAAGAAATCATACTGCTAGGAGCTACACAAGCGAATGCTGTTGATAAAGGAAAACAAGTTCTAATCAGTGATGATTCTTCAATAGAAGGTTTATCTATCAGACATCAAGAGGTAAGTGCATCTACATCCAAAACTCACACTATACTAAACAATCAAAGAAATGAAGATTTCAATGAAACCTTGGACATACTCATAAAGCAATTAGAGATTATTCAAAAGAATTATGAGAATGTCAAAAAGGAGAAAAAGTTATTGAAAACTGAAATTTCAAGATTGAATGCTGAAATCAGTCTAATCGAGACTAATAATGGAACCAAGGTAATTCGACCAACTGATGAACCAACAAAAGTTATAAACATCAGTGAATCATCAGTTGATCCAATTTCCAAAGTTCAATTCAAACCAGAAAACCATTTGGAGATAGATCTGGTTTAGGGTTTGATAATCGATATAATTCTAAGTTAAGACCAAGATCGCTTGCAATAAAATTTGTGACTACTCAATACCAAAAACTCGTAAAAAGCGATAAAGTTATTAGAATCGATAAATACTCAAAGACACCAAATGCACAAATCGATAAAATCAAAAATCGCTTAGTAAAATTCACCAAGCCAACAGATTTTACGAAAAACTCTCGGAAGGTCGAAAACAAGAAAAGCTGATCCGAAATCGCGAAGAAAAATCTTCAAGTCATATCCATCTAAGAATGAAGATCATTCATGGAATAATAGACTCGAGGGAAAGGAATATTATTTCCCATCGATGAAGATTGAATAGACCATCACATCGCTTTCACAAATCGAACAAATTTAAAACTCATTATGACAAAACAGAAAAGTTTGTAGAAAACCGACTTCACTCCAAATGTCAAGAGAGGTATAAAGTTAAAAATAAAGTTGTACCATCAAAAGCTAATCAGTTAGGACCCAAAAAGATATGGTTACCAAAAATTTCTCACCTTGTTTTGCAGGAAAAACACCACTAGTTGAGAACTGAGAAATGCAATTCACAAAACTGAGTTGTATTCACAACTGAGTTTTTGAATTCAAAGATAAGGACAAAATCGAAGTATATAACAAGTTGATACACCGTGACCTTCTTTATTCACTTTTATCTAGCTACGGTTTATCAAGAAAAGACGTGGTCCCTCTCAATCCAAACCGTTCATAATTTCCACTCACCCACCTTTTCGCAATCTCAACACATTTATGACAAGACGTTTTAAGTCCCACTCAATTCCTAACTACCCCCACTTCAAATTATAAATACCCAGAATTTTCTTTTATATAAATTCTTTACGCTTGAATTCTAAATCTACTCTCTGAATTTCAAATTTTCAATCAAATCCAGAAAAATGACCTTCACTCGTGTTGAACCTGGAATGATCGTTTCTCTTGATCAATATATTGCAAAGTATGTTGATCAAACTCTAGTCAATTCTATTGCGACAAAAATCCGGAAAATTAAAGGATTAGAAGCTGCCTTCAACATCGATCTAAAAAGTGTGTGTTTAGAAAACATCGGAGACTTCTATCAATTTTGTAGAACAACTGTAGAAGGAGAAGACACACAAACCTATATCACCACTGTCAGTGATAAGGAAATCAATGTCACTGAAGATTTAATTGCAGAAATCTTTGGGTTTGACAAATCCGGAGGAGCAGCAGCCATTAAGTTAACTAAGGAACAGAAAGAGAAGTTATGGAAAGATATAGCAATTAGTGGAGAATCATTGCCTTACGCACAGAGAGCACAAGCTTTGCTTTCAAGCCGAATTTAATTTTCTTTCAAAGTTGCTGGCAAATTGCATAATTGGGAATGCTGGAAACTTCAGCAATCTATCTGGAGCAAAACTAGATTTGATATATATAATTTGGTTTGAAAAAGATTTCAATTGGGCAAGGTATCTATTTGATCAATTATTAGCACAGTCAATTGATGTACCCAAAAAGAAGACCCATGAAGAAAGGAAGATTTTATCACAAGAAGACTTCTTGCGTTAGTAGTCCGTAGAGATACTCGATCACTTTGGAGTTGCTAAGAGAAAAGAAACACCAATTGTTGACGGAAAGATTACCATTAAGGAAGAAAAAGCAAGAAAAAGGAAAGCTGAGAAAACTGAGACTGAACTCAAGAAGAAGAAAAGCAGGAAATCGAAAGAACCTGCAACTGGAGATGAAGTATTGGCACAAATTGAAGACTTGAAGAAAAGAAGAAAACAGTTGGAAGAAACAGGAAAAGTCTTAACTGATCTAGTTTCTGAGAAACCAATAGAAATGTCATCAACTCAAGAAGCTAGAATCAAGTTTCTTGACAGATCGAGATCAAGTGAAAAATCGAAGTTAATCTCACCGAATCTATTCCAGTTTCGGTAACTGAGGTTTTACCAACTCAAGAAGAAGCTATACAAGAAACTGAAGTTGTCAACAGAGAGCAGACTGTTGAAACTAACTTGCAAAATAAGTCAGAAACGTCGGGAACAGACTCGAGAATCGAGCCCAATAATGAAGAATCAGATTGTGATGAAAGACTGATTGATGAAACAACATTGAACATGCTTATGTTGCTTTCAAAGTCCAAGTCTACACCTCAAGAATCTGTACCCAGTTTGGAACAAGAGGAAATCAAGAAAGAATTTTCACTCCTCAAATCGAAGAAAAGGAAGTCAAGCGTAAAAGCAGAATCAACCAAGCTTATTCAATTGGATGAACAAGTTCATGAAGTTGAACCCACTGAACACACAATGAAAGAAGTTCCAGTTGTTGAATTGGAACCTGAGCAAAGCGAAAAACAAGCCGTTGAAGAAGAGGCAAGTGAAAAAGTTTTGCAAACTGAGCCAATAATCTCAGTTTCTGATATTGAAAAAGGAACATCGCTTGTCCCAAACACCAAGCAAGGAGAAACCAAAGAAAAATCTTATGCAAACCGATGATCCCATGCAAATTGAAGTTCTACTCAAGGAGAAGATCATGAGATCACAAGGGAATCCGAGGACACCCTCACACCATTCAAATCCCCATCTGATCATACAGAACTAATGAAAGCTGATTATGAGCGATTACAAAGATACAGAACTTGGAAGTTCAGTTCTATAGTTAATCAAAGAAGTCAGCGTGCAGAAATGGAGATTATTGAGAAATGGGTATTCGATCTGTACAACATTACAAGTTTAATGGAGATAATCAATACCGAAGAATTCCTAGATCAAGGGTATGCGTTGATCAGAAACAGCTATTGGAAGGAAGCCATAGCCAGTGGAAGTTCTAAGAAGAATGTTGATGATTATTTTGAGGAAGATCCTGACCTACAAAAAGGGATTCTTGCCTCTATACAAGAAAAGGAAACTGCAACAGAACAAAATACTGATGAAGACTCTAGTAGTTCTGGTGGAGGCAGTGGAAGCTCAAGTTCTGAAAGCTTATCTGAGACACAGCTGGACAAAGAAGCAGAAGGAGGCTACCTATCTCCCACTGATAAATCCACACTTGAAATAGCAAGAACTTTGGCAGACATACCTGGAGAAGAATCAGATGATGAACTTGAAGTACATCTGTCACCCACAAAAGTTATTGACTCATCAAGATTGGAGGAAGCTGAGAAACAGTCGGAAGAGAAAAGACAATCAGTTGAATTTAGAGAAAAACTGAAGGAAGTTGCTCTCTCACCTCTAAAGCAAGCTAAATTAACAGAGGCTGAGACAAGCAAAACAAAGGAACAACAAGGAGGAAATTCACAAGATGTTCCTAATCAAGTTGATCTCATTAGGTATTATCACAATGAGATACTCAGAATTCAAAAGGATGATAAAAGCTTATTTGGAAAAGTTTTAAAATCCTTAGAAGCCAGTCAAGATGAACGTTCCAAGCTTGAAAAGAAGATGGACACTGTGAATGACAATTGTCAAACCACTCTGCTTGAGATTCGGAAAACAACCACTGAACATGTCACAAAGAAAAATGAAACTCAAGACAGATGGGAAGGCATTCTTAGTAATCTAGTCGACAGAATGTTTTTAATGGAACAGGGCTTAAAGGACTCAGTTGTGGCTCAAACCATATTGGCATCAACTCAACAAACATTGAATGCTTACATCAAAAGCTTGATTAATAAAGATGATGTCAATAAGGGGGAAAGTTTGGATATCTTAAAAGTCCATGCAACTGAAATGCCACAAGCTCTCACAAATATTGATGATAAGTTGAGTGAACTGAAGAAAGCAAGAGGAGATTTTACTGATGATGAGATGAAACTGATTGTTAAATACTCAGAACCAACTAACAAAAGAGTTGGTCTGGATTCTCGTCTCTACAATCTATTCAAGAACTTACCAGAGAGGGAAGGAGTATCAAAAGAAGAATCTCTTGAAACATTTCTACACATGCAGAAGATACTCGTGTACTATTGGAATAAACTAAAGAAATGGGAAGCAGATGGTACCGTAGATAGAGCTTCAGAGAAAGTTGAAAAGGCTGAACCTGAATTTGTTCAAACTCTACTGAGAACAGCCACCAATGAAAGACTAAGGACATCAGTCTTTACATTTGCAGTTCTATTCAAAAGCAAATTCTTCAAGAAAAACAATTTATCTCAGTCATGGAATATTTGGGCAAGCATTCATGGAATTGAATATTCAAATACGAATGATGAAATGAGAATTGTTATGAGAACTATGATAATCAACCAGAAACGAATTTAGTTGTTTTTACTTATGTTGTATTTTATTATTCAAACCTTGTAACTCAGCTATCAAATAAAGTTTCAGTTTCTCAGTTCACGGTGTTGCTCACAGTATTTTGCCTTTTATCTTTTTGCATTTCTTTTAAGGAGGGTATTGACATCATCAAAAAGGGGGAAATTGTTGGAAATAAAATTTATGTTTTGACGATGATTCATCACTTATTTGTTAGTTGTTCTTAACCCCATTGATGAAGTGTCATAACTAGTCATTATAGTGCAAAGCAAAAAGAAGTCTATATATCAATGTATAGGATTTATTAGAGTCGATATTTGTATAAGTTAAATCGAGACAAGCATTGTAATGATTCTAGGTCGAACCGAGAAATGAAGAAACGAGATTTAATCTAGCCGAGATTCTACAAGAAACTGACAATAGAGCACACCAACAGTAAGATTGAAGAAGATAATTTATTTGAGGAACAAACTCGGTTGGCTTATCTAGAAGATCAAGAACCGAGGACACACAGACTCGCTTATTGAAGAATGAAGAATCGAGGTTCAAACTCGCTTATGAAGATTACAAGTCGAGATCAGAAAGTTGGACTTCGAGCAAGATTGTGGTGACTGAATCGACTTTATGGATCTTGTATGAAGACCTAAGAATCATAAGGACAATGAATTCTTAGATGATAAATGTATCATGGTGTACTGATTAAGTCAATTATAATCGATGAAAACTGAGTACCGATATTTGAAGAAGAGTAAAATCTCGCTTAAATGCTCCAAGTCGATTAGAAATCGACAAAAGAAAAACTCGATTACAAAATCGATAAGGAAAATCGCTTGTATAAGTCACCATCCAACAAACCGAAAAGTACAATGAGCGTTGTAAAGAAAACAATTTCATTGGATGAAATATCGACACAATGAACGATCGAAAAATATAACCGTTACAAGCAGGATGAACATTGAATGAACCCCCTATAAATAGACTACCTCTATAACATCAAAGAGGTGTGTGTGTGCAGGTATATGATAATTAAGCAAGAAAATTAAAAGGAATCTATCTAAGTTAAGAAAGATCAAATTAAGGGGGAAAGCCAAATTCAAAAGAATACCTGCTAAGTACTTCATTGCAAGATCAAGAAATTTCTTCAAAATGTTCAAGCATATTCAAGCAGATTCAAGATCTAACATTTGAAGAAATACAGAGCCGTGTTTAAATTAATCATCCAGAAGAAAAGCTCAAATCACTGTTGAATCATAGTGATTGATTCAAAGTGTCAACTTTGATTTTATCAAAGGTTTAGACTGTGAAACACCAAGAAGGTGTGAAGAATAGATTGAGTGCAATCGAGAAGACTGTGTTTGTGATGAGTCAGAAAGAGGCAATTCCACCTCCAAGGACCGAAGTGGTTCAAACAAATTGAAGAGCGAAGAATCCTACCTGCTTCTACAAGTGTTTAGATAGTGAAGTTAGGGATTAGTCAAGGACTATCGCTTTAGAACTTTTTGTAACCGGGCCATCTCAAAGAAGTTCTAGTGGAATTTTCCTCCGCATCACAAGGGGAAGAGAGGACGTCTGAGGATTACACCACCAAAAACCTCTATAATTCTTGTCTATTTACTTTATGCATTCATTTATTTCATTATAGTTTTATTTACGTGGTTTTCATACCGAAACTAAATTAACTAGTTGTTAAAGGCTAATATTTTATCCACGCCAGCTTGACAAGACTAAATATAATTCAAAGATTAACTTATATTCGATTGAGCTAACTGAACTCCACACAAGTTTTTAACTGAACTTTAATTTGTTTTAAATCCAGTTTTTGGTGACAAGTTTATTCACCCCCTCTAAATTTGTGTTAGCCTTTCCAAGGGACCAACAATTATTATTTTATTAATTAAAACTTGGAGACCAAGGATTTACTCTCCTATAAAAGGAGAGTTATTCCAAGTGTAAAGGGCATGGCAAATTTCGACCTCACCACCAAATAAAGAGAGAAAAAATTGTTTTTCTTGTCTTGGGTTTTTAGAAGAAGAAAAACTCCAAGTTTTTCTTGGTGTTGCTTATCAAGGAGGTGCTTTTATCAAGAAGGGTATCCACCAACCACCGTTTGGAAAACACATTGGAAGATCAAAGCTTCTCTTCCCACTATTGGTAATATAATCTTAACCCCCTTGTAGTAGTTAAATCCTTTATTTATGTATTGTGATATATAAATCGTGATCCATCCGCTGTGCGTAGATCTAATTCGTTTAGATCTGAGCTCCTATATCCTTCATTGTGGTATCAGAGAGAGGTTCCACAATTTATATAGTCATAATCATAATTAAACGATTTAAAGGAGTGGAATTGCATGTAGATAAATTTTATTTATTGTTTTATGCATTGATAATGATTAGTTGTTGTGGTTGAAGAGATGGATTGGGGGTTGGCACTGTTTACCCGTTAGATCTATTGTAAACTCATATAAACGATGAAAATTCCTTCATATGAGTATAGGAAATTTTGTAATTTATTTGTTATTGCAATTTTAATTTCCAGAAAATAGATCTGTTTGGTAGCTGTTTAGTTTCTCCGGTTTTTCCGTTGATCGAGCCGTTGAAACGACGATCCCTCCGGTCAGAATCAAGATTTGAAGATGGAGAAGAAGTACACAAAATTTTCCGTCGATCGGAATCCGTATCCATATCCGTTCGTTGGTGCAAAGAGGCTGATGTAACAGAAAAACGCAGGATTCACAGAAACCCTACCTGTGACTTCCTCGAATTTCTGGAAGAGTTTTGACCGTTGAAACGCAAATCCGACCGGTCAGATTAATGAACATGAAGTCATTGACATGGCATAAGAGTTTCAAGTCGATCGGGTTTAATCTCGATTCCCGATCAGCCTCGGGAAGTCACTGATGCGCTGCTGTAAGAGACAGATTCAGCAGCAAGTTAGGCGGCTCACTGGAGCAAATTGACAAGTCAAAACTCAGATCCAACCGTCCATATTGTAGCCCAAGGAGTGAAGAACAGATCTGGAAAGTTTCGTCGCGATCCGAGTTCGTTTGGTTTCCAGATCGTCGAAGAATTTGAACAGCTACAGATTAGGGTTTTATTTATTTTCTAATAGATTAGATACGGGGGTGCCAACGGTCCATCTCGGTGTTTATTTTCCGCACTAGTATACATGTTTAGATTGTATGTGTAGAACCGGAAAATTTCCATGACATGCATCATATCATGAATTCCACTCCATATGCATACATGTAGAAATTAATTCGAGGAATTAGTTAGGCATGTATAAAACACGCAATTAGTTTTAATTAATTGTTTGATATTAATTAGAAACTAATTAGGGTAAAACCGAGGATCACGGGTTTTTTCAATCGTCGAGGTTGGCTGATGGATACTCGGTGAATCCCACTCTGCAAAAGCATAAGGAGTAAAATCCCGAAACCTCGTGGTTAAGGTGTTGGATTCTCGGTGAATTCCACCTTACCTAGACGAGATTACGTTTTTGTTCCGTAGTGTCTACGTGAAAGTTTGATGTTTAAGGATTGGATAATCACGGGCAAACATGGTTCGAAAGTGGTTTAACCACGGTTGGGTGGTCAACGGTAGCTACGGCTCGATCGACTTCACCCTCCACGTGTGGCGTTTGCACGGGGGTCCGGCAAGGCTGAGCCATCCGAAGAGCCACTACGGCTCAACGGAGCTCCCCTAGTCTTGTCCCGTCCGACGGCCACATATGTTCCAACGAATAGGTCGGGTGGGCTAGCCCACATAACCGACAACATTCGGGTCTATGATTTATTGTTCCTTAATGTAACATCAAGTCCAAAAACGTGATCGATAAACCCACAACTTTTTCAAAATATTGAGTGGGAGCGGGAGAGGCGACAAACGACCCCACGGCCTCTACATGTTGACACAAGCAACGTGAGAGAATGGTGACGCCTCGTGCGGCTCGATTTCGCCCCCAAGGAAGTCCTTCGCGCTATCAAAATTCAAGGCTTGGTCTCCGAAAGGATAGGATTTTGGGTACTGTCTGGTCACCGACCGACCCTAAGGCGGCGCACTCGGGGTCTACCTAACAATCTGAGACAGTAGGTCACATTCATAAAGGGTATTTTGGTAGTACTTTGGCTGAAAAAGGAAAGGTGATTGACGATCACAAATGAGATGTTCGATTCTCAATCTGATCTTCAATATTAATCGAAACCTCTTTGACCAACCCTAAGGCGGCACTGAGGCAAGAGATTAAGTCCTTGGAACGGTAGGATAAACTATAAGTACTTAGTTTATAGTTCCTAAAATTTACTAGTAGTGTATAATTTGGATTTATTTTCTGTCAATTTTATTTACAACTTTTCATATATCTCTCTAGGGTACTAGACTGCTAGTTTTAAATTGACTAGTAATGACTTCGTTAAAAAGTGGTAAGTAACTAGAACGTTTTACTTATTAATCGTTCATTAATTTTTCGGAAGAGATATTTTGAGCGTTCAGAACTTATGTGACATAAATAAGGATGTCACTGTTATCAATTGTGTTGAACGAGAGACGACTGTAGTCAGTTTGAAAGATGATTGGGACGATAAAATTCTTCTAGTGAATTTTAATTGTGTAGTGTCTACACGAGAAATTTTCTAATAGTAAAATTGGAGAATCATAAATTAAAGTGTCGCTACTTAGACGGTATTTGGAACCGATAAACTGGTGGGAGCTTTTATCTTATGTTTTTCTAATTTATTAGAAAATTAGTCCCACTGGGTAACGCTTTCATTAGACATCCAGTTCACGAGTAGTGTCTACTCAAACGAACTGCTAGTTCAAGACTATTTCCTTTTAAGGAAAGTTAAGAATGGGAAAGAATGTCTATAAGTGTTAATCATCTTAATCAAGTTTTGAGGCTAAATGAAACATTAATTAAAGAAAGTATAGGATAAGGAAAGTGATTTCGTATCACTAACCAATGAATCCTTAGCGACTTTCTTAACCGAGTAACTTGACTCGGTAGCTTAGTTCTTTGGAAGAATTTGGAAGCTGTGCATTAACGATTAATAGAGTAACAACGGGCAGTAATTTCAGCTAGAATAGTGGGAGTGATATAAGGAAATGAATTTCGGATTCTATCCTTGAATATCACAGAAAAATTTATTTTTCTATTTACAGATTCGTTGAAACAAATGGATTCACTTTCATCTCGATACTGTAGTTGCCTTAAACAAAGTGAAGATGACATTTGTAGTACGAATCTGAGACTCGACTTTTGTTTGATAAAGACAGAACCAATAAGAAAAGCTGAATAAGTATGTGTAACACATCTAAAACTATTAAAGGTAAAAGGTTTCCGTATTAAGATAAACGACCTTTCAATATCTATTAATTAGTGCATATATCCTAGAGATAAGACATGACGACTGGCTAAGGGTGATTCATATCTCCCAGTCTAGGAACACTATCTCAAAGGAACAATGACTAAGTTTCCTTTCAATCGGGAAAGGGTAATAGATTTGAAGGGGTAACATAGCTTGTTCATCATGATCTTCAGGGTCTAGTGAGAGATACAAGCTAGTGGGAGATTTTGAGTGGTGACATTTTGTCTGATAACTACTCAAAACACGATTTAGTTTATCGAAAGAATACGAGGAGGAGTCTCTGATATTAGCAGAGAATAGAGTATTCCATGCTCAGAAATAGGCTATCACATAGTCTTTGGACTGATGCTTGGCCTGCCTCCTAGTGGAATGTTTCTCACTGAGGAAGAAACCGTAGACTTGCCCTATATAGTTATTGATGTGCTACAATACACTGCTAAACTCGATTAAGATAATTGGTTGCAAAATAACGGTTAACATTATTATGTAAACCGAGAAGTCTACCTAGAAGATGCTAGTGAATTTATGGATAAGGAGTGACTTCGGTTCACACCACTTCTGTAAATGTAGGCATTTAGCATTTAATGCTTGAAGGTAGGACTGGAGATTTTGCGCATACGTTCAGATTTCAACTGTTCGTGAAATGCCTTAATGAGATGAGTGAAGGTTGGTTATAAGATTCTTGAGATCAGAAAGTGGCAGTTGAACTGTCACAAGGCTTCTGATAGAATCTATAAGTAACGCCTTAAACCTTGGAGTACGGTTACCGAAAGGTAGTTACTATCTGATTTAATCAAACCGCGTCCAACATCGATTGTTGGTGATTACACTGATAAATACTACTAGATCAGAATGTCAATCCACCCAAAACGCAGTGGGAGTATGGTTTAACCACTGACCCATTTTGGTTTTGTGGACTTTACAGTCTGCTGGGGTGATTGATAACCTATGGCTCTTGGTGGGTCAGTATAGGATTCTCGATCATAGAGGTTGGTTTGAAAGCCTTAACCCCACGTGAATGGAGTTTTTGGTACTCAGGTTGCTTCACCTCTTGTAGAACCACCCGAGTGTCTCCGGCCCAATGGGAGCAATTGGATCTACACCGAAAAAAAGTCGAATGAATAGTAAAGTTTAAACTTTCAAATAAGCAAAGCCGAGTGGTATAGGGGTGATTCACGACAAGTAGAGAGTTAACTGCACCTTGAACTCTCTCACCACTCGATCTTGCTAGATTTCGTTAAGCGTAAAATAGGGTGAATCCTCGAGACTTTCTTGCCAGCAAACGGAGTCCTGGATTCATTCGAACGAAGGGTCTTGGTTAGAACAAATGGCGGGATGATCGCCGGGCTTATATCCTTTATGGATTTAAGAGAACCTCTCGGTCATTTATAGTCATATGTTTTAAAATATGTGGACTTGACCAAAATATTGATAAGTCTTTCGTAGACTGGATATCAATATTGGTAAAGTAGTAGTATTAGTGTTCATGAATGATAACACTGAAACGGTTGGAAACAACATGGGTGTGCTATCTGAAGTCGGAAACTGACACGCCAAGATCCTCTGGATGAGAGAATTGGTCTATATTCTAAATATTTGATTTGGTCAAATTCACAAGAATGAGTCATTGGCTATCCCATCTATCTTATTAGTTATGAAGATCTTGCATATGCGGATGCAACATTCAACGAGAGTAGTCCTACCCTAACTTTCAGGAATGATTCTCTAAATCTTCGGATAAAGAGAAAATGGGATAGAGTCTCTCTTGAATAACGGCAAGTCAGGTTATCACAAATCAATAGTAGTCGAATCTCAGATTCGAGCATTGAATAGCGGGTTTAGTACGTCCTCAAATATCTTTGAAGAACGAGGAATAATGTGCTTGTATATTCGGGTGCAAACTTGAATATGGTTGACTACACTGATTCTGACTTATAGTCAGATTAAGGATGATCGTTGGGATGATCTCGGGCTCAGTGTTTACTCATTATGATGGAGCTATAGTCTGGAGAAATCCAGAACCGCCAATTCGACTTTAGTTAATCAGATAAGTAGCAGCTTTCGGAGCAGCTAGAGTGGCGATATGGCTTAGGAATTTCCTTTCTGATCTGGGAGTAATTCCAGGACTAGTGAGCCGATATCACTTCATTATCAAAATAGTGAAGAGACAGCTTAAAATGATCTTCTCAGTCACTAGAGGTCAAAAGCATATTGAGAGAGAGTACCGGCTAATTAGATGGACCGGAGACGTTTCGATCCTAAAGATCTTCTCGAGCCGACAACCAAACTAATCAGTGTACCAAGTCGAGTACTTGGAGGGTGCGGCATTGAGGATATATCTCATCTGCGCTTAGAGCAAGTGGGAGAGTGTTGTGAATAAGATGAGAATGAGTGTGCTCTAAAACAATTATTACTTGTCATTTCGTGCAAGTGGGAGATTGTTAGGTGTGGTCCCGAAAGACAATTTGTGTAATTGTTTTTGGTGACAGAATTTATCTCACCTTATTACTTGCTTTGTGCTTGTAAGTAATACATCACAAAACTCCTAAGTATATCAAGATGTAACCGCTTAACTCGGTGTATGGCATGCACTTGAGGATTGAGTTAGTGGTGATATACTTAAATCGTTAGTCCGTGGTGAACTTAATCGAGTTTAGGGCCTCTTGATTAAAACACCAATAATGCTCTGAACACCTTAGGGTGTGATAGTCTTATCCGACTATCGGTAGAGGGTACCTACGCTGGGCATTTATATATGATGGCATTCATATAGGACTGAGACCGATTTAATCAGATTTCTCGATATAATTCCGTGTCGAGGAATCTTATTAAATCATTAGATGATCATATATGGATCAACCTTAATCCTGAGGTGATCATAGGGTGCTGCTTGTCTCGGGGTAGTGTTTGATGTGTTAGTTACGGTTCACTTAAATATGTGTTGCCACTTCTCATTGACACTATCTCCTGATGAGTGAGTAGTTCTGATTTTCACAGAGATGGAATCCATTCCTTCCTGCGGGAAGTAGAGAGACAGTCCCCTTGTTTGTTAACCCTAAGAAAGTGATCGATCGGCCGAGTTCATATTAGACTAATTGATCACTAGTCAGATATGTGAACTAATTGATCATCAGGGGGTTAATGGTAAATAAGGATAAGATATTCTGAGTCGGGTTCACGGAGACATCCTACTCAGAATGGACAGTCTATGGAGGGTTAATCCGTATGTAGTGATTATATCAATGGACGCTTATTCACTCATGGGTTGAGTATAAGTATACATTTATAATCGGTAGAGTTCGGCTTTCGGGGTTTATGGTGGCATAATCCTGGAATTAATAATTAATGTACTTATTATGTTCGATGAATAATTAATTATTGGAGCTACTGGTTATAGGTCCATGGTCCCCAATGTGGCTTCTGTAATTCGGGCTGATATTCTTGTTATTTGGGTCTCAGTGATAATTAATTGGCTGGGCTAATTAATTGATATGCATTGATATTATTTAGTTGGGTTAATAATATAATACACATAAAAGACATTTTATGTGGGCTTATAAACCCTAGTAGGTGGCGCCAATTAGGTCTTCATTTAGCACAAGAATTAATTTTCTTGTGTTATGGAAAATAAAAGATATTCTTGTTATATGATTGGTTGGATGACTTGTTATTTGATTTTCTATTGGTCAATACATGTCACAATTAGTCATTAAGGAAAATATCCTTTTATTTTATTTAATTAATTAATTATTTAATTAATTAAAACTTGGAGACCAAGGATTTACTCTCCTATAAAAGGAGAGTTATTCCAAGTGTAAAGGGCATGGCAAATTTCTACCTCACCACCAAATAAAGAGAGAAAACATTGTTTTTCTTGTCATGGGTTTTTAGAAGAAGAAAAACTCCAAGTTTTTCTTGGTGTTGCATATCAAGGAGGTGCTTTTATCAAGAAGGGTGTCCACCAACCACCGTTTGGAGAACACATTGGAAGATCAAGGTTTCTCTTCCCACTATTGGTAATATAATCTTAACCCCCTTGTAGTAGTTAAATCCTTTATTTATGTATTGTGATATATAAATCAGGATCCATCCGCTGCGCGTAGATCTAATTCGTTTAGATCTGAGCTCCTACATCCTTCAGAAGAATCAAGTGCACTTTGGAGCGGTAGATGAAGAAAAATTAAGAAAAAAGACGTACAACTAGTTTTGGTTCAGTGAAGCAGTCACACACCGAAAGAGACGACATGAGTGTTAGGAGACGAAACGCTTCGCAAAGTCATGAGTTTAAGTACACCCCAATTACATTCGAGTTTCCAGGACGAAACTCCTTATACGGGGAAGGAATTTAACATCCCGAATTTCCACAAAAGGGTAAAATAGTAATTGGGAGTATTTACTACGACCTAATTATTATTTAGCCTATTTTATTTAATTAAAAGGGATTTAATTAAAGTCTTGGAAATTAATTTAAGAAATAAAAGGATTTAGTTATTTAATTAAAGGATTTAATTGATGGCTATTTGATATGTTCCTAAAAAGTCGAATAATTCTAGATGTTTTGGGCTCAATTCAGTGTCGTGTGTTGCTATTTTGCGATGTTTTTATCGTTTTTGGGCTAGATTACTGCGGATGTTTGAATTATTGCAGGATGATTCTAGATTAGAAGAAAAAGGGCAAAAAACGAGGCTAAATTTGAAGAATTCAAAAACCAGCCTTTGTCACACCCAGGGTGTGACGCTAATCAGAAAATCTGATATTGGCCAACGAAATGTTCTGATTGGTGGAAGCTTTTCCAACATGATTTTTCTTGGCTATGGCGTGTTTTTCAAAGAAAAAATGAGGAGCCCACACACTAGAAGAGTCCAATATTGATAGATATTTGATTTTAGAGATTTTCTTGATTAAATTAATTATGGAAACTTATATTTATGATGTAGTTATCCTATTTTAAATCCCCAAAAAAGCGTGTAATTGAGATTTCACGCCTCCCCATCAGATTTTAGTCGACACTCTGCTCCTCTCTTCTTCTATCATCATCTCCCATCCCAAGAACAAGGATTTTAGGTTCCAAAAATTCAAGAACGAAGTTTTTTCGAGGTTGAATTATTTATGCAATAGTTTGACGGTTTCTTTCTCTCTTTTCTCCTTTCTTCTATTTATTTATTTTTCTTGTCAAGTATGCATTTTATGATTGAATCTTGGAATTTTGATGTGGAACGTGAGTAGATATCAGTTTCTAGGATTAGGAGAAACCCGGATATGAATATATGATGTAAAAACTCAATCTTTCCCTTGTTTTATGAATTTGATGCTCATAAATTGTTTCTTGTGTGCTATTCTTGTATGATTGTTGAAATTAATAGCTCGAGAGGGTAAAGAATCGCAATTCTACGTAGAGAGGTTATTCGATTAATTAGTGACCGATAAAAGTACCACTTAATTGATAGTATAGGAAACAAGAATTGAATCTAGGGTTTTATTGGAATGAAAATTTGGTAAAAGCCCTGATGGCATGAAATTATGGTTCTTTAAGGGATCTAAATTCATTATTTATCATGGGAAACCGGGTGTAGTATGAATTAGGTACGATCACGAGAATAATTCGATAGAATACTTTTGTGAGAACATTTGATAATTGCGCCGAAATGAGTGTTGTGATTTCACCTTTATATAATTTGGAAAATAGTTTAGGATGAAAATAAAAACGAACCGTGTAATTTTTGTAAATAGGGATACACGGAAAAACTGAACAAATATCTCACTTCAAATAATGCTTGGGCCTATCCTGTCTTTCATTTCGGGAGTGTTGTGATTTCACCTTTATATAATTATTTTTTTATTTATAAAAAAGATGAAAATATATACCCAACTAATATATTTGTAAACAAACCAGCGAATCATAGTAAACAAACCAGCGAATTATTTTTGTTTATTTTTTTATTTTAAAAAAAGATGAAAGTCTATACCCAACTAATATATTTGTAAACAAACTATATCCGTAAAATAACCACCGTATCTCCAGCAAATTATCTTTTTATTTTTTATTTATTTTTTAAAGCTGGTATTGTATCAGCCTTTCTTTTTCAGCGTGGGTAGCGAATTATTATTATTATTTATTTTAAACTATCTGTAAAATAACCACCGTATCTCCAGCGAATTATCTTTTTTTATTTTGTTTTTTTACTGATGGTATTGTATCAGCCTTTTGCTTTTTTTTTTTGTGTGTAGAGGCGGGTTATTTTACGGGTTTGGGTTCAAATTATGAGTAATTGGGTTAAATCTGATCTTCTTTATGTTGACGCTCGCGAAAGCGCTTTGGTTAAGTTTAGAAGGGGGGGGTGAATAAACTTAACACTTAAAACTTTTTGGAGTTTAACAAACTCAAGAACTTCAAAGCAATTGACTCGATACCTCGATAGTCTGGCCGACACTTCAAGAGTCCGCCGAGACACAATGAGTCACTGATAGTTGAGTTTATCAATTTGTGCAAATGGAATTATATCAAAAATTAAGCCTTATTACTTGTTGTTAAATATGATACTAAGTATTAGATACTCAAGAGTGTGTATGTGTGTGAGTTCATTGCTAGATTCAAAGTAGGGTGATGTGCTTGATAAACTAAATGCGTAATATAAATGCAGAAAAGTAAGTATGCAGTTTTTATAGTGGTTCCAGGTGGTGTAATCCTGTACTCCACTCTTCTCCTGTGATGTTGGAGGTAATTCACTCGAGATCTTGATGTAGCTGTTACAAAAATCCCTAAGGTGTTTGTCCTTCACCAATAGCTATGGCTTCACAAACTCGAAAACCAGAACAGTAGGATTGTCGCCCCAAAGTCTTCCACTGGTCCTTGAAGGGTAGGATTGCCTCTTCACCACTCCACCACAAACAATGCTCTTCACACAGATGTGCTTCACTGTCTTCAACAGATTTCTTGTAAAGAAAGTTTGAATCAATTAAATGATTCAGTTGCAGCAGCTTGATCAGGATGATTTGATCAAGACTTGCGCCTTTCAAGTGTAAACTTGATGTAGCTTGAATACATATTACACTTGAAGATTTTCTCTGGATCAGTAGCTTTAAGCTCAGTAAGTTCAACATGGTATTTATTTTCTTGATCAGAAATCGAAGCTCAGGATTTTTCTCTTAATGTTCATCAATTCATCATCTTTATCTGAATTAGGAGTCCTCTATTTATAGGTAGAAGTCCTTGTGACTTGTATTTGAAATTCAAATGTAGCCGGTCCAGATTTTGTCCCATTTGACTTGCTTTCTATCACTGTTCATAGTACTGACACAGTCAGACTGCTTTTTGACAGAATGCAGTCTGTCCATCCTTTGACTTGTATTCATTGGATAAAGTCCTGAATCATCCCAACGTCCCTTTAATCTCAACCATTGATTTGTTTGTTAAAGTCAGAGGTTGTTAGCTGTCCTTATCCATGTTTTCTTCCAATGTAACCTTGAATTAACCGAGGTATATATATCAGCAGGTTCATCAGTCTGCTGAGATACCTATCAGTCTGCTGAACTATATTTTGCTAACTGTCTTTTATCTAACTTTTATTTATGAAGTTAGATTACACCTTTTTGCTTATAACTAAATTCCAATTACCATCCAACTTAAGGAACTTAGACCTTGTACACAAGGTATATGTAATCGCTTTAGGTCATCACGAGACTTCCCTAAATTCGACTCCATATCCTTGACTTTAATTACTAAGTTTGATCCCTTAGCCTTCATTAATCGAGTTTGAGCCTCACCTTCGCCTTCAAAGAAGTTCCTGATAAGTCTACCGACCTAACTACCCTCATCGACTAGACTAGTCTCAATGATATAAGTCACCGACCTTTCTGAAAGGCTTGTTTGATCAAACCTATACAAAGATCAAACTCTAATAAACCTATACATTTGATCTAGACATATTTTTGCCTTTGCTCTATAATAGTTAGTTTGGCACTCATCACTAAAACTTAAAAATAAGTCCAACAATTTCCTCATTTTTGGTGATGATGCCACTACCCTCACCTAACAGCAAAGCAAAAAGATTAAAACAAAAATAGAACAACTTTCAGTCATATCTCATTAAAATAATTTGTTCAAGATATTACAGTATAGATACAGCAAAGATAAAATAGATTAAGTATGCTGATCTACTGTCTTCTTTCTTTTTCTTGTCTAGCCTTCTCCACTTGCTCTTGGTAGGCTCTAATTTCCTCAATCATGTCTGTCGTCCATTCATTTTCAATCAAAGTGAAGTCAATGTAAGAATTCACTTCTTTCCACCACTTCCATGCTTCAGGTAGGATGAGATTGATTTGATTTACTCTGAATCCTAACTTCATATATAATTCTTTGAATTCAGCAAGTGAGTCCTTTGCTTTTGTGATAGGTAAACTCCTTTCACCTCTACCACTTCTTCCACCTCTTCCACCTCTGTAGTTTGCCCTCAAGGCTTTAACTCTTGCTTCCCAGAATTTTAAGCCCAAGAATGAGTTCAGACCTTCATGAAATCCCTTGTCAGGATAAGGTTTCCTTTTATTGTAGTACTCATTCTTGTATTGTTTGAGAAGACCATCAGTAAGTTGAACTCTGCCAGGTGCAGGTTCCCTGAATGCATTGGTCTCATTCTCCCATCTTTTCTTGGCAAAAATTCTGGCAGCCTCTTTTGCTACTGCTGTTTGGCCCTCTTCCCCCTTAGTGACATCATCAACAAACCGGGACAGCAGGCCATGAACACTCTCCTGTGTGATAACCAGATTACTCAGTTGTCCCTCCATTATTTCAGTTCTTGTATCAACTGCAGTAATCCTTGATTGCAAAGTCTGCTCCAGGAGATTGATCCTTTCAGTAAGCTTATGATCCAATCCAACAGGTTGAGATGTTCCAGTAGCCTCAGCAGGCTTAGGTGTCTCAGCAAGTTTATCAAGTTTTTGATGGATGGAAGTGAATTGGTCTTTCAAAAACTTGTCCTTCAGAGAATTTCCTTGCTTGATTCCTCTCACTTCTAGGGTAAGATCAGCAAGAGCATACTGATTTGAGGTAATATTGGAGGCAACTGTTTCTGTAGTCCTCCCTCTATTCTCCACCAAATTGATCAAATCTTAAAATCTCTGCTCTTGTCTGTCAAGTTGAGTTCTTAGATTTGCAATGTCATTTCTAACTGTCCTCAACTATTCCATGACATGTGCTGGTACCCCCACCAGCCATTCCTCCAGCAGCTCCATCAGCAGGCTCTTCTACATTATATTGTGGCCTCTGGCTGCTCATAACCATTGCCCAACTCATATCTAGTCCATCAGGGTTAGGTCTTTGATATTCCTCTAGAATAGGATCAAGAGCTGGTTCTTCAAGGATAGGTACAAATACCTGTGGGGTTCAATATCAACATTTTCTTCTTCAGGCATTTGAAACTCCTCATCACTATAGTCATAATCCAAAGAAATGCTCATCAACAACAAAGATCTGTGACCATCTTTACCTACAAGTGGTCTTCTTTCCAAAGAGCTCTCTACAAAGCTCTTCAACAACAAAGCAGGGTTTCCTCCAAACCCAAAGTTTGTTCCAACATTTGTCCAGTGTTTGTTTGTAACTCAAAGAAATTGCACTCTCCTATTCCAACTCAGTACAGTGCCGCTTGATCCTCAAAGAACCTGTACCTCCACTTCTTGCCTTGGTTCTTGTGCAATTTGTGCCACAATAACCTGATCAGGGAATATGTCCATATTTTCTTGTTGAAATTCCCCAATATCACTAATCATTCTCAGAAGATTTACAGTGTTGGTTAGAGTGCTTTCAGTGTCAATCCAGTTTTGATATTGAATGGAATCCTCAGAACTGAAACTTGGTTCATCATGATCAGTAACCCTCTCATCATTTGAATCCACAGTCTGCTGATCATTAACATGCTCAGCAGGTTCTTCAACAAATAAGGGATCTATCTCACCAACCATTCTGTTTGAACCAATGGCTATCCCTTCATTGATTTGTGCCTCAATATCATCCATGGTGAGATGTTCCACATCCTCATCCATCTGTCCAGTTTGCTGTTCCTCTGTGGATTGACTAGCACCAGTAGATTGCTCTACCCTTGGTTCAGTGAACATAGCAGTTCCACTGGTTCCTCCTGGACCAGAGGGATGATTGTCATCAGAATCAGATGATGAAGAATCATCATTATCACCTCTTGGATCCCTGAACTTGATACCCTCTTCTTTCTGTTGATCATCAAACAGATCCATCAGCCTTGATTGCCGTAAGGTGGTATCAACCAGATCCAGCAAATTCTCCACTCCCAATCTTTCAAAAGCCCATTCTTCAAAATCTGTCATTGGTTCTGCAGCTGGCTTTTGTCTTTTATAGTATTCAAACTTCCATTGTAAATAATTTGCAACCAGCAGGAGCTTTGGATCAACATACCCTTCTTTCTTCTTTTTCTCTTGTCTTTCAAAGGGCATGAATGACCTTCTGGGAGCTGTTCTAGTACCTTGCTGACCTCCAAAGGTCTCAACAAGTAAGTTCAAAGTATCTTCCACAGATGCCTCAAGGTCAGTAGGTTGCTCAGGTTGGATATTAGTTCCTACTACCTCCATCTGTACAACACTAGGTTCTCCCTGACTTTTATGCTCATCAGCAGGGTTAGCAGCAGACTGCTCTTCCCCCTGAACTATTGCAGGACTTGCAGGGTCTTGTACCAAATCTTCAACTTCCACAGCAGGTGTTGACTCAGTAGTCTATTGTGGCTCTTCTACAAGTTGCTCAACAAAAACTTGTGCAGTTTTAGTAGGCTCAAGAGCCTCTTCTGATGATGATTCAACAACTTCAACAACAGACTCAGTTACAGCAGTCTGTTGTGGCTCACCAACAGGTTGCTCAACAACAACCTCTGCATCCTCAGTAGGCTTTATAATTGTTAAGGGCTCAGCCTCAATAGCCTCTTCTTCCTCTTCTGCTTCTTCTTGTTGTTGTTGTTGTTCTCTCTGACTTTCCAAAATTTTCAATTGTTTACCTTTGCCATACTTCTTCTTCTTGGCAATCTCTTTCATTCTTTTGGAAAGTGGTTCATCATCATCACCTCAGTGAGACTTCCTCTTCTACTGGGCTTCCTTTGTTGCTCTCTCGCACTTCAAAGATCGCCTTCTTAGCAACTACAAAGCAGGTCAAGAACCTCAATTTCACTGACCCACACAGCAGACTCAAAGAACATGTCTTTGCTTGCTTTTTGTCTTCTTAGGCTTTAACATCTTTGTTATTTTCTTTGTGTCAACAGCCTTTCTCTTCTCAGTGACCTTCTTTGGTGCAGCAGACTTGACAACTTTCTTAACTCGCTCACCACCAAAGATCACCATCATGTCCACCATCATCACTCTCAAAGCAGACCTCAAAGAACATCTTCTTCATCATCATCCGCACTGTGGATAGGATAGTTAATTTCTTTCTTGTATCTGGATTGGTTTATCTTCTCAGTGCAACGTCAGAATTTCCAAATGATTCAAAGAGGCTCTAACCATTAATCCTAAGGGCAAGGCCTTGGATTTCCTTTTCCCTTCTATTTCTTCTTTTGCAACTTTCTTCATGTAATAAATGAAATATCCAGCCCAGTCAAACTTCATACTTCTGCAAATAATCATCATAAGTTCTATTTTGGGTCCTGATAGAGTATCCATGCTTCCAACGAGGCCTAAGATATTCTTAGCAATGATTTTGCTCAGCAGATTGTATTCATAACCAATTTGTTTCACATTGATGCCTGGAATTGACTTGATGGCTTCATTGGTTTTGATTTTGTCAACAAAATCAATCCTTGACAATCCCATTTCTTCAGGATTTACAGGAGCATCTATTACTTCTGCAAAACCAAACACTTCCCTCAGTAGGTTTGAGGAAACTTCAATCTCCTGTGCATTTACAGTGATGGTAAATGCTTCTCTTCCTTCTCTTATGGCTATATTTCTCCAAAAGCTAACAACATTTGTATAAGAGATTGTTTCCAATCTTATATTCAGTACGTTCTCCAAGCCTTCATATCTCCTTATTCTTCGACCAATGTTGATGGCTAGTTCAGTTTGATTAGCATCAACAACAAAGCCTCTAACACTTTGGCTTGTTTCAATTTGAACATCATCCTTTTCCGCCATTGTTAAAAGAAAAAGATGAATAAGATAGCTTGTAAATCTGTGTTCACACTGTGTAAATACAGAGAAAATCAATCTGAGATTTTTGTAGTAGCCTCTGTGTAATAGTCTGTGTATATATAGGCAAATGCGGTTGAAACTGTCAGAGCACGTATTGTGCATTTAACCATGATTAATCTGAGTGAATGCTAACTCGACACGTGGCCCGTTACTTCTCCATAACGTTTGTAACCTTTGGATCGTGTAACTGCGGTGATAACGGATAGAGTAAATATCCCGTCAATATACTTTTTGACTTCAATAAGTTTGACTGAGTAAAGTTTCATTCAAAGAGACTTGACATCGCTAGGTTGGCTCAAGAACTCGCCGACAAATATGCCTCAAGAAATTACCGACAGAGTAACTCACGATCTTTGATTCCTTCTTGTTTTTTCAATTGATAATACAAAATGAAGTTTAATACCAATGACTGATCTGTCAAGTGAGCTCACCCAACATGACAAAGACCAATCCCCTTGGCAACCTCATTTGCTCAATTGTCCAAACATAAGTACATTGAATTGTTGATACCAATGACTAATCTACTAAGTGAGCTCACCCAACATAGCAAAGACTAATCCCTCGGTGAATTCCAAAGACAATCGATCACCAACTTTAATGATTCCAAGTTCTGTCCTTAACTTAGCAAATCTTTCACTATCCAGTGGTTTAGTGAAGATATCAGCAAGTTGATCGTCAGTAGGGATATAAAGAACCACCACATCCTTCTTCTCAACATGATCTCTTATAAAATGATGTCTCACATCAATATGCTTGGTTCTTGAGTGAAAAACAGGATTTTAATTAATTGCAATTGCACTTGTGTTGTCACACATAATTGGAATTTCCTTTTCTTCAATTCCATAATCCCTTAACTGTTGTCTTAACCATAATATTTGTGCACAAAGAACTTCCAAAGACTATATACTCTACTTCAAGAAGTGGAAGTTGATATAGAATTCGCTTCTGGCCAACCAGAAACCAGTCTATTTCCTATTAACTGACAGGTTCCTGTGGTGCTCTTTCTGTCAATTTTGCATCCAGCATAATCTGAATCTGAGTAGGATATAACTTTGAAACTTCCATCTTTAGAATACTATATCCCTACTCCCAAAGTCTCTTTAAGATATTTAAGAACTCTTTTGACTGCACCTAAGTGACTTTCTTTAGGTTTTGATTGAAGTCTTGCACAAACACCTACAACAAAGGATATATCAGGTCTGCTGGCTGTAAGGTACAACAGACTGCCTATCATCCTTCTGTATAAGGTCTGATCAACATCTTTTCCTTCTTTATCTTCATCCAACCTTATGTTTGTACTCATTGGAGTTGATACCTTGATGCTGTTTTCCATACCAAACTTCTTCAGCAGCTCCTTGGTATACTTGGTTTGATGAATGAAGATTCCATCTTTCAACTGTTTGACTTGTAAGCCCAAAAAGAAGTTAAATTCACCCATCATACTCATTTGGAACTTACTTTTCATCAGATTTGCAAACTTTTCACAAAGTAAGTCATTTTCAGAACCAAAGATTATGTCATCAACATAAATCTGGACCAGCAGGGTGCTGTCTCCTTCACTGATTCTGAAAAGTGTCTTATCAATGGTGCTTTTTGTAAAACCATTGTCTACCAAGAATTGAGATAAAGTCTCATACCAAGCTCTTGGTGCTTGATTCAATCCATAAAGTGCTTTGTTGAGTCTATACACTTTATCTTTTTGATCTTTAACTTCAAATCCAGGAGGTTGCTGAACATACACTTCCTCCTCCAGAATACCATTCAAAAATGCACTTTTGACATCCATCTGATATACCTTAAAGTTTTTATACGCAGCATGTGCCAAGAATAATCTGATAGCTTCCAATCTTGCAACAGGTGCATAAGTTTCATCAAAATCTATTCCTTCAGCTTGAGAATAGCCTTTTGCAACTAGTCTGGCCTTATTCCTCACAATGGTACCAGATTCATCCAGTTTGTTTCTGTATACCCATTTTGTGCCAATAATATTTGCATGATTAGGCCTTTCCACTAGTGTCCAAACTTGATTTCTTTCAAATTCATTTAACTCTTCTTGCATAGCAATTATCCAATCTGGATCTGAAATTGCTTCTTCAACAACTTTTGGTTCCATTTGAGATAGAAAGCATGTAAACATTGCTTCTAATTGTCTTTTAGTCCTCACACCTTGCTGTATGTTGCCAATAACTTGTTCAGCAGGGTGGTCTCTTAACCATTGTGGATTCTGGTTAGTTTGATTTTTGGAACATCATCTTCAATAGGGTCTGATGTAGCATCAGGGGGTTCAGCAGATCCTTGAACTGCTTCAGTTGTTGCATCAGTAGAGTTCCCAGCAGGGTGTTCAACAGGGGCAGGGTCAGAAACTTTTAAGTCATTGAACCTTTCTAGAACTTCAACATATTCTGGATCAGTGACTTGTTGATTATCAACAGGTTCTGAACCTTCTACTTCCATTCCAATGAACTTGGGTTCATCAAATACAACATGTATAGTTTATTCATGTTTCAGTGTTCTTTTATTCAGTACCCTGAATGCCTTGCTGACAGAAGAGTATCCAAAGAAAATTCCTTCATCTGACTTGGGTTGAAAGGTCTTCAATTGCTCCTTATGGTTTAAGATAAAAAATTTGATTCCAAATGGATGGAAATAGGATATATTAGGTATCCTTCCATTCCAAATCTCATAAGGTGTCTTCAGCAGCTTCTTGTTCACTGATGTTCTATTTTGTGTGTAGCATGTCAGTATTAATCGCCTCACCAAACACCTTTCGTAAACAATGCTACTAATCATAGTCCTTCCCGCTTCTTTTAGAGTCCTGCTTCTTCTCTCAAAGAACCCTATTTTGGCGAGGTGTACCAAAGAGAGCAAGTTGATGTAGCACACCATTCTCGCTCACAAGATTCTCTTATCACTTTGTTGAGAAACTCAAGTACTTTATCCGATCCGATCTTCACTCATCGTGACACTTTTCTCATTTTGTAATCTTTTCAAAAGCTCTGCATCTTTTGAAGTGTTTCACTCTTCTTATTCATGAATATCACCCAAGTATATCTTGAATAATCATCCACAACAACTAATGTGTACTTCTTTCCTGTTACACTTGTTGGAGTTACTGGTCCAAATAGATCCATGTGCATCAGCTCCAACACTCTCTTAGTTGATTGCTTTGTTTTTGACTTGAAGCTTGATTTGGTTTGTTTACCTTGCTGACAAGCATCACATATAGCATCTTTCTTGAATGTGATCTCAGGTAGTCCAAACACCAGTTTCTTCTTTACTAACTAATTGATATCATCAAAATTAAGATGATTCAAATTCTTGTGCCATAACCAGTTGAGTTCTGACCTGGTATGCACTATCAAGCAGGTTTCTGGAACTGCAGTTGACCAATCCACAACATACATATTTTGTTGTCTTCTTCCAGCCAACACAACTTGATCACCTCTTTCACGGATGACAACACATGTGTTTTTGTCAAAAGTGACCTTGTATCCCATATCACAGAATTGACCAGTGCTCAGCAAGTTGTAGTCTAGTCCTTCAACATATGCAACATTCCTGATTGTTAGTCCATTCTTCACAAGTGTGCCATAGCCTCTTGTGTAACCAGGTGTGTTCTTGTTTCCAAAGTTCACTCTTGGACCATCATTTGCCACAAAGCTTGACAAACAATGCTTATTCTTTGTCATATGTCTGGAACATCCACACAAAAGTACGCAGACACCCTACAAAACAGAATCATTATATTTTAGGTACCCAAATCTGTTTGGGTCCATAGTGGTCAGTGGTAAGCATGACCCTTGGCAAATTTCCATAAGGTCTTCTTTGAAAGGTATTGTACCTTGGTTCATACATGTATTCTACACTTCTATAAGGTCTAGCTATTGGTTGTGTAGGATTCACATATGCCTTTGGCCTTTTGGTTTGTAATGTCAGTTTGAAGTGATTCTTGTTGTTAGAAGCATTAGCATAACCATTGGATTGTCAGTCTGTTAGAATGTACTCAGTAGTATGGAGTTTGTTTGAGGTCCTCGCCGAGGTCTTGTATAAGTCCTCTCACGAGGTTTTACCCTAGCAACATGGTTATACTTATCAAGCTTTCTAGCAAGAGGTGCATGAATATTCCAGTCATCATCAGTAGGAAACAATCTACCTTTCCCCCTGAGATAAGTATCCCTAGAATGATTAACATTTTTGGGTTTGGAATTCTTATCCTTGGAATATTTCTGACCTTTACCTTTTGGTGGTCCAGCAGACTTGGTAGCAGGTCTGCTATCAGCAGGTCTAGAAGGCACATCAGTCCTATTTTTAGATTTATTCTTTTTATTAGGAGCTGTTGACTTCTTTGACTTCTGATTTTTCTTCTTTGAAGCATTTTCAGTAGGCTTTACTGCCTCAGCAACCCTTTTGGGAGTTGGATCTTGTGCAGGCACAAACTTAGGACCAATTCTGGTACTAGGTTCAGTGACCTTACTGGATCCACTCTTGTTGGATTGTTGAGTTTCAAATCCAAGACATGTTCTATCACCATAAGGTCTTCCAGATTTGAATGCAAAGATAGAACAAGATTGTTCAAATTGATTCAGGGCTACTGAATGTTCAGCAGACTTATGCTGATTCTGTTCAACTTCTTTTTCCTTCCCTTTAAGAATTCTTAATTCAGCATTTAATATTTCAACTTCTAATTGAAGAGCTTCTTTTTCAACCTTCACAATCTCATAACCAGATTGTATTATCCTCAGTTGATTAAGGATGGCATCCAAAGTTTCTTCATTGTTAGAATTTTTATGATTTGAACCACATGTGGATTCACAATCACTTCCAGCAGGAGTGTTTATGGATACAGAATTGTATACCTCCTCTGTTTCATTCATATTTGCCATCAAAGCATAATCTTCCATATCAGCAACCAGTGCCGTGTCATCAGATTCATTTCCCTTTTCTGACTCTACTTCATACCCTGATTCATCTTCAGCAACCATGGCCTTCTTGCCATGTCTTCTTTGTTGACTTTTGGTCTTCAGTAGGTCTGTACAATCAGGTATGAAATGTCTAGGCTTCTTGCAATTGAAGCAAAGATAATCAGGTTCCTTACTCTGTTTTAACTCAGGACAGTCAGGTTTGAAGTGTCCTGGTTTCTTGCAATGAAAGCACGGATAATCATTATCTTTCTTTGGTTCTTCTTTCTTCTTTTCACTGGATCTTTCTGTGAAATTCCTTGAATTGCCCTTTCCAGTCTTCATCAATCTGATTTTCTTGCTCAGTAGGGCAATCTGCTCTTGCATCTCATCCAGCAGATCATCTTGAGCTCCTGATGTCTCTTCTTGATGTTTAGCAGCCAATGCAGTTGTCTTTGGTTCTTCCTTTTCAGTGGTAGGAACCAATCTCTTGCTGAACTCATAAGCTTTAAGATCTGAGAATAATTTGAAGGTATCCTCTTCATGTAACTTCCTCATTTCTTCTATAGCAGTGACTTTCATCTCCCAAACTTCTTTGTCAGGCAATGCTTCCAAGATCTTTGAGTTGATTTCTTCTTTTGAATAACTTACACTCAGCAGGGTAAGTTCATCCAGGATAGCATTGAATCTTGACTCCATTTGCTCAATGGATTCATTTGGTAGCATTTTGAACTTTTGAAACTTCTTTTTGGCCACACTGATTTTGTTCTTCTTAATTGCATCAGTGCCTTCACAAATCAACTATATTTTGTCCCAAAGTTCTTTGGCTGTTTGCAATCTTTTACTTTCATGTACATATTGCTATCCGAGTTCTGTAAATGATATCTATAGCAATATTGTTGAGGTTTGCTCTTTTCTATCTTCAATGATCCATTCCTTTTTTGGCTTAGAACGTCTTGTGTCTCTTCACCCACCACATCGACTTGGTAATCTCCAAAGGTCCATCCGTCAGACATCCATCATTTCATCATGAGTTGCAACTAGATAAGCCTCGCATACGACGCTTATATTCATCAAAACGATCCACGTAACACATCAACATTGTTCGAGCATACCGATTGTTATCCATGATGCAAAGCTTTGAAAATCGCGACTTGAAAAAGTTTTCAAAGTATTTTCACAAGCACAACAAGTAGGATTACTTCGAGCGAAACCTTCGCTCGATACCAATTGTTGGTCCTTGAAAGGCTTTGGTTAAGTTTAGAGGGGGTGAATAAACTTAACACTTAGAAATTTTTGGAGTTTAACAAACTCAAAGAACTTCAAAGAAATTGCCGATACCTCGATGAGTTCATCGACACTTCGAGAGTCTGGCGATACACGATGAGTCTACCGATAGTTGAGTTTATCGAATTTGTGCAAAGAGAATTATATCAAAAATTAAGCCTTATTACTTGTTGTTAAATATGATACTAAGTATTAGATACTCATTAGTGTATGTGTGTGAGTTCGGGCCTGCTAGATTCAAGAGGGTGATGTGCTTGATAAACTAAATGCGAAATATAAATGCAGTAAAGTAAGTAGGCGCTTTTATAGTGGTTCCGGTGGTGTAATCTCAGACTCCACTCTTCTCATGTGATGTTGGAGGTAATTCACTGAGATCTTGATGTAGTCATTACAAAAATCCCTAAGGTGTTTGTCCTTCACCAATAACTATGGCTTCACAAATCGAAAACCAGAGAAGGTAGGATTATCGCTCCAAAGTCCTCCACCGGGTCCTTGAAGGGTAGGATTGCCTCTTAACCAGCCCCACCACAAACAACAGTCTTTCACACAGATGTGCTTCATGTCTTCAACAGATTTCTTGTAAAAGAAAGTTTGAATCAATTAAATGACTCAATTCAAAGACTTGATCAGATGATATGATCAAAGACTTGCGCCTTCTTCAGTGTGTAAACTTGATGTAGCTTGAATACTGATTACACTTGAAGATTTTCTCTCAGATCGAGAGCCTTAAGGTCGAGTAAGTACAGCAGGGTATTTTCTTTCTTGATCAGAAATCAAATCTCAGGATTTTTCTCTTAATGTTCATCAATTCATCATCTTTATCTGAATTAGGAGTCCTCTATTTATAGGTAGAAGTCCTTGTGACTTGTATTTGAAATTCAAATGTAGCCGTTCTAGATTTTGTCCCATTTGACTTGCTTTCACACTGCTCATAAGATCGACACATTCTGATCGCTTTTGACAGTAATGCGCCTATCCATCCTTTGACTTGTATTCATTGGATAAAGTCTTGAATCATCCCAACGTCCCTTTAATCTCAACCATTGATTTGTTTGTTTAATTCAGAGGTTGTTAGTTGTCCTTATCCATGTTTTCTTCCAATGTAACCTTGAATTAACCGAGGTATATATATCAGCAGGTTCATCAGTCTGCTGAGATACCTATTAGTCTGCTGAACTATATTTTGCTAACTGTCTTTTATCTAACTTTTATTTATGAAGTTAGATTACACCTTTTTGCTTATAACTATGTTCCAATTACCATCCAACTTAAGGAACTTAGACCTTGTACACAAGGTATATGTAATTAGTTTAGGTCATCACAGACTTCCCTAAATTCTGACTCCATATCCTTGACTTTAATTACTAAGTTTGATCCCTTAGCCTTCATTAACTGAGTTTAAGCCCTCAGCCTTCTGTCTTCAGCAGGTTCCTGATAAGTCTACCGACCTAACTACCCTCATCGACTGGACTAGTCTGTTGATATAAGTCACCGACCTTTACAAAGGCTTGTTTGATCAAACCTATACAAAGATCAAACTCTAATAAACCTATACATTTGATCTAGACATCTTTTTGCCTTTGCTCTATAACAGTTAGTCTGGCACTCATCACTAAAACTTAAAAATAAGCCCAACACTTTATATATATATACTAGCCAATGACCCGTGCAAAATGCACGGGATAACATTAAATAAAAAAATCAAATGCATTCAATTATGATAATAAAGAATTAGCTAAATAGCCATGCATAATGCACCGAAAAACATTAAATCAAAAATTCATATGCATTCAATTAATTATGATAATGAAGAAAAAAAATCACGATGAAAGGAAAGAGTACAAAAGACAGCTATTACTTTAAGAACAATAAGTAGCATCTAAGATCCATGGTTAATGCAGATCGAAGTGATTGGTGATTGTAGTAGTTTTTTTCATTCTTTTAGCATCTAAGTTTCATTGTTAATGCAAATTGAAGTAATTGGTGATTGCGGTAGTTTTTCATTTTTTAAGAAAAAATATTTTATTGAATGACTGCCGAGGACGGAGGTAGTTAAGGGGCTTGGGGGGGCTAAGCCCACCCCAATTTTTTTATATTTTATATTAGTACCCTCTGATCAACCAAGCCCAAAAGCTTCAAATTTCCAGATATAAAAAAAAAAAAAAAGCCCACCTGATTTAGACCCATAGGTTTTCTAATTCCTTTTCTAATCCTGCAAGTCCCGGAAAAAAAACAAAAACAAATCCCTGTATATTCATAATAACAATTTTTAATATAATCTTTAAAATCAAAAATCATTCACAAGTGAAAAAAATACAAAGAAGAAAATAAGCTCAGTAATTTTGTAATTGCAAACCACGGTTCACAAAAAAAAATTAAAAAAAAATAAAAATTTGCAAGCGAGCAACATTGCAAGCGACGGCGCTGATGGTCACCACATGTCCACCACCGACGGAAGGCGGCATTCATCATATACCAATCTGAAATTTTCCATCCCAACTCCCAAGTAAGTCACCATTCCTTCATATTTCATCAATTGATTTTTAGAAATGGAAAAGGCAAAACCCTGTTTTTTTGGTTTGCTTTATATTGAAAATTGAAACATTAAAGACTGTTTTTGTAATTACTAATTAGTAATTATGTTTGTGAGGGAATTGTCTAATTGGTAAATGGAAATGGTGCTCATTGAAGATAATTTTGGCAGAATAATTTTGGCACTATGACAATAGGTCAATAGTTGAAAATTTGTCATATTAAACAAACCCCAAATAAGCTAAATATGAAAATAAGTTGTTATTGTTAACTGTTAAGGATTAATTGATTCATGTTCTTGTTAGGCTTTCTTCCTCCTAATTTCCCTATCGACAAAAAAATTTGTTGTATACTGCCTACTTGCTAAATGGACTTGAAATTGTGAATTGTTGTGAGGTTGATCATTAGTCAAAGTGAATGGTTGTTTTATCCATCTTGAATTGATTTATGGAAATCGTGTATTGTTATTTGTTTTGAAGACACGTTGCTTAATTTTTTTTTATTTTAGGGTATACATTATAATGGCACATCATTAACAAAAGAAAGAAAAAACACTTTTTCATTCTTTAGAAAAGTTGACACATCAAAAAGTGACGCACCTTCTGCTTCACATGGGGTTGCTTCAGCTCATATTGAAGAAATTCCTCCTAGTTCAAACTCTCCTCCTTCTAAGTTTCAACGAGTTGAAAGTGACTATATCCCTGTCGAACTAAATCTTCAAAGGGATCCTGGGCTACGTATTCCAATATGGGAATATCCTATCAATAAGAGAGATGAGACTAGGAGAGCTTATATCGGAATGGGTCCATTTCAGCCACATCTTCCACAATATCCTATGACTAAATTTGGAAGTCAAAATCGCAGTTTCCGGTACAACTGGTTCAAAAAATTCTCATGGTTAGAGTATTCTCCTTCAAAAAATGCTACGTTTTGCTTTCCATGCTTCATTTTTTATGTGCATCCAACGCGGCATCATGCATTTATTGTTGATGGATTTAACAATTGGAAGAGGGTTGGAGATGGTGATAATTGTTGCTTCTTGAAACATGAGGGCGGCCCCAATTCACCACATAATAATTCTGTGGATTCAATTAATGCATTAATGGATGTACCTCGACATATTGAGAGGGTAATTAATGGAGCAAGTCGGGAGGAAATTCAAAAGAACCGGCTACGGCTTGGAACAACAATTGAGAGTGTTAAGTGGCTTACTTTGCAAGGTTGTGCTTTAAGAGGTAATGATGAGTCTATGCATTCACTAATCCAAGGAAACTTTCTACAAATGATAAAGCATTCAAGAAAGTTGAGACCAGATATTGGCTCCGTTGTCTTAGAAAATGCTCATGGAATTGCAAAGTTCACCTCACCCATGATTCAAAAAGAGGTTCTAAATATTATTGCGAAAAAAGTAAGAAAAATGATTCGTAAGGAAATTGGGAATGCAAAGTTTTGTTGCTTGGTTGATGAATCCAAGGATTTGTCTAATAAGGAACAAATGGCTATTGTTTTGAGATTTGTGGATTCTCATGGTTTTGTGCGGGAGCGCTTTTTTGATGTTGTACATGTTACGGATACAACTGCATCAAATCTTAAAAATGAGATATGTGATGCTCTTGCTCGATCCAATTTAAATGTTAATGACTTGTGAGGCCAAGGCTATGATGGTGCTAGCAACATGTGTGGTGCGTGGAATGGGTTACAAGCGCTATTTCTTAGAGATTGCCCATCTGCTTATTATATTCATTGTTTTGCACACCGTTTACAACTGGCACTAGTCGCAGCTGCTGAAAAGGAAACTTCTATTTGGTTATTCTTTTCTAAATTGACCACTATTGTGAATCTTGTTAAGGCTTCTCCCAAACGTCATAGTGAGTTGCAATCTAATCAAGCTAATGAGATTGTAGATTCAATAGCTATTGGTGAGCGTGAAACTGGTAGGGAGGCCAACCAAATTGGCACATTGCACCGAGCTGGAGCGACTCGGTGGAGTTCACATTTTGATTCGATTTGTGGTTTGATAGACATGTACAAATCTACTCTTACGACACTTTGTAGCATTATTGACAGTGGATCGTCTAATTCTACATGTGGAGAAGCAACCGGTGCTTTGAGGGTGATGCGATCATTTGAATTTATCTTTATCTTGTATACTATGCATAAAATCATGGGAATAACTGATTTTCGTTCTAAAGCCTTGCAACAAAAGAATGTCGACATCTTGACTGCCATGGATCTTGTGTCATCTACCAAAAATCTTCTTGGCTTGTTAAGGGCTGAAGGTTTTGATCCGTTGATGAATAATGTGAAAGAAGTTTGCACAAAATATGATATTCATGTTCCGGATTTGAGTGATCGTCACAAAGATGCTACTGGTCATTCGTGTCAACAAAGAGACAGTATCACAGTTGATCATCACTATCATTTTGACATATTTAACAATGCAATAGATTTTCAATTGCAGGAGTTAAACAACAGATTTAGTGATGAAGCAGTAGAGCTCCTCAGATTAAGTTCTTTGGATCCAAAGGATAATTTCAAATATTTCAACATCGAGAATATATGCACCCTTGAAGAAGATTTTTATCCCAATGACTTTTCTCGCCAAGACATTCATTTACTTAGATCACAGTTGGCACATTATGAGTATAATATCATTCAACAACAGAAGTTTCAGGGAATATCCACTCTTTCAGATTTGTGTCAGAAATTAGTTGAGACAAATAGATCTCAAATATACTTTTTGATTGAGAGGTTGATTCATCTTATTCTAACTCTTCCAGTCTCAACGGCAACCACGGAAAAGGGCATTTTCTGCAATGAAACATGTTAAATCCGCTCACCGTAATAAGATGGATGGAGAAGTTTTTGTATATTCCCTGATAGTTTATATTGAAAGGGAATTCTCTCAAAATGTCGATGTTGATTACGTTATTGATAAATTCAATTCTCAGAAGACTCGTAGGGTGCAACTGAAGTGAATAGGTGTATTTAGCATAGGAACTTTTTAAAAAAAACAAATTGTTAAAGATGAATTGGGTACCGTAAGCACGTGTCAAGCGAGTCATTCAAGTTATGTTTTGTTGTTTTTGGTTTACTATTTGTATAAAATGAATGTCCATTGGGTGATTCTGTTTTAAGGCTCTAAGTGGTTTTTTTTTTTTGCTGAATTTTGTACTTCATTTTTTCGCTTAATACAATAGCATTACAAGAATATTTACTCCAGCCCCCTAGAAAGAAATTCCTGGCTCCATCCTTGATGACTGCTGATAATAAAATTTAAAAGACCAACTAACCCGTTGATGATGCTAAATGATGCACCACCGGAATAACAGGGCCACGTGTAATCTAAAGGTGAGTCAGAATGGATCGAATGGTCAGAAACTTGGTGGAAAGGTAATGTTTTTGGGTGTTTTATGGCTGAGTCCAAGAATGTATCGTGGATTGCCTACGTATCCTGTCTAATGTCCAGGAATCAAGCCTCACGTAGTTCCTGGAGCTGTGTATTTATAGGCACATGCCCTTCTTCTGCCCTAAACTTGGGGCGGTTTGGTCTATTGACATAAATACCCTTAAATGGGCCTTGCCTCCTTGCCCAAGTAACCTGTTGAAAGTGGGCCCAGGAGCCTAGGTTATAGTATGTGGTATCGACTCGATGGACATCGACGTGGGTGCTCGAGTTCGGGCACTTGGAGAACCTCCCCTGAGCTGCGGTCTTCACTGGTACGTCTCGTATCGACCCGATGCGGATAGCCGACACAGACCTTTCCATATGCCAGCTGGATCAATCAGATAATTCCACGTGGAGGAGTGAATCCCCGTATCATCATAAGCCCCCCAGATCGGAGGGAAGCTCATCTCGAGTGCTAAGCTCGGATCTGAAAATTTGAATAACCTTTCCGACACGTGGTCTTCTTTAGGCGGGAACACAGCTGTCCCTCCTAGACGATTTAGGCTGTCGTAGGGTGACGTCAGGCTGTCAGCATTAATTGGTGTAGGAAACGAAGCGTCTCTTATTGGGCCGCGTAGAGATTTGGCCCTTGATTCTCGCGCTGCACGCCCTATAACTGCCCCCAAATCGCCCTTTCAAATCATTTTGGAGATTTTGCAAGCATAAAAGGAGCCCAAGACTTCGCACTCTCTTATTTGTCATTTTTTGTCTCAGTTTCACCAGGAAAACGCAAGTAAGCCCCAATCTATTCAAACTCTATTTGTCTTTTATTTCCTGCATCTCTTATTGATTCCATGTAGTAGCGATAGTGATTCACAAAATAGAGAGGAGGTTGTCGAAGTTGAAGAAGAATCAACAGAGCAAACAGTTTCTGAGCATCCAACTATCTCTGGTGAGAAGGCCGCCGGAGAAGAAGAAGGAGAAGAAGGAGGAGAAGAAGAATCGTCCTCTCGACCCGCGGCCAGACGTCAAACTAGGATGAGGGGCCAAGGGCCGTACGGGTGCATCTCCAATCTGACCCCGGAAAAAGCCAAAAACATCTGCATACGATACGGGATCCCCTACTCCTCTGACAACATTAAAGTATCACACGGCCAATTCCAGTTTGCCTGTGACCCTCCTCCAGGATTCTGCGCCATATACGAGGCGCAACTGAAAGAGGGGTTGAGATTTCCCTTCGACCCGTGTCTAATCGAGGTTCTTCGACATTACAAGATCAGCGTTCCACAACTTGCTCCAAATGGCGTTAGAGCGCGCATGGGATTCGTCTTTGGCGTGTCGAATCGCCAAGGTCGAATTCTCGGTTCGCTTGTTCCGTCGATTTTATGCCCTATCGAGCTTGCAGGATGTGGGATGGTATACTTTCCAGAAACGCCCTTTGGCATCGGAGTTTGTGAGGAAGGTAACCTCATCTCAGGGGGAATGGAAGCCCCAATTTTTCTTTATCCGACACGGGTTGGTGGACATCGATGTCCATACTTGGTATAGAAGGCCGCTAAAATGGCATGATAGGCTCGACTCGGATATCCCTAGTGGGTGCGGGATTATTGAGAGTGTCCACCCCGACGTCGCCACTCGGAACCTGCATTCCCTGTATCCTTATGCCGATATCGAGACGGCTGGTCCAGGCGCCTATCTCGAACTTGATGAGGATGTTCGCGTTTTATGTAGGACTTTTATTCATTCTGTCGAGCTGTAACACTTGAGCATTTTGTACTTTCTCTGTGTTTATTTCGTATTGATCGTATTCTGATGTTGGTTTTTCTCTGCACGCAGTGGAATTTTTCTCGAAGATGGATGCTTTGGGCAAAATGCCCGACCCAAAGAAAACTGATCCCAAGAAGATTCAGGAGATCGCCGGGATCAGGTCGAAGACACCGGCATCTGGTGCCACATCTGCGGGACAGAGGGGGTCGTCCCGATCTTCTACTCCTATATCCACATCTGAGATCCTGAGAGGTCAACCTGATGAGGCCAGGGTGACGGAGCAGAGAGAAGGGGACCTCGTCTCGAGGAAGCGCCAGAAGACCACTGAGGTGCGGCATGGGGTCGGGAAGGAGACCCGTAACCTTGCCCCATCGAATTCCTCCTAGCCGATTCCCGGGATGAGCGTGGCAGAGATGGAGGCCATGACTCCAGAGGAGTTACATGACTTCATCATGAAGAGCCAACGAGCTGTGAGTCTTCTTTTTATTTCCTTTGTAGTTTCGCAATTTTTGTCTGTTTTCGATGTTAATGGTGTTCCTCATTGCAGACTCGACTCGCTACTAAAGTAGCTTTGAATAGAATCGAATCTCCCTCGGCAGCTCTGGAGGAGCAGAAAGAGACTATCACAAAACTGACCTCGGATATCGAGAAGCTGAAGGCCAAGGCCAACAAGTTGGATGATCGCCGCGTGAAGCTGGAGTCCGATCTGTCTAAAGCTCGGAAGGACATAGCCGAAAGGGATGTCGAAAGTTAAGCGCGGTGAAGTCGAGCCGGTGCAGTGAAGTCGGAGCTCGAGGGACACAAATCGA